>CM061747.1:90464367-91664367 GCA_030979885.1 Lolium multiflorum
TGTCATCCTCTATGTACAATAAAGTTTCTTTTCTTGGATTATCTTTTGCTCCTGATATTTTGTCACTTGCCTTTTTCTTTCGATCTCATGCCGCCTTTGAAACGTTGAGTAAGCTGCTGGCTCATGGGTCCCGCATGTCATCCTCTACGAACAATAAAAGTTTCCTTTCTTGGAGTTATTTTTGACCCCTAATTTCTGGCTATTTGCCTTTTTCTTTGGATCTCCTGCCCCTTTGAAACGATGAGGACGCTGTTGGCAGGTCGGTCCCACAAGTCATCCTCTATGAACAATAAAAGTTTCCTTTGATGGATTTTTTTTGAACCCCTAATTAATTTCTGGATATTTCCTTTTTTTTTCTTTGATCCCCTGCCGCCTTGGAATCGTTGAGGATGCTGCTGCCTCATGGGTCCCGCATGTCATCCTCTCAGAACGGTAAATGTTTCTTTTCTTGGATATTGTTTACCAAATGATTTTTGGCTTATTTTTTCTTTCGATCTCCTGCCGCCTTTAAAACGTTGAGGACGCTGCTGGCTCACGGGTCCCACATGTCAGCCTCTATGAACAATAAGCGCTGAGGACGCTGCTGCCTCATGGGTCCCGCATGTCATCCTCTCGAACGAAAATGTTTCTTTTCTTGGATTTTTTACCAACAGATTTTTGGTTTATTTTTTCTTTCCATCCCCTGCCGCCTTTAAAACGACGCTGCTGGCTCATGGGTCCCCGATGTCAGCCTCCCCGTACAAGAAACATGTGATATCTTGATTATTTCGCTCTGAGCTATTGCAAACGGATAAATTAAATCTTTATTTTTACAACATATATCTTGAATCTCCTTGTTTTTTGTTTTGGCGAAGCATAGGACTTTCCTGTTTTTTTTTTGAGAAAAATCCGAACTATCATGTTCTGGAGTGGGCTGAAATTGTACGTGTCAAAAGGCCCAGAAGGATAGTTCGAAGGCCCAGATGTCTAGATGCAGCCCAATTGAAATCTTTCTTTTCTTGGATTTTTTTCACCCCCTGATTTCTGGCTACTTCATTTTTCTTTTGGTCCTGTGCCGCCTTGGAAACGTTGAGACCGCTGCTGCAAAATGGGACCCGCATGTCATCCTCTATGTACAATAAATCTTGGATTATTTTTGGCTCCTGATATTTGGTCACTTGCCTTTTTCTTTCGATCTCATGCCACGTTTGAAACGTTGAGGAATCTGCTGGCTCATGGGACCCGCATGTCATCCTCTATGTACTATAAAAGTTCATTTTCTTGGTTTTTTTTCACCCTCTGATTTTTGGCTATTTCCTTTTTCTTTTGATCCCCTGCCGCCTTTGAAACGTTCAGTAAGCTGCTGGCTCATAGGTCCCACATGTCAGCCTGTATGAACGATAAAGCTTTCCTTTCTTGGAGTTTTTTTACCCCCTAATTTCTGGCTACTTTCTTTTTCTTTTGATCTCAAGCCGCATTTGAAACGTTGGGACCGCTGCGCAAAATGGGACCCGCATGTCATCCTCTATGTACAATAAAGTTTCTTTTCTTGGATTATTTTTGGCTCCTGATATTTGGTCACTTGCCTTTTTCCTTCGATCCCATGCCACGTTTGAAACGTTGAGGAACCTGCTGGCTCATGGGACCCGCATGTCATCCTCTATGTACTACAAAAGTTTATTTTCTTGGGTTTTTTTTCACTCTCTGATTTTTGGCTATTTCCTTTTTCTTTTGATCCCCTGCCGCCTTGGAAACGTTGAGTAAGCTGCTAACTCGTGGGACCCGCATGTCATCCTCTATGTACAATCAATTTTCTTTTCTTGGAGTTTTTTTTACCCCCTAATTTCTGGCTACTTTCTTTTTCTTTTGATCTCAAGCCGCATTTGAAACGTTGGGACAGCATGTCATCCTCTATGTACAATAAAAGTTTCTTTTTTTGGATTATTTTTCACCCTCTGATTTTTGGTCACTTGCCTTTTTCTTTCGATCTCATGCCGCCCTTGAAAACGTTGAGGAACCTGCTGGCCCATGGGACCCGCATGTCATCCTCTATGTACTATAAAAGTTTCTTTTCTTGGATTTTTTTCACCCTCTGATCTTTGGCTATTTCCTTTTTCTTTTCATCCCCTGCCGCCTTGGAAACGTTAGTAAGCTGCTGACTGGTGGGACCCGCATGTCATCCTCTATGTACAATCAAGTCTCTTTTCTTGGATTTTTTTTACCCCCTTATTTTTGGTCACTTGCCTTTTTCTTTCGATCTCATGCAGCCTCTGAAACGTTGAGAAGCTGCTGGCTCATGGGACCCACATGTCATCCTCGATACTATAAAAGTTTCTTTTCTTGGATTTTTTCACCCTCTTATTTTTGGCTGTTTCCTTTTTCTTTTGATCCCCTGCCGCCTTGGAAACATTGATTAAGCTGCTGACACAAGGGGCCCGCATGTCATCCTCTATGTACAATCAACTTGCAAGATCTTGGGGCGGAAGAGCTTGTATAAGTGGGACCCATATGTCATCCTCTATGTACAATAAAAGTTTCTTTTTCTTGGATTATTTTTTGCTCCTGGTATTTGGTCTCTTTCCTTTTTCTTTCGATCTCATGCCGCCTCTGAAACGTTGAGTAAGGTGCTGGGTCATGGGACCCGCATGCCATCCTCTATGTACAATCAACTTTTTTTTCTGGGATTTTTTTTTACCCCTAATTTCTGGCTACTCTTTTTCTTTTGATCTCAAGCCGCATTTGAAACGTTGACACCGCTGCTGCAAAATGGGACCCGCATGTCATCTTTTATGTACAATAAAGTTTCTTTTCTTGGATTATTTTTTGCTCCTGATATTTGGTCACTTGTCTTTTTCTTTCGATCTCATGCCCCCTTTGAAACGTTGAGGAAGCTGCTAGCGCATGGGTCCCGCATGTCATACTCTATGAACAATAAAAGTTTCCTTCCTTGGAGTTATTGTTTACCGCTAATTTCTGGCTACTTCCTTTTTTCTTTTGATCCCCTGCCGCCTTGGAAACGTTGAGTAAGCTGCTGACACAAGGGGCCCGCATGTCATCCTCTATGTACAATCAACTTGCAAGATCTTGGAGCGAAAGAGCTTGTATAAGTGGGACCCATATGTCATCATCTATGTACAATAAAAGTTTCTTTTCTTGGATTATTTTTTGCTCCTGATATTTGGTCACTTTCCTTTTTCTTTCTATCTCATGCCGCCACTGAAACGTTGAGTAAGGTGCTGGCTCATGGGACTGTACAATAAAGTTTCATTTCTTAGATTTTTTTACCCACTGATTTTTGCTAACTTGCCTTTTTCTTTTCGATCATATGCCGCCTTTGAAATTGAGGTCGCCGCTGGCTCATGGGTCCCACAAGTCAGCCTCTATGAACAATAAACCTTTCCTTTGTTGTATTTTTTTTACCCCTAATTTCTGGCTATTTGCCTTTTTCTTTTGATCCCCTGCGGCCTTTGAAACGATGAGGACGCTGCTGGCAGGTCGGTCCCACATGTCATCCTCTATGAAGAATATAAGTTTCCTTTTTGGATTTATTTTTGACCCCTAATTTCTGGCTATTTGCCTTTTTCTTCTGATCCCTGCCGACTTCGAAATGATGAGGATGCAGCTGGCAGATCGGTCCCACATGTCAGCCTCTATGAACAATAAATGTTTCCTTTGTAGGATTTATTTTTTACCCCTATTTTCGGGCTACTTGCCTTTTTCTTTGAAACGTTGAGGACGCTACTGTCTCATGGGTCCCACATGGCATCCTCTCTGAACGATAAACCTTCATTTCTTGTTAACGACAGGTTTATCAGTATTATTTTCGCAGACTAATACAAGCTCTTTGGCTCCAAGATCTTGCAAGTTGATAGATTAAATCAAGGAATTATTAGGATATGTTTTAAATTTCAAATCCACTTTATGAATTTTTAAAAATACCGTTATCCATGTGGGTATGGAGCGATCAAGGATTTTCATATTGGGCATGAGCAGTTTCAAAAATTGGAACCCTATAATTCAAAATAAATAAAAACAACTTTTATGTAGAATCTCCGTGTATTTTTTTTTTTGCCAATCATAGGATCTGTGTTTCATTAGAAAAGGGCCGAAATTGCATGAGCAGAAAGGCCCATTTGAAGTTATTGGGCTTCGACGGCCGGAGCAAGTAGACCGATAACAATTACCATGTAGATGTTCCTTGGCAACCCAAAAGTGAAATATTGGGCCCAACAGGGGAAGGTTGAACAGTACTTTTTCTATTGGGAAGGTGGTACATGGGGTTATCCTGACAAAAAAAAATGGAACATGGGTTACTGAAGGTTGCCCATTTGTGCCTAATATGTTTGTCAGCAGGAGCTTTACCTTCCGCCGCCGCCGCTCCGCTTCCGCCGCCGCCGCCATGCCTCGTCGCGGGTCGAGCTACCGGTACGGCGGCGTCTCGAGCTCGGGGTACCGCAGCGTCCGCGCGCGCCCCAAATTAAGGTACTTCCTCCTCGGGACGGCACCTACGATAGGCTCGGCTGGCCTTGGGGCATTTACCCCTAGCCTCTTCCATGCTCAAGTTTTTGAAATGTTTCTGGCTCTGTTCAACACTGGATCAAATTTGTCAACATGACCATTCTTATGGAGTAGCAACGAGTTGAATCTCTCAAAACTCTTTAAGTTCTGCAATATAACGACTAATTGGTACTACCTTATACAAAATGATTACATATCCTTATTTTGGAAGCAAGCAATCACACACTTATAGTTTGCTAGTCAGCTGCACGTAACGTTAAAAATCGGCAATTATAATGAATAAACCTGTAATTTTCACTTAAAATGCATTAAGGAGCATCAAATTTGACAAATCAAACCATGTCGTACTGAAAATTGACATGTCTTTCTCATGCAGAAATGTAAAATTATCCATGCATGTGCGTTTATACAGGTTAAGTTTTGCACGTATTATTTTTTGTAACTTTTCTGACTACCTTCAAAGCTCCAATCCTTCTTCATCATCTTTGTTGTACCGCACTGATGCAAGTGAATGCGAGCTGCTCGCCAGACGCGACTTCGTGTCCGATATGTGTACTATGCCTTCTCCATCTAGTGCTAGTTACGCCTCTGTGCTAATTAATTCAGCACAAACCTCTGTCATTGCAGCTGTGACTCACCTCGACCATTGGAGCCCAATCACAAGAGCGAGCTCAGTCTCAACCAGAGAGGCATGTGTCTCATGGTTAGCTATCTACAACTTGCTGTCTTACTAAAACCGTGCCTATCATATAGAGATCACCTCGCTGGTGTAGTGTAGCAATGGCTGCAAGTAGCTGCTAGCATGAGCGAAGGGGATAAGGAAGAAAAGATTAAAAAAATGGGGTGGGGCCAACAAGCAGGAAAGCTATCTACTGTACTAGCTTTATGGATGTTTCTGGAATTGGGTAGAAAATAGTACTCGATGACACTGTAGCAGCGAATCCCAGAGACCAAAGGCCGTTGGATGATGTCTAATGAACGGCAGAACAAAATCGGCGAAATTAGCTTGAATTTTGATAATAAATCTTGGGCATTTTCCCTCGAACATGATTTATCAACTTTGGGTAGTCTCTGGACTAGTCTCCCTCGTCCACCAATTATTATCATAAACTACTGCGGAAAGTTGAGGGCAGTCCCTAGTCCCGAGCACTTCGCCCACTTCCCCTGGCCTCATCCCAGAGATCTCACACCAACCACCTCACCGTCGACTAGCCGCCAGTCTACAGCCCTCCGAAGAATCCCCAATGGCGGCGACGCCCCTACTAGAGCGCTCCTCACGCGAGCGCATCATCGAGTCTGGCCCACATGTCTTCCGTGCCTGCCGTGTGTCGGCAAGCACGACCGACTTCTCCGTCGGCGAGCCGCCGGCCGTGGGCGAGGGCGAGGCGTCCCCGTACACTATGACAGTGCACATCTTCTTCTCGAGGACGTACGAGCTCAGGAGGATGGCCGGCCCCCTCCCTGCCCCACTGGATGAGGACGATATCACCACTACACCCTGCGAAGAGGTGGTGCTGGATCTTAGCTTGCCTCCGAGGAAGCTGCGTAGTGGGGGCAATGTCGTGCGAACTATGCGCGAGATTCTTGCCCGTGTATGGCTGCTCAAGAACCTGAACCTCACGGAGGAGGAGTGGGACATCATCATGCCTTACGATGTTATGCACCTGATGTGGCAGCAGGCGTGTCGTCGGCTCGGTGGCCTCCACTTCGACCTCACCCTTAGGGTGGACCACCGGCTCATCGTCAACTTGCCGGCGCTGCAGGACAGTTGGGTCCTAGTTGCGCCGGAGGACGGCCACTGCAGCATATGCATGCTGGGGCTGTCGCAGCGCACAACGGTGCGTCTCCGGGGATGCAAACACCCGTTCCATAGGAAGTGCATCTTCTCCTGGTTTGTAACGAACGCCAGCTGCCCTATCTGCCGCGATAAAGTGCTGACCCATCTTATTTTCGATTTGTAGCATAGTATGAATAAAAACCCTGTATGATAGGGATGCCATGCCAACTTGAATCCTATGTCAAGAGAAATTCTATTTGATTGTGGTTATAAGATATTCTGCATTAGTTTGATCTATTATCATTCTATTTTCCTATGGGATATGACCCTATGAATCAAACAGCATGTGATTACTTCCACACAATTAAGTTTGACCAACTTTTAGTAGGACAACAAACATAAATAATTAGTCATCATGGGATTACAATCCAACAGATAATTGTCTTCAGGACTCATACATTTTCCAAATAGAAAAATCAAAACAAATCATGGTTCTTCATCTCACAGCATGATACAGAGACAAGAGTCTAATCATCATCATCATCATCATCATCATCATCATCATCATCATCATCATCATCATCATCACCTCCGTCTTCATTCTGATATTCGTGCATGGTCTCATCCTGCTCGTCCTGTCCATTCTCCTCCTGAGATTCACCAGGTAGCTTCAGTTTATCCATCTCTTTGTCGACTATGCTAACCTCAACAGTGAAATCTACTTCTCCATCATGTGCAGGGATACCTGTATCCAACGAGGTTTCATCAATGTCAGCAACTTTAGTTTGCATACAACCAGCGAAATCATCTTGCTGGGCACCAATTATTGGATCCGCATTCTCATCCAAATCATATATGTTCCTTGCCACAAACTTTTGCACATACTGCCATCCTTTTCTAGATCTGTCTTCCAAGAAAAGTACCTTGGCCGCTTGAGGTACCAAAATATAAGGATCATCCTTGTACCACTGAGCAGTAGTATCGACTGATATGAAATACCCATCATTTCTGGCACCTTTGCCCTTGTTTGGATCTTGGTTGTACCAATAACACTTAAATAGAACCACAGATCGGACAGTAACCTTATCACTATAGAACAACTGAATAACCTCTTCTATGTGACCATAATGGTCAAATGACTCTGATCTCTTTTTTCTGGTTGTCAAGTGATCTCCACTGGTTGTGATGCCACTATTTCGTGTCTTCAAATGTTGTTCACGCTCATAGGAGCTGTAATGGACACCATTGGCATTGCAAGCTGCAGCTACCAACACCCTCTTATCTGGACCACGTGATAGGACAAGGAGATCAGCACTAACAGCGCCTGGATTCTCCGCATGGAGTTTCGAGATCTACGATTACAAAATAGACAAGAGGTCATCTCATGTGAAAACACATAGACAAGTCAGAGTGCAATTGAACATCTTACATATTTCTCAAACCAGTCCTGAAACCCACTCCCACGTGCCGATAGCTTTCCATTCGTTTCCATGTACAACCTGCAAAACATAGCCAAGTCAGCTGAATATATTTCATTTTGATACAAGTTCATAGTATATGCGAGGAACTGAGTAGTTCGTGTGCATAGTACTCACTTAACATATTCATCAGCCTCTGTAGCATTATTCAGCACATACCAAGACAGCTGTTCAAATTCAGACTGCTCTAATGTTTTTTCGGTCCTCTTTCCTATTAGCTCAACACCATGTTTAAAAACAGATCCTCCAACTTCCAAAATTCTGCGACCCCGATTGAATCTGGTCTCAATATCAGGAATATATCTTGAGGCAAATGTATATGCTTCAGCAGCAATATACGCCACTGCAATGCAAGCCTCCGGTCTAGCTTTGTTCCTAACTGTATTCTTGAAAGTGCACAGTCGACGTTCTATAGGGTACATCCATCCATACTGTACCGGACCTCTTAAAAGTGCCTCATCAGGTAGATGAACAGCCAAATGCACCATCACATCAAAGAAGGCTGGAGGATATATCAGCTCCAGCTTGCACAGGATTACTGCTATGTCCACCTTAAGACGTTCTACAACAGCTCTGCTTAGAGTTTTACTACATATTTCCCTAAAGAACCTTCCCAACTCTGCAATCACGTTGTACATATTTGGCTTCACTAAATCTTTAATGCCAATAGCTAAAAGCCTTTGCAGCAGGATGTGACAATCGTGAGTTTTCAACCCTTGGAGCTTGTTTCCTTCAGCATTGAGACAATTTGCAATGTTGGAAGCAAATCCGAACGGGAACATCACACCTCGGAGGTACTCACAAAATAATCTCCTTTTAGGCATCGGCAATGTGAATTCCGCGCCTCGAAATTTATAATGTTTTTCCTTGCCTTTGTTCACTTTGTCATTACGATCCAGTTGCAAGTGCCTGTTAACATTCAATGTTGCACAATCAATCCTAGCATTTGAGCTATCTTTTGTCTTGGATGGAATGTTGAGTAATGTGCCGACAATGCTGTCACATATATTCTTCTCCATGTGCATGATATCAATATTATGCCGAAGCTTCTTACCAGCCCAATACGGCAAGTCCCAAAGAGTGGTCCTGCGCTTATAAAATATTCTCGGTCTATCATTTTCCATTTCCTTCCTCTTGGTACGTGCTGCTATTTCACCTCCCATCTTCCTTTTGGTAGCTGCTAGACTCAGTTCATCTCGTCTCTTCTTCCTTTTTCTATCTGCTACTACTGCTGCTGCATCTTCTGTATTCTTCTCTGCTGTACCTGCTGTGGCGGCTGGTGGTTTTCCTGGTTTAACATTTCTGACCGCTTCTAGGTGCGCCTCCAACTCGTGACTCTTAAAGTGCTGCGGTTTAGTCTTTTTACAGGCCTGATCACCAATAAATTGCAATTTTTTTCTATTTTTTCGGAAACTGTGATCTAATGGAAGGAAACGGCGATGGCCCATATAGCATATCTTGTTTATTATCCTCACTGCCAGCTGATCAGTATCACAGTGAACACATGCATTATAACCTGATGTTACTCTGCCTGACATAGTGCCCAAAGCTGGATAATCATGGGTGCAATACAGTACAGCAGCACGTAATAGAAAATTTTGTTCTTTAGGTTGACACACATCCCGTGTAGGGACACCCTCCCATAATGTTTGCAAGTCTCTAATAAGAGGCTGCATGAACACATCAAAATCCTTCCCAGGAGATTTGGGACCTGGGATGAGTAAGGCCATCATACAGTTCGACTGATCGGTGCATGTCCAGGGAGCCTGGTTGTAAGGTGTAACTAGTACTGGCCACATGCTATACGAGTTGCTCATGTTGCCAAATGGGTTGAATCCATCTGTAGCAAGGCCAAGTCTCAGGTTCCTTGGATCTGCAGCAAAATCTGGATGATCCAGGTCGAATTGCTTCCATTCATCGCCATCAGCAGGATGCCTCAGTAAATCAGGGTCGGGCGTGAGAATCTCTTTGTGCCATCTTGTTTCCCGAGATGTTTGTTCTGAAGCAAACAACCTCTGCAATCTTTGTACAAGTGGAAAGTATCTCAGAACCTTCCAAGGAATCTTTTTCTTACCACCAGCTCCATCATGTTTCCATCTTGATTCCTTACATACTGGACATTCATCGAGGTCATTATACTCCATCCAAAACAGTGCACAGTTATTTTTGCAAAAATCAATCTTCTCATATCCAAGTCCCAGTACCTTGATGTACTGCTTCACCTCATAAAAGGATTTTGGCAGTCCAGCCCCAGGGAGTGCATCGCTGTATGTCTTCGCAACTGCATTGAACGCTTTATTGGTAATCCCCTGGTATGACTTGTCATGAAGTAATTTCACAATTAATTCGAATCTTGACACAACAGAACCAGGGGCCACTAAGCGCTTAGCATCTTCTATCAGGTCATGGAAAAGAGGCTTTTTGTGATAACCATGGGGCTGTTGGCTTGCATATGGATACAGATCCCGTAACAAATTAGCAGTAGCCTCATCCTGGACGAGATCTTCAGGCTGATAACCATCAGAATAAAGAGGATCAATAATGTCAGGCTGATCATAGTGTTCACCATGGTTAATCCACCTGATATATGTCTGGTCCATCCCATAAACGAATAAATGATCTGAGACTACATGTTGAGGCTTGGACCCAATATTCAAACATACGCGGCATGGACAAATCACTTCCTTTGTCTTGTCGCCGTCAGTAAAATCACTAACGTGCTTCATGAAGTCTTCAATACCACTCAAATATGTTGGTGTGGTTAATGAGTCAAATAATATCCAAGTTCTGTCCATCTGTTGAGGAGATAGATGGTCAGAGAAGCGATAAGCTATTTCAACAAACAGGTCACCTACGAATGTAAGCAAGCATACCTGAGCAAACAGGTCGAATATAAAACTATAAATGCTACATTATTTGAGCCGATTTCAGCAAACAAACTGAGTGCAAAACTACGGCTACCTAGCGAACAGATTTTTTTAGGCTGACCACTGGGTTTCCCCACTTATTATTTTTTTATTAATAAAAAGAGGGAAATATGTACAAAAGTTGCTGGAGAGCAGCAACTAAAAGGATCATAGATCCCAAGCAGCAAAATATATATATAATGTTCTACCCATGATATGATTTCCTCTTTGCCTTATGAACAAGGAGAGCAATTTCATCCTTGAATCTCTTGTGCCATCTATAAATGCTTGGGGGGGAGGGGCGAACAGATCTATCGAAAGCAATACAATACCAACACATTCTTTCTTCTTTTTTGCCGTAATTCCGCCGATCTATTAGCAGTGCAAAGAAGCCAAAAGTAATAAGATTACATACAGGTTCATAGACCACCAGGGCCGTACCTGAGAATACGGAGGGCCTGAGCAAAACAAGAAATAGAGGCCCTCAACATGATCATTGGCAACTAAAATGATTTTATATATACTACTCACTCCATTTCAATAAACAATGCACCCTTGTTTTTCGTATTTTATCTTCGAAAAAATATTAATCTATATCTCTCTATTTAAAAATGATGTTTCAATTTTATGTAGATATACATGTATTTAGATGAGTTTAGTTTGCAGATACATGCAAGTTTTGATGAAGTTGAAACATATTTTTCAGGATGAAGTATATAAAAAAATTGATATAAAACTGGTATCATTAGAAAGTATTTTCCAACACGATTCTAACAATGCTGCTTATGTATTATATGATCGTGATATTGTTGTCCTATTTATTTGGTCAAGGTTCACATTGAAATGTGGTAAAATAAATTAAAAGAAGTGCATCGTGTGAAAAGGCAATCTAAGAATTCAAAAGTGCTAATTGTTAGTCGAAACATGACATCATTGAGACAAAATATTAATATTCATTGGAAGACTAACTGAATTAGCTGCACTCGCGATGAAAGAGAAAGAGAAGATACGGGTAAGAGCAAGTACAATAAGGTACAGTCTTTTTTTTGTTTGTTTGGGTTGCTCATCAAGCTTATCGCTCGATACAATAAGGTACAGTCAGCGGGAGTGGTGTTTGGAACATGGGTGCATAGTGGGTGGTATCATAGAGTACTATCATAGATATGCTATATTTATTATAGTGGAGTATTGAGGGAAAATCGGCTAAATCAATTTGAAGAAAATCGACAAAGTCAAATTAGAGGAAATTCTTCATCGATGATCAGATTTCTTACATAGAAGAGCTGATTGCCCTCAAAAGGAAGAATCTATCCATCTTCATTGATTTAAAAGGGGATTTCTTACAAGGAGAAGCTGATTGCTCAACAAAAGGGGAACAGATTGCTACGGCTAGTCTTATGCTAGTAAATCCCTACTCTAAGGGCTGTTGCCGTCTTCGTCGTCGCTGGGGTAGCTGCCGTCATTGCTACTGTCGACGAATTCCTCGTCGCTGCTACTGTGACCTTCAGCGGAGGCCTCTTCCTCTTCATCATCATCCTCCTCATCGGACCAGGCCCAGCCACGGATGCGCTTTGGTGGCGGTTCATCGGAGGAGGTGTCGTCCTCTGGTTCCTTCTTCGTGTCGGAGGAGATGTCTTCGTCTTCGTCGTCCTCTTCTTCTTCTTCTTCTTCTTTGGTGGAGGAAGTGAATTTACCCCGGAAGAGAGGGTCGTCGTCGTCGCTCTCCGCCTCCAGTTCTCCGTCAATCAGGAATCGGAGGTCATCTTCCCCGTCAGTCAGGGGCATGTCGCCATCCGACCAGACGAGGTCCTCGGGTCGACCCTCTGGTACGAAGTCGAAGTCGAACTCTTGCTCGTCCCAATGCTTGGGAGCGCGCCTATTGTACGCTTCCATCTGGCTGACCTCTGGCTCCAGCTCACTCGAGGAAAAGGATTGGGAGGAGGAAGAGGAAGACATGGTTACAGAGGAGGAGGGTTTTTGGGCCGATGGCTGGTTTGAAGCAGGAGGATGAAGAAGTGAACTGTTCGATGCGGTTAAATAAAAAGAGACATGTGGTGGTCATGTGGCAAATAATAGACACTTTTAAGAAAAGTGTGGCAAATCATAAAATATTCAAAACTGTCAAATCGTGCAGAGAAGTTGAGAAGGCAAGGCGTCATGATGAAGAATACTGCGACGGTTCTGCTCTGCCACGACATGACCCCTCGAAGGAAAAACAGATGGTTTTGATATTATCATTACCAAAACCAGGGGGGCATGTGTTATCACCGGATTTTGGCCAAATCAATCGGATGTCTAATCAATCGGTTACATGCACTAGCTCAGTGTTCGCATGGCTGCACCGCCACATGTATTAGCACCGCATGTATACATATACATCACTCATCTTGATTAATTGCTCAGCTCATTAAACTATCAAAGATCTTGCACGGCTTGGACGCAGGGTATGCCGTGGCATATACGGCATACCCTGTAGATCCGCCACCGCAAACAAGGAGAGCCATTTCATCCTTGAATCTCTTGCGGCTTCTGTAAAAGCTTGGGGGCGAACAGATCAATCGAAAGCAATATAATACCAACAAATTCTTTCTTCTTTTTGGCCGTAAATCCACCGATGTATTAGCAGTGCAAAGAACCCAGAAGTAATAAGATTACAAACAGGTCCATAGAGGACTGGCACCAAGCGACGACTACAGACATTGGGCAATGGTGAGTGATACGTCTCCGACGTATCGATAATTTCTTATGTTCCATGCTACTTTATTGATGATATCTACATGTTTTATACACATTACATGTCGTATTTGTGCATTTTCTGGAACTAACCTATTAACAAGTTGCCGAAGTGCCAGTTCCTGTTTTCTGCTGTTTTTGGTTTCAGAAATCCTAGTAACGAAATATTCTCGGAATCGGACGAAATCAACGCCCAGGTTCCTATTTTTCCACGAAGCTTCCAGAACACCCGGGAAGGACCAGAGGGGGGCCACAGGCCCACCAGGAGGGTGGCCGGCGCGGCCTAGGGTTGGCCCGCGCCGCCTTACCCCCTGGCCGCCTCTTCGACCTTCTGACGCCGCCTCTTCGCCTATATAAAGGTCCCTGACCTAAAAACCCTTACGGGAGAAAAGCCACGATACGAGAAAAGTTCCAGAGCCGCCGCCGTCGCGAAGCCAAGATCTGGGGGACAGGAGTCTCTGTTCCGGCACCCTGCCGGAGCGGGGAAGTGCCCCCGGAAGGCTTCTCCATCGACACCGCTGCCATCTCCACCGCCATCTTCATCACCGCTGCTGCTCCCATGAAGAGGGAGTAGTTCTCCATCGAGGCTCGGGGCTGTACCGGTAGCTATGTGGTTAATCTCTCTCCTATGTAATTCAATACAATGATCTCATGAGCTGCTTTACATGATTGAGATTCATCTGAGTTTTGTATCACTACTATCTATGTGCTACTCTAGTGATGTGTTATTAAAGTAGTTTTATTCCTCCTGCATGTGTGCAAAGGTGACAGTGCGTGCACCGTGTTAGTACTTGGTTTATGCTATGATCATGATCTCTTGTAGATTGCGAAGTTAACTATTGCTATGATAATATTGATGTGATCTATTCCTCCTACATATGCATGAAGGTGACAGTGTGCATGCTATGCTAGTACTTGGTTTAGTCGTTTTGATCTATCTTACACTTAAGGTTACTTAAACATGAGCATTATTGTGGAGCTTGTTAACTCCGGCATTGAGGGTTCGTGTAATCCTACGCAATGTGTTCATCATCCAACAAAAGTGTAGAGTATGCATTTATCTATTCTGTTATGTGATCAATGTTGAGAGTGTCCACTAGTGAAAGTGTAATCCCTAGGCCTTGTCCCTAAATACTGCTGAGTTACTACTGCTTGTTTACTGTTTTACTGTGTTACTACTGCTGCAATACTACCACCATCAACTACACGCCAGCAAGCTATTTTCTGGCACCGTTGCTACTGCTCATATATATTCATACCACCTGTATTTCACTATCTCTTCGCCGAACTAGTGCACCTATTTGGTGTGTTGGGGACACAAGAGACTTCTTGCTTTGTGGTTGCAGGGTTGCATGAGAGGGATATCTTTGACCTCTTCCTCCCTGAGTTCGATAAACCTTGGGTGATCCACTTAAGGGAAAACTTGCTGCTGTTCTACAAACCTCTGCACTTGGAGGCCCAACACTGTCTACAGGAAAGGAGGGGGAACGTAGACATCAAGCACTTTTCTGGCGCCGTTGCCGGGGAGGAAAGGTAAAAGGTACTCACACTCCGGACCTCGGCTACAAGCTATTTTCCGCCGTTGTAAGTACTCGAAGCTATTTCCTTTAGACTCTGCAATTGCGACATTTGGTTTCTTGTTTACACTAGTTAGGCATAATGGAAAACAACAAAAATATGAGAGATCTTTATGAACTTTATCTTGAATTAGGACATGATGTGTTTGAAGAGAGAATTAAAAAACCCATGGAACTTTATATGCATGATAATGGGAATGTTATTAGTATGAATGCTTTGAACACCATTGTTGCTAATGCTATGGAAAATTCTAAGCTTGGGGAAGCTGGCTTTGATGAGCATGATATTTTTAGTCCCCCAAGCATTGAGGAGAAAATTTACTTTGATGATACTTTGCCTCCTATTTATGATGATTATAATGATAGTAGTCTTTTGTTACCACCTGTTATGGAGGATAAATTTGATTATGATTACAATATACCTCCTATATTTGATAGCTACTTTGTTGAATTTGCTCCCACTACAACTAATAAAATTGATTATGCTTATGTTGGGAGTAGTAATTATTTTATGCATGAGACTCATGATAAGAATGCTTTAAGTGATAGTTATATTGTTGAGTTTGCTCATGATGCTACTGAAAGTTATTATGAGAGAGGAAAATATGGTTGTAAAAATTTTCATGTTACTAAAACACCTCTCTATGTGCTGAAATTTTTGAAGCTACACTTGTTTTATCTTCCTATGCTTGTTACTTTGCTCTTCATGAACTTGTTTATTTACAAGATTCCTATGCATAGGAAGCATGTTAGACTTAAATGTGTTTTGAATTTGCTTCTTGATGCTCTCTTTTGCCTCAAATACTATTTCTTGCGAGTGCATCATTAAAACTGCTGAGCCCATCTTAATGGCTATAAAGAAAGAACTTCTTGGGAGATAACCCATGTGTTATTTTGCTACAGTACTTTGTTTTATATTTGTGTCTTGGAAGTTGTTTACTACTGTAGCAACCTCTCCTTATCATGTTTTTGTGCCAAGTAAAGTTTCTATGTCAAAGTTGATGTTATATTTGGGATCGCTGCGCAGAAACAGCATTGCTGTCTGTCACGAATCTGGGCACAATTCTCTGTAGAAAATTCGAAAAAATCTGCCAATTTACGAGCGTGATCCTCAGATATGTACGCAACTTTCATTAGTTTTGAGTTTTTCCATTTGAGCAAGTCTGGTGCCATTTTTAAATTCGTCTTTACGGACTGTTCTGTTTTTGACAGATTCTGCCTTTTATTTCGCATTGCCGCTTTTGTTAAGTTGAATGAGTTTCTTTGTTCCATTAACTTTCAGAAGTTTTGTGCAATGTCCAGAAGTGTTAAGAATGATTGTGTCACCTCTGAATGTGTGAATTATTAATGATGCACTAACCCTCTAATGAGTTTGCTTGAAGTTTGGTGTGAAGGAAGTTTTCAAGGGTCAAGAGAGGAGAATGATATACTATGATCAAGAGGAGTGAAAGCTCTAAGCTTGGGGATGCCCCCGTGGTTCATCCCTGCATATTTTAAGAAGACTCAAGCGTCTAAGCTTGGGGATGCCCAAGGCATCCCCTTCTTCATCGACAACATCATCAGGTTCCTCCCCTGAAACTATATTTTTATTCGTCACATCTTGTGTTCTTTACTTGGAGCGTCGGTTTGTTTTCGTTTTTGTTTTTGTTTGAATAAGATGGATCCTAGCATTCACTTTGTGGGAGAGAGACACGCTCCGCTGTTGCATATGGACACATGTGTCCTTAGGCTTTACTCATAATGTTCAAGGCGAAGTTTCTTCTTCGTTAATTTGTTATATGGTTGGAATTGGAAAATGCTACATGTAGTAATTCTAAAATGTCTTGGATAATGTGATACTTGGCAATTGTTGTGCTCATGTTTAAGCTCTTGCATCATATGCTTTGCACCCATTAATGAAGAAATACATAGAGCTTGCTAAAATCTGATTTGCATATTTGGTTTCTCTAAGGTCTAGATAATATCTAGTATTGAGTTTTGAACAACAAGGAAGACAGTGTAGAGTCTTATAATGTTTACAATATGTCTTTTATGTGAGTCTTGCTGCACTTGTTCATCCTTGAGTTTGCTTCAAATAACCTTGCTAGCCTAAACCTTGTATCGAGAGGGAATACTTCTCATGCATCCAAAATCCTTGAGCCAACTACTATGCCATTTGTGTCCACCATACCTACCTACTACATGGTATTTCTCCGCCATTCCAAAGTAAATTGCTTGAGTGCTACCTTTAAAATTCCATCATTCACCTTTGCAATATATAGCTCATGGGACAAAATAGCCTTAAAAACTATCGTAGTATTGAATATGTACTTATGCACTTTATATTTTATTAAGTTGCCTGTTGTGCGATAACCATGCTTCTGGGGAACGCCATCAACTATTGTTGAATATCATGTGAGTTGCTATGCATGTCCGTCTTGTCTGAAGGTCTATCATTTTAGTGGTTGGAGCATGCAAAATTGTTAGAGAAGAACATTGGGCCGCTAACTAAAGCCATGAATCATGGTTGAAGTTTCAGTTTTGGACATATATCCTCAATCTCATATGAGAACAATAATCATTGCTACATGCTTATGCATTTAAGAGGAGTCCATTATCTGTTGTCCATGTTGTCCCGGTATGGATGTCTAAGTTGAGAATAATCAAAAGCGAGAAATCCGAAATGCGAGCATTCTCCTTGGACCTTTGTACAGGCGGCATGGAGGTACCCCTTTGTGACACTTGGTTGAAACATGGCATGCGAAGATCCGGTAGTCCAAGTTAAGTAGGACGAGGTGCGGGCACTATTAGTACACTATGCGTGAGGCTTGCAACTTGTAAAATATAATTTTCATAACTCATATGCTTTATTACTACCGTTGACAAAATTGTTTCATGTTTTCAAAATAAAAGCTCTAGCACAAATACAGCAATCGATGCTTTCCTCTGCGAAGGACCATTCTTTTACTTTTATTGTTGAGTCAGTTTACCTATCTTCCTCCACCTTAAGAAGCAAACACTTGTGTGAACTGTGCATTGATTCCTACATACTTGCATATTGCACTTGTTATACTACTTTATGTTGACAATATCCATGAGATATACATGTTATAAGTTGAAAGCAACCGCTGAAACTTAATCTTCTTATGTGTTGCTTCAACACCTTTACTTTGATTTATTGCTTTATGAGTTAACTCTTATGCAAGACTTATTGATGCTTGTCTTGAAGTACTATTCATGAAAAGTCTTTGCTTTATGATTCAGTTGTTTACTCATGTCATTACCATTGTTTTGATCGCTGCATTCATTACATATGTTTACAATATGATCAAGGTTATGATGGCATGTCACTTAAGAAATTATCTTTGTTATCGTTTTACCTGCTCGGGACGAGCAGAACTAAGCTTGGGGATGCTGATACGTCTCCGACGTATCGATAATTTCTTATGTTCCATGCTACTTTATTGATGATATCTACATGTTTTATACACATTACATGTCGTATTTGTGCATTTTCTGGAACTAACCTATTAACAAGATGCCGAAGTGCCAGTTCCTGTTTTCTGCTGTTTTTGGTTTCAGAAATCCTAGTAACGAAATATTCTCGGAATCGGACGAAATCAACGCCCAGGTTCCTATTTTTCCACGAAGCTTCCAGAACACCCGGAAGGACCAGAGGGGGGCCACAGGCCCACCAGGAGGGTGGCCGGCGCGGCCTAGGGTTGGCCCGCGCCGCCTTACCCCCTGGCCGCCTCTTCGCCCTTCCGACGCCGCCTCTTCGCCTATATAAAGGTCCCTGACCTAAAACCCTTACGGAGAAAGCCACGATACGAGAAAAGTTCCAGAGCCGCCGCCGTCGCGAAGCCAAGATCTGGGGGACAGGAGTCTCTGTTCCGGCACCCTGCCGGAGCGGGGAAGTGCCCCCGGAAGGCTTCTCCATCGACACCGCTGCCATCTCCACCGCCATCTTCATCACCGCTGCTGCTCCCATGAAGAGGGAGTAGTTCTCCATCGAGGCTCGGGGCTGTACCGGTAGCTATGTGGTTAATCTCTCTCCTATGTAATTCAATACAATGATCTCATGAGCTGCTTTACATGATTGAGATTCATCTGAGTTTTGTATCACTACTATCTATGTGCTACTCTAGTGATGTGTTATTAAAGTAGTTTTATTCCTCCTGCATGTGTGCAAAGGTGACAGTGCGTGCACCGTGTTAGTACTTGGTTTATGCTATGATCATGATCTCTTGTAGATTGCGAAGTTAACTATTGCTATGATAATATTGATGTGATCTATTCCTCCTACATATGCATGAAGGTGACAGTGTGCATGCTATGCTAGTACTTGGTTTAGTCGTTTTGATCTATCTTACACTTAAGGTTACTTAAACATGAGCATTATTGTGGAGCTTGTTAACTCCGGCATTGAGGGTTCGTGTAATCCTACGCAATGTGTTCATCATCCAACAAAAGTGTAGAGTATGCATTTATCTATTCTGTTATGTGATCAATGTTGAGAGTGTCCACTAGTGAAAGTGTAATCCCTAGGCCTTGTCCCTAAATACTGCTGAGTTACTACTGCTTGTTTACTGTTTTACTGTGTTACTACTGCTGCAATACTACCACCATCAACTACACGCCAGCAAGCTATTTTCTGGCACCGTTGCTACTGCTCATATATATTCATACCACCTGTATTTCACTATCTCTTCGCCGAACTAGTGCACCTATTTGGTGTGTTGGGGACACAAGAGACTTCTTGCTTTGTGGTTGCAGGGTTGCATGAGAGGGATATCTTTGACCTCTTCCTCCCTGAGTTCGATAAACCTTGGGTGATCCACTTAAGGGAAAACTTGCTGCTGTTCTACAAACCTCTGCACTTGGAGGCCCAACACGACTACAGACATTGGGCAATGGTGAGCAGTACAGTGTACAGTACGAACGAATTCGAGCAAATAGGTAAAGCGGAAAACAATGTCAAACAAACACATCGAGAGGAAAACAATATCAACCGATCGATTCGAACGAACTAACGAACTTATAAGGGCTGGGCGACGGCGACTGACTTCGATTGAGCTATAATGAATCGTACTTGCCCAGGCCTGAAGATAGCATGCATACCGTGAGGATCTACCAGCTGACCGCGCCTGCCGGTGCGGCTGGAGAAGAACGGCGCCACCAGCAGTCGCCGGCTGACGCGGCTGATAGACAGCGTGGGGAAGTTTTGGTGCGCGGCCTGGTTCACCGAGGGTGTGTCTAGAGAAGAACAGGGCGCCGAAGGAGGTGTCTAGAGAAGAACAAGGTGGGCTGGGTGCTGAGTTAAAGGCGAGCGTTCGAAATATTGGGCGCGCGTTCGAAAGTTTAGGTGCGCGAGGGAGGTGTCTGCTGTGCTGAGTTAAAGGCGAGCGTTCGAAATTTCCCCGTCCTCTTCTTTTTTGGGCTAATCTATCTATACCTCTATTCTATCTACATGTTTTTTATTTTTTTTCTATTCTATACATGAGTTTTTGAAATTGAATTTTTTCACTCTGTCAGCGTTCCGGCCAATGCTCATTTGAAGTAATTGAAGCTGTTGATTTGCAGCTTAGAGGTGCTATCTACCGCTCATCATACAAGGACTCTTCAGATCTAAACGGCTGTGAATGCACGGATTCGTCACCCATCCTTCCCTTGGACTGGCGATGCTGAAAGCCTGAAACACTGGAACCCTCTAGATACTTCGGGATACCTCACTGCCCCACATTATTAGACAGGCCTTTTCCGACACGGGAAGTCAAAAGTTGGGGGCTCCATGCAGTACATATGAATACTCGCTAGCTGCATGGTCTAGAAGCAGACTAGAGTAAATCATCAATTCGTCAAATCAATTGGTGTATAATTTTTTTTAGGAGCTAAGACGCCTGCATGAACCATTTTATCAACTTGAATGCTTACTACATGACATAAGAAGACTATGTACTTTGGTTTTTCATTTTTCTGATTTTTTAAATTTTGTGCCCACTTGAATCTTGGTCAAATCCTAGGTTTGACCAAGATTAAACAAGTTTAAAACATGAAAATGAAAAGGTAATCATGGATCCTTCTTAGTCACTCTAAAATGAAGCTTTTGGGATGTTCTTGAAATTTCCATGTTTGAAACCCAAAACGACTTCTCTTCATGCTTGACTTCATAAGACAGAGTTTAGGGGTTAGGGGGTAGATACATGATTTGTCTAGTTTGCATATGTCTAGACCTTTTTTGTCAACTTTAATGCTTACTATATGACATAAGAAGATTATGTGCTTTGGTTTTTCATTTTTCTATTTTTTTTGAATTTTATGCCCATATATTTGAATCTTTGTCAAATCCTAGGTTTGACCAGGATTTAAACAAGTTTAAAACATGAAAATGAAAAGGTAAGCCTGGATCCTTCTTAGTCACTCTAAAATGAAGCTTTTGGGAGGTTCTTGAAATTTCCATGTTTGAAACCCAAAACTCAAGCTAGTTGATAAACAAAGTCTAGACATATTCAAACCAGAAAAATCATGTATCTACCCCTAACCCTAAACTTTGTCTTAATTATGAAGTCAAGCACGAAGAGAAGTCGTTTTGGGTTTCAAACATGGACATTTCAAAAACCCTCCCAAAAGCATTGTGGTGTGACGTACTAAGAAGGATACATGCTTACATTTTCAACAACCCCCCTAAAAGCTTCATTATAGAGTGACTAAGAAGGATCCAGTCTGGCGGGCTTACCTTTTATTTTCTTGTTTTAAACTTGTTCAAATCTCGGTCAAACCTAGGATTTGACCAAGATTCAAAATGTGCATCAAAATTTAAAAAAAATAAAAACCAAATTAAAGCACATAGTGTTCTTATGTCATATAGTAAGCATTAAAGTTGATAAACAAGGTCTAGACACATATTCAAACAAGACAAATCATGTATCTATACCCCTAACCCCTAAACTCTATCTTATGAAGTCAACAACATGAAGAGAAGTGGTTTTGGGTTTCAAACATGGAAATTTCAAAAACCTCCCAAAAGCTTCATTTTAGAGTGACTAATATATATAAGAAGGATCCATGCCTGCTTACCACCTTTTCATTTTCATATTTTAAACTTGTTTAAATCCGTGTCAAATTAAACCAAGGATTTGACCAAAAGATTCAAATGGGCATAAAATTTTAAAAAAATCAGAAAAATGAAAAACAAAAGCATATAGTCTTCTTATGTCATATAGTAAGCATTCAAGTTGATAAACAAGGTTTGGACATGCATATTCAAACCTAGGCAAATCATGTATCTATCCCCTAGCCCCTAAACTCTATCTTATGAAGTCAAGCATGAAGAGAAGTGGTTTTGGGTTTCAAACATGAAAATTTCAAGAACATCCCAAAAACTTCATTTTAGAGTGACTAAGAAAGGATACAGGCTTCCCCTTTTCATTTTCATGTTTTATACTTGTTTAAATCTTGGTCAAACCTAGGATTTGACAAAGATTCAAATGTGCATCAAAATAAAAAAATCAGAAAAATTAAAAACCAAAGCACATAGTTTTCTTATGTCATATAGTTAGCATTAAAGTTGATATAAACAAGGTCTAGATATATTCAAACAAGAAAAATCATGTATCTACCCCTAACCCTAAACTCTGTCTTATGTAGTCAAGCATGAAGAAAAGTGGTTTTGGGTTTCAAACTTGGAAATTTCAAGAACCCCCCAAAAGCTTCATTTTAGAGTGACTAAAGGATCCAGGTTGGGCTTACCTTTTATTTTCATGTTTTAAAATTGTTCAAATCTTGGTCAAACCGTACCTAGGATTTGATCAAGATTCAAATGGGCATAAAATTTCAAAAAAATGAAAAACCAAAGCATATAGCCTTCTTATGTCATATAGTAAGCACTCAAGTTGGTAAACAAGGTCTAGACATATTCAAACCAGAAAAATCATGTTTCTACCCCTAGCCCTAAACTTTGTCTTATGAAGTCAAGCACGAAGAGAAGTCGTTTTGGATTTCAAACATGGAAATTTCAAAAACCTTCCCAAAAGCTTCATTTTGGAGTGACTAAGAAGGATACAGGCTTACCTTTTCATTTTCATGTTTTAAACTTGTTTAAATATTGGTTAAGCCTAGGATTTGACCAAGATCAAATGGGCATAAAAATTCAGAAAAAATCAAAAAAAATGAAAACCAAAGCACATAGTATTATTATGTCATATAGTAAGCATTATATTCAAGTTGATAAACAAGGTCTAAACAACAAACTAGACAAATCATGTATCTACCCCCTAACCCTAAACTCTGTCTTATGAAGTCAAGCATGAAGAGAAGTGGTTTTGGGTTTGAAACATGGAAATTTCAAAAAACTCCCAAAAGCTTCTCATTTTTGAGTGACTAAGAAGGATTCAGGCTTACCTTTTCATTTTCATGTTTTAAACTTGTTCAAATCTTGGTCAAACTTAGGATTTGACCAAGATTCAAATGGGCATAAAAATTGGGAGGAAGGGTATGAATTACAATTCAAAAAAACAAGGTAACTTAAATACTTGGATGCCCCAAAGATGTGTGGAAGCCCAGAACAATGGCAAAACATGTGCGCACGCTGCATCCAATTCAAGTAGAACACATAGTAGGCATCGATAGTTTGACCTAAATTTGAAATCAAAGAGAAGGTGGTTAGAAAAAATCGAAATTGGCAAAGCAAAGCATGAAATCATAAATTTGTGATGCACTATAGCTATGAAAAGTATCAAACAATGCATACCAAAATGATTTTTTAGAGGAATACTAGTTCAACTTATTTTAATTTTATATTAGTAGCCCAAAATCGAACTAGTAGTTGGATATTTTTGAACTTGATCTGTAGTAGTGGGCAAAACCCTAGTTTAACCTATTTAATCATAGATTCGTAGGTCGATTTTTCTACTTTTTTATTATTACTATGCAGCACATGTGTGTTTGCCCGTCGAGTGAAACTCGGAGGAAGAGGGATCACTCGGAAGGAGAGAAGAAGGGAGAGAATTATGGTGTCTCCCCTTTTTCGGGTGATGATGTTGACTTTTGTGCAGGGTTTGTCAGTGAGCAGGAGGTGCGAGCGAGCGAGCGAGCGAGCGAGTCGAGCGAGGCCGAGAATGAGAGAGATTTGTTTTTTTTTTGAGAGGGACGACCGAAGGATCCAGAAGGACCCACATACTTCCAATACGCATCCTGATGCGTCTTTTCTTGACAAAGAAAATGGCTGGGAGTTTGCGTACCTATTGCACGTGACTTGTGCTCACTGAAGTGTGGGACCTCACGCATGGGCACCACACGTAAGTGACAGACCTGTTGATGTAAAAACTCGGTTGATTATTATACTACTACATTTATACAAAGTTTCCTATGGATTCAAGGGTACGAAAGCCAAGTTAAATCATTTACATGACATTATTTTTTCCATGAAGCCAAGTTAACTCATTTATCAATTGGTACATTTTGGAGTGACTAAGAAGGATCCAGGCTTACCTTTTCATTTTCATGTTTTAAACATGTTTAAATCTTGGTCAAACCTATGACTTGACCAAGATTCAAATGGGCATAAAAATTCAAAAAAAAGAAAAACAAAAGCACACCGTCTTCCTATGTCATATATCAAGGTGATAAACAAGGTCTGACATATTCAAACCACAAAAATCATGTATCTACCCCCTAACCCTAAACAAGGATCCAGGCTTACCCTTTTCATTTTCATGTTTTTAAACTTGTTCAAATCTTGGTCAAACTTAGGATTTGACGAAGATTCAAATGGGCGTAAAAATACTTAGAAAAATCATGTACGTATCTACCCCAAACCCTAAACTCTATCTTACGAAGCCAAGCATGAAGAGAAGTGGTTTTGGGTTTCAAACATGGAAATTTCAAAAACCTCAAACTATAGGCCGGGTTAGCATCTAGTGCAGTATGTGTGAGAATGTATGCACTATGTGTGCTATAACTTGTGTGTCTTTCAAATTTGAACCAAATTTGAATAAGTTTGAAATATTTGAAATGGGGCTTTTGGCTTAAACATTTGAAACCCAAAACGACTTCTCCTCATGCTAGACTTCATAAGACCGAGTTTAGGGTTAGGGGGTAGATACATGATTTGTCTGGTTTGAATATGTCTAAACCTTGTTTATCAACTTGAATGCTTACTATATGACATAAGAAGACCATGTGCTTTTGTTTTTCATTTTTCTATTTTTTTAAGAATTTTATGCACATTTGATTCTGGTCAAATCCTAGGTTCAACCAAGATTTAAACAAGTTTCAAGCATGAAAATGAAAACGTAAGCCAAGATCCTTCTTAATTAGTCACTCTAAAATATATGAAGCTTTTGGGACGTACTTGAAATTTCCATGTTTGAAACCCAAAACCAATTCTCTTCATGATTGACTTCATAAGACAGAGTTTAGGGTTAGGGGTAGATATACACATGATTTTTCTGGTTTGAATATGTCTAGACCTAGCTTGTTTATCAACTTGAGTGTTTACTATATGACATAATTAAGAAGGCTATGTGCTTTGGTTTTTCATTCTTTAGATTTTTTGTCTGAATTTTTATGCCCATTTGAATCTTGGTCAAATCCTAGCTAGGTTTGACCAAGATTTAAATAAGTTTAAAACATGGAAATGAAAAGGTAAGCATCGATCCTTCTTAGTCGCTCTAAAATGAAGCTGAATTTTGGGAGGTTTTTGAAATTTCCATGTTTGAAACCCAAAACCACTTCTCTTCATGCTTGACTTCATAAGACGAAGTTTAGGGTCGATAGGGGGTAGATACATGATTTGTCTTGTTTGAATATGTCTAGACCTTGTTTATCAACTTGAATGCTTACTTTATGACTTATAAGAGGACTATGTGCATTGGTATTTCATTTTTTGATTTTTATGCCCATTTGAGAATCTTGGTAAAATCCTAGGTTTGTTGAGCAAAATTTAAACAAGTTTAACATGTGAAAATGATAAGGTAATTAAGTCTGGATCTTTCTCTTAGTAACTCTAAAATGAAGCTTTTGGGAGGTTCTTGAATTTACCATGTTTGAAACCCAAAACCACCGTACTTCTGTTCATGCTTGACTTCATAAGACAGAGTTTAGGGTTAGGGGTAGATACATGATTTTTCTGGTTTGAATATGTCTAGACCATGTTTATCAATTTGAATGCTTACTATATGACATAAGAAGGCTATGTGCTTTTGTTTTTCATTCTTTCGATTTTTTTCTGAATTGTTATGCCCATTTGAATCTTGGTCAAATCCTAGGTTCGACCAAGATTTAAACAAGTTTAAAACATGACAATGAAAAGGTAATTAATCATGGATCCTTCTTAATTAACCAGCCGGTCTAATTAAAATGAAGCTTTTTGGGAGGTTTTTGAAATTTCCATGTTTGAAACCCAAAACCACACTTCTCTGCTTCATGCTTGACTTCATATATAATTAAGACAAAGTTTAGGGTTAGGGGGTACATGATTTGTCTGGTTTGAATATGTCTAGACCTTGTTTATGAACTTTTGAATGCTTACTATATGACATAAGAAGAATATGTGCTTTGGTTTTTTATTTTATATATTTTTTTATTTTATGCCCATTTGAATATTGGTCAAATCCTAGGTTTGACCAAGATTTAAACAAGTTTAAAACATGAAAATGAAAAGGTAAGCCTGGATCCTTCTTAACTAGTCACTCTAAAACGAAGCTTTAATTTTGGGAGGTTTTTGAAATTTCCATGTTTGAAACCAAAAACCACTTCTCTTCATGCTTGACTTCATAAGACAGAGTTATTTATGGTTTTGGAGGGGTAGATACATGATTTGTCTTATTTGAATATGTCTAGCTAGACCTTGTTTATCAACTTTTGAATGCTTACTATATATATGTATGTGACATAAGAAAACTATGTGCTTTGGTTTTTCATTTTTCTGATTTTTTTGGAATTTTGATGCACATTTGAATCTTGGTCAAATCCTAGGTTTGACCAAGATTTAAACAAGTATAGATCATGAAAATGAAAATGGAAGCCTGTATCCTTCTTAGTCACCCTAAAATGAAGTTTTTGGGAGGTTTTTGAAATTTCCATGTTTGAAACCCAAAACCACTTATATATCTTCATGCTTGACTTCGTCATAAGACAGAGTTTAGGGGTTAGGGGGTAGATACATGATTTGTCTAGCTAGTTTGAATATGTCCAGACCTTGTTTATCAACTTTAATGCTTACTATATGACATATAAGAAGACTATGTGCGCTTTGGTTTTTCATTTTTCTGTTTTTTTTTTGAATTTTCTGCCAATTTTGTTTGACCAAGATTTAGACAAGTTTTACACGTGAAAACGAATAAGTAAGCCTGGATCCTTCTTAGTCACTCCAAAATGTACCAATTGATAGGTGCGTTAACTTTGCTTCATGGAAAAAATAATGTCATGTAAATGAGTTAACTTGGATTTCCTACCCTTGAATCCATAGGAAACTTTGTTCTAATGCACTATAATAATCAACCGAGTTTTTACACCAACAGGTCTGTCACTTACGTGTGGTGCCCATGCGTGAGGTCCCACACTTCAGTGAGCACAAGTCACGTGCAATAGGTACGCAAACTCCCAGACATTTTCTTTGTCAAGAGAAGACGCATCAGGATGCGTATTGGAAGTCTGTGGGTCCTTCTGGATCCTTCGGTCGTCCCTCTCAAAAAAAAAAAAAACAAATCTCTCTCATTCTCGGCCTCGCTCGACTCGCTCGCTCGCTCGCTCGCACCTCCTGCTCACTGACAAACCCTGCACAAAAGTCAACATCATCACCCGAAAAAGGGGAGACACCATAATTCTCTCCCTTCTTCTCTCCTTCCGAGTGATCCCTCTTCCTCCGAGTTTCACTCGACGGGCAAACACACATGTGCTGCATAGTAATAATAAAAAGGTAGAAAAATCGACCTACGAATCTATAATTAAATAGGTTAAACTAGGGCTTTGCCCAGTACTACAGATCAAGGTTCAAAAAATCCAACTACGGGGTTCGAACAACCCCATTTCTAATCCAAGATTTTTTTCGACCTCATCCAATGGCCTCAAACTATAGGCCGGGTTAGCATCTAGTGCAGTATGTGTGAGAATGTATGCACTATGTGTGCTATAACTTGTGTGTCTTTCAAATTTGAATAAGTTTGAAATATTTGAAATGGGGCTTTTGGCTTAAACGTTTGAAACCCAAAACGACTTCTCCTCATGCTAGACTTCATAAGACCGAGTTTAGGGTTAGGGGGTAGATACATGATTTGTCTGGTTTGAATATGTCTAAACCTTGTTTATCAACTTGAATGCTTACTATATGACATAAGAAGACCATGTGCTTTTGTTTTTCATTTTTCTATTTTTTTAAGAATTTTATGCACATTTGATTCTGGTCAAATCCTAGGTTCAACCAAGATTTAAACAAGTTTCAAGCATGAAAATGAAAACGTAAGCCAAGATCCTTCTTAATTAGTCACTCTAAAATATATGAAGCTTTTGGGACGTACTTGAAATTTCCATGTTTGAAACCCAAAACCAATTCTCTTCATGATTGACTTCATAAGACAGAGTTTAGGGTTAGGGGTAGATATACACATGATTTTTCTGGTTTGAATATGTCTAGACCTAGCTTGTTTATCAACTTGAGTGTTTACTATATATGACATAATTAAGAAGGCTATGTGCTTTGGTTTTTCATTCTTTAGATTTTTTGTCTGAATTTTTATGCCCATTTGAATCTTGGTCAAATCCTAGCTAGGTTTGACCAAGATTTAAATAAGTTTAAAACATGGAAATGAAAAGGTAAGCATCGATCCTTCTTAGTCGCTCTAAAATGAAGCTGAATTTTGGGAGGTTTTTGAAATTTCCATGTTTGAAACCCAAAACCACTTCTCTTCATGCTTGACTTCATAAGACGAAGTTTAGGGTCGATAGGGGGTAGATACATGATTTGTCTTGTTTGAATATGTCTAGACCTTGTTTATCGACTTGAATGCTTACTTTATGACTTATAAGAGGACTATGTGCATTGGTATTTCATTTTTTGATTTTTATGCCCATTTGAGAATCTTGGTAAAATCCTAGGTTTGTTGAGCAAGATTTAAACAAGTTTAACATGTGAAAATGATAAGGTAATTAAGTCTGGATCTTTCTCTTAGTAACTCTAAAATGAAGCTTTTGGGAGGTTCTTGAATTTACCATGTTTGAAACCCAAAACCACCGTACTTCTGTTCATGCTTGACTTCATAAGATAGAGTTTAGGGTTAGGGGTAGATACATGATTTTTCTGGTTTGAATATGTCTAGACCATGTTTATCAATTTGAATGCTTACTATATGACATAAGAAGGCTATGTGCTTTTGTTTTTCATTCTTTCGATTTTTTTCTGAATTGTTATGCCCATTTTGAATCTTGGTCAAATCCTAGGTTCGACCAAGATTTAAACAAGTTTAAAACATGACAATGAAAAGGTAATTAATCATGGATCCTTCTTAATTAACCAGCCAGTCTAATTAAAATGAAGCTTTTTGGGAGGTTTTTGAAATTTCCATGTTTGAAACCCAAAACCACACTTCTCTGCTTCATGCTTGACTTCATATATAATTAAGACAAAGTTTAGGGTTAGGGGGTACATGATTTGTCTGGTTTGAATATGTCTAGACCTTGTTTATGAACTTTTGAATGCTTACTATATGACATAAGAAGAATATGTGCTTTGGTTTTTTATTTTATCTATTTTTTTATTTTATGCCCATTTGAATATTGGTCAAATCCTAGGTTTGACCAAGATTTAAACAAGTTTAAAACATGAAAATGAAAAGGTAAGCCTGGATCCTTCTTAACTAGTCACTCTAAAACGAAGCTTTAATTTTGGGAGGTTTTTGAAATTTCCATGTTTGAAACCAAAAACCACTTCTCTTCATGCTTGACTTCATAAGACAGAGTTATATTATGGTTTTAGAGGGGTAGATACATGATTTGTCTTATTTGAATATGTCTAGCTAGACCTTGTTTATCAACTTTTGAATGCTTACTATATATATGTATGTGACATAAGAAAACTATGTGCTTTGGTTTTTCATTTTTCTGATTTTTTTGGAATTTTGATGCACATTTGAATCTTGGTCAAATCCTAGGTTTGACCAAGATTTAAACAAGTATAGATCATGAAAATGAAAATGGAAGCCTGTATCCTTCTTAGTCACCCTAAAATGAAGTTTTTGGGAGGTTTTTGAAATTTCCATGTTTGAAACCCAAAACCACTTATATATCTTCATGCTTGACTTCGTCATAAGACAGAGTTTAGGGGTTAGGGGGTAGATACATGATTTGTCTAGCTAGTTTGAATATGTCCAGACCTTGTTTATCAACTTTAATGCTTACTATATGACATATAAGAAGACTATGTGCGCTTTGGTTTTTCATTTTTCTGTTTTTTTTTTGAATTTTCTGCCAATTTTGTTTGACCAAGATTTAGACAAGTTTTACACGTGAAAACGAATAAGTAAGCCTGGATCCTTCTTAGTCACTCCAAAATGTACCAATTGATAGGTGCGTTAACTTTGCTTCATGGAAAAAATAATGTCATGTAAATGAGTTAACTTGGATTTCCTACCCTTGAATCCATAGGAAACTTTGTTCTAATGCACTATAATAATCAACCGAGTTTTTACACCAACAGGTCTGTCACTTACGTGTGGTGCCCATGCGTGAGGTCCCACACTTCAGTGAGCACAAGTCACGTGCAATAGGTACGCAAACTCCCAGACATTTTCTTTGTCAAGAGAAGACGCATCAGGATGCGTATTGGAAGTCTGTGGGTCCTTCTGGATCCTTCGGTCGTCCCTCTCAAAAAAAAAAAAACAAATCTCTCTCATTCTCGGCCTCGCTCGACTCGCTCGCTCGCTCGCACCTCCTGCTCACTGACAAACCCTGCACAAAAGTCAACATCATCACCCGAAAAAGGGGAGACACCATAATTCTCTCCCTTCTTCTCTCCTTCCGAGTGATCCCTCTTCCTCCGAGTTTCACTCGACGGGCAAACACACATGTGCTGCATAGTAATAATAAAAAGGTAGAAAAATCGACCTACGAATCTATAATTAAATAGGTTAAACTAGGGCTTTGCCCAGTACTACAGATCAAGGTTCAAAAAATCCAACTACGGGGTTCGAACAACCCCATTTCTAATCCAAGATTTTTTCGACCTCATCCAATGGCCTCAAACTATAGGCCGGGTTAGCATCTAGTGCAGTATGTGTGAGAATGTATGCACTATGTGTGCTATAACTTGTGTGTCTTTCAAATTTGAATAAGTTTGAAATATTTGAAATGGGGCTTTTGGCTTAAACGTTTGAAACCCAAAACGACTTCTCCTCATGCTAGACTTCATAAGACCGAGTTTAGGGTTAGGGGGTAGATACATGATTTGTCTGGTTTGAATATGTCTAAACCTTGTTTATCAACTTGAATGCTTACTATATGACATAAGAAGACCATGTGCTTTTGTTTTTCATTTTTCTATTTTTTTAAAGAATTTTATGCACATTTGATTCTGGTCAAATCCTAGGTTCAACCAAGATTTAAACAAGTTTCAAGCATGAAAATGAAAACGTAAGCCAAGATCCTTCTTAATTAGTCACTCTAAAATATATGAAGCTTTTGGGACGTACTTGAAATTTCCATGTTTGAAACCCAAAACCAATTCTCTTCATGATTGACTTCATAAGACAGAGTTTAGGGTTAGGGGTAGATATACACATGATTTTTCTGGTTTGAATATGTCTAGACCTAGCTTGTTTATCAACTTGAGTGTTTACTATATATGACATAATTAAGAAGGCTATGTGCTTTGGTTTTTCATTCTTTAGATTTTTTGTCTGAATTTTTATGCCCATTTGAATCTTGGTCAAATCCTAGCTAGGTTTGACCAAGATTTAAATAAGTTTAAAACATGGAAATGAAAAGGTAAGCATCGATCCTTCTTAGTCGCTCTAAAATGAAGCTGAATTTTGGGAGGTTTTTGAAATTTCCATGTTTGAAACCCAAAACCACTTCTCTTCATGCTTGACTTCATAAGACGAAGTTTAGGGTCGATAGGGGGTACGTAGATACATGATTTGTCTTGTTTGAATATGTCTAGACCTTGTTTATCAACTTGAATGCTTACTTTATGACTTATAAGAGGACTATGTGCATTGGTATTTCATTTTTTGATTTTTATGCCCATTTGAGAATCTTGGTAAAATCCTAGGTTTGTTGAGCAAGATTTAAACAAGTTTAACATGTGAAAATGATAAGGTAATTAAGTCTGGATCTTTCTCTTAGTAACTCTAAAATGAAGCTTTTGGGAGGTTCTTGAATTTACCATGTTTGAAACCCAAAACCACCGTACTTCTGTTCATGCTTGACTTCATAAGACAGAGTTTAGGGTTAGGGGTAGATACATGATTTTTCTGGTTTGAATATGTCTAGACCATGTTTATCAATTTGAATGCTTACTATATGACATAAGAAGGCTATGTGCTTTTGTTTTTCATTCTTTCGATTTTTTTCTGAATTGTTATGCCCATTTGAATCTTGGTCAAATCCTAGGTTCGACCAAGATTTAAACATGTTTAAAACATGACAATGAAAAGGTAATTAATCATGGATCCTTCTTAATTAACCAGCCCGTCTAATTAAAATGAAGCTTTTTGGGAGGTTTTTGAAATTTCCATGTTTGAAACCCAAAACCACACTTCTCTGCTTCATGCTTGACTTCATATATAATTAAGACAAAGTTTAGGGTTAGGGGGTACATGATTTGTCTGGTTTGAATATGTCTAGACCTTGTTCATGAACTTGAATGCTTACTATATGACATAAGAAGACTATGTGCTTTGGTTTTTTATTTTATTTATTTTTTATTTTATGCCCATTTGAATATTGGTCAAATCCTAGGTTTGAACAAGATTTAAACAAGTTTAAAACATGAAAATGAAAAGGTAAGCCTGGATCCTTCTTAACTAGTCACTCTAAAACGAAGCTTTAATTTTGGGAGGTTTTTGAAATTTCCATGTTATTTGAAACCCAAAACCACTTCTCTTCATGCTTGACTTCATAAGACGAAGTTTAGGGTCGATAGGGGGTAGATACATGATTTGTCTGGTTTGAATATGTCTAGACCATGTTTATCAAATCCTAGGTTTGACCAAGATTTAAACAAGTTTAAAACATGAAAATGAAAAGGGAAGCATGTATCCTTCTTAGTCACTCTAAAATGAAGTTTTTGGGCGGTTTTTGAAATTTTCATTTTTGAAACCCAAAACCACTTCTCTTCATGCTTGACTTCATAAGACATAGTTTAGGGGTTAGGGGTAGATACATGATTTGTATGGTTTGAATATGTCTAGACCATGTTTATCAACTTTAATGCTTACTATATGACATAAGAAGACTATGTGCTTTTGTTTTTCATTCTTTCGATTTTTTTCTGAATTGTTATGCCCATTTGAATCTTGGTCAAATCCTAGGTTCGACCAAGATTTAAACAAGTTTAAAACATGACAATGAAAAGGTAATTAATCATGGATCCTTCTTAATTAACCAGCCGGTCTAATTAAAATGAAGCTTTTTGGGAGGTTTTTGAAATTTCCATGTTTGAAACCCAAAACCACACTTCTCTGCTTCATGCTTGACTTCATATATAATTAAGACAAAGTTTAGGGTTAGGGGGTACATGATTTGTCTGGTTTGAATATGTCTAGACCTTATTTATGAACTTTTGAATGCTTACTATATGACATAAGAAGAATATGTGCTTTGGTTTTTTATTTTATCTATTTTTTTATTTTATGCCCATTTGAATATTGGTCAAATCCTAGGTTTGACCAAGATTTAAACAAGTTTAAAACATGAAAATGAAAAGGTAAGCCTGGATCCTTCTTAACTAGTCACTCTAAAACGAAGCTTTAATTTTGGGAGGTTTTTGAAATTTCCATGTTTGAAACCAAAAACCACTTCTCTTCATGCTTGACTTCATAAGACAGAGTTATTTATGGTTTTAGAGGGGTAGATACATGATTTGTCTTATTTGAATATGTCTAGCTAGACCTTGTTTATCAACTTTTGAATGCTTACTATATATATGTATGTGACATAAGAAAACTATGTGCTTTGGTTTTTCGTTTTTCTGATTTTTTATGGAATTTTGATGCACATTTGAATCTTGGTCAAATCCTAGGTTTGACCAAGATTTAAACAAGTATAGATCATGAAAATGAAAATGGAAGCCTGTATCCTTCTTAGTCACCCTAAAATGAAGTTTTTGGGAGGTTTTTGAAATTTCCATGTTTGAAACCCAAAACCACTTATATATCTTCATGCTTGACTTCGTCATAAGACAGAGTTTAGGGGTTAGGGGGTAGATACATGATTTGTCTAGCTAGTTTGAATATGTCCAGACCTTGTTTATCAACTTTAATGCTTACTATATGACATATAAGAAGACTATGTGCGCTTTGGTTTTTCATTTTTCTGTTTTTTTTTTGAATTTTCTGCCAATTTTGTTTGACCAAGATTTAGACAAGTTTTACACGTGAAAACGAATAAGTAAGCCTGGATCCTTCTTAGTCACTCCAAAATGTACCAATTGATAGGTGCGTTAACTTTGCTTCATGGAAAAAATAATGTCATGTAAATGAGTTAACTTGGATTTCCTACCCTTGAATCCATAGGAAACTTTGTTCTAATGCACTATAATAATCAACCGAGTTTTTACACCAACAGGTCTGTCACTTACGTGTGGTGCCCATGCGTGAGGTCCCACACTTCAGTGAGCACAAGTCACGTGCAATAGGTACGCAAACTCCCAGACATTTTCTTTGTCAAGAGAAGACGCATCAGGATGCGTATTGGAAGTCTGTGGGTCCTTCTGGATCCTTCGGTCGTCCCTCTCAAAAAAAAAACAAATCTCTCTCATTCTCGGCCTCGCTCGACTCGCTCGCTCGCTCGCTCGCACCTCCTGCTCACTGACAAACCCTGCACAAAAGTCAACATCATCACCCGAAAAAGGGGAGACACCATAATTCTCTCCCTTCTTCTCTCCTTCCGAGTGATCCCTCTTCCTCCGAGTTTCACTCGACGGGCAAACACACATGTGCTGCATAGTAATAATAAAAAGGTAGAAAAATCGACCTACGAATCTATAATTAAATAGGTTAAACTAGGGCTTTGCCCAGTACTACAGATCAAGGTTCAAAAAATCCAACTACGGGGTTCGAACAACCCCATTTCTAATCCAAGATTTTTTTCGACCTCATCCAATGGCCTCAAACTATAGGCCGGGTTAGCATCTAGTGCAGTATGTGTGAGAATGTATGCACTATGTGTGCTATAACTTGTGTGTCTTTCAAATTTGAATAAGTTTGAAATATTTGAAATGGGGCTTTTGGCTTAAACGTTTGAAACCCAAAACGACTTCTCCTCATGCTAGACTTCATAAGACCGAGTTTAGGGTTAGGGGGTAGATACATGATTTGTCTGGTTTGAATATGTCTAAACCTTGTTTATCAACTTGAATGCTTACTATATGACATAAGAAGACCATGTGCTTTTGTTTTTCATTTTTCTATTTTTTTTAAGAATTTTATGCACATTTGATTCTGGTCAAATCCTAGGTTCAACCAAGATTTAAACAAGTTTCAAGCATGAAAATGAAAACGTAAGCCAAGATCCTTCTTAATTAGTCACTCTAAAATATATGAAGCTTTTGGGACGTACTTGAAATTTCCATGTTTGAAACCCAAAACCAATTCTCTTCATGATTGACTTCATAAGACAGAGTTTAGGGTTAGGGGTAGATATACACATGATTTTTCTGGTTTGAATATGTCTAGACCTAGCTTGTTTATCAACTTGAGTGTTTACTATATATGACATAATTAAGAAGGCTATGTGCTTTGGTTTTTCATTCTTTAGATTTTTTGTCTGAATTTTTATGCCCATTTGAATCTTGGTCAAATCCTAGCTAGGTTTGACCAAGATTTAAATAAGTTTAAAACATGGAAATGAAAAGGTAAGCATCGATCCTTCTTAGTCGCTCTAAAATGAAGCTGAATTTTGGGAGGTTTTTGAAATTTCCATGTTTGAAACCCAAAACCACTTCTCTTCATGCTTGACTTCATAAGACGAAGTTTAGGGTCGATAGGGGGTACGTAGATACATGATTTGTCTTGTTTGAATATGTCTAGACCTTGTTTATCAACTTGAATGCTTACTTTATGACTTATAAGAGGACTATGTGCATTGGTATTTCATTTTTTGATTTTTATGCCCATTTGAGAATCTTGGTAAAATCCTAGGTTTGTTGAGCAAGATTTAAACAAGTTTAACATGTGAAAATGATAAGGTAATTAAGTCTGGATCTTTCTCTTAGTAACTCTAAAATGAAGCTTTTGGGAGGTTCTTGAATTTACCATGTTTGAAACCCAAAACCACCGTACTTCTGTTCATGCTTGACTTCATAAGACAGAGTTTAGGGTTAGGGGTAGATACATGATTTTTCTGGTTTGAATATGTCTAGACCATGTTTATCAATTTGAATGCTTACTATATGACATAAGAAGGCTATGTGCTTTTGTTTTTCATTCTTTCGATTTTTTTCTGAATTGTTATGCCCATTTGAATCTTGGTCAAATCCTAGGTTCGACCAAGATTTAAACATGTTTAAAACATGACAATGAAAAGGTAATTAATCATGGATCCTTCTTAATTAACCAGCCCGTCTAATTAAAATGAAGCTTTTTGGGAGGTTTTTGAAATTTCCATGTTTGAAACCCAAAACCACACTTCTCTTCATGCTTGACTTCATATATAATTAAGACAAAGTTTAGGGTTAGGGGGTACATGATTTGTCTGGTTTGAATATGTCTAGACCTTGTTCATGAACTTGAATGCTTACTATATGACATAAGAAGACTATGTGCTTTGGTTTTTTATTTTATTTATTTTTTATTTTATGCCCATTTGAATATTGGTCAAATCCTAGGTTTGAACAAGATTTAAACAAGTTTAAAACATGAAAATGAAAAGGTAAGCCTGGATCCTTCTTAACTAGTCACTCTAAAATGAAGCTTTAATTTTGGGAGGTTTTTGAAATTTCCATGTTATTTGAAACCCAAAACCACTTCTCTTCATGCTTGACTTCATAAGACGAAGTTTAGGGTCGATAGGGGGTAGATACATGATTTGTCTGGTTTGAATATGTCTAGACCATGTTTATCAAATCCTAGGTTTGACCAAGATTTAAACAAGTTTAAAACATGAAAATGAAAAGGGAAGCATGTATCCTTCTTAGTCACTCTAAAATGAAGTTTTTGGGAGGTTTTTGAAATTTTCATGTTTGAAACCCAAAACCACTTCTCATGCTTGACTTCATAAGACAGAGTTTAGGGGTTAGGGGTAGATACATGATTTGTATGGTTTGAATATGTCTAGACCATGTTTATCAACTTTAATGCTTACTATATGACATAAGAAGACTATGTGCTTTTGTTTTTCATTCTTTCGATTTTTTTCTGAATTGTTATGCCCATTTGAATCTTGGTGATCAAATCCTAGGTTCGACCAAGATTTAAACAAGTTTAAAACATGACAATGAAAAGGTAATTAATCATGGATCCTTCTTAATTAACCAGCCGGTCTAATTAAAATGAAGCTTTTTGGGAGGTTTTTGAAATTTCCATGTTTGAAACCCAAAACCACACTTCTCTGCTTCATGCTTGACTTCATATATAATTAAGACAAAGTTTAGGGTTAGGGGGTACATGATTTGTCTGGTTTGAATATGTCTAGACCTTGTTTATGAACTTTTGAATGCTTACTATATGACATAAGAAGAATATGTGCTTTGGTTTTTTATTTTATCTATTTTTTTATTTTATGCCCATTTGAATATTGGTCAAATCCTAGGTTTGACCAAGATTTAAACAAGTTTAAAACATGAAAATGAAAAGGTAAGCCTGGATCCTTCTTAACTAGTCACTCTAAAACGAAGCTTTAATTTTGGGAGGTTTTTGAAATTTCCATGTTTGAAACCAAAAACCACTTCTCTTCATGCTTGACTTCATAAGACAGAGTTATTTATGGTTTTAGAGGGGTAGATACATGATTTGTCTTATTTGAATATGTCTAGCTAGACCTTGTTTATCAACTTTTGAATGCTTACTATATATATGTATGTGACATAAGAAAACTATGTGCTTTGGTTTTTCATTTTGATTTTTTGGAATTTTGATGCACATTTGAATCTTGGTCAAATCCTAGGTTTGACCAAGATTTAAACAAGTATAGATCATGAAAATGAAAATGGAAGCCTGTATCCTTCTTAGTCACCCTAAAATGAAGTTTTTGGGAGGTTTTTGAAATTTCCATGTTTGAAACCCAAAACCACTTATATATCTTCATGCTTGACTTCGTCATAAGACAGAGTTTAGGGGTTAGGGGGTAGATACATGATTTGTCTAGCTAGTTTGAATATGTCCAGACCTTGTTTATCAACTTTAATGCTTACTATATGACATATAAGAAGACTATGTGCGCTTTGGTTTTTCATTTTTCTGTTTTTTTTTTGAATTTTCTGCCAATTTTGTTTGACCAAGATTTAGACAAGTTTTACACGTGAAAACGAATAAGTAAGCCTGGATCCTTCTTAGTCACTCCAAAATGTACCAATTGATAGGTGCGTTAACTTTGCTTCATGGAAAAAATAATGTCATGTAAATGAGTTAACTTGGATTTCCTACCCTTGAATCCATAGGAAACTTTGTTCTAATGCACTATAATAATCAACCGAGTTTTTACACCAACAGGTCTGTCACTTACGTGTGGTGCCCATGCGTGAGGTCCCACACTTCAGTGAGCACAAGTCACGTGCAATAGGTACGCAAACTCCCAGACATTTTCTTTGTCAAGAGAAGACGCATCAGGATGCGTATTGGAAGTCTGTGGGTCCTTCTGGATCCTTCGGTCGTCCCTCTCAAAAAAAAAAAACAAATCTCTCTCATTCTCGGCCTCGCTCGACTCGCTCGCTCGCTCGCACCTCCTGCTCACTGACAAACCCTGCACAAAAGTCAACATCATCACCCGAAAAAGGGGAGACACCATAATTCTCTCCCTTCTTCTCTCCTTCCGAGTGATCCCTCTTCCTCCGAGTTTCACTCGACGGGCAAACACACATGTGCTGCATAGTAATAATAAAAAGGTAGAAAAATCGACCTACGAATCTATAATTAAATAGGTTAAACTAGGGCTTTGCCCAGTACTACAGATCAAGGTTCAAAAAATCCAACTACGGGGTTCGAACAACCCCATTTCTAATCCAAGATTTTTTTCGACCTCATCCAATGGCCTCAAACTATAGGCCGGGTTAGCATCTAGTGCAGTATGTGTGAGAATGTATGCACTATGTGTGCTATAACTTGTGTGTCTTTCAAATTTGAATAAGTTTGAAATATTTGAAATGGGGCTTTTGGCTTAAACGTTTGAAACCCAAAACGACTTCTCCTCATGCTAGACTTCATAAGACCGAGTTTAGGGTTAGGGGGTAGATACATGATTTGTCTGGTTTGAATATGTCTAAACCTTGTTTATCAACTTGAATGCTTACTATATGACATAAGAAGACCATGTGCTTTTGTTTTTCATTTTTCTATTTTTTTTAAGAATTTTATGCACATTTGATTCTGGTCAAATCCTAGGTTCAACCAAGATTTAAACAAGTTTCAAGCATGAAAATGAAAACGTAAGCCAAGATCCTTCTTAATTAGTCACTCTAAAATATATGAAGCTTTTGGGACGTACTTGAAATTTCCATGTTTGAAACCCAAAACCAATTCTCTTCATGATTGACTTCATAAGACAGAGTTTAGGGTTAGGGGTAGATATACACATGATTTTTCTGGTTTGAATATGTCTAGACCTAGCTTGTTTATCAACTTGAGTGTTTACTATATGACATAATTAAGAAGGCTATGTGCTTTGGTTTTTCATTCTTTAGATTTTTTGTCTGAATTTTTATGCCCATTTGAATCTTGGTCAAATCCTAGCTAGGTTTGACCAAGATTTAAATAAGTTTAAAACATGGAAATGAAAAGGTAAGCATCGATCCTTCTTAGTCGCTCTAAAATGAAGCTGAATTTTGGGAGGTTTTTGAAATTTCCATGTTTGAAACCCAAAACCACTTCTCTTCATGCTTGACTTCATAAGACGAAGTTTAGGGTCGATAGGGGGTAGATACATGATTTGTCTTGTTTGAATATGTCTAGACCTTGTTTATCGACTTGAATGCTTACTTTATGACTTATAAGAGGACTATGTGCATTGGTATTTCATTTTTTGATTTTTATGCCCATTTGAGAATCTTGGTAAAATCCTAGGTTTGTTGAGCAAGATTTAAACAAGTTTAACATGTGAAAATGATAAGGTAATTAAGTCTGGATCTTTCTCTTAGTAACTCTAAAATGAAGCTTTTGGGAGGTTCTTGAATTTACCATGTTTGAAACCCAAAACCACCGTACTTCTGTTCATGCTTGACTTCATAAGATAGAGTTTAGGGTTAGGGGTAGATACATGATTTTTCTGGTTTGAATATGTCTAGACCATGTTTATCAATTTGAATGCTTACTATATGACATAAGAAGGCTATGTGCTTTTGTTTTTCATTCTTTCGATTTTTTTCTGAATTGTTATGCCCATTTGAATCTTGGTCAAATCCTAGGTTCGACCAAGATTTAAACAAGTTTAAAACATGACAATGAAAAGGTAATTAATCATGGATCCTTCTTAATTAACCAGCCGGTCTAATTAAAATGAAGCTTTTTGGGAGGTTTTTGAAATTTCCATGTTTGAAACCCAAAACCACACTTCTCTGCTTCATGCTTGACTTCATATATAATTAAGACAAAGTTTAGGGTTAGGGGGTACATGATTTGTCTGGTTTGAATATGTCTAGACCTTGTTTATGAACTTTTGAATGCTTACTATATGACATAAGAAGAATATGTGCTTTGGTTTTTTATTTTATTTATTTTTTTTATTTTATGCCCATTTGAATATTGGTCAAATCCTAGGTTTGACCAAGATTTAAACAAGTTTAAAACATGAAAATGAAAAGGTAAGCCTGGATCCTTCTTAACTAGTCACTCTAAAACGAAGCTTTAATTTTGGGAGGTTTTTGAAATTTCCATGTTATTTGAAACCCAAAACCACTTCTCTTCATGCTTGACTTCATAAGACGAAGTTTAGGGTCGATAGGGGGTAGATACATGATTTGTCTGGTTTGAATATGTCTAGACCATGTTTATCAATTTGAATGCTTACTATATGACATAAGAAGGCTATGTGCTTTTGTTTTTCATTCTTTCGATTTTTTTCTGAATTGTTATGCCCATTTGAATCTTGGTCAAATCCTAGGTTCGACCAAGATTTAAACAAGTTTAAAACATGACAATGAAAAGGTAATTAATCATGGATCCTTCTTAATTAACCAGCCGGTCTAATTAAAATGAAGCTTTTTGGGAGGTTTTTGAAATTTCCATGTTTGAAACCCAAAACCACACTTCTCTGCTTCATGCTTGACTTCATATATAATTAAGACAAAGTTTAGGGTTAGGGGTACATGATTTGTCTGGTTTGAATATGTCTAGACCTTGTTTATGAACTTTTGAATGCTTACTATATGACATAAGAAGAATATGTGCTTTGGTTTTTTATTTTATCTATTTTTTTATTTTATGCCCATTTGAATATTGGTCAAATCCTAGGTTTGACCAAGATTTAAACAAGTTTAAAATATGAAAATGAAAAGGTAAGCCTGGATCCTTCTTAACTAGTCACTCTAAAACGAAGCTTTAATTTTGGGAGGTTTTTGAAATTTCCATGTTATTTGAAACCCAAAACCACTTCTCTTCATGCTTGACTTCATAAGACGAAGTTTAGGGTCGATAGGGGGTAGATACATGATTTGTCTGGTTTGAATATGTCTAGACCATGTTTATCAAATCCTAGGTTTGACCAAGATTTAAACAAGTTTAAAACATGAAAATGAAAAGGGAAGCATGTATCCTTCTTAGTCACTCTAAAATGAAGTTTTTGGGCGGTTTTTGAAATTTTCATGTTTGAAACCCAAAACCACTTCTCTTCATGCTTGACTTCATAAGACATAGTTTAGGGGTTAGGGGTAGATACATGATTTGTATGGTTTGAATATGTCTAGACCATGTTTATCAACTTTAATGCTTACTATATAACATAAGAAGACTATGTGCTTTTGTTTTTCATTCTTTCGATTTTTTTCTGAATTGTTATGCCCATTTGAATCTTGGTCAAATCCTAGGTTCGACCAAGATTTAAACAAGTTTAAAACATGACAATGAAAAGGTAATTAATCATGGATCCTTCTTAATTAACCAGCCGGTCTAATTAAAATGAAGCTTTTTGGGAGGTTTTTGAAATTTCCATGTTTGAAACCCAAAACCACACTTCTCTGCTTCATGCTTGACTTCATATATAATTAAGACAAAGTTTAGGGTTAGGGGTACATGATTTGTCTGGTTTGAATATGTCTAGACCTTGTTTATGAACTTTTGAATGCTTACTATATGACATAAGAAGAATATGTGCTTTGGTTTTTTATTTTATCTATTTTTTTATTTTATGCCCATTTGAATATTGGTCAAATCCTAGGTTTGACCAAGATTTAAACAAGTTTAAAACATGAAAATGAAAAGGTAAGCCTGGATCCTTCTTAACTAGTCACTCTAAAACGAAGCTTTAATTTTGGGAGGTTTTTGAAATTTCCATGTTTGAAACCAAAAACCACTTCTCTTCATGCTTGACTTCATAAGACAGAGTTATTTATGGTTTTGGAGGGGTAGATACATGATTTGTCTTATTTGAATATGTCTAGCTAGACCTTGTTTATCAACTTTTGAATGCTTACTATATATATGTATGTGACATAAGAAAACTATGTGCTTTGGTTTTTCATTTTTCTGATTTTTTTGGAATTTTGATGCACATTTGAATCTTGGTCAAATCCTAGGTTTGACCAAGATTTAAACAAGTATAGATCATGAAAATGAAAATGGAAGCCTGTATCCTTCTTAGTCACCCTAAAATGAAGTTTTTGGGAGGTTTTTGAAATTTCCATGTTTGAAACCCAAAACCACTTATCTTCATGCTTGACTTCGTCATAAGACAGAGTTTAGGGGTTAGGGGGTAGATACATGATTTGTCTAGCTAGTTTGAATATGTCCAGACCTTGTTTATCAACTTTAATGCTTACTATATGACATATAAGAAGACTATGTGCGCTTTGGTTTTTCATTTTTCTGTTTTTTTTTTGAATTTTCTGCCAATTTTGTTTGACCAAGATTTAGACAAGTTTTACACGTGAAAACGAATAAGTAAGCCTGGATCCTTCTTAGTCACTCCAAAATGTACCAATTGATAGGTGCGTTAACTTTGCTTCATGGAAAAAATAATGTCATGTAAATGAGTTAACTTGGATTTCCTACCCTTGAATCCATAGGAAACTTTGTTCTAATGCACTATAATAATCAACCGAGTTTTTACACCAACAGGTCTGTCACTTACGTGTGGTGCCCATGCGTGAGGTCCCACACTTCAGTGAGCACAAGTCACGTGCAATAGGTACGCAAACTCCCAGACATTTTCTTTGTCAAGAGAAGACGCATCAGGATGCGTATTGGAAGTCTGTGGGTCCTTCTGGATCCTTCGGTCGTCCCTCTCAAAAAAAAAAAAAAAAATCTCTCTCATTCTCGGCCTCGCTCGACTCGCTCGCTCGCTCGCTCGCACCTCCTGCTCACTGACAAACCCTGCACAAAAGTCAACATCATCACCCGAAAAAGGGGAGACACCATAATTCTCTCCCTTCTTCTCTCCTTCCGAGTGATCCCTCTTCCTCCGAGTTTCACTCGACGGGCAAACACACATGTGCTGCATAGTAATAATAAAAAGGTAGAAAAATCGACCTACGAATCTATAATTAAATAGGTTAAACTAGGGCTTTGCCCAGTACTACAGATCAAGGTTCAAAAAATCCAACTACTCTTCATGCTTGACTTCATAAGACATAGTTTAGGGGTTAGGGGTAGATACATGAAAATGAAAATGGAAGCCTGTATCCTTCTTAGTCACCCTAAAATGAAGTTTTTGGGAGGTTTTTGAAATTTCCATGTTTGAAACCCAAAACCACTTCTCTTCATGCTTGACTTCATAAGACATAGTTTAGGGGTTAGGGGTAGATACATGATTTGTATGGTTTGAATATGTCTAGACCATGTTTATCAACTTTAATGCTTACTATATGACATAAGAAGACTATGTGCTTTGGTTTTTCATTTTTCTGATTTTTTTTAGAATTTTGATGCACATTTGAATCTTGGTCAAATCCTAGGTTTGACCAAGATTTAAACAAGTATATATAGAACATGAAAATGAAAAGGGAAGCCTGTATCCTTCTTAGTCACCCTAAAATGAAGTTTTTGGGAGGTTTTTGAAATTTCCATGTTTGAAACCCAAAACCACTTATCTTCATGCTTGAGCAAGATTTGACCAAGATTTAAACAAGTTTAAATCATGAAAATGGAAAGGTAAGCCTCGATCCTTCTTAGTCGCTCTAAAATGAAGCTTTTGGGATGTTCTTGAAATTTCCATGTTTGAAACCCGGCCAAAACGACTTTTCTTCATGCTAGACTTCATAAGATCGACACGGGGTACATATATACATGATTTGTCTGGTTTGGATATATCTAGACCTTGTTTATCAACTTGAATGCTTACGATATGACATAAGAACACTATGTGCTTTTTGTTTTTTATTTTTTGTGCCTATTTGTATCTTGGTCAAATCCTAGGTTTGACCAAGATTTAAACAAGTTTAAAACATGAAAATGAAAAGGGAAACATGTATCCTTCTTAGTCACTCTAAAATGAAGTTTTTGGGAGGTTTTTGAAATTTCCATGTTTGAAACCTAAAACCACTTCTCTTCATGCTTGACTTCATAAGACAGAGTTTAGGGTTAGAGGGGTAGATACATGATTTGTCTTATTTGAATATGTCTAGCTAGACCTTGTTTATCAACTTTTGAATGCTTACTATATATATATGTGACATAAGAAGACTATGTGCTTTTGTTTTTCATTTTTCCGATTTTTTAATTTTATGCCCATTTAAATCTTGGTCAAATCCTAGGTTTGACAATGATTTAAACAAGTTTCAAATATGAAAATGAAAAGGCAAGCATGGATCCTTCTTAGTCACTCTAAAATGAAGCTTTTGATAGGTTTTTGAAATTTCCATATTTGAAACCCAAAACCACTTCTCTTCATGCTTGACTACATAAGACAAAGTTTAGGGTTAGGGGGTAGATACATGATTTTTCTTGTTTGAATATGTCTAGACCCTTGTTTATCAACTTTAATGCTTACTATATGACATAAGAAAACTATGTGCTTTGGTTTTTCATTTTTCTGATTTTTTTGGAATTTTGATGCACATTTGAATCTTGGTCAAATCCTAGGTTTGACCAAGATTTAAACAAGTATAGAACATGAAAATGAAAAGGGAAGCCTGTATCCTTCTTAGTCACCCTAAAATGAAGTTTTTGGGAGGTTTTCAAAATTTCCATGTTTGAAACCCAAAACCACTTAATCTTCATGCTTGACTTCGTCATAAGATAGAGTTTAGGGGTTAGGGGGTATATACATGATTTGTCTAGTTTGAATATGTCTAGACCTTGTTTACCAACTTTAATGCTTACTATATGACATATAAGAAGACTATGTGCGCTTTGGTTTTTCATTTTTTCATTTTTTTATTTTATGCCCATTTGAATCTTGGTTAAATCTAGGATTTGACCAAGATTTAAACAAGTTTAAAACATGAAAATGGAAAGGTAAGCCTGGATCCTTCTTAGTCGCTCTAAAATGAAGCTTTTGGGATGATTTTGAAATTTCCATGTTTGAAACCCAAAACCAATTCTCTTCATGCATGCTTGACTTCATAAGACAGAGTTTAGGGTTAGGGGGTTAGATACATTATTTGTCTAGTTTGAATATGTCTAGACTTTGTATATCAACTTGAATATATTATTGTACCATGTCTCCACACAGCCCAAAATGCACATATTTTCAAAAGTTTTCATGCATGAGTACTTGTAACTAGTAAAAATAGAAAGTAAAAATAGGAACCCCATGTATGAAGGATACTAAAAAGAACTCTTTCACATTTTTTTGGTATAGATTATGAGTTTGCTTGGCTTCATACACAAGTGAGTACATGTCATGCAAAAATTAACACGAAATTTAGTTATCATGACCCATTTTTGGCAGGCATTGTGCATATCGCCTTGAGAAACATCTTTGCGAGCTAGTGTATTAAACGTTTATTCACATATAATGGATTTTTTACTTTATTAGTGCACACAATGACAGAATCGGCCAAATGTGTATGATTTTTGTGAAGGTGCTAGAAAAACAAGATGCACTACGATGAAGCATGAAAGGAGGCAAGGGGAGGGATAGTGAAGAGGTGGGAGAGACCGAGAGATGAACCGCAAGGTAATTAAAAAATTGGGGCCAAAACGATTCCAACTTCCTAGGCATTGACCAACTTTGCCCCTCTTAACCCAACGTGGCAGTGAACCCGTATAAGCAACAACTTCCTCTTACTCCGCTTCTCCGAAATGGTAAGAGAACCTCTCTCCAGCTTAAGTGACCAATCGACATATCTATGGCCTTCCGACTTGGCTCTGGTCGCCGCGCGCGTAGTCCTACCACCGACGAGGAAGCGGAGCATCAGCGCCGCCTTCGCTTCGTCCATCGCGCACCAAGGCATAACCCGCCCGCTCTGCACTGGCCGGTTGTTCAGCCCGCGGCGGCGGCGCTGGCCGTGGAGCCCCTCGCCAGCCGCTTCCCGTGCGGGCCGATGGATGCAGAGGCAGGGATCTCCCACGCAACCCCGCATGCGACGCCCGCTCGGCCCTGGCCGGCTTTTCCGCCCGCGCATGCCGCATGGTTTTCTTTGCCAGCAGGTGAGATCCCCTTCCCGGCCGGCGCGAACGATGCGGAGGCAGGGAGCTCCCGTGGCCAGCCGCCTAATCCGACCGCACTTCAGGCGGTGCCGGCCGTGGAGCCAGGCCGTTCTTTCGAAGCGCATCACGGCGACGCCCTTTGCAGGAGCAACACCGCCAAGGAGCTCGTATATAACGTGATGTTCCCGGCACTCTATAGATGCCGGGATGCTCTGCAAGCTTTCGTGCAGGCTAAGAATGCGGCGGCTGCAAATCCCAGGGACGCAGCATTGCAGCGGCGCGCCGATGAGGCTAAGGTGGCGCACGCTTTCCACCAGGCGTGCCTCGACAGGCTTAACATCCAGCACGGCTTCGTGCAACCGCCAAACGCCGCTCCAGCTAAGATCCAAAAATACTCCGGTGAGCATATCACTCCGGAGTAGAACAATCCAATTTCTAGTACTGTAGGAGTACTTTATTAGTGCACAAACCTGGCGAAATTAAAGGTGTGTTCTTTGTGTGTGATGTAAATCTAAAAATTTGAAGGTTCTAGCAAAAACATTTCTTCAGAAATATTCGATGTGTTTGCTTGGCCTTATCTATATATCCGGTGAGCATATATGGATGCCAAATCCTTTACAAACTTTATATTTTTTAAGTGATCGATGTGCATGCATCTATCTCGCCATGGTAAATTAATGAAACAAGTTGCATATTTGCCAGAATTCCAAACTTCGTGAGCAGTATAGAGATCGAGACCTTAATTAATTATTATGAGTAGGATGCATGCATGCATGTCCATTTTCTAGGGTTTTAAAGGATACTAGAGCTTTTCTAGGTTAATTTGCAACTATATGTATATTTGTTTTCTAGTTCTGGGCTGATCATTAAACTCGACGTTGAGTTGTAGATTATGTGAAATTAGTACATGCCATAAAATATAGTATAATTTTTTATGTACCCTACGAGGCAGTACGTGTGGTGTACCCTTAATTATTAATTGGTAGACATGTACCGTTGGCATGTTTGAAGAAAATTTGAATTTGGAAGAAGTTTTTAAAGTAAAATTAACGCAAGCACAAAATCATGTGTGATGGTGAAATTTCTTGAACAAATTAATACAAACCTAGTAATATGAGTTTGTTTGGCTTTCTGCCCACAAGTGAGTATTGTGCGCATGTCCTTTGATGCAAAATCCCGCCATACAAAACTTTTTAGTTATCATATGACCTCAAGTTTGGAAGAGATCGTATTTTAAGCAACTTCACAAACAAGAGATTCTAACAATTATATGCATGCATGAAAGAATGATTTCCCTTTTTTATTACTGTACAAAAATGGCTAGATGTGTGTTAATTGTGAAGGAGGGCTACCAAATTTTAACAGTTGCACATTATTGTCATAATTCCACCTTTTGGAAGCAGTAGGGTAGACATGCTTTCCGCTTGGTAGGATGTGTTAGTGCCATCAATTTTGTAGATATAGGTTCAAGGATTTGTTCATCTTAATCTGGAACTATATATGGATTTTTAAGCTTTTGCCTAGTAATTAAACTCATAATTGAAATAATGTAGGTTATTTAACTACATACATGCCATAAATTCTGACAGGAAATACTTGGACGTGCCTTGCGAGGGTGGTAACAAACAAGAACACAATGACCAAACTTCAAATGCCAATCCACCCACCAAGCTATACGATTGGCATGTACAATCGATCGACTCCTTCTAATCAAATTTGAATACAATAGAAGAAGTTTTAAAAAATTTCAAAATGAGATCAACTTGTGCATTGAGTCATCCTTTGTTATTTATTTGCTTGTAAAAATAGAAACATAGGCATATGAATGTATTCGAAACACTTCACTTTTCAACGGGGAAGGGACCCGAAGGTCCCAGAAAAACAAAAAAAAGATTACAATAGTAGTACTCCTTTGAGAAGGCAGTAGAAGAAGGATCCTCGAAGAGCCAAATGCTTTTATTATCCACAGCTGTTCGGCTCTTTTCCTTCTCGTGTAAGCTATCGCGCAATGATTATACTAGGCTGCTCGATTATACTAATGGTCGGATGGTAGTACAACCATTTTCGCAAACTTCTGCGCCCTTCGTCATGTCAGCATCGTATCCCAGTGTGCAAGCAGTCTGCTCGAATGAAATACTCCTAAGTACGTACGGTATTCCCTCCAAAGACACACCACACGGTATTCCCTCCAAAGACGCACCGTCGCCCCGATCTGCTCGAATGAAATACTCCAAAATACTTCTGCGCCCTTCGTCATGTCAGCATCGTATCCCAGTGTGCAAGCAGTCTCCTATGAAATGGAGACGACATTTTGTTGAAAAGTGTCGGTGCATGCTATATATACCACAGTAGTATGAGAGTTTTTACAGCATTATTCCGATTTCCACAGAATGCATTAAATTTGGAAGCGATGCCACACTGACAAGAGTGGTTTAAACAAGGCCATTATTTTTATTATGTTATATTACTACAATACTCCAAGGTAGCACTAGTAGCCTTCGGTTGTACTCTGCCGGTCGCGCTGCCTCATTCGACCAGACTTTATTCTTCTTCTCATATATATATACAAAATACTGTCTGCCGAGGTTCGATGACCGCACCGTCGCCCCTCTCCGCGCCGCCGTCTTGGGCCGCGCCACCATTCTCCCCGCCGAGTTCTCCCCCGTCCCCGACGCACCACCGTCAAGCACCACCGGACCGATCTTCGCAGGTATGTACATCTCCAACCTCCGGCGAGTACAGAGGTTCATCGGTCATTGTGTTCGATATAACCTTAATTTGGGGATTGCAATGTGAGTAACTTACTGGGTTTTCTAGGAAATGAAAACGGCGTCGCTCGATGCCTACACTGCGTCGGCGGATACATGGAAAGCGGAGACGGATGCTCTGCATGCATCGGCGGAGACATGTAAAGCGGATGCGGAGGCAAAGGCGAAGGCGGTGGCTAGGACGGGCCCGGGCGCTGTGGCGCTGGCAAATGCTCGTATCGAAGCTGCATTTTGTTGGAAAGTCTTGGCGCGTGCTTCGAGAGTTTTGGCGGCGCAGCCGGGAGAACCGTCGGAGGCTTCGAAGCTGGCTGCTTTGAACGCGTCGAGAGCTTGGATGGTGACTTCATCTAAGGCGGCGCTTGTTGCATATGATCGTGACTCGTCAACCCCTTTGTAAGTTCTACCTTCCCCAACTGCAATGAGGTTAGATCTGGTGGATTGGGTTTTTTGCCCAAACCAGACGTGATGATGCATTGAGATGTTTTTGTATTTTTGATGATGCATTCTGCTTCTTTTGTAATTTGGGTGATTCATTATGCTTTTTAGGTAGTAATTTTTCTGATGCACTCACCTCTTCAGGAATTTTTCATGGTTTTTTTTGTTTTTGTTTTTCTGTCAACCTAGCTAATGCTCTCTGCTGTTTAGCCAAAAGTTGGATGATGCATTGTACTGTTTACATATATTTTACTCTGATGATGCATTTTGCTCTTTTAGCCTTTTAGGTAATTTTTCTGATTCCTTGAACAGTGTGGGAAATTTCGATGAAGAATTTTGCTGTCAACTTAGATGATGTATTGTGCTGTTTACATTTTATTACCTATATCAAAGCTAACCCCATCTGATGTTACCACAGCGTTTTGGGTCCTGTAGAGGTCTCTTTTTCCTCCAATCGTGTTGACACGTTAGCAATTATTACTGTATATGCGAGATTGCCTTCCGTTGGTGCGTCCTATTTTTGTGGTGTTTTTTTTTTTTTTTTGCAAATTAAGGGCTTCATTGATTATGCAACAGGATTACAATTGCATTGTCCTGTTTACAATATTTTGATTTTGCTGATGCATTGTGCTGTTCACATTATTTTGATTTTGCTGATGCATTGTCCTGTTTACATTATTTTGATTTTGCTGATGCATTGTGCTGTTTACACTATTTTGATTTTGCTGATGCACCGTGCAGTTTAGGAAACTTTGATGATGAATTAGATGATGCATTTTGCTGCTTAGTCAAATTAGATGTTGCATTTTGTTTTAAAAAATAGATGATGCAGTGTGCTGTTTACATAATTTTGACGATGCATCGTGCGATTTGCATAATCCTACCAGCTTCAGTCGAAGGACACCCACAACAATCAACGATCTGCCTGGAGATGTAGTCTCTCAGATTCTTGTCAGGCTTCCTCCCCATCCAACCTGCTTACTAGCTGCATCAGGCACCAAGAAAGCATGGAGGCAATGTATGGGAAGCAATTATTTCAGAAAGCTAACTGTGTCACACAACGGAGGAAACCCGTTGCTAGGGTTTTTCACCAACAACTCCGAGGACAATCGATTCATCACAGAGCATGATCTTCACCCGGCCATCTTGAAGATGCTGGCAATCCCGTCTCAAGTGAACGGTCCCAAAATCTATGTCCTGGGATGCCGCGATGGTATGGTGCTACTCCATTCTAATGTATCCAGAGGGTATATATCAGTCTGGGATCCAATTAGGCAAGTTCTCACAGCGATACCAGAACCACCATTGTGGCGCAATCACACAATTGAAAGCAGCGGCTCAATTCTCTGTTCGAGAAACAACTCTGAACCGTTTACACATTGTGGCAAGTTCTCGGTTGTTTGGATAACAACTAAACGTTACGATGCACAGGCTCATATCTACTCACCAGATTCAAAAGAATGGGAGTTTCTAGCTCGATCAACTCCGATGCTGTCAGAGATTGACCGTAGACCGGCAACTCTCATAGGGGGTATTTTGTACTGGCCAACGAAGTCTAGATATATCATTGAGCTTGACCATGCAAAGAAGACTCTGAAATATATTCAGTGCCCTCATGAGACGCATGATATATTCATGCTTAACATTCACATCTTCAAGGGACATAATGGAGATGTTGCCCTTGCTGTTATAAGAGACTTCACCCTACAAACATGGACCAGTACAAGATCATCAACAGGCGATCACGAGTCATGGACATGTCATATAAATTTTGAATTGGATACTTTTTTTGGCCTTGACACATCATTTCCATACAATTGGAAACATCCAGTAAGGTTACTCTGCGTATTTGAGGACAAAAATGAGCTGGTTGTACGGGCAAAGGAGGGAGTATTCCAATTAGATATGAGCAACTGGCAGTGGAGAAAGTACAATTCTGCTAGACGTTGGTGCACTTTACATCCCTACTCAGTTAGACCGGGTTAGTCATTCATATGTAACCTTTGCATTCATTTACATATGACTTTTGCTGATCAATTTGTTCATTTCCTGACAGTAACCGACCTGATCCAGAGTGCAACATCAAGGACACGAAAAAGAACGCGCTGTCAGGAACCCATCTAATTCAAAGTTCAACATCCATAAGAGAAAAGGAAGTCGCATATGAAGGAGCAAGGCTTGTTTGGGCAAGAAGTGATAGCCCAGCTTTTGTTTGGTCTGATGTCTTTTAGTTTTCGTTCTGGTGGAAATGTCGCTGCACCATTTGTTTGTACTGCAGCTCCATAGTGCTAGCTGCTAGTACGTTGGCGCTGTCCTACGTCTGCTTGTTTTGGGGGCATAAATATGCCACGAAACCTTTGTTTTATGTGATCAAACGGTCATTTCTGCATGTATATGTTCGGGTTCTGATGAAACCTTTTTTGTGATCTGTACATATATTTGAGTCAGTCTGTGTTTTGTTTTATGATGGGCAGGAGTATTTGTTTTACTACACCATTGTTTATCCGAATTGTATTACTCACTCTATTCAAAAAGTTAGCGGCTCACCTTTTTCCTTCAAGATACGGATGTATCTACACACTAAAAACATATATAGATGAAACATCTTCAGACAAAGTTTAGTCACTTATGTATGGACGGGGGTAGTATTATTTATGTTGTGCTCCCAAACAAGCAGACATCGGACAGCGCCTGTTTAAAGTTCATATGTGTAATCTTATTCCCTTTGGAAGTTAAGCATTAAACTCTACTAGTACAACCGTGGTGGTCTTGTGATGTAGTACTCTTTTGATGCATTTGTGATGTAGTAGTACAGTACTTTTTTTTGAACTGGTATAGTACTATCTAAGAAGAGTACTCCCTCCGATTCACATTCATTTTACACCAATAAATATGGATCGGAGCGAGGGAGTAAATTAAACATGGCATCTCGTGCATGAAGCTTGACAGATCGATCAGGTTGGCTAGAATGGCAATACAATGCTCCTCATTAGGCAAATGCATGCCATGTACGATAGTATACATCCAGTAAAGAAGTCTATACTGACATAAAAAAGACTACATTGGGGATGAGAGTCAATTGGGGAATCTACAATACATAAAATCTTGCTCGTAGCTGATTTTGGCTAAGAGGGTTTTACTCACATTACACGTGCCACTTTCCTTGTCTGCAAAACAAGTTCCAATAAAGGAAGAGGAAAGAAGAGGACATTGTGGGCGAGATTGAACACCTTTTTATGTGTTAAGCTGAGGCCTTGTTTAGCTGAGGATTTCGACTTAGGCCTAACAGCTCAGCACACCCAGAAATAAATTTCCTTGCGCGCACCACTCTCAGCAAAAATAACAAAATTGGCACGCAAGATTAAGAACGAAGTGAATTTAAGTAACTTGGTTAGCTTTTCAAGCAATATATTCAGAGAAAGAGCACACATGTCCGGCAAATAATCGTAAGAGAAGAACAATAAATCTAAGGCATTCCACTTCATATGCAGAAGGGACGCGACAGCGCATGGATTCATACCTTGAGTCGACTCTGGCTCGTAGAAGGGCGGTCGCGCCTCGAGGATGCCGGCGACGTCTCCACGTCGATCTCACATATGACTGCTTCTCGGTGGGCGGTGCGCCACGCCATGTAGAAGATCTATCAAAAGAGGAGAGCCCGATGACGCTACCGACGCCTCAACCTTGATAGCACCGGCTTGTTGCTCCGCACCGAGATGCGCCACGTGCAAGATTTAGCGGATGCGCCAATTTTAGAGATATGTCATGATCGTTGTAACAAATTTCAACATGATGATGATTTGATCCTGCACTCGGCCTTGAACATAAGTACTAGTACAGTCTCACAATTTTTTTATCATTATACTTTGCGAGATTTAGCGGATGCGCCAAATTCAGAGATAGATCATGATCATGGTAACACAATTTTCAATGTAATGATGATTTGATGTTGCACTAGACCTTGAACATAAGTACTAGTACGGTCTCACAATTTTGTATCATTATACTTTGCAAGTTTTAGCGGATGCGCCTATTTTCAGAGGATCATGGTAACAAATTTTCAACGTGATGATGATTTGATGTTGCACTCGACCTTGAACAGAAGTACTACTACTGTCTTACAATTTCTTTATCATTATACTTTGCAAGATTTAGCAGATGCGCCAAATTCAGAGACAGATCATGATCATGGTAACAAATTTTCAACGTGATGATGATTTGATGTTGCACTCGAACTTGAATAGAAGTACTAGTACAATCTCACAATTTTTTTATCATTATACTTTGCGAGATTTAGCGGATGCGCCAAATTCAGAGATAGATCGTGATCATGGTAACACACTTTTCAATGTAATGATGATTTGATGTTGCACTCGACCTTGAACATAAGTACTAGTACGGTCTCACAATTTTGTATCATTATACTTTGCAAGTTTTAGCGGATGCGCCCATTTTCAGAGGTAGATCATGATCATGGTAACAAATTTTCAACGTGATGATGATTTAATGTTGCACTCGAACTTGAACAGAAGTACTAGTATGGTCTCACAATTTTTATTACTCGTATAATTATACTTTGAAAGATATAGCGGATGCGCCAATTTCAGAGATAGATCATGATCATGGTAACAAATTTTTAACGTGATGATGATTTGATGTTGCACTCGGCCTAGAATAGAAGTACTAGTACGGTCTCACAATTTTTTTTATCATTATACTTTGATATAGCGGATACGCTAATTTCAGAGATAGATCATGACCATGGTAGTGACCAATATTCAAGATGATGATGATTTGATTTTGCACTCGGCCTTGAACAGAGGTACTAGTACGGTCTCACAATTTTTTATCATTATACTTGGACCTTAGCGAAATTCAAAATCTCATAGCGGCAAAACTTCCCGCCTACAAAATACAAAAATTTCGTACGCTTCCAAATTCCCATTCTACCCCTGTGGAGATGACAGCAAAGTCGGTTGGTGGGGGGGTCTGCCCGTCATTTTTTGGATCACCACCTCCCTAGCCCGGAAACCCTCCCAAAAAAATTCATTTCCCTCAGACCACCCACCGGAACTTCCCAAGTCCCTCTCTCCCACCTCCACGACCACCGCACCGGAACATCCCCGCCGGACTTCCCTGGCCTACCCGAGCCCTCGCGATCCTCGTCATCCGGCTGCCTGCCGGAGCCGCTTCATCGACGCCGTCATCAACCGGACCGGATCATCCCCGCCGAACCTCGAAACCATATGCTCATCCAGCAGTCTACCGCAGTCGCTTCAGCTGCGGTATCGTCCACCCCACCGGAGCCGCTTCGCCGGATCCGTCGTCCACCGCATCGTATCTTGCTCACCGACACCGCTGTGCATGAACCGGATCTGCTTCACCGGCGCCGTGCATGATCTAAACTCTTCTACTGTCGCTTTTCTATTGCTTGCCTGCAAGTTCTTGTTTAATCTTGGGGGAACCTGTTTGTGCTAACGATTGCAGATGAGATGAGTAACCATGAAGTGTAATGGCCGTCTCTCCAACCCCAAGTAGCACATGTAGCGTACTTCATCACCGGATCTATCAACCCCAGGAAGATCTGCTGTGACTCCCACAGAGTGCTTCTCCTAATGTAAGTCCCTTGTTTTAGCGCCATGTTCTGGGTTCAGATGCTTGTTTGTCTGAAGCTCTTTTAGTTCATTCCTAGCTATGACCGTAACACGTTGCTATTTTCTACTTCATTGCTAACTTTAAGCGATTGAACATTTTGGTTTGCATTCCCTGCTCTGTAGATGTAGCCATCATAACTTCTATCTTGCTCAGTCGTTGTTACAAAAATTATACTGTAGGTATTATAGTAACATCCTGCTATTATTTAGTTCATGGCCAATTTTAAGTAATTGCACATGTTGGTTCGCATTCCCTGCTCTATAGCTTTTGGCATCGTAACTTCTATATTTGGTTTACATTCCCTGCTCTGTAGATCTAGCCATCATAACTTTATCTTGCTCAGTCGTTGTTACAAAAATTATGGCCTGCTACTATGTTGTTTGTGCCAATTTTTTACTCCATGAACATGTTGGCTTGCATTCCCTGTACTACAGGTGATGCCATTGTTTTGTATCTAGTTCATTGTAAGCTAACAAAGTAAGGACTTAGTTTGGCATGCTATCACTCTGCTATCTAGCCTGTAGTACAAATAAACTTGTCATACTACTAGATAATAATTTTGCGTGCCATCTTGTTCTTCAAAAGCTGCATTATTGACTTGTTTCTCTGACTTGGCATGACGCTCACATATGGAAAGCTGAACATATTGGTTTGCATTCCCTCTTATACAAGTTCACAGGTGATCCCACTATATTCTGTATCTGGTCCATCCTAAGCTCCAGCATTAACTATCCTCCATGTGTTGCTCATTACAAGTTTATATCCCGAAACATCTTGATTTGCATCCCCTTCACTATAAGTTCAGGAGTATTATTTAGTTCACGGCCAAAATGAAGTAATTGCACTTGGCACATGTTGGTTCACATTCCCTCCTCTTTAGCTTTTGCCATCGTAACTTCTATTTTTGGTTTACATTCCCTGCTCTGTAGATGTAGCCATCATAACTTCATCTTGCTCAGTCGTTGTTACAAAATTTATAGCCTGCTACTATGTTGTTCATGCCAATTTTGTACTCCCTGAACATGTTGGTTTGCATGGGACTCGACAGTAGTAAGTCTGCTGTTTCATTCTAACATGCTCTGTTATATTGGCTGTTGGTATGCGGCATGCACTCTTTGTTTGCTTATTGTGCGCATTACAATGATCTTGTTATAATGACGAAATGATGAGTTCCAAATTCTTTGCCAAACAATATTGTAGTGTCTTTGCCTTTCCATTGTTGCTGTCTTAACTTGTAATGTCTTTGTTTCAGATATAGGTGCTGCATGGACAACTTAAAAGATTGCCGGATCGCTTCATTGTATTGCTAGGTTTAATTACCATTCAATTTCTTTGGGTTCTGTAATATTTTTTTCAATGCCTTGCAGCTGATGTAATATTTAGTTAGTTTTTATAGTTCTTTCGCGCATTTTTTCTTTGGTGCTTGTGGTAAGTGAGGCTATCCGACAGAAATCAATGCTGCGTAAATATTCTCAGTATCTAAATCACGAATTCCCATCCCTTAAACGGCCCTATTAAGCGAAATCACATATGTGCCTGCCCGCAAAATCCTAAAGCGCATATTATGCCGGCATATAAACAGCAACTAAACGGGCTGGCCCACTTACTTCTTGGGCCAGCCCATTTGATTTACGGTGGACCCCACACTAATTGGGCTGGCCCACTTGCTTTAAGGTGGACCCCACCAACTACTGGGCCGGCCCACTAATTAGTTGGGCCAGCCCATTTGCTTTTTGGTGGACCCCACAAAATAAATGGGCCGGCGCTTCAAGAGGAAAGTGGGACCCACCTGTGTTTTTGGCCCGGCCCACTATCTTGTTGGGCCGGCCCACTTGCTATATGGTGGACCCCACATACTAGTTGGGCCGGCCCTTTAACAGGAAAGTGGGACCCACATGTGTTTTTGGCCCGGCCCACTATCGTGTTGGGCCGGCCCACTTGCTATATGGTGGTCCCACATACTAAATGGGCCGGCCCTTTAAGAGGAAAGTGGGACCCACCTGCTTTTGGCCCGGCCCACTGTCTTGTTGGGCCGGCCCACCTGCTATATGGTGGACCCCACATACTAATTGGGCCGGCCCTTTAGCAGGAAAGTGGGACCCACCTGTGTTTTTGGCCCGGCCCACTATCTTGTTGGGCCAGCCCACTTGCTATATGGTGGACCCCACATACGAAATGGGCCGGCCCTTTAACAGAAAGTGGGACCCACCTGTGTTTTTGGCCCGGCCCACTATTTTGTTGGGCCGGCCCACTTGCTGTATGGTGGACCCCACAAACGAAATGGGCCGACCCTTTACTGGAAAGTGGGACCCACCGTGTTTTTGGCCCGCCCACTTGCTCTACGGTGGACCCCACACACTAAATGGGCCGGCCCTTTAACAGGAAAGTGGGACCCACCTGTGTTTTTGGCCCGGCCCACTAGCTTGTTGGGCCGGCCCACTTGCTATACGGTGGACCCCACACACTAAATGGGCCGGCCTTTTAACAGGCAAGTGGGACCCACCTGTTTTTGGCCCGGCCCACTTGCTTCTTGGGCCGGCCCAGTTGCTGTAAGGTGGACCCCACATGTTAAATGGGCCGGCCCATTTAACTTTTGACCAGTCAACATTAGAGGTTAGGCCCGGCCCACGTAACTAATGGACCGGCCCAGCTATATAGTTGACCGGTCAAACTATGTCATCTGGCCCGGCCCGCTTAAGACGTGGCAGGCCTCGTGTGGGCCTACCATCTACCACGGGGTTTCAGCCGGTTAACGCCGTTAACTGGCAGTTAACGGCGTCTGCCACGTGTCAGTTTGCATGACGTCAGCAGTCAACGGGCTCCCGAAAACACTTCCGCAACGGTCCGATTTTCCGTGGCGGAAGGGCGCCCAAGCGCGACGGACCGAAAAAATCGTCGTTGGACTTTGCCTGACGCAGTTTCCACAACGGAACCCATATCGTCGGGTTAGGCCCATAGGCGACGAAAAATACCCCTTAGCGGACGATTTTGAGACGTTGTCTATCAGAACTTTTCTTGTAGTGACTCTTAGAAACCTATGTGTTTTGCAATTCATTTGCGTCTCCACGCATCACTCATTTTCCAAATGAGTCGGCAATAATCGTATATGTTAGTCCTCTGGTGGAACCTTAATTCCGCGGTCTGAAATAAGTCACTAATATTGTCACACACAATATAGCTTCAAAGTTCTGACACTATCGGAACTACACCAAGTTCTCAAAGAACTCCTCGACTTAAACATCCTCAGTCATTGTCAAAACAATGACATACTCTGCCTTCGTTTGTAGAATCCGTCACAATATTTAGAACTCATCTAAATCTAGCATAGACATCTTCTAGCTCATTGTGCTACCTTTTAATGAACACTTAGCCTAGTTGAGATTGAAATTCATTTTTATATGTGATCAAACTAATATCGGCGCAACACCTTACATCGATTTGTTTGTCATTACCTCATACAAAACTATATATCCTTGGCTCTTCCAAAATACTCAAGGATATTCTTACTGTTGTCCAATGATCATCACATAGATCATTCTGGATATTTGCTCCTAACACTTTAGAGCACATGACATCTGATTGTGTACATATTATTCGTGATCTAAAATCACTCATGTGTTTTTACTCATTGAGTGTCAAATACACTCAAGTCTTGTTAAACCTTCACATGGAAAAGAACACCTTCTTAATATTTTTATATTGAACTACTTCAATATTCATTCTATGTACTTTGACTTAAACTTATTATGTGTTTCAATCTATCTTCATAGATCTTGACACTAAATTTGTTTTTAGTCATATCCTTTCATTGAAATTAATTTTCAATGAAACCTTTTAATCAATTATATAATTACACTATTTATAATCAACGATATGTCTTCTACATAAAGTATTATAAATATGTCTCAGCGCTCCCACTTAATTTCTTGCAAATGCAAGCATCTTCATCGTTTCTGATGAAATCAAAACTCTTTGACTATTTCATCCGGTGAAGATTCCAACTCCGCGATACTCACTTCATCCAATTGAAGTTTGTATACCTATCTAGTATTCCACGGACCAGCAAAACTCTTGGTTGTATCTAGTATACATCCTTAATACACACTTCTGGAAGGTATGTATTTCTGCCATCCTACTAACGTATCTCATAAAAGAAATATGCAGTGGCTACTAGAATAATCCGTAAAGATTATAAGCATTGCCACAGAAGATCTGATCTTATCGTAGTCAATCACTACAAGGATTTGGGTCTATTGCAACGAAAAAAATTGTCGCAATATATGCCGTTTTGTGGCAATATGTACCTATTACCACGAAATGCCGTTCATTGGCAAGCGTTGCAATTACATGTATGATAATAGGCTATTGCAACAAAAACGCGATTGTGGCAACAAAGTGATCTATTGCAACAACCACGTAGGAAGTTGCCACATGATTTCCCGTGGCAGCAGGCACTTATCTCCACAATTTGGTTTGTGGAGATAGCTTACCGCAACATGCAGACGTGTCATGGCATTTGCCAGTTTGTGGCGATAGACATTTGTGGCAATAACCTATGCCAACGACCTACGTTTCGTGGCACACTCTCTTTTGTGGCAATATCGAGTCGTGGCGATAACCTATTGCAACATCTACTGGTTTGTAGCATTAGCCATTTTGCCACGGATCGCTACGCTCGTGGTATTAACTTATGGCGACAATCATTCCACTCGTCGCGATAAATAGGTATGTCAACGGTAAAAACAATTGTGGCGGGAAGGTGTTGCGAAAAATTTTACATTTCGTGGTGATACTCTATTTCAACAAAATTCAGTTTCGTGGTGCCAAATACTTATCGCAACAGGGAAAATGATTGTCGCAAAGTTACTGCGCCAATGTGAACTTTTTGTGGCGATACTCTATTTCAACAAAATTCACAATTGTGGCGTTACATACTAATTGCAGCATCCAAAATATTTGTAGTAAGAAGCTACCGCCACAATTTGAAGTTTTTGTGGCAATACTCTATTTCAACAAAGTTTTATTCCGTGGCGCCAAATAGTTATCACAATATGCAGAAAAAATGTGGTAGCAATTTATTGCAACAATAAAAATTTCTGCGTTGCTACATCTTAGCGCAACAAAGCATGTAGTCATGGCGACTAGGATTTGGCGCAACACTGTATTTTTTGTGGTGATAACCTAAGGCAACGGAAAGTGAGTTGTGGCAATAGCTTATCGCAACCATAAAAAAAATAGGCACTGAATTACAAAATTCAAATCCATACGTATAATATGTAGGTTCATACAAATCATAATTCTCATATCAAGTATCCATCAAACACAACTCAAGTAAAATGCAGGTAGCAATCCAGTATAGTTTAGTCCATTAATTGCCACCATGATAGTTCAACTCTCTAAAGTATGTGTAGTTTTCCGTGTGCTTCAACCCTGTCCAGCTAATTCTTTGGGTCCTGCAATCAAAAAATGAAGAAAAAAATTACTTTTAGTAAGCTTATGTATCTTCTGATTCATAACTGATTCAGTAAGCAAGTCCACAGGGATATAATCATAATGAATCTGGTATCACTTTAATTTTAATTTAACCATGTATTACAAAAGCATATATCTTGATAGAAATAAATATCTATCTAATTCTATAGGTTCTATGCAGAATCATGTTGATGATGACAAAGGTATATGGTAACTCTAAACACTGGCTTGTTACTTGACAGGTTGGAGCACAAATAGAAACTGAACTTAAATAGCAGAAGCTAGACATCTGGATAGTGTCATGTATATTTCAATGGAGAATTAAGTGCCAAAAGTGAAATAACAGCAGCATATCCATGATAAATATTGTATGTATTAGAGATTAAACATGAGAACTAAAAAGGGGGGCTCAAATTCAATTATCAGGTCTGAGTCTTGATGGTCTCCAGTTAGTACTAGTATTAACACATTTAGCAAGAATGCAATCTGTATACTACAAAGGGAAAGTCTGAAGCACAGATAAGTTGTCTTCTTTATATAACTGAGCAAGCATTCAGATGAGTAAAGCATGAAGCACAGATAAATGGTCTTCTTTATAGAAGTGAGCAAGGTACTGTTGTGACTTACCAATGCTCTGTACATTCGAGAATTCAATGTTGCAGCTTGTATGAGTGAATTTGTAGAAATCAAATTTGACTTTGCTCCTAGATTCCTGTTAGGACTAGAGCTCTGTAAAAGAGTGGTTTGCAAATTTGAATTAATATTTTCTTTGCCATTCCTCTTCTTAAGCACCTGCAAGTAGAGTACACTTTCAGCAAGACAAGTTAGCAAAATAAATCTTACAAGGCAGGAAGCATATGACCGTAATTACCTGTTGGTTTCCCATCTGGTGGCTAAATCTAGCCATCTGTTGTTCGAACTTTGTCATCATGTTTTTTTCAAATTCGAGCCTTGATCTTCGCTCCTCTTCCACCATTTTTTCCCTTGCATCACGCTCTTCTTGCAACCTCACCTCAAGATGCTCTCTCTCAGAACGCTCGAAGTCAATACTCTGCTGCATGTTTGCACGTTCAACTTCTAATTGTTCTTCTAATTCGCTAACATGCTGGCTGAGCTCAGAGTTTCGCTGCAGGGTTTCAGCTGCAACACGAGCTTGGTCCTCAATCTGCATCCGAAACCTTTCAGAACCAGTTTTGGGCTTGGCCATGTACCCGTAGCCACGAGGCCGCGATGACTTGCATTTTACTGTGTCTTTATATGCAGTCTGAAAAACATTTTGTTTCTTTGCTCAGTTGATAGTGGACCTTTTGTTTCAGTTTCTTTGTTCTGCACCGCTTCACGTGCTTTGTCCTAAGAACGAAATGAACAATTATAGATACGACATCAATATTGATCTATAAAAGCTGAAACAAGAATAACACAATGTATCAGTGCACTCACATAAACTTCCTGTGACTCTGGGTTAGACCATGTTCCATTCTTCGTGTGCGTGAGTTCCTACAGAGCAACACAATCTGGCTCTTCTCCAGTTTCCAAGTTTCTCTGCAAGTAATATGACAATGAGAAACTTGAAACATGAAACCGTAGCTACCATCGAGGCATACATATTTAGTTAGGCTCATACCTTCTCAAAACTTAGTTGCGCGTACAATTTTGATCCAACTCTATGTTTTGTCTTCTGTTTCATGCGATTATCGGAGTTCATTTGCCTGCGTGCCTATCCATTCATTGAAACCAAATATAAACAGCCAAACAACACACTTCATGTAAACACATAGTACACACAAACAGTGAGATTATAGATAACCTGAAACTTTTCATCATTGCTGAAGTAGTTGATCATCCATTCCCACTCTTCTGGTTGTAAATCTTTCGGAACAATAGCCAATCTAGCATCATCTGTTTTCAATGCCTTGTAAGTGGAGCTTAGAGTTGATCGCCAGCCTCTATATCGCTCTTGCGCAATTCTGAGAATTTCTCTTCAGTTTCCGGTGTATCTTCTAGGTCCCATCTGTCCTGTAAAACATAGAACAAATGAATATAAATAAGTGGTGCATTGGCGATGATATAATAAGATAACACACGTGAAAAAGGTTGTACGCACTATCACATCTGCGACAATGAGTCGATGGACACTTGGGTGAATGTCGGACCACCTCCTCACCCCAATGAGTGGTACCTTCCTTTTCATTATCACTACCACGTCATTCTTGAATGAGCGATAGTTCATTCCTATCGTACCACCCAACGTTTCAGAGAATGTAATATTTAGCTTCGCAGATCCACTAGCAAAACGTTTCTGGGCTGCTTTAACACCTTTTACAACACCTCGCCCTTTCTTCTTCTTCTGTCCATCTGCTTCTACAACCTAAATCATAGAAAAAAGTATTGCATGACTTGGTTACTAGATTGTGTCAGATCGGAGGACCCAGATTGAGTAAACAGCTGATAGCACAAGAAAAAAACTCTTGTAATCAATAATTTAGACATAATTTCTGAACACAAGAAAAAATTATTGCAACGAAATGGGTTTGAGGCAAAATACTAGTATTACGACAAATTAGTATTTTGTTGCAATACAAGCTATTTTTTGCAACAATGTGAATACTTAGCGCAACATGGGAAAATGTTGTAATATATTTTCAAATATTACCACAATTTTATGCTTACGTTGCATTAGCTAGTCTCTATTGCAACAAGGTGGCAAGTTTATGCAACGAAGCGTAATTGTCGCAATAGGACCACCATATTACAACGTCGCTATGTTTTGTTGCAATACACACCCTCTTTTGCAATAAAAAATGTGGCTACCGCGACAAAACTAAATTGTGCCTATATGTGCAGGCTATTACCACGAATGGGGGTTTCGTGGCAATATTGCATTCTATTGCAACAAAAACTGGCCGTTGCAATAATTATTGTTGCAATAGACCGGATTTTCTGTAGTGTCTTTGAAATTTATCGTAAAACAACTTTTCGACAAGTCGAGCTTCTTCAAGGATATTGCATCCAAGTCCATCAATTTTATAGATCTTTTTACTTTCAGAAAAGTATTCACCTATCTTGGATTTCATGGCACTTAGCCATTTTAACGGAGTCAGGGCCCATCATAACTTCTTTGTATGTAGTTGGTTCATTATTGTTCAAAATCAATCCTTTGTCCACAAATCATTTATTTGATCACAAAGTAAACCATACCTACAAGGTTCAATGGGTACTTCGATCTCCATGACTATAACTCTTTTGTAGACATGGGAGCTATGATCATCGTGGCCACTTCCGGAACCATTTCCGATGTTGCGCTACTGTGATCATCATGCTCAGGTTCATAAACCTTATCAAGTTCCATTGTCCTCCCACTCAAATACTTCGCTAGAAAACAATTTCTTGGAAATAAGTAAGAAACATCGACAAACACTTTTGTCTTTGACTCCATAGTGGAAAGAATTCCCAATCGATTCTCTGGGATAACCAACAAATACATTCATCCGATTTTGGTTGTAAACTTATTTACTTATGCTACGCATACCAAAATTTAAGAAAGGGCTATTAGGGTTTATACCCATGCCATAACTCATATGGTGTCATTTCAACGGATTATGATGACGCTCTATTTAGTGTAAAAGCGGTAGTCTCTAAAGCATAATCCACAAAAATATAATGGCGTCATTTTATTTTATCTCATCATTAATCCAACAAGGTTTGGATACGTCTCTCGGATACTCCATCATCACTATGATACTCCAAGAAACGTGAGTTGTAGAACAATTTCATAACTCTCTTAGATGTTTGCTAAAACTCGTAATTCAAATATTTCCACCATGATCCAATCATAGATATTTGACTTTTCTATTACGATGATTTCCACTTCATGCTGAAATTTATTTGAATCCATTCAAATGTTTCAAACTTCTTCCTTATCGAATAAATATATCCACATATATATACTCAATTCATTGTTGGAAGTTTTCATGAAGTAGAAGAATCTCCCGCACACAACTATGCCCAGTGAACCACATACATCATCATGTATGTTTCCACTAAGTTAGTTGCCCGTTCAACTCTTGGCCTATGAACGGTATTTCAGTCATTCTCTTTAGAAAAGATTTGCAAGCGCCAAACGATTCAAAAATCAAATGACTCCAAAAATCCATTTGCATGGAGTTCCTTCATGCGTTCCTTTCTAACATGACCTAAATGGCGGTTCCACAAATAAGTGGAATTCAAATCATTTTCCTTATGGCATTTTAGCGTCAGTGTTATGCATGTGTGTTTCACCATAAAGATTTATAATAACTTATCCATCGTACATGGAATACTGTCATAATTTGAACAACTCATTGTTTTCATTTGACTAGAACATAACAACAATTGTAAAGTTCTTTATTATAAATCTGAAGGGCTAGGTAGAATGCCAACGACGAACACAATAACACTTTATTTTGTTCCAGACGTGCATTCCTACCATATTCCTTGTCAGTCACTTAGGCCATTGTATTCTTGTATTGCGTTGTTTCGTATGACACCTCATACCAACCAATATGGTACAAATACCCAAGAATTTCATTGTGTGACCAAACAAGGAATACATTCATAACATGTATATCATCTATATACACCTGAGCTAGACTTTCTAGTCTTTTCTTTCTTTCTGCCAAAAATCTTTTGTAGTTTCTCTTTTAGCTTTCCTCATTCTCAGAAAACACTTCACCTTCAATAACTTCTAGGTCCATTGGTCAAATACCAATAACCTTGAGGTTCTTACTTTGAAGTTGATCATCACATGACAAGTGTTCCAGATTTCACTATTAGTAACCTTTTAATGTGATGAACCATTTCACTCATAATTTTGATCCATCAAATCATGACGACTTTCCGAAACCATGTCTGTACATGCTAGGCTCGTAAAGTCTAACCTTAGTACTCTCATGTGCAAATCTGGCTTGCACCCGTTGTATGTACACGTAGAATCTATAACACCCGATCATCACATGATGCTTCGAAACGACGAATCTTAGCAACGGTGCATACTAAGGACGATCACTCCATGGATATGCGAATATCGTTAGTGCCCAGCTAGTTGGACGATTGGGACGCCTAGCGTCTTCAACCTTCGTACAGTCCCATAAAACTTATGAATTTATGTAATCTCACTAGATTATATTCTATCATCTTGCAATAAGGTCTTAGATATATATCTCATACCTTGCTTATTTCTGAAAACAAAATTTCTAGCTCCTTACTTTTCAAAGGGATTTGAACTTCAAGTTTCACGGAGACAAGATGATTTTAGGTAGTAATCGAAACCATTGCTCTTTGAATCAGCAATGTGAGGTTTACTAAAATTTTGCAATAGGACTTAATCATTTCTTGATTCTTTAACAATACGGTACCAGTCCGTAAAGTTTCTTGTCAGACTTAACAGTATTTCTATCTCAATTACAAGACTAGCGCATGGTAGATAACGGATGCCAATTCTACAAATTTAATTCAGAATACTATTCAGAGTATGTTTATGATAATTAGTTGATGTTTTAATCTAATTACTAATGAACTCCCACTTAATACAACATCCCTCATAGGAAGCGACCCAATCCGCATGATATCGATTCAGAGACGCCCTCCGACACGACGTGCGCGACAAATCACACACGTGATGCCAGAGGAATTAACACGAGCGGTAACATTACAACAGGATTACAATAGAGCCCACAAGAAACATATATTACAACAACGACTCCAACGAGTCAAGATACAAATATACAATACAAAGATCCAAATCATACAGAAGATCAAATACGTCCGAGTACGGACAAGATACAAATTGGACTAAGAGTCCTGAAGATAACCAGTGGCGTCCATAACCCTGCCCAGGCCAAGCCGGAAGGGTAACCTTGCTAACGTCGTCATCTTGTACCTGTCGAAGTCGGGCCATCGGTTGCCGACAAAAGGGAGGAAGCAAAAGAGAAAGAGAAAAGGCGAGAGTAAGTACCAAGGAACGAACTCCGGCACGTACTTAGCGAGACTAGAAATGGCTATGCTCGCCGGGCGAATATATATATCGCCTGGGGCTATATGGTAGGTTTAGCGGCAGCAAAACTATAACCAATAGAGACACGCTACAACATCCGTCTACTCAGAGAAGATAAGAGAGCGCACAAGGTAACAGATAAATACTACACAAACATAACCCAGCCGATTACACATATCCCCTTCAACAAAGCGAAGAGGCAATGTAAAAGGCACTCAACGGTGGACAAGTTTTATTAGGTATCGGTTGTAGTAATGCTATATTACTAATCAAGTTATTAGCAAATTATTATCAACAACATAAAGGTGTAAGTTGTTCTATGATCGAGCTATACAATTCCAAGTCGTCCATAACCGCGGACACGGCTTATCGATAAGATGTACACCCTGCAGGGGTTGCCCAAATGTAACCATACGCATGCTCGACCCGCTTCTTACAGGCGATGTCTCACAACAAGACCGTTCCCAGTTCAACAAGAAAGTCTAGGGGGGCCACCCAACTAAGCTACCCGTGACGAAGTTCGGCCGTACTCCGAGACGGACCCAGAGGTTGCGTAGGCGTCTAGGCGGGCACTAACGGCCAAGCACTAGATAAGTCGTCTAGCAATTATGCAGTACAGTACAGAATATAAACACCCGAAGGCAACAGGAAGTAAACACCCGAAGGCAACAGTATATAAACATGCATGCGCCAAATAAAACCAAGGTTGTGGCCCCCTTTTCAACTGACTTGAGAAAAGGTAATGGGTGAGGGGGGTCCCAATAATCCCCACGCATGGGTAGAGCGCTCAGTCTCGGAACAGATAACAAGAACTCGGGTCCTAGGGGATATTAGCGAGTCAAAGTTCCAATGCTTTCGCAAAGGGGCTCACATATGCCTTGATGACCCACAAGTATAGGGGGTGTATCGTAGTACTTTCGATAAATAAGAGTGTCGAACCCAACGAGGAGCAGAAGGTGTTGACAAGCAGTTTCGATGAAGGATTCACTGTAAATGCTCACAGACAAGTATTCAGGGGGTTTTGATATTGCAGATAAATAAAGTACAAGTAAATAAAATGCGAGAGAAATAATTGCAGCGAGTGGCCCAATCCTTTTTAGCACAAAGGACAAGCCGGTTTGATTACTTATAATGACCAAACGTTCTGAGGACACACGGGGATTTTAGTCTAGTGCTTTCGCTACATACAGCTGATTAATCTTCATTGTTTTGATAAGTGTTGTGTGGGTGAACCTATGCTAATGCATCGCCCTTCCTAGGACTAATACATACTTGTGATTATACCCCTTGCAAGCATCCGCAACTACAAGAAAGTAATTAAGATAAATCTAACCACAGCCTTAAACTCTGAGATCCTGCGATCCCTCCTGCATCGATATACTAACGGGGGCTTAGGTTTCTGTCACTCCGGCAACCCCGCAATTAGCAACCGAATACAAGATGCACTCCCCTAGGCCCATAAATGGTGAAGTGTCATGTAGTCGACGTTCACACGACACCACTAGAAGAATGACACCACAACTTAAATATCATAACATTGAATATTACTCAACCATAATTCACTACTAACATTTAGACTTCACCCATGTCCTCAAGAACTAAATGAACTACTCACGAGACATCATATGGAATACAATCAGAGGTGATATGATGATGAATAACAATCTGAACATAAACCTTGGTTCAATGGTTTCACTCAATAGCATCTACAACAAGTATAGAATAACACCGGGAGAGTTTCCCCTATCAAACAATCAAGATCAAACCCAAATTGCTACAGCGGTGACGAGGTGCTGCGGTGGTGATGGCGGTGTAGATGGTGGAGATGATGATGATGATGATGGAGATGATGTCCCGCTCGATGACGATGGCGATGGCGTCGATTTCCCCCTCCGGGAGGGAATTTCCCCGGCGGATTCCTGCCCGCCGGAGAGCTCTTTTCTCTCTGGTGTTCTCCGCCCCGCAGAGGCGGCTGTACCCTTCGTGAGGATCCCTCTGTGGCTTAGGTTTTCGGGACGAAGGAGTACGCGAAGAAAAGGAGGCGAAAAGGGTCGTGGGCCCCCAGAGCATAGGGTGGCGCGGCCAGGCCTTGGGCCGCGCCGCCCTATGGTCTGGGCCCACAGTGGCCCCTCTCTTCTTCCCCTTCTGGCTCCCTCCGTTATCTGGAAAAATAGGAATTTACGTGAAATTCCCATCCACAGTTGATCTTCCGAAATATTGCGTTCTGACGGTGCTTTTTCCAGCAGAATCCTGGCTCCGGTGCTTGATCCTCCAATGATGATGAAACATGCAAAATAGATGAAATAACATAAGTATTGTGTCCCAATATGAAATATATCAATGAATAACAGCAAATTATGATACAAAATAGTGATGCAAATTGGACGTATCAACTCCCCCAAGCTTAGACCTCGCTTGTCCCCAAGCGAAACTGAGCTCGATAAACAAGACCACATGTTTATGGAGTGAAGAGTCGATAAATAAAATACGGACAAGAAGCATCATATTCATTCACACAAGACATTTTAGTAAACAACTTCCTCATATAACTCATCTCGAAATAAGTAAAGAGAAATCACAAGTAAAGGTGCATAAGAAATCATAATTGGTGATGGCAAACTTTGTTCTTGGTCAGAGAACTACTAACGGATTGTACTTCTAAGCAAAGCTTTCATATTAGAATTTATAGCTGAGCCTTCATATTTAAGCATAACAATCTCTTCATAATCATTGATAACTTCAAAGTCATATTTATTCAGATAAAATTGGTACTAAACAAGAAAGTATAAAAGACATGATCAACTGAATCATAGCATAAATGATTGGTTCACAACAACTCAATTGCTTGCTTGAGATAGAGGGAAATAGGTTTACTGACTCAACATAAAAGTAAAAGACAGGCCCTTCGCAGAGGGAAGCAGGGATTAAATCATGTGCTAGAGCTTTTCAAGTTTTGAAATCATATAAAGAGAATAAAAGTAAGATTTTGAGAGGTGTTTGTTGTTGTCAACGAATGGTAGCGGGCACTCTAACCCCCTTGCCAAACGAACCTTCCAAGAGCGGCTCCCATGAGGGACGGCATCTCTACCAGCAAGGTAGATCATCCCCCTTCTCTTTTGTTTACACATGTATTTTAGTTTTATTTAGGATGACACTCCCCCCAACCTTGGCTTTCTCAATCCATGGCTAACCGAATCCTCGGGTGCCTTCCAACATTCACATACCATGGAGGAGTGTCTATTGCAAAATTAAGTTGCTTACTGATGAATCAGAGCAAAACATGTGAAGAGAATTATTAATGAAAGTTATTAATTGAGGCTGGGAACCTCATTGCCAGCTCTTATTGCAAAATTATTGGATAAGCGGATGTGCCGCTAGTCCATTGGGAAAAGTTCGCCCAACAAGATTGAAAGATAAAACACCACATACTTCCTCATGAGCTATAAAACATTGACACAAATAAGGAGTAGTATAGTTTGAATAATTTAAAGGTAGCACATGAAGTATTTACTTGGAATGGCAGAAAATACCATGTAGTAGGTAGATATGGTGGACACAAATGGCATAGGTTTGGTCTAAGGTTATGGATGTATGAGAAGCATCTCCTCTCGATACAGGTCTTTGGCTAGCAAGGTTTGATAGCAAGCATAAAGGTTGAGGGAAACAAACAAATATACATATGATAGAACAATCATGCATCTTTCTCATAAGCACAAGCAATTTTAACTCTAGAATACTAAGCATAGAGATAATAGAGTAATGTATCTAAGTGTATTTCTCTCTTCTATTAAACATCAAGATGTTGTTGCTATTGACCAATGCTAAGTTTGCCAAAACCAAATAGATTTACTTGATGCTCCCAAAGTGATATCAATACTCATGTCAAGAGTAATCATATAATGGAGATTGCAAACTAAAATAAGGTGTGCAAAAAGTAAATGATAAGACTTCTCATTAATATTCCATAACGATAACTCACACCAACGGATACATAGATAACTAACTAAGAGAGATACTTCCACATTGCATACTATTCCATATGATAACTTCCCTACTCATGATATGACACTACTTGATAGTAAAAGATAAAGGTGGTGGTGATGTGATACCGCGGCACTCCCCCAAGCTTGGAACAAACCAAGGGGATGCCAATACCGATGATGAATTACTCCTTCGGCGATGGTGGTGATGAATTCCTGACAAGCTTCTCAATAAGCTCCTGGAGCTCGTCAATCCTGTATATGAGATTGCGAATCATCTCTGAATTGTGCTCGACGCGGTTAAGGAGTCTGTCCGACGGTGAGTCCCAACTCTTGGAGTTATTTCCCCACTCTTCAGCCTCAGGCTCCTTCTCTCCTGCAGTGTTAGAGCGATCTATATCCCACTGGCTAGGCAATGCTGCCTTGGGAGTCCCTTCAATTTGATTATTGAAAATTAGATTGTGGAAGGGTTGATGAGTGCCTGATAGAGATGACTTTGGAGCTAGGTAATGACGTGGAACCGCTCCTCCAGTGCGAATTCTTGCGCTCTTGTTTGCGCTAAAAGGGTTGTCCACCACCTTGATGCTTGCGATAGTAGCACGCGGGTGCGTGCGCGAATCTTCATCCACCTCTTCTTCATCCTCTTCCTTGACGTCCTTGTCTTCCTCTTTCCGCCCAAGATCTCGATCATCTTCTTCCGGAAACTCCTTGCCCTTGTTCTTGGAGACCATGGCGCTTCTAAACTGAAAACAGATCTGGCAGAAAACAGCTCGAAACAAAACACGACGAGAAAACGATGTTACGGACCTCCAGGGGTCCGGGGGATTATATAGCAAATATTTTTACGACAAAAGGAAAGTTCCAGATCGAACCAGAGTCGGAAAGGGGCAACGAGGCGGCCAGACCATAGGTCGGCGCGGGCCCAGGTCAGGCCGCGCCGGCCTATGGTGGCACGCCCTCGTGCGTCCTTTCCACTCCGTTTCGAACTCGTAATTTTTCATATTTTCTAAAAACAGCAAAAATAATGTTCGGAAAGGTAAACGCGGACTTTTTATTACCTATACTGTTACCTATTCAAAGTCCAGTTCTGGCGGACTGTCAATTTGTCCTTTGATGAAAGCCTCCGGTGTTTCCACTTGAATAATATCAACATCAACATTATAAGAATCGCCCGAGATATAATGCTTGAGTCTTTGTCCATTCACCACTTGTGTGGCATTGCCTTGGAGAGAGCTAATTTTAATTGCTCCTGAACGATACACCTCCTCAACAACATATGGTCCTTCCCACTTCGAGAGTAATTTCCCTGCAAAGAATCTGAGACGAGACCGATACAATAGAACTTGATCTCCAACATTAAATTCTCTTTTGATGATCCTTCTATCATGCCACTTCTTAACTTTTTCTTTAAAGAGTTTAGCATTTTCATAAGCTTCACTTCTCCATTCATCTAAAGAACTTAATTGCAACAACCTCTTATTACCGGCTAATTTAGGATCTTTATTTAGTTCTCTAACAGCCCAATAAGCTTTGTGCTCTAGTTCTAGAGGTAAATGACAAGCTTTTCCATAAACCATTTTATAAGGTGACATTCCCATAGGATTTTTATAAGCAGTTCTATAAGCCCATAGTGCTTCTTTCAATTTGCTAGGCCAATTCTTTCTAGATTTATTAACAGTCTTACCTAAAATAGCTTTAATCTCTCTATTTGATAATTCTACTTGACCGCTAGTTTGAGGGTGATAAGCAGAAGCAATTCTATGATTAATACCATACTTAGCAAGAGTTTTTCTAAAACCTCCATGAATGAAATGAGAACCTCCATCAGTCATAATATATCTAGGTACTCCAAATCTAGGAAATATAATATCTACAAGCATTTTTATAGAGGTCTCACCATCAGCACTTTTTGTAGGTATAGCTTCTACCCATTTAGTAACATAATCAACAGCGACAAGTATATGAGTGTTACCGTCTGAAGAAGGGAAAGGTCCCATGAAGTCGAATCCCCAACAATCGAATGGTTCAATAACAAGAGTATAATTCATAGGCATTTCATTGCGTCTAGAGATATTACCAACTCTTTGACATTCATCACAAGATAGAATAAATTTCCTTGCATCTTTGAAGAGTGTTGGCCAATAAAAACCTGATTGTAGAACCTTTTGCGCGGTTCTATCTCCAGCATGATGTCCTCCATAAACACTTCCATGACATTTATTCAATATCTCCTGTTGTTCATATTCAGGAACACATCTTCGCATAATACCATCCACTCCTTCTTTATATAAGTGTGGGTCATCCCAAAAATAATGCCTCAAGTCATAAAAGAATTTCCTCCTTTGCTGAGCTGAAAAGGTTGGAGGCAAATACTTCGAAACAATAAAGTTAGCATAATCTGCATACCAAGGGCTCTCTCGCGAGCTCACCTTTATTACAGCCAATTGTTCATTTGGAAAACTATCATTAACAGGAACAGGATCATAAGCAATATTTTCCAATCTAGACAAATTATCAGCAACAGGATTATCAGCACCTTTCCTATCTATAATATGTAAATCAAATTCTTGCAACAGAAGTACCCATCTAATAAGCCTTGGCTTAGCATCTTTCTTTGTCATAAGGTATCTAATTGCAGCATGATCAGTATGAATTGTAACTTTCGAATCAACAATATAGGGTCTAAACTTATCACAAGCAAAGACTACAGCTAACAATTCTTTTTCAGTTGTAGCATAATTTCTTTGAGCAGCATCAAGAGTCTTACTAGCATAATGAATAACATTTAACTTTTTATCTACCCGCTGTCCAAGAACAGCGCCTACAGCAAAATCACTAGCATCACACATAATTTCAAAAGGCAAATTCCAATCAGGAGGTTCAACTACAGGAGCAGTTGTTAAGGCTTTCTTTAAAGTTTCAAAAGCTTCCTTACAATCATCATCAAAAACAAAAGGTACATCTTTTTGAAGAAGATTAGTAAGAGGCTTTGAAATTTTAGAGAAATCTTTAATAAATCTCCTATAAAACCCAGCATGACCAAGAACACTACGAATACCTTTAACATCCCTTGGATAGGGCATCTTCTCAATTGCTTCAACTTTAGCTCTATCAACTTCAATACCTCTCTCGGAAATTTTATGTCCCAATACAATTCCTTCATTAACCATAAAGTGGCATTTCTCCCAATTAAGAACAAGGTTAGTTTCTTCACATCTCTGCAAAACTTTATCGAGGTTTCGCAGGCAATTATCAAAAGAATTCCCATAGACAGAAAAATCATCCATGAACACCTCTACAATACTTTCGCAAAAACCATGAAAAATAGCAGACATGCATCTTTGAAAAGTAGCAGGAGCATTACATAAACCAAAAGGCATACGCCTATAAGCATAAGTTCCATAAGGACAAGTAAACGTGGTTTTCTCTTGATCTTTAGCTTTAACAGCAATTTGTGAAAACCCAGAATAACCATCAAGAAAGCAAAAATGAGTATTTTTAGATAACCTTTCTAACATTTGATCAATAAATGGTAAAGGGTAATGATCTTTCTTAGTAACTTTATTAACTTTTCGAAAATCAATGCACATTCTATAACCTACAACTATTCTTTGAGGGATAAGCTCATCATTATCATTAGGCACAACAGTCATTCCTCCTTTCTTAGGAACACAATGAACAGGACTAACCCATCTACTATCAGCAATAGGATATATAATACCAGCTTCAAGAAGTTTTAATACCTCATTTCTTACCACTTCCTTCATCTTCGGAATTAGACGACGTTGATGTTCAACAACAGGCTTTGCATCTTCTTCCATATTAATAGCATGTTGGCAAATAGATGGAGAAATCCCTTTCAAATCATCAAGAGTATAGCCAATAGCTCCTCGGTGTTTCTTCAATATTTCCAATAACCTTTCTTCCTCAATTTCTGAAAGCTTAGAACTAATAATAACAGGATATATTTTCTTATCATCAATATGAGCATATTTAAGATTATCAGGTAAAGGCTTTAAATCAAAAACAGGATCTTCCTTTGGTGGCGGTGTTGTACCCAAATCTTCCACCGGTAAATCATGCTTGAGAATAGGTTGGCGACGAAAAATTTCCTCAAGCTCATCTCTTTCTTTCCTAAAAGCTTCACTTTCACTATTCTCCAAATGTTGCTGCAAAGGGTTATTAGGAACAAGAACAATAGATGCACACTGCTCCATTTTAAAATCATTACTAGGCAAGTCAGCTTTATAAGGAGTTTTGGTAAATTTAGAAAAGTTAAATTCATAAGGTTCACCAGCAAATCTAGTCAAAATTTTCTCTTTCTTACAATCTATAATAGCTCCACAAGTATTTAGAAAAGGTCTACCAAAAATGATAGGACAATGATCACTAGCAGCAGAACCAAGTACCAAAAAGTCAGCAGGATATTTAATCTTACCACATAGAACTTCCACATCTCGAACAATACCAATCGGAGAAATAGTTTCTCTATTAGCCAGATGAATAACCACATCAATATCTTCAAGTTCACAAGAACCAATTTCGTGCATAATCTCCGTGTAAAGTTCATAAGGAATAGCACTAACACTTGCACCAATATCACATAAACCATAATAGCAATGATCACCAATTCTAACAGATAGCATAGGAACACTAACTTGTTTGGATTTATTAGGATGTGAAACAATATTAGAAGCATCTTCACAGAAAATAATATGACCATCCTCCACATTTTCAGTCACAAGATCTTTAACTATAGCAACAGCAGGTTCAATTTTAATTTGTTCTTCAGGTTCTTTAGGTTTCTTTTCACTTTTATTAACCGCACTAGATATGACAGAGTACTCCTTCATTTTAGCAGGGAAAGGAGTTTTTTCAATATAAGCTTCAGGAATAACATTATCAACAGTTTCAACCACTACACATTTGTTTACAGATGAATCAATTTTATCTTTATACGGTTCATGATACTTATCAAAATTCTTCTTAGGCAGTTCATAATGAGAGGCAAAAGCTCTATAAAGATTTGCAACAACTTGGGAATCAAGACCATATGTAGCACTCATATTACGAAATTTATCAGTATCCATAAAAGCTTCAATGCATTTATAATCATAAATTATACCTGATTCTCTATCTTTATCATTCTCCCATCCTTCAGTATTTTCTTGGATCCGATCAAGAAGGTCCCTTTTAAACTCTTCTTTGTTGCGTGTAAATGATCCAGAACAAGAAGTATCCAGCAAGGTCTTGTCTTGAAAAGAAAGTCTTGCATAGAAATTATCAATAATAACATTACCAGGAAGCTCATGAATGGGGCATTTGAGCATTAAAGACTTCAATCTCCCCCAAGCTTGGGCGATACTCTCTCCATCATGAGGCCAAAAATTATATATGCGGTTCCGATCTTTGTGAATTTCACTTGGAGGATAAAATTTGGAATAGAATAAAGGCACAATGTCCTCCCAATCAATAGAATCACCATTCTTCAGCAATTTATACCAGTGCGCCGCTTTACCAGACAGCGATATAGTGAATAGCTTCTTTCTAACTTCATTCATAGAAATACCTGCACATTTGAATAACCCGCATAATTCATGCAAAAACAGTAAATGATCACCAGGATGAACAGTTCCATCCCCTTCATAGCGGTTATCCATAACACGTTCAATAATTTTCATAGGTATTTTATATGGTACTACTTCCTCACCTGGCGCTTCATCCACTACCGTTGCAGTAGTAGTAGATTTCCCAAATAGAAATTGAAGAGAAGATCTCTCCATAATGATTTATAGCAGCAGGCAGAAATAAAATCAGCACAAACAGTAAATTTCCTTACCAATTCCACTTACCAATAGCGCTTCACTCCCCGGCAACGGCGCCAGAAAATAGTCTTGATGACCCACAAGTATAGGGGGTGTATCGTAGTACTTTCGATAAATAAGAGTGTCGAACCCAACGAGGAGCAGAAGGTGTTGACAAGCAGTTTCGATGAAGGATTCACTGTAAATGCTCACAGACAAGTATTCAGGGGGTTTTGATATTGCAGATAAATAAAGTACAAGTAAATAAAATGCGAGAGAAATAATTGCAGCGAGTGGCCCAATCCTTTTTAGCACAAAGGACAAGCCGGTTTGATTACTTATAATGACCAAACGTTCCTGAGGACACACGGGGATTTTAGTCTAGTGCTTTCGCTACATACAGCTGATTAATCTTCATTGTTTTGATAAGTGTTGTGTGGGTGAACCTATGCTAATGCATCGCCCTTCCTAGGACTAATACATACTTGTGATTATACCCCTTGCAAGCATCCGCAACTACAAGAAAGTAATTAAGATAAATCTAACCACAGCCTTAAACTCTGAGATCCTGCGATCCCTCCTGCATCGATATACTAACGGGGGCTTAGGTTTCTGTCACTCCGGCAACCCCGCAATTAGCAACCGAATACAAGATGCACTCCCCTAGGCCCATAAATGGTGAAGTGTCGTGTAGTCGACGTTCACACGACACCACTAGAAGAATGACACCACAACTTAAATATCATAACATTGAATATTACTCAACCATAATTCACTACTAACATTTAGACTTCACCCATGTCCTCAAGAACTAAATGAACTACTCACGAGACATCATATGGAATACAATCAGAGGTGATATGATGATGAATAACAATCTGAACATAAACCTTGGTTCAATGGTTTCACTCAATAGCATCTACAACAAGTATAGAATAACACCGGGAGAGTTTCCCCTATCAAACAATCAAGATCAAACCCAAATTGCTACAGCGGTGACGAGGTGCTGCGGTGGTGATGGCGGTGTAGATGGTGGAGATGATGATGATGATGATGGAGATGATGTCCCGCTCGATGACGATGGCGATGGCGTCGATTTCCCCCTCCGGGAGGGAATTTCCCCGGCGGATTCCTGCCCGCCGGAGAGCTCTTTTCTCTCTGGTGTTCTCCGCCCCGCAGAGGCGGCTGTAACCCTTCGTGAGGATCCCTCTGTGGCTTAGGTTTTCGGGACGAAGGAGTACGCGAAGAAAAGGAGGCGAAAAGGGTCGTGGGCCCCCCAGAGCATAGGGTGGCGCGGCCAGGCCTTGGGCCGCGCCGCCCTATGGTCTGGGCCCACAGTGGCCCCTCTCTTCTTCCCCTTCTGGCTCCCTCCGTCATCTGGAAAAATAGGAATTTACGTGAAATTCCCTTCCACAGTTGATCTTCCGAAATATTGCGTTCTGACGGTGCTTTTTCCAGCAGAATCCTGGCTCCGGTGCTTGATCCTCCAATGATGATGAAACATGCAAAATAGATGAAATAACATAAGTATTGTGTCCCAATATGAAATATATCAATGAATAACAGCAAATTATGATACAAAATAGTGATGCAAATTGGACGTATCATGCCTCTGCTTACAATTTTAGTTGCTAACAATAAGTAAAGCATGTGTATCTCCAACAATTGATATAGCATGTGATAACCACCCAACAACCCAACATATCCCGATAACAGATCGAGATAAACAACAGAGCCTAAACACGCCTACGACTCGCAAGGCTCAAACATCAAGCAACGGCTATGGGTAAGGAATGATACATATAGGATTATTATGGTAAACAAGTGGAATAGGACACGTGACTCGATAGAGAAGCGCAACATAAGGATAGCAGTGAGAGGGAGAGCAAAATATAAAATAGGTGAAGGAGGTGGGCTCGCCTGTGAAAAGCTGCAGAAGAACTTGTCGGAGAACTCGTCGTATCTCACATCACCACTTCGTGATCCTATCCGGGAAGAAGCAAATGCTACAACAAACATCGGATGCAAATCTTACAACTACGGAAGAAGAACCGGCATGATGAAGATGATATGCATGACATGGCAAAGATGATGCGATGCACTTATCCAATTAGGTTGGAGTTGCATTTTCTACCGTCAAAGTTAAATGTTGATTAGCATGGCAACACAAGGCATGGGTGAGCTACGCAAAGTTAAATGGAACCGGGACAAATTTATACAATATCCCACATATTCCATATGTTACATATTAGGTGATAATGCAAACTACCACGAAATTTTATGATGCATGGTGCAACAGCAAGCATGGATGGCATATTCATGTTCTTCACATTTTTCTGATCAATTTTCATATAAAACACTTTTTATTTTGATTTACCATTCAAAAGTTATTAACAGATTAGTTTTTAGTATTTAAAATAGAAAAACAGAATTTATTTTAAATAGAAAAGGACCCGAAAAGCATTTTTAGTCGGGGGGAGGACCCCGGGTTAGATACACAGAGATGTAGGGGCTTTCAGGTAAACTGATAGAACCAAGGACTGCGGGTGAGTCCGTAGGCGATGACGGGGCGCTGAGCTGGCGAGCGGGCCTGGTGCACGTAAGGTGGTCAACGGAAGGTGCCGCACGTGTTCTAGCGGCGTGGTCACCGCGGCATGGCGCGGAAGCTCGCCGGCGCTAGGAGGCATCCCAGGACGCGAGGCCGGGCGCGTTGGAACCGCCTCGTTTGCGCGGACCAGATGGTGGTGGTGATGTTGACAGGGGTCACCGGAAGGTCGCCGGCGGCGAGCATCTATGGAGGAGGCGGCCGGCATCAACGACAAAAGGGGAAAAGGGGAAGCAACGGTGCAGGGGAGGATCTCCAGGAGGAAGGCGAGCTCACCAGGAGCACGGTGGTGCGTTCAGAAGAGACGGAGGAGGTCCACGGTGGCCGGAATCGTCGCCGGAGCGCGGCCACCGTGGCGGAGAATCGGCGACCGTGGCGTCGATACGGGCCACGTGGGGTCGATTCCTCTCGCCAGGAGGTAGAGGAGGTCGAGGGACGTCGATTGGCGGTGGCGGTGGCACTCGGGGTGGCCGGAGTTGGTCGGGCGCCGGTGAGGTGCTCACGGTGCTGTGGGGTTTTCTCGTCTCCCTTTTCGCTTGCAGAGGAAGAAAAGGGGAGGGCGAGAGAGACGTGAAGAGGGAGGCCTGGTCCATCGTGAGAAGATAAGGTAGAGGGGGAAGCATGTGGAGGAGGGTGTGGCGGTGGTTGTACAGGGAGGACCACGCCAAGGTGAAGCACACCCATCGTGTGAGGGGAGAAGACGACAGATCGAGGCTCTCCTCGCTGAAGAGGTATGGGCCGGGAAGGTGTTGGGTTGGGCCAGGAGGGGCCGATGCTGGCATGGGCCGCCAGGAAGGAGAGGTAGCAGGCCACAAAGGAGAGAGAGAGAGAGAGGAGGGAGGCCCGAGATGGTGGGCTGGAGAGGTGGGCTGCCAGGTTGGACTAAAGGGAGAAGGGAGAGAGGGCTGGGCCGGGGAAAAGAGAGAGGCCCAGGAGAGGGGTAGGGGTTTTCTCCAGTTTTCTTTTAACCTTTTTTCTGTTTTTATTTATAAACATTCGTAAACCATTTCAATTCTGTTTGAATCGATTCAAAGATGAGAGTGAGATTCATATTAAGTTTCTAAAATATTTACTTTATTTTGTAACCAAGACAAAGCACAATTTATTCCAAAATTAATTTGTTGGAAAAACTTAATTATAAAATAAGAATTATGAGAGGAAGAGAATAAGGTTTTATTTAAACGAAAGACAAGGGAGGGTTTATAAAATAATTTTATTTGATAAAACATGGATGATATGATGCATATGCCACGATGAACTTGGAACGACAAAGAAAAACAAGCAACGGTGAAAAAATCTAATATTGCGGTTTTTCCGGGTCGTTACAAACGACACCACTAACAAAGAACCTCGCCCCGAGGTTCCACGTCCTGGTACGGGGGAGAGAGGTGAACTATCGGGTCTTCAGGCAACGTGTCGATCTCCTCGACACCACTAACAAGTGTTCTTGCTACACGTAGATCGGCGACACCACTAACAAGAAGTCGTTGTTCCGCTGTTGATGATGTGCTTCTCTTGAGATCCTCCGAAGATCGGAACTAATAGGTGAGGGCAAAAGATCGTCCAACCCACGTCGAAACCTAAGACTCGAAGAAGCAGATAAGAGAGAAGACTCAAAACTCGCAAATGTAAGAGGAGAAAGAATATAGATAAGGAGAAAAATCAGAGCTAATCAGAACTATCCAACGAATTTTAGAAAATAGTTTTGACACTAGACACAACAACGTCCGTTGGCAAGGTTATCCTACAGGCTGGACTAGTGGGGTACCGTCAACCTGAGCTCTGATACCAACTTGTGACGCCCCGGAACCGGTACCATGAGGATTCCAGCGATCCCGCCAAAATCCGCATGATATCGATTCAGAGACGCCCTCCGACACGACGTGCGCGACAAATCACACACGTGATGCCAGAGGAATTAACACGAGCGGTAACATTACAACAGGATTACAATAGAGCCCACAAGAAACATATATTACAACAACGACTCCAACGAGTCAAGATACAAATATACAATACAAAGATCCAAATCATACAGAAGATCAAATACGTCCGAGTACGGACAAGATACAAATTGGACTAAGAGTCCTGAAGATAACCAGTGGCGTCCATAACCCTGCCCAGGCCAAGCCGGAAGGGTAACCTTGCTAACGTCATCATCTTGTACCTGTCGAAGTCGGGCCATCGGTTGCCGACAAAAGGGAGGAAGCAAAAGAGAAAGAGAAAAGGCGAGAGTAAGTACCAAGGAACGAACTCCGGCACGTACTTAGCGAGACTAGAAATGGCTATGCTCGCCGGGCGAATATATATATCGCCTGGGGCTATATGGTAGGTTTAGCGGCAGCAAAACTATAACCAATAGAGACACGCTACAACATCCGTCTACTCAGAGAAGATAAGAGAGCGCACAAGGTAACAGATAAATACTACACAAACATAACCCAGCCGATTACACATATCCCCTTCAACAAAGCGAAGAGGCAATGTAAAAGGCACTCAACGGTGGACAAGTTTTATTAGGTATCGGTTGTAGTAATGCTATATTACTAATCAAGTTATTAGCAAATTATTATCAACAACATAAAGGTGTAAGTTGTTCTATGATCGAGCTATACAATTCCAAGTCGTCCATAACCGCGGACACGGCTTATCGATAAGATGTACACCCTGCAGGGGTTGCCCAAATGTAACCATACGCATGCTCGACCCGCTTCTTACAGGCGATGTCTCACAACAAGACCGTTCCCAGTTCAACAAGAAAGTCTAGGGGGGCCACCCGACTAAGCTACCCGTGACGAAGTACGGCCATACTCCTAGACGGACCCAGAGGTTGCGTAGGCGTCTAGACGGGCACTAACGGCCAAGCACTAGATAAGTCGTCTAGCAATTATGCAGTACAGTACAGAATATAAACAACAGGAAGTAAACACCCGAAGGCAACAGTATATAAACATGCATGCGCCAAATAAAACCAAGGTTGTGGCCCCCTTTTCAACTGACTTGAGAAAAGGTAATGGGTGAGGGGGGTCCCAATAAATCCCCACGTATGGGTAGAGCGCTCAATCTCGGAACAGATAACAAGAACTCGGGTCCTAGGGGACATTAGCGAGTCAAAGTTCCGATGCTTTCGCAAAGGGGCTCACAGATGCCTCTGCTTACAATTTTAGTTGTTAACAATTAAGTAAAGCATGTGTATCTCCAACAACTGATATAGCATGTGATAACCACCCAACAACCCAACATATCCCGATAACAGATCGAGATAAACAACAGAGCCTAAACACGCCTACGACTCGCAAGGCTCAAACATCAAGCAACGGCTATGGGTAAGGAATGATACATATAGGATTATTATGGTAAACAAGTGGAATAGGACACGTGACTCGATAGAGAAGCGCAACATAAGGATAGCAGTGAGAGGGAGAGCAAAATATAAAATAGGTGAAGGAGGTGGGCTCGCCTGTGAAAAGCTGCAGAAGAACTTGTCGGAGAACTCGTCGTATCTCACATCACCACTTCGTGATCCTATCCGGGAAGAAGCAAATGCTACAACAAACATCGGATGCAAATCTTACAACTACGGAAGAAGAACCGGCATGATGAAGATGATATGCATGACATGGCAAAGATGATGCGATGCACTTATCCAATTAAGCGGAATCGGAATCTCGGACAAACAATTAGGTTGGAGTTGCATTTTCTACCGTCAAACTTAAATGTTGATTAGCATGGCAACACAAGGCATGGGTGAGCTACGCAAAGTTAAATGGAGCCGGGACAACTTTATACAATATCCCACATATTCCATATGTTACATATTAGGTGATAATGCAAACTACCACGAAATTTTATGATGCATGGTGCAACAGCAAGCATGGATGGAATATTCATGTTCTTCACATTTTTCTGATCAATTTTCATGTAAAACACTTTTTATTTTGATTTACCATTCAAAATTTATTAACAGATTAGTTTTAGAATTTAAAATAGAAAAACATAATTTATTTTAAATAGAAAAGGACCCGAAAAGCATTTTTAGTCGGGGGGAGGACCCCGGGTTAGATACACAGAGATGCAGGGGCTTTCAGGTAAACTGATAGAACCAAGGACTGCGGGTGGGTCCGTAGGCGATGACGGGGCGCTGAGCTGGCGAGCGGGCCTGGTGCATGATACGTCCCAAACGTATCTATAATTTCTTATGTTCCATGCTACTTTTATGATGATACTTACATGTTTTATGCACACTTTACATCGTTTTGATGCGTTTTCCGGAACTAACCTATTGACGAGATGCCGAAGTGCCAGTTCCTGTTTTTGCTGTTTTTGGTTTCAGAAATCCTAGTAAGGAAATATTCTCGGAATCGGACGAAATCAACGCCATGTACCTTATTTTCACCGGAAGCCTCCAGAGCATCGAAGAAGTACCGGAGAGGAGCCAGGGGGGCCCACACGCCAGGGCGGCGCGGCCAAGGGTGGGGCGCGCCCCCTTAGTGCGTGGGCCCACCAGGCCCCCTCCGAGGCTCCCCTTCCGACTACTTAAGGTCTCCGTCGCGAAAACCCTATCACGATTGACGAAACCTGAGAAAACCTTCCAGCCGCCGCCATCGCGAAATCAAGATTCGGGGGACAGAAGTCTCTTTCCGGCACGCCGCCGGGACGGGGAATTGCCCCCGGAAGCCATCTCCACCGCCATCTTCACCGCCATCGCTGCTCCCATGATGAGGAGGGAGTAATTCTCCCCTGGGGCTGAGGGCTCTACCGTAGCTATGTGGTTAATCTCTCTCTGTACTCCAATACAATGATCTCATGAATTGCTTGCATGATTGAGATCCATATGATGAGCTTTGTATCGCTACTAGTTATGTGCTACTCATGTGATGTTATTAAAGTAGTCTATTCCTCCTGCATGGTGTAATGGTGACAGTGTGTGCATCGTGTGGTTCTTGTCGTAGATTATGATCATAATCTCTTGTAGGTTATGGAGTTGATTATCGCTATGATAGTATTGATGTGATCTATTCCCCCTTTCATAGTGTAATGGTGACAGTGTGTATGCTATGTTAGTACTCGGTTTATTTTGCAAAGATCTATTATGCTCTAAGGTTACTTAAATATGAATATCGAATGTTGTGGCGCTTGTTAACTCCGGCTTGAGGGAGCTCTTGTAGCCCTACACAATTAGTGGTGTTCATCATCCAACAAGAGTATATGTAGCACAAGGAAGAGAACTTATTTATTATGTAATCAATGTTGAGAGTGTCCACTAGTGAAAGTATGATCCCTAGGCCTTGTTTCCACCACAAAGAATTGCTTCCCACGCCAGCAAGCTATTTTCTGGCGCCGCTTGTTTACTGTTTTACTGCATCTTTACTTTCTGCAATATTACCACCATCTATACCACCTGTGTTTTACTATCTCTTCGCCGAACTAGTGCACCTATACATCCGACAAGTGTATTAGGTGTGTTGGGGACACAAGAGACTTCTTGTATCGTGATTGCAGGGTTGCTTGAGAGGGATATCTTTGACCTCTTCCTCCCCGAGTTCGATAAACCTTGGGTGATCCACTTAAGGGAAAACTTGCTGCTGTTCTACAAACCTCTGCTCTTGGAGGCCCAACACTGTCTACAGGAAAAGAAGCGTGAGTAGACATCAAGCTATTTTCTGGCACCGTTGCCGGGGAGGAAAGGTAAAAGGTACTCACACTCCGGATCTCGGCTACTAAGCTATTTTCCGGCGCCGTTGTAAGTACTCGAAGCTATTTCCTTTAGATCCTGCAATTGCATCTTTTTGTTTCTTGTTTTTATTTTCACTAGTTAGGCATAATGGAAAACAACAAAAAAATTAGTGAGCTTTTTAATCTTTTTCCTGATTTAGAATTGTTTGATACAAAAATTAAAAAACCTATGGAACCTTATTTGCATGCTAGTAGCAATGTTATTAGTATGAATGCAATTACTGCTAATGCTATGGAGAAGTCTAAGCTTGGGGAAGCTAGTTTTTGTGATCTTTTTAGCCTCCCATCTTTAGGGGAGAAAATTTGCTCTGATAATACTTTATCTCCCATATGCGATAACTCTAATGATGCTTGTGATATTTTAAATCCACCTACTGAAAGTATTCCGTATAAAATACCTATGAAAATTATTGAACGTGTTATGGATAACCGCTATGAAGGGGATGGAACTGTTCATCCTGAAGATCATTTACTGTTTTTGCATGAATTATGCGGGTTATTCAAGTGTGCAGGTATTTCAATGGATGAAGTTAGGAAGAAATTATTTGTTATGTCGCTATCTGGTAAAGCGGCGCATTGGTATAAACTGCTGAAGGACGGGCGCTCTCTTGATTGGAAGGATATTGTGCCTCTATTTTATTCTAAGTTCTATCCTCCAAGTGAAATTCATATATATTTCTGGCCTCATGATGGAGAGAGTATTGCCCAAGCATGGGAGAGATTGAAGTCCTTAATGCTCAAATGCCCCAATCATGAGCTTCCTGGTAATATCATCATTGATAATTTCTATGCAAGACTTTCTTTTCAAGATAAAACCTTGCTGGATACTGCTTGTTCTGGATCATTCACACGCAACAAAGAAGAGTTTAAATGGGACCTTCTTAATCGGATTCAGAAGAACGCTGAAGATTGGGAGAACGACAAAGGTAAAGAGTCAGGTATAAATTATGATTATGAATGCATTGAAACTTTTATGGATACTGATAAATTTCGAAATATGAGTGCTACTTATGGTCTTGACTCTCAAGTTATTGCAAATCTTTATAAAGCTTTTGCTTCTCACATTGAATTGCCTAGGAAGAATTTTGATAAGTATCATGAACCTTTTAAAGACGCTTGCATGAAGGATGAAACTGTTATTAATGATTGCAATGAACATGTTCAAACTTCTGAAAATGCTATTTCCTATAAGCATGTTAATTTTTGTGGAATACATAGACCTTGTGGAATTAATCAAATCGAAAATGAATATTGTATCCACCATAGGAATGAAAAAACTAGAAAGTGGTCTAGGGCTCTAGATGATCTTGGTGAAAAAGTGTGTGCCCTCTATCCTTTTATTTGTGAACTTTGCCATAGAGTTGGTCATTTTAATTTTCAATGCTCCTCCAATGATAATTCGAACCCCATGAGTGCTGCAAATTTGTATTGTGATGATGAAATTATTCCTAATCAGCATGATGAACTTACCTTATTTTTGAAGTGTGAAGAGTTATCAAGAAAAATTTCTTTGTTAGATATTAAGGATCTTGATATTGATGATGTCCTGCATGGGTGTCTTTCTTATTGCATTAATAATTGCCATACAAATACTTACATACAGAATATTTTAGAAGATGACACTTTGCCAAAATATGATAGGACCGCTGTGTGTTTCAAACTTATTAATGAAAAGGGGGAATCCTCCCAAGTTTCTTCTATTGTTTCTGGAAATAAATCAGGTTCTGTGGAGAAGCCTCCCTTCGAGCCTCTTCCTCCTAAAGAAGGAAACGAGGAGAAGGAAGAAGAAGAAGAAGAAGAAGAAGAAGAAGAAGAAGAAGAAGAAGAAGAAGAAGAAGAAGAAGAAGAAGAAGAAGAAGAAGAAGAAGAAGAAGAAGAAGAAGAAGAAGAAGAAGAAGAAGAAGAAGAAGAAGAAGAAGAAGAAGAAGAAGAAGAAGAAGAAGAAGAAGAAGAAGAAGAAGAAGAAGAAGAAGAAGAAGAAGAAGAAGAAGAAGAAGAAGAAGAAGAAGAAGAAGAAGAAGAAGAAGAAGAAGAAGAAGAAGAAGAAGAAGAAGAAGAAGAAGAAGAAGAAGAAGAAGAAGAAGAAGAAGAAGAAGAAGAAGAAGAAGAAGAAGAAGAAGAAGAAGAAGAAGAAGAAGAAGAAGAAGAAGAAGAAGAAGAAGAAGAAGAAGAAGAAGAAGAAGAAGAAGAAGAAGAAGAAGAAGAAGAAGAAGAAGAAGAAGAAGAAGAAGAAGAAGAAGAAGAAGAAGAAGAAGAAGAAGAAGAAGAAGAAGAAGAAGAAGAAGAAGAAGAAGAAGAAGAAGAAGAAGAAGAAGAAGAAGAAGAAGAAGAAGAAGAAGAAGAAGAAGAAGAAGAAGAAGAAGAAGAAGAAGAAGAAGAAGAAGAAGAAGAAGAAGAAGAGGGGGAATAAGAAGAAAGAGGTAACGGCATATCCACGCGTGTATGAGGTAACAATAGGTAACCGTAAGCATGTTGCTCCTAATGATTATTATGATAATGAATCTGAGTACGATGATCTTCCTATACCCTTTACCCATATTAGTGATCATGATTTGGATGAGCACACTACCTTTGATATTGGAAATCTCTTTGGTACTGATTATGAAAGTAATGATGATAGCATTATTCATGTCCCCTTAAACGATGATATTGAAAGCTCTAAGCTTGGGGATGTTGTGCTTGAAGATCCTATATTTGAGACCTCTACTTTTAGTGAAAATGATGATATTACATATTCTGGTTTAGATAATTGCTATAGAGATGTATATGACACATGTTACAATTATCCTTATGAAACTTGTCATAGTTATGATGGGCTTGCCAAAAACCATTCCCTTAGTATGCAACTTGTTTACCATGTTCAAATCCTATATAACTAAATAGTTCATCCCCACTAACATATTTCTCTTAACATGCAACATATCCACATCAGCAAACTGCCACTTCAGCAAATCAATAAATTGTTAATTTCGTTTTTACACATTTTTTCCAGTTCGGGCTGCACCCATTCGTCTCCTCTTCACCCCTTCATTATACCACGCAATACTGGAACTTGCTCTCTGTATCTTCAACGCATAGTACAAGTCTTTGATGCATGTGCCTCTTCCCCTCCATGCCATAACCTTTAATCTACTTCCGTTACATTTCTTTACTCACGTTTTCACTTCTTCTCTCTTTAGCCTATATATAAGACTACCTTTCCTGCCTCCGTTTTGCCAATGCATATGCCTCCAGCCAGAGCATAGGGTCCAATAAAAATCCTGCTTTCCAAGTTCCAACAGCCTGGAGTTCTGATAGGATTGTCTACAATCTTCCGTCATTCCGTCATCCTGCTCCTATAGTTGGTAAACTCCTGATCTGCCTTCTCTTCTTATCTTCCTTCATCTTTCATGTTTTTAGTTTGGTAAGAGCTTGATGAAATTCTAACGCAAGCATGTGTTGAGCTCGTGTTCCTTCCTAGAGTAGACAACTTTAAGAAATACAGAGAGTTATTCCTTTTGGCCAGATTTTTTTTTGTGTGCATTCGTTAAAGAAAAATCTCACTTGGTAGTTGAATCTTACTGGGGTTGCATTGCCTTCTCTTAGCAGGCTACAGGTACAAACATAAGGGTGCAGTCCTTCGAGAGTTCGAGTTAGCAAATCGACATTATCGGAATTATTAGTTATTGATGCTGAATATATAGGAATCTAAATAAATGGCAAGTTGTGCTCAGAGTTGAGAGCATATAAGGGATTTCTTCTATGACCATTAGCTTTTTAACATTGGTTTACAGAGAAAGCTCTAGCCCCACATGATCATTTATCATCAATCTATTTTATCAGATAGTATGGCCTTCCAATAATTCACACATGACTTCTTCAACTTACTTGATCCAACTAGCCATTGATATCGATTGAGATTTTGGTCCTTGGGATCTTTGATGTTGTGATTACTTGATATAAGATTATTTGATCTCCTTTATAATCCAATGTTTGTAAATTGTATCCATTGGCTATTTTACAAGATGGTGGTCTAGAATACTTTTTTTGCGAAAGTAGAATACGTTCCTCAAGTCAGTTGTCACCATTAAAAGGCGATTTGGCTTCAACTAGATGGAAGATCATCAAAGAATCAATGAATATATATTATAAAATAGGTATTGTCCCATTATTATTATTTTGAGTCTTACATAGACTGAGAATATAATACTCTCGGATTTTTTACAACGGCGGCCTATAATTTATTAGAACTATTATAAGCATTTAATCTTTTATTGTGGGGAAGGTATCCAGGCTTTTGAGAGAATCGTGCAGAGAGCTATACATTGAGTTTATGTATATCAACGGGCTATTGGACTCATTGTAATATGAACAGACCTAAACTGAAATTATAGCTAGAACAGTATGGATACAGATTTGTTGTCTTCAATGGAACATTACAGCCAGAAATACGTTTGCTTCAAGACCAAAAGTAAATGCACGACCTAAGGTAAGCTGATTGTGCATTGCTCATTGTCTACATTGCACTATGCAATGTTTAAAAGCATGAATGGACTACGGGTGTCAAACATTATTTTGGTCACAGCCCTTAATACATTTACATATACCTACAATATTCAAAATGTTAGCCTCATGTGATTCAATGCCATCTCCATCTCTACTTTCTATGTACATAATTCTTACACGCTTTTTATGAAATGCAAAAAGTTCCGCCGCAACGCTCGGGGAATTTTCTAGTTCTTAACAATGATCCTGCTCCAATTACTATTAATGAGAAGAGTTTTTCTTATGTCAAAAATAATGATACCCTTATGCATATGAACCATGATAAGAATGTTTTAAGTGATGGTTATATTGTGGATTTCATCAATGATGCTACTGAAAGTTATTATGAGAGAGGGAAACACGGTTGTATGCATCTTAATAATATTCGGTTTCCCCTCTTTATGTTGAGAATCTTGAAGTTACTCGTGTCTTATTTTCTTATGCTTGTCACTTTGTTCTTCATGAATTTATTTGTGTACAAGACTCCTTTTCATAGGAAGAGGGTTAGGCTTAAATTTGTTTCATACTTGCTTTTTGATACTCTCTTTGCTGCGGCTCTCATCCTTATGAGAGCATCATCATTAAAATTACTGAGCCCATCTTAATGGCTCTAAAGAAAGAACTTCTTGGGAGATAACCCATGTGTTTATTTTACTACAGCACTTTTGTTTTATATTTGAGTCTTGGAAGTTGTTTTGTGCCAAGTAAAGTCTCTATGGTAAAGTTGATGCTAGATTTGGATTGCTGCGCAGAAACAGATTTGCTGTCTGTCACGAATTTGAGCAGAAGTCTCTGTAAAAAAATCAAAAAAATCTGCAAATTTACGTGTGTGATCCTCAGATATGTACGCAACTTTCATTAGTTTTGAGTTTTTCCGTTTGAGCAAGTTAAGTGCCCCTTCCAGATTCGTCTTTACGGACTGTTCTGTTTTTGACAGATTCTGCCTTTTATTTCGCATTGCCGCTTTTGCTTTGTTGAATGGGTTTCTTTGTTCCATTAACTTTCAGAAGCTTTGTGCAATGTCCATAAGTGTTAAGAATGATTGTGTCACCTCTGAACATGTGAATTTTTGATTGTGCACTAACCCTCTAATGAGTTTGCTTAAAGTTTGGTGTGGAGGAAGTTTTCAAGGGTCAAGAGAAGAGGGTGATATATGATCAAGAAGAGTGAAAAGCCTAAGCTTGGGGATGCCCCGTGGTTCATCCCTGCATATTTCAAGAAGACTCAAGCGTCTAAGCTTGGGGATGCCCAAGGCATCCCCTTCTTCATCAACTTATCAGGTTTCTTCTATTGAAACTATATTTTTATTCCGTCACATATTATGTATTTTACTTGGAGCGTCTGTGTGATTTTATTTTCGTTTTGTTATTTTCATTCTCTTAATAAGTTCATCCTTGTGTGGGAGAGAGACACGCTCCGCTTTTTCATATGAACACTAGTGTTCTTCATTCATGCTTTTAATGTTCAAGGGCGAAAGTTGATCGCTTCACTTGTTGTATGGTTGGAAACAGGAAATGCTTCATGTGGTAAATGGTATAATGTCTTGAATAATTTGATACTTGGCAATTGTTGTGCTCATATAGATCATGTTTAAGCTCTTGCATCATATACTTTGCACCTATTAATGAAGAGCTTGTTAAAATTTGGTTTGCATGATTGGTCTCTCTAAGTCTAGATATTTTCTGGTTAAGGTGTTTGAACAACAAGGAGACGATGTAAAGTCTTATAATGTTTACAATATGTTCATATGTGAGTCTTGCTGCACCGTTTTATACTTGAGTTTGCTTCAAACAACCTTGCTAGCCTAGCCTTGTATTGAGAGGGATTCTTCTCGTGCATCCAAATCCTTGAGCCAAAAACTATGCCAATTGTGTCCACCATACCTACCTACCACATGGTATTTCTCCGCCATTCCAAGTAAATTGCTTGAGTGCTATCTTTAAACAATTCAAAAGTTATTACCTCTTATTTGTGTTAATGTTTTATAGCTCATGAGGAAGTATGTGGAGTTTATCTTTCAATCTTGTTGGGCAACTTTCACCAATGGACTAGTGGCTTCATCCGCTTATCCAATAATTTTGCAAAAAGAGCTGGCAATGGGGTTCCCAGCCCCGAACTAATTAACTTTCATAAATTTACAAATAGACACTCCTCCATGGTATGTGATTGTTGGTTGGCACCCGAGGATTCGGTTAGCCATGGCTTGAGAAAGCAAAGGTGGGGAGGAGTGTCATCTAAATAAAACTAAAATAAAAAGGCACTCCTTCATGGTATGAGATTGTTGGCAGGCACCCGAGGATTCGGTTAGCCATGGTTTGTGAAAGCAAGGTTGGAAGGAGTGCCACCCAAAAATAAAAATTTCATGGGAGCCGCTCTTTGAAAGTCTGTCTGGCAAGGGGGTTAGAGTGCCCACTACCATTCGTTGACAACAACAAACACCGCTCAAAACTTTACTTTTTATGCTCTCTTATGTTTTCAAAATAAAAGCTCTAGCACAAATATAGCAATCAATGCTTCCCTCTGCGAAGGGCCATTCTTTTACTTTATTGTTGAGTCAGTTTACCTACTTCTTTCTATCTTAGAAGCAAACACTTGTGTAAACTGTGTGCATTGATTCTTACATATTTACCTATTGCACTTGTTATATTACTTTGTGTTGACAATTATCCATGAGATATACATGTTGAAGTTGAAAGGAACCGCTGAAACTTATATCTTCCTTTGTGTTGTTTCAAAGATTTTTACTAAGAATTTATTGCTTATGAGTTAGCTCTTATGCAAGTCTTATTGATGCTTGACTTGAAAGTACTATTCGTGAAAAGTCTTTGCTATATGATTCAATTGTTTAGTCATTATCTTTACCATTGCTTTGAATCACTTCATTCATCTCATATGCTTTACAATAGTATTGATCAAGATTATGATAGCATGTCACTTAAGAAATTATCTTTGTTATCGTTTACCTACTCGAGGGCGAGTAGGAACTAAGCTTGGGGATGCTTGATACGTCCCAAACGTATCTATAATTTCTTATGTTCCATGCTACTTTTATGATGATACTTACATGTTTTATGCACACTTTACATCGTTTTGATGCGTTTTCCGGAACTAACCTATTGACGAGATGCCGAAGTGGCAGTTCCTATTTTCTGCTGTTTTTGGTTTCAGAAATGCTAGTAAGGAAATATTCTCGGAATCGGACGAAATCAACGCCATGTACCTTATTTTCACCGGAAGCCTCCAGAGCATCGAAGAAGTACCGGAGAGGAGCCAGGGGGCCCCACACGCCAGGGCGGCGCGGCCAAGGGGTGGGGCGCGCCCCCTTAGTGTGTGGGCCCACCAGGACCCCTCCGAGGCTCCCCTTCCGCCTACTTAAGGTCTCCGTCGCGAAAACCCTATCACGATTGACGAAACGAGAAAACCTTCCAGAGCCGCCGCCATCGCGAAATCAAGATTCGGGGGACAGAATTCTCTGTTCCGGCACGCCGCCGGGACGGGAATTGCCCCCGGAAGCCATCTCCACCGCCATCTTCACCGCCATCGCTGCTCCCATGATGAGGAGGGAGTAATTCTCCTGGGGCTGAGGGCTCTACCGTAGCTATGTGGTTAATCTCTCTCTCTGTACTCAATACAATGATCTCATGAATTGCTTGCATGATTGAGATCCATATGATGAGCTTTGTATCGCTACTAGTTATGTGCTACTCATGTGATGTTATTAAAGTAGTCTATTCCTCCTGCATGGTGTAATGGTGACAGTGTGTGCATCGTGTGGTTCTTGTCGTAGATTATGATCATAATCTCTTGTAGGTTATGGAGTTGATTATCGCTATGATAGTATTGATGTGATCTATTCCCCCTTTCATAGTGTAATGGTGACAGTGTGTATGCTATGTTAGTACTCGGTTTATTTTGCAAAGATCTATTATGCTCTAAGGTTACTTAAATATGAATATCGAATGTTGTGGCGCTTGTTAACTCCGGCTTGAGGGAGCTCTTGTAGCCCTACACAATTAGTGGTGTTCATCATCCAACAAGAGTATATGTAGCACAAGGAAGAGAACTTATTTATTATGTGATCAATGTTGAGAGTGTCCACTAGTGAAAGTATGATCCCTAGGCCTTGTTTCCACCACAAATAATTGCTTCCCACGCCAGCAAGCTATTTTCTGGTGCCACTTGTTTACTGTTTTACTGCATCTTTACTTTCTGCAATATTACCACCATCTATACCACCTGTGTTTTACTATCTCTTCGCCGAACTAGTGCACCTATACATCTGACAAGTGTATTAGGTGTGTTGGGGACACAAGAGACTTCTTGTATCGTGATTGCAGGGTTGCTTGAGAGGGATATCTTTGACCTCTTCCTCCCTGAGTTCGATAAACCTTGGGTGATCCACTTAAGGGAAAACTTGTTGCTGTTCTACAAACCTCTGCTCTTGGAGGCCCAACACTGTCTACAGGAAAAGAAGCGTGAGTAGACATCAGTGCACGACAGGTGGTCAACGGAAGGTGCCGCGCGTGTTCTAGGGGCGTGGTCACCGCGGCATGGCGCGGAAGCTTGCCGGCGCTAGGAGACATCCCAGGACGCGAGGCCGGGCGCATTGGAACCGCCTCGTCTGCGCGGGCCAAACGGTGGTGGTGATGTTAACAGGGGGTCACCGGAAGGTCGCCGGCGGCGAGCATCTGTGGAGGAGGCGGCCGGCATCAACGACAAAAGGGGAAAAGGGGAAGCAACGGTGCAGGGGAGGATGTCCAAGAGGAAGGCGAGCTCACCAGGAGCACGGTGGTGCGTTTAGAAGAGACGGAGGAGGTCCACGGTGGCCGGAATCGTCGCCGGAGCGCGGCCACCGTGGCGGAGAATCGGTGACCGTGGCGTCGCGTGGGGTCGATTCCTCTCGCCAGGAGGTAGAGGAGGTCGAGGGACGTCGATTGGCGGTGGCGGTGGCACTCGGGGTGGCCGGAGTTGGTCGAGCGCCGGTGAGGTGCTCACGGTGTTGTGGGGTTTTCTCGTCTCCCGTTTCGCTTGCAGAGGAAGAAAAGGGGACGGCGAGAGAGACGTGAAGAGGGAGGCGTGGTCCATCGCGAGAAGATAAGGTAGAGGGGGAAGCATGTGGAGGAGCGTGTGGCGGTGGTTGTACAGGGAGGACCACGCCACGGTGAAGCACACCCATCGCGTGAGGGGAGAAGACAATAGATCGAGGCTCTCCTCGCTGAAGAGGTACGGGCCGGGAAGGTGTTGGGTTGGGCCAGGAGGGGCCGGTGCTGGCATGGGCCGCCGGGAAGGAGAGGTAGCAGGCCTGAAAGGAGAGAGAGAGAGGGGAGGGAGGCCCGAGATGGTGGGCTGGAGAGGTGGGCTGCCAGGTTGGACTGAAGGGAGAAGGGAGAGAGGGCTGGGGAAAAGAGAGAGGCCCAGGAGAGGGGTAGGGGTTTTCTCCAGTTTTCTTTTAACCTTTTTTTCTGTTTTTATTTTATAAACATTCAAAAACCATTTCAATTCTGTTTTGAATCGATTCAAAGATGAGAGTGAGATTCAAATTAAGTTTCTAAAATATTTAGTTTATTTTGTAACCAAGACAAAGCACAATTAATTCCAAAATTAATTTGTTGGAAAAACTTAATTATAAAATAAGAATTATGAGAGGGAGAGAATAAGGTTTTATTTAAAGGAAAGACAAGGGAGGGTTTATAAAATAATTTTATTTGATAAAACATGGATGATATGATGCATATGCCACGATGAACTTGGAACGACACAGAAAACAAGCAAATTGATAATTAGGTCATGTTTTAATCTAATTACTAATAAACTCCCACTTAATACAACATCCCTCATAGTTGTTTAGTGGCACACGATCCATATCCACTACACCAAAACCGATCATCAAGTGAGATGATGTAGCTTCAATGGTGAACATCAACATGTTGATCATATCATCCATATGACTCGTGTTCAACCTTTCGGTTTCCTGTGTTCCGAGGCCATGTCTGTACATGCTAGGCTCGTCAAGCAAACCCAAGTATTTCTGCGTGTGCAACATGGCTTACACCCGTTGTATGTGAACGTAGAATCTATCACATCCGATCATCATGAGATGCTTCAAAACGACGAACTTTAGCAACGGTGCATACGAGGGGAGAACACTTTATTATCTTGATATTAATGTGAGGGATCATCTTATAATGCTACCGTCGCGATCTAAGAAAGATAAGATGCATAAAGGATTAACATCACATGCAACTCATAATATGTGATATGATATGGCTTTTCTTCTTGTGCTTTTGATCCCCATCTCCAAAGCACACGAGCATGATCTCCATCATCACCAGCATTGCACCAAGGTCCATGGCGCCGCTTCATGGTTGTCCATCACTTATAGCTACTATAACAACTACTTGAAATAAAGCTATTACATGATGAATAGACACGCATGTCTTAACAAATTTAAAGACAACCATTAGGCTCCTGCCGGTTGCCATAATACAATAATGAACATCTCATACATCAAATATAATCATCATCACATCATGGCCATATCACATCACCAAACCCTGCAAAAACAAGTTAGACGCCTCTAATTTGGTTTGCATATTTTACGTGGTTTAGGGTTTTCGAGTAAGATCCAATCTACCTACGAACATGAACCACAACGGTGATACTAATGTTGTCAATTGAAAGAGTAAATTGAATCTTAACTATGGTGAGAGAGACACACACCCGCAAAGCCACTTATGCTATACAAGTTGCATGTCAAGCGTGGAGTGATGTCTACGGGTGCTTCTATTCTTGTAGACAGTGTTGGGCCTCCAAGAGCAGAGGTTTTTAGAACAGCAGCAAGTTTCCCTTAAGTGGATTACCCAAGGTTTATCGAACTCAGGGAGGAAGAGGTCAAAGATATCCCTCTCATGCAACCCTGCAACCACAAAGCAAAAAGTCTCTTGTGTCCCCAACACACCTAATAGGTGCACTAGTTCGGCGAAGAGATAGTGAAATACAAGTGGTATGAATGAATATGAGCAGTAGTACAGCGCCAGAAAATAGCTCGCTGGCGTGCAGTTGATGGTAATAATATTGCAGGAAGTAAACAAGCAGTAACGCAGCAGTAGTAACGCAGTAAAACAGTAAACAAGCAGCGATAGCAATATTTAGGAACAAGGCCTAGGGAATAGACTTTCACTAGTGGACACTCTCAACATTGATCACATAACATAATAGATAAATGCATACTCTACACTCTCTTGTTGGATGATGAACACATTGCGTAGGATTACACGAACCCTCAATGCCGGAGTTAACAAGCTCCACAATTCAATGTTCATATTTAAATAACCTTAGAGTGCATGAAAGATCGAAACGACTAAACCAAGTACTAACATAGCATGCACACTGTCACCTTCACGCTTATGTAGGAGGAATAGTACACATCAATACTATCATAGCAATAGTTAACTTCGCAATCTACAAGAGATCATGATCATAGCATAAACCAAGTACTAACACGAGTGCACACACTGTCACCATTACACCGTGTAGGAGGAATAAAACTACTTTAATAACATCACTAGAGTAGCACATAGATAAATTGTGATACAAAACACATTGCAATCATAAAGAGATATAAATAAGCACTTCACTATGCCATTCATAACAGTGAATAAGTATTCTGTGAAATATAGCCTAAGAGACCCACACGGTGCACACACTGTCACCTTTACACACGTGGGACAAGGAGTCTCCGGAGATCACATAAGTAAAACTCACTTGACTAGCACAATGACATCTAGATTACAAGCATCATCATATGAATCTCAATCATGTAAGGCAGCTCATGAGATTATTGTATTGAAGTACATAGGAGAGAGATGAACCACATAGCTACCGGTACAGCCCCGAGCCTCGATGGAGAACTACTCCCTCCTCATGGGAGCAGCAGCGGTGATGAAGATGGCGGTGGAGATGGCAGCGGTGTCGATGGAGAAGCCTTCCGGGGCACTTCCCGCTCAGTGCCGGCAGAGAGACTCTGTCCCCAGATCTTGGCTTCGCGATGGCGGCGGCTCGGATGGTTTCGGGTTTCGTCCTCCGTAATAAGGTTTTCGCGACGGAGGCTTTAAATAGGCGAAGAGGCGGCGGGAGGGTCGAAGGGGCGACGACACCATAGGGTGGCGCGGGCCCAGCCCTGGCCGCGCCACCCTATCATCTGGGCCCACCAGGGCTCTCCTCTGGTGGCTCTCGGGTGTTCTGGATGCTTCCGGGAAAAATAGGAACCTGGGCGTTGATTTCGTCCAATTCCGAGAATATTTCGTTACTAGGATTTCTGAAACCAAAAACAGCAGAAAACAGCAACTGGCACTTCGGCATCTTGTTAATAGGTTAGTTCCAGAAAATGCACGAATATGACATAAAGTGTGCATAAAACATGTAGGTATCATCAATAAAGTAGCATGGAACATAAGAAATTATCGATACGTTGGAGACGTATCAGCATCCCCTTAGTTCTGCTCGTCCCGAGCAGGTAAAACGATAACAAAGATAATTTCTTAAGTGACATGCCATCATAACCTTGATCATACTATTGTAAGCATATGAGATGAATGCAGCGATCAAAACAATGGTAATGACATGAGTAAACAACTGAATCATAAAGCAAAGACTTTTCATGAATAGTACTTCAAGACAAGCATCAATAAGTCTTGCATAAGAGTTAACTCATAAAGCAATAATTTAAAGTAAAGGCATTGAAGCAACACAATGGAAGATTAAGTTTCAGCGGTTGCTTTCAACTTGTAACATGTATATCTCATGGATATTGTCAACATAGAGTAATATAATAAGTGCAATATGCAAGTATGTAGGAATCAATGCACAGTTCACACAAGTGTTTGCTTCTTGAGGTGGAGAGAAATAGGTGAACTAACTCAACATAAAAGTAAAAGAATGGTCCTTCAAAGAGGAAAGCATCGATTGCTATATTTGTGCTAGAGCTTTTATTTTGAAAACATAAAGAGAGCATAAAAATAAAGTTTTGAGAGGTGTTTGTTGTTGTCAACGAATGGTAGCGGGCACTCTAACTACCTCATCAACCAGACTTTCAAGAGCGGCTCCCATGAAGGACGTTATCTCTACCAGCAAGGTAGATCATCCCTCTTCTCTTTTGTTTACACATGTACTTTAGTTTAGTTTTTCTTTATTTATGGATGACACTCCTCCCAACCTTTTGCTTACACAAGCCATGGCTAACCGAATCCTCGGGTGCCTTCCAACATTCACATACCATGGAGGAGTGTCTATTTGCAAAATTAAGTTGCTTACTGATAGATCAGAGCAAAACATGTGAAGAGAATTATTAATGCAAGTTAATTAATTGAGGCTGGGAACCTCATTGCCAGCTCTTTTTGCAAAATTATTGGATAAGCGGATGAAGCCACTAGTCCATTGTGAAAGTCTGTCAAAAGTAAATGACAAGATCGAAAGATAAAACACCACATACTTCCTCATGAGCTATAAAACATTGACACAAATAAGAGGTAATAACTTTTGAATTGTTTAAAGGTAGCACTCAAGCAATTTACTTTGGAATGGCGGAGAAATACCATGTAGTAGGTAGGTATGGTGGACACAAATGGCATAGTGGTTGGCTCAAGGATTTGGATGCATGAGAAGTATTCCCTCTCGATACAAGGCTTAGGCTAGCAAGGTTTATTTGAAACAAACACAAGGATGAACCGGTGCAGCAAAACTCACATAAAAGACATATTGTAAACATTATAAGACTCTACACCGTCTTCCTTGTTGTTCAAACTCAATACTAGAAATTATCTAGACCTTAGAGAGACCAATTATGCAAACCAAATTTAGCATGCTCTATGTATTTCTTCATTAATGGGTGCAAAGTATATGATGCAAGAGCTTAAACATGAACACAACAATTGCCAAATATCACATTATCCAAGACATTTTACCAATTACTACATGTAGCATTTTTCAATTCCAACCATATAACAATTTAACGAAGAGGAAACTTCGCCATGAATATTATGAGCTAAGAACACATGTGTTCATACGAACCAGCGGAGCGTGTCTCTCTCCCACACAAGGATGAACTTATTCAGAGAACTAAGATAACAAAAAGCACACACAGACGCTCCAAGTAAAATACATAGGATGTGACTGAATAAAAATATAGTTTCACTAGAAGAAACCTGATAAGTTGTCGATGAAGAAGGGATGCCTTGGGCATCCCCAAGCTTAGATGCTTGAGTCTTCTTAAAATATGCAGGGATGAACCACCGGGGCATCCCCAAGCTTAGACCTTTCACTCTTCTCGATCACATTATATCACCCTCTTCTATTGACCCTTGAAAACTTCCTTCACACCAAACTTCAAGCAAACTCATTAGAGGGTTAGTGCATAATCAAAAATTCACACGTTCAGAGGTGACACAATCATTCTTAACACTTCTGGACATTGCACATAACTTCTGAAAGTTAATGGAACAAAGAAACTCATTCAACTTAACAAAAGCGGCAATGCGAAATAAAAGGCAGAATCTGTCAAAAACAGAACAGTCCGTAAAGACGAATTTTAAAATGGCACCAGACTTGCTCAAACGGAAAAACTCAAAGCTAATGAAAGTTGCGTACATATCTGAGGAACACGCACGTAAATTGGCATATTTTTCTGAGTTACCTACAGAGAAAACAGCCCAGATTCGTGACAGATAGAAATCTGTTTCTGCGCAGAAATCCAAATCTAGTATCAACCTTCGATTAGAGGCTTCACTTGGCACAACAAAACACAAAACTAAGATAAGGAGAGGTTGCTACAGTAGTAAACAACTTCCAAGACACAAATATAAAACAAAGTACTGTAGTAAAAAAAACACATGGGTTATCTCCCAAGAAGTTCTTTCTTTATAGCCATTAAGATGGGCTCAGCAATTTTAATGATGCACTCGCAAGAAATAGTATTTGAAGCAAAATAGAGCATCAAGAGGCAAATTCAAAACACATTTAAGTCTAACATGCTTCCTATGCATAGGAATCTTGTAAATAAACAAGTTCATGAAGATCAAAGTAACAAGCATAGGAAGATAAAACAAGTGTAACTTCAAAAATTTCAGCACATAGAGAGGCATTTTAGTAACATGAAAATTTCTACAACCATATTTTCCTCTCTCATAATAACTTTCAGTAGCATCATGAGCAAACTCAACAATATAACTATCACATAAAGCATTCTTATCATGAGTCTCATGCACAAAATTATTACTCTCCACATATGCATAATCAATTTTATTAGTTGTAGTGGGAGCAAATTCAACAAAGTAGCTATCATTATTATTCTCATCATCAAATATAGGAGGCAAAGTATCATCAAAGTAAATTTTCTCCTCAATGCTTGGGGGATTAAAAATATCATGCTCATCAAAGCCAGCTTCCCCAAGCTTAGAATCTTCCATAGCATTGGCAACAATAGTGTTCAAAGCATTCATATTAATATGTTCCATGGGTTTTTAAATTTTCGCATCAAACCATCCATGTCTTAAATCAGGAAATAGAATAAAAAGGTCATTGTTGTCCATTATGCCTAACTAGTGTAAACAAGAAACCAAATGTCGCAATTGCAGAGTCTAAAGGAAATAGCTTCGAGCACACACACAATGGCGCCAGAAAAGTACTACCTGGAACCGGAGTATGAGTACCTTTTACCTTTCCTCCCCGGCAACGGCGCCAGAAAAGTGCTTGATGTCTACGGGTGCTTCTATTCTTGTAGACAGTGTTGGGCCTCCAAGAGCAGAGGTTTGTAGAACAGCAGCAAGTTTCCCTTAAGTGGATTACCCAAGGTTTATCGAACTCAGGGAGGAAGAGGTCAAAGATATCCCTCTCATGCAACCCTGCAACCACAAAGCAAGAAGTCTCTTGTGTCCCCAACACACCTAATAGGTGCACTAGTTCGGCGAAGAGATAGTGAAATACAAGTGGTATGAATGAATATGAGCAGTAGTACGGCGCCAGAAAATAGCTCGCTGGCGTGCAGTTGATGGTAATAATATTGCAGGAAGTAAACAAGCAGTAGTAACGCAGCAGTAGTAACGCAGTAAAACAGTAAACAAGCAGCGATAGCAGTATTTAGGAACAAGGCCTAGGGAATAGACTTTCACTAGTGGACACTCTCAACATTGATCACATAACATAATAGATAAATGCATACTCTACACTCTCTTGTTGGATGATGAACACATTGCGTAGGATTACACGAACCCTCAATGCCGGAGTTAACAAGCTCCACAATTCAATGTTCATATTTAAATAACCTTAGAGTGCATGAAAGATCGAAACGACTAAACCAAGTACTAACATAGCATGCACACTGTCACCTTCACACTTATGTAGGAGGAATAGTACACATCAATACTATCATAGCAATAGTTAACTTCGCAATCTACAAGAGATCATGATCATAGCATAAACCAAGTACTAACACGAGTGCACACACTGTCACCATTACACCGTGTAGGAGGAATAAAACTACTTTAATAACATCACTAGAGTAGCACATAGATAAATTGTGATACAAAACATTGCAATCATAAAGAGATATAAATAAGCACTTCACTATGCATTCAGTGAATAAGTATTCTGTGAAATATAGCCTAAGAGACCCACACGGTGCACACACTGTCACCTTTACACACGTGGGACAAGGAGTCTCCGGAGATCACATAAGTAAAACTCACTTGACTAGCACAATGACATCTAGATTACAAGCATCATCATATGAATCTCAATCATGTAAGGCAGCTCATGAGATTATTGTATTGAAGTACATAGGAGAGAGATGAACCACATAGCTACCGGTACAGCCCCGAGCCTCGATGGAGAACTACTCCCTCCTCATGGGAGCAGCAGCGGTGATGAAGATGGCGGTGGAGATGGCAGCGGTGTCGATGGAGAAGCCTTCCGGGGGCACTTCCCCGCTCCGGCAGGGTGCCGGAACAGACTCGTCCCCCAGATCTTGGCTTCGCGATGGCGGCGGCTCGGATGGTTTCTGTGGGTTTCGTCCTCCGTAATAGGGTTTTCGCGACGGAGGCTTTAAATAGGCGAAGAGGCGGCGCAGGAGGGTGAAGGGCGACGACACCATAGGGTGGCGCAGGCCCAGCCCTGGCCGCGCCACCCTATCATCTGGGCCCACCAGGGCCCTCCTCTGGCTCTCGGGTGTTCTGGATGCTTCCGGGCAAAATAGGAACCTTGGCGTTGATTTCGTCCAATTCCGAGAATATTTCGTTACTAGGATTTCTGAAACCAAAAACAGAAAACAGGAACTGGCACTTCGGCATCTTGTTAATAGGTTAGTTCCAGAAAATGCACGAATATGACATAAAGTGTGCATAAAACATGTAGGTATCATCAATAAAGTAGCATGGAACATAAGAAATTATCGATACGTTGGAGACGTATCATGGAGCAAGTCTCATGAGACGAGGTCATGTAAAGTTAGCCCGGGCCGCTTCATCCCACCTCCCGCAAGATGCAAAGTACACTAACCAAAAACAAAAAGAGCATCAACGCCCACAAAACCATTGTGTTCTACTCGTGCAACAGATCTATGCATAGACACGGCTCTGATACCACTGATGGGTTCGTTGCATGGAAAACAAAAAAATTCTACCGTGAACATGGACAAAAACCAAGATCCAATCTAGGAAGAAGAAATATCTAATCTACCAAGATCGAAGCAACGAGAAGAGCATGAGACTAACCCTCGAAGATTCCAAAGCCTACGAGATTAGATCTCGTTGTTGATGTAGTCGATCGTTCTGTGCTGCAATCCGGCAGCACTTCCGTACTCGGTCGTGCGTACGGTGTCGATGAAGCTCGTCCTCTCCCTGTTCCAGCGGGCAGAGGAGGTGTGGTAGATCCCCTCGGAATCCCAGCAGCACGACATCGTGGTGGTGGTGGTGGAGGAGAATTGCTTCCCAAGCCGGAGCAGACTTGCGGTGGAGGAGAGAGGGCGGCAGACTTTGGTGTGTCAGGGGCAAGTGGTCGGCTGCCCCTCTCCTCTATTTATAGAGGGAAGGGCGGCCAAGGCAGCCCCTTGGGCCCCACCAGTGCACAGAAGGAAAGGGGGATCAGAAATCATCCCCTTCCAAGTTTGCTTCCCCTTCCAAAGTTGCTCCCTCGATTTTAGGGATTTGATCTTATCCTCCGGGATTTGATCTTATCCCTAGGGGGCTGGCCGGCTGGGCCTTGAGGGCTTGGTGCCCCTGGCCCATTAGGCCAGGCTGCACTCCCTTGGCCCATGTGGTCCCTCCCGGGGTGGTGGGCCCACCGGTGGCCCTCTAGAACCTTCTAGAAGCTCCGGTCAAACACCGAAACTTTTTCCGAACCCCGGAAAATAACTTCCCTTATATGAATCTTATTCTCCAGACCATTCCGGACCTCCTCGTGATGTCCTGGATCCCATCCGAGACTCCGAACAAACTTCGGTCTCCATCTCATATTCCGAATCTACTTATGCGACATCGAACCTTAAGCGCGTCACCCTACGGTTTGTGAACTATGCAGACATGGTCGAGACTCCTCTCCGACCAATAACCAATAGCGGGATCTGGAGATCCATAATGGCTCCCACACATTCAGTGATAACTTATTGATCGATCATAAGATACCGATTCCCTTTGTCACGCGATACTTTACTTTTCCGAGGTTCGATCATCGGTATCTCCATACCTAGTTCAACCTCGTTTTCAACAAGTAATCTTTACTCGTACCGTGGTATGTCATCTCTTGTGACCTAGTCACATGCTTGCAAGCTAATCAGACGACATTCCACCGAGAGGGCCCAGAGTATATCTATCCGTCATCGGGATGGACAAATCCCACTCTTGATCCATATGCCTCAACTCACACTTTCCAAATACTTAATCCCATCTTTATAACCACCCATTTACGCAATGGCGTTTGATGTAATCAAAGCATCCTTCCGGTGTAAGTGATTTACATGATCTCATGGTCGAAGGACTAGGTAACTATGTATTGAAAGCTTATAGCAAGTTGAACTTAATGACTTGATCTCATGCTACGCTTATTTGGGTGTGTGTCCATTATATCATTCATCCAATGACATAACCTTGTTATTAACAACATCCAATATTCATGATCACGAAACCATGATCATCTATTAATCAACAAGCTAGTTATACAAGAGGCTTACTAGGGACTCCTTGTTGTTTACATAACACACATGTATCAATGTTTCAGTTAATACAATTATAGCATGGTATGCAAACATTTATCATGAACATAAAGATATAATAATAACCATTTTATTATTGCCTCTTGGGCATATCTCCAACAAAAAGCGGTTCAAAAAGGCCAAAGAATCGATTCAATACATAGTAGGGAACGGGTTCATGCACTCTGATGACAATAAAAATGAACCACCTTCATGGTGCGCTTGTATGCGCAATTGGCAGAAATGTGAGAGAGAAAGGACGGAATGAGTAGAAAATAGCATGCATGTGTGGAGCCCACAGATGATTAAATACATAAGCAAAACACTGATGATTCCAAAATTTGACACATTTCCATTTGAACCGGTTCCACATAGTACATGGTCGAATTTCAATTAAACATACAAGTACATCATGCCGAAGTTTTGTACAGGACATGGACACTCAAACTAAACACGGTACTAGAAGATATGACATCGCACACGTAAATAGACGACAGGTCTAGAATAATATATAGGAAATCGGTTCTTCTCCATCGAGACCGGCAAGAACAACCACCTACGGTCCTGTTGGCGCATGCTGGCACGTCCGCTCGTGTTCGAAGAATTCGACGTAGCCGCCGCTCATGTCGCAGCCATCATTGCCGCATTCCAACTTAAGCACGGAGACTATTCTTTCAAAAGAAAGACTTTCATCTTGGAAGACACCGTCGCATCCCGGGCACTGGCCACCGGGCAGGTTTCTAGCGCAGCTTGCGCATGCAATGTGCGTGTACCCATTCTTGCCAAGGCACTGCTTAATACAGGGAAATTAACATGACAGATAGACCTGGTGAAGAAAAGTACTAACCTCGTATATTGGACGTTGTATGATTTGAGAGCACAAACTGCAGCTTAAGATTCTTCTCAATTCTTCCGGGTCGAAAAAAGCTCTAAACGTAGATCGTTGAGCTGGCTCCCCGTTTGCACTGGGAAACTCCATGCCCAACGGTTATAAATGGAATCTTACTTTGAGGATGGGAAGGGGATAAGGATAGGATCTCTAAGGATTGAGTGAAGTGGCTTTGTACTTGTATATATAGGCAGAGCGGGGCAAATATTCTCTTACTTTGCGTCTCTAACATTACCCTTACTAGTCACTGAAATGTGGGGCCCACTAGATGCGGGACCCAGATGTCAACGACCCAAAGTCAGAGAATCCCCTTCTGGTAGGGCGGGCTGCTCCTCTTCTCGCTGACCGTGAAACTTCAAAATCCTTTGAGAGCGTATGAACGCGCGCTGGTACACTCAACAAAGAGAGAGAGAGAGAGAGAGAGAGAGAGAGAGAGAGAGATGGTGAAGAGGACTTTGAGTTCTATTAACAAGCAACTTCGCCTACCCCAAATAAGTACGTCCGGTCATATCGTTGCCTTGCCTTGCACGCCGCCTGCGCGCATCCTTGTCTTCCCGATGAAATTGTCTGTCCAAAAAATATGATTTGTTTTCTTTTTGCGACGCTTTCGCGATGCCTATCACATGTCTGTATAGCCGCAGCTAGCACCATCGAGCACGCCCCAATGTTGTGTACTCCTGACCAAAGATGGAGTACGTCTTTACTTTATATTTGCCCCAAATGCGAAAAGTGTTACTCCTCCTACTCGAGTACCATATATTATGTTAGAAGACTAGTAAGTAGTACGTGCTTTGCACGTTCCGACACAATAATACTACATTTGTTCTGATTACTAATGGGCACTATAAGGGGCACTTGTTTTCCATATGTCTTTGCCCCTAAATTAGTCCAAGTAAATGGTGATTATTTGATATGAAATGGGTATTGTTGGAAATTTCAATATAATATATCTGTACCATTGAACGGAATGAGTCAATTTTTCCTTTTCAAAAACGAATACCCCTTATTATAGAAGGAATGGAAGGAGTAATAACCGGAGATCAATCAATACAGTTAATTCTTTTGTACATACTTTCACCGATCCAAATTAAGCAACTCAACTTTGTCTACATATGCATGCATAGATAGATAGATAGATAGATAGATACAGATACACATATAGATAGAGGTACAGTCATCCACATTATTTCTCTATGGATGGTTATATCTAAGTTGTCATGTCAACCTTAATTTAGACTACTTCGAGATTAGAATTGTCATATTGTCATGGAAAGTGTTTTTGGTTCCCGAGATCCAGTGCTCTCCCATGTCCAGTTAAATCGTACATGGATTTATACCGTGATATTTTGCACAAACCACTTACTATTGATTACTGATATCTTCGTTGCACAAACTACTCTGAGAAAACATTGTTGCACAAAGATCATGTAGCGCTAATATATTGTTCAGTACGACTAGTTTTCACGTAAATGTTAAGTACGGTGGAGTTGCCTTTTTTTGTAATTAAGCATCATGTGTTTTTTCGAGCTCGGCAAATGCATTGTGCATGCTAGCTCAACCTCAATTAGACGCCTTTTGGAACCAACTTATGTAACACTGTAGATATTAGTGACCAGAGGTATTTTTCTAGGTCAATGCATGCAAACCTCAGTTTTGAAGCTGAAAATATTCAGTTTGCGACCCAACTTGGCAACTAATCACAACCTAAATTACAGCTCAAATGTACGAATCAAAGATGCAGATCAATCTAGTGGTGTGCATAGATGAGAACTAACAATTACCATGTAGACCTATTGGTGTTTTAATTAAGCGACCCACACAATCAGTTAGTACAACAGAATTGTGTCCTCATCCACATTTATTTAAGAGATTCTCAATCAATTGAGAGACATGTCAAGTCTGTTCAGCATTCAAAATAATTTTTCATGGAACTATATTTGTACTAATCGACGCAATGTACACACATGAGGTGTTGAAAACTCGGACAATAGCTATGATCGATTTCAAGTTCTCCTTAACAGATATGATGATGTCATTAATGTAATCAGATCATTTTTTGTTTTTAACCGTATCCTATCATATTCCATTGAGGTGTGTGGATTAATTCAAAGCTAATCGTATAACGATCGGATCCTAGGGCACTATTTTCAATACCGTATCATATATATATATATATATATATATATATATATATATATATATATATATATATATATATATATATATATATATATATATATATATATAGAGCTGGACTATTCTCGAACCCCCCTTAAGAGGGATTCTAGAATAACTATTCTCGAACCCCCGCTTCCTACCGGTTCGACCCGCGTCAATCAAGCCAACCAACACAAAACCTACCCGAGAAAACCGCCGACCCACGCAACCGAACTTCTGCTTGCCTTCTGCCTCCCGTGCGTCTCCCATTCCACTTTCCCCATTCTGTCAGCCGGCCACCCCGCCGCTGTGGTTCCTTCCCGGCCGGCCACCACGCCGCTCTGGTTCCTTCCCGGCCGGCGCGCCCTGGTTACTCCCTGGCCAGCGCGCCGTCCTCCTCTCCCGGCCGCCGCGTCCCCCTCCTCCACGGCCGCCGCGTCCCCCTCCTCCACGGCCGCCGCGTTCACCTCCTCTACCGGCCGCCGCGCCCTCCTCCACTCCCGGCCGCCGCGCCCTCCTCCACTCCCGGCCGCCGCGCCTTCCTCCTCTCCCGGCCGCCGCGACCCCCTCCACTCCCGGCCGCTGCGCCCTCCTCCTCCCCGACCGGCACGAGGCCACTGTGACGCCCCTCCTCCTCTCAGGCGCATCGCCCCTGCCTGGGGAGTCCAAAGGCCGCCATCGCGGGAGCTCGCAGTCGTGCGTACACCACCTGCAGGCCCTCATCTCCCCTGGATCCGACATGCTTGGTCCAGCCATAAGAGTCGACCCTTCGCTGCCTCGAAATCGACCGGTAGCACCCGTTTCCCTGGCTCGCTCGTCCCACGCAGTCCGCCCTGCGCCGCCGGGGAGTTCACCCGCGCCTACCGCTGGGGGACGATGGCGCTGGGATGTAGTGGTCGGGATCCTTGGACAGGGGCTTCGCTAGTCGGAGCCCTGGGCCTCCAGCAGCGGAGGTGTGGGGGCATCGACCTCCTGCGGTTCCAGGTCAACGGCGACATGAGGGGCTGCAGTTTAGAGTTTGTGCGCCATCGTTTTCACGGTATAAGTTTCTCTGTGAACTGCTACTTGTATGTGGATTTGCTCGATGATCTGCTCAACTCTGAATTGCCTGATGTTGATTCAGAATTACTCTACCTAACTGTTTTGGTATTTTCTACTCGTTCATCATTTATAACAATCTATTTTAATTAACACGGAATTGCAGCTCATCTGCATATAAAAGATGTCTTTTTCTTGATGCACTGAGATGAAATTCACTCATTCTGTTCGTGATGCAGCGAAGCGTGTCTTATTTGTGTGTTTTTTGATAGCGGAAGGGAGAAATAAATTGGTGATGTCTGTTGAACTTGCATGTGCTTCTTTTCTTTCCTCCTGTTCTTAGAGCGAGCCCACAATAGTTTGCTTTTTTGACAGTAGGTTGATGTTCCCTCTATGGATTGCATGGAGAAAGTGAAGTTCGTTCTTGTTTAATACAACAATTTGGGATAGTACGAAGAAGTAGTTCGCATCATATTAATTTGGGGGAAAGTTCACTTCTTATTCTTCGGGGAGTTAATTTGTCTGCCTGACAGGTTTCGTTAAAAACATGCAAAAATTAGGGAGTTCAGAAACATAAGTAAGATGGGATGGTAAGCTCACTTTTATATTTTGGACAAGTTCAATTTGCCCAACCCGGCGTCTTCACCTTTTACAAAAAACAGTTCAGTTTTCTCCAGCCGCTGCTACCAATCTACATATTCGCCTTGCCAACGAGCCCAAGCCGCCCGCCACCGCAAGCGAGCTGCTCCGTCCCTCTCCTATGAGCTCCGCTGGAAAGTCCACCAGGTGCACACTACTCTTAGTCTTAAAGTCCACCGTGCACCTCCCTTTGGCAACCACCATGCTCCATCTGGAAGTCCACCATGAGCATCCTGGGAATCACATCGCACAATTTGGTTATGTTGCAGCACAGTAATTCGATGGCAGTGCGGTGGTGCATACAAGGCAGTCCACTCCTCGCGTGGACGGGCGATAGTGTCACCCACATTCTCCCACCCATCTAGAAAAAATAGCATCTTCATCTGTACACATAATATCAATTCATTTGTGGTTTATTTGTTGTTTTCTACCAAGAAGTTCACTAATATATGTGGCTTACTTGGCAGTGTCACTCTGAACTCCAGCTCTCCGCATAGCCACTGCCGTCCATGGAACAAGCGCCGCCGCGGGAGTTCACATGCCCCACAGTTCGGATCGCCCTCTGCGACAAGCGCGTCCAGCTCCATCTTCAGGTTTGTGAACTGTTGATTTCTAGTTCTGCAATTGCTACTTGCTTTAGTTTTTTTTGTTTTTTGTTTTTGGGCTATGTATTGTAAGAGTGCGGGTATAAAAAGTTGTAAGAATGCAGCACAAATGCAGTGCATTTTACATTGTACCTAAAATCCAGAAGTTCAGGACTCGACTTGCTTGCTTCATTTTACATTTTACATTTTACATTGTGCGGGTATAAATAATATTGTTTGGTTTTCTTCATGGATTAAAATGTGTGTTAATTCAGGACTCGACTTGCTTCTCGATGTTCTGGTTTCGGTGAGCCCGAAACATCAACTGGATTGTTCCATGGCACTGTACAAAATGGGGACCAAAGCTGCAGAACCTTGCCTATGGATGCAGCAAATCCATCTTTAACACCACAGGTTAGCATAAAAAAGGTGATACGTCTGCAGTTTTGCTCCTGAACTAAATGTAGTGGATTTATGAGCTCATTGCTGTGTAATATGCAAAAGGTTTTACTGTATAAACAAAAGGATGCAGGTTCATAAGCATGTCGAGCCGGCTGTAGCGAGGCTGCCGAAGTTCAGACATGTTGTTCGACCAGATCAGAAGGTGGTTTTGATAATAGCCATACTCTGTGTTGTTTTTGTGGGTCAAGCCGGCAAAGTTTACTTCGTCCGCACAATCAGTTCACCTTGTTTTAAAAAAAATAAAAGTTTAGAGATTTAATTTATCAATTCAATTTAAAACATTTGGTATGTTGATTTTGTTGCGAGATTGACTTGTGAGAATAATTGGGAGTTTTGCATGTGATTCTTGAAAATAAAGTTCAGAAATTAAGCTTAAGAAAACTTCACAAATGGTAGCTGTAACACATGTTCTGAAGTTCATTTTTACTTGTCGCGGAGTTCGTTTCATGGGTGCTGCTATTACTGATGTGTGGCTGATGGGAAAAAATAATAGAAGTTCACATTTCTCTATTGACAAGTTCACTCTATATATTTTTAGGAGCTCGAGGAAAGCACCAGGCCGCTCTCTTTCTGTTGTCTGTCCAGTGGAGACCATGAGAAGTTCAGATGCAGGAACCCCCTGCATCCAAGGTAGTTGAGACCCGGGTCGGCCTGTTCATCTTGATAATACCCTACTTATCTTCGTATTTTGTTTGAACTACTGGAATTTGTCATCTGATTACCCTAGTCACACTATCTATCTTATTGCTCATAATTGCATGATGAGTCACAGGCATCAAACGATAACTATCTGCACATAACCTGTTGTTGCGTTGTGTATTTTACCATCTCAGAGTCCTTAAATATGGTTCTCTAGTTGCTTCCAGTCAGCATAATCTTGTAATAAGATAATCGGACACGCTGCAAACATATACCTATGACAGGAGGAATCTAATTTTAAAGTGTTTCGCCATTCGTTGTCCCTTTCCATGTTAATCTAAAAAGTAAACGTGTACGGGTACATGCCTTATATTGTCACGAAGTTCACTTTTACGCTCTGTGAAAGTTCACCTTATATTGTCATGAAGTTCAGTTCGTCAATTACAAGGTGAAAACCCACCGGAGGTGCAACATATTAGCTGGAAATTGATTTTTACCTCTTTCTTTGATCTATAATTTCTATTTTCTCCGCCTGTCTTTGCTTTACTAAAAATCTTTGTAAAAATTGCCTAGAAGCAGTTTGTGAATTTGTGAACCGCTGGAGATTTTTACAATTTTCTTCTCAGCAAGGTTTTGTCAACTCCTTGAAATGCATCGATGGAGACTTAATGCTATGTATTTTCTTGTTCTAATTGATTTGCTGGTTGGTTGGTAGCTCCTGACTTTATTGATAAGAATGGATTAATTTTAGAAGTTCAGAAACTTTTAAATCCGAAGTCCAGTTCTACTCATGCTATGAGTTTGTGTTGTCCTTTTCAGGAAGTTCACTTGTCATGCGCTAGTGCTCTCGTCTCACAGTAACAGCCAACAGGGGATGCCCGGGTAGAGTCCACTTGTAATGTCTCTGAAATTCACTTGTTCACTTGTTAATGCCCAGAAATTCATTTAATTTTTGTGCATTCAATTTTTGGTGGCGAAAACAGTTAGCATTTACTTGTACATTATTTATCTAGTGATTTGTACAAATGCAGAAATAAAAGAAATTTAATCTTTGTCTCTACTCTCAAAATTATACTATTGATGAGTTGCAGGTTTGGGATTTCATGCCGACAATAAAAGGACTCTCAAGATCTTGTACAGCTCCTCTCATGCTACCTGTAAAAGGTTACAGGGAAGTACTGTAGTGCGCGGAGCAGCAGTCCACCCGTCCGCTATGACGCAGCGCTGCGCCACCGCAGGAGGCAGTGCCGCAGTTGAGTCATCCACTGGAGGCTGTGCCTGCAATTTCTAATTTTCTGCTGCTAGCTTGTTTTGATGTTTGAATATACTCTCTTAGTATAATTTTTCCTGCCAAGCTTGTCTGTCTAATTTCTGCCTGATGCACAGTACACATTATTTGTAATTCGGTAGCCTTTTATTTTTTAGGAGTATATTCGGAAGTTCACATCATTTTCTTCTAGGAGTTAGCATCGTCCATTTTTACTTTGTCTCGAAGATTCTTTTTGATTTGTTAGGGAGTTTATGAAAGTTCCTTTCCATTTAAAGAAAATTAGAAGATACAAATTGAATTAAACACTACTTAATTGTTGGCACGCTCATTATTTAATGTCCAAAAGTACATGATGCCCTATGTTCATCCAATAAATGAAAAAATTCACTAAAACACAAATATGATGCCCTATGTTCACCCAATACGAAAAAAATTCGTTCAATGTTTACAATCTGAAATGTTCACTTTGAACCGCTATGCAAAAATGAGTTAAAAAACATAGTTTCATATATCATAATTCGTGACTAGAAGTTCACAAATATTTACCGCGAAGTTCACGTGCTTGTCGAGGCAGTTCACATACTCAATTTTTCATGGGCAGAAATCTTAGGTATTAAATTCATCCATGCGTGCATCAATTGACCAAATCGATCATATATTTCTGTATTTGACACCAATATGAGCCGAGTTTCACTCTAACATTTCGTCCCCCCACACCTGAATATCGAAGGCGGGTTAATTTCAAACCGTTGGCATGCCGACAACCATCACTTTTTTTAGTATATATAAAATTACTTTCAAACAGTTAATAATTTGGAAAAGTGTTAAGCACGAAAAAGTTGCGCATTTTCTACACGTTTCTAACGCTATATCACACACATCTATCGGGCTAACGGTTTAAAAAATGTGCCCCAAAACAGTACCAAATCGGAGAAGTTTGCGAAAACAAATTTGAGTATTTTTAAAACTGCTCTTAAAACGTGAATAATTTGGGAAAACAATCTGAACGAAAAAGATGCGTTATTTTCTTACCTTTCCAACGGCATATCGCATGCATCAATCCGGCAAACAGTTTAAATATGGCAGCCAAAAAACTGTACGGAAACTGTGAATTCCGCGAAATTGTTTTTAGTATTTTTGAAATTATTTGTAAACCGTAAATAATTTGGGAAAACTTTCTGAATAAAAAAGTTGCGAAATTTTCATATCTTTCCAACGGTATATCATATGCATCATTCGGATAAAGGCATTAAAATCAGCCTCAAAACACTGTCCGCCAAAACATGACATTCTAGTGTTCCGCCGGGAAGTTCACTTCCGTGCAGCAGGAAGTTCGGAAAGGGTTTGAGAAGTTTACTTTCGCCGAATTCAGAAGTTCAGAAGGCTGCTGCATCACTAAAATGAAAAATCGGAAGTTCACTTCGAACGCAATAGAAGTTCACATTATTTTTGGAAGTTCACTTTGAACAAAAGACAAACACAACTCGGAAGTTCAATTCGAACATGTGGAAGTTCGCAAAATATTTTCAGAAGTTCACTTACCACCATCGGGAAGTTCACTTACCTCCGTATGAAATTTCGCTTCCCGTATAGAAGTTCATATTTGAAATGGAAGTTCACTCCTTACAATGTTGAGGTCCGTCTGGAAGTTCAGATGCAGATAAGGGGAAGTTCAGATCTGTATCCAGAGAAAGTGCAGATGCGACGGTAGTTCGCTATATCTTCCGAAGTTCACTTCAAACTAGACTAAAGTTTCGGAAGTTCGCCCTGTACAATATTGAATTCCGTCGGGAAGTTCAGATTCAGGGGAGAAGAAGTTCACATCCACAGAAGTTCGCTATAATTTTATTACATGCCTGAAACTTTTATACCGCGATCGGAAGTTCACTAACAGATATAAGGAAGTTCACTTCTATATTCGAGCACCTCATACACTCTATTTTTCTGGACGGAAATCATACGCATAGAAATCGTCCATACAACCACCGATTGCGCAAACCGACCAACTCAACGTACAATTAGCACTAATATAACTCTACTAATACTCCAACATATCGCAATGCCACACCTAATCAATCTAGATGAGCCAATTTTGAAATGTTCTTGTGTCGGCGTTATCTTCACTTTTATGTATTTCTGAAATTAAACTAAAACCATTTAGAATTTGGAAAAACATTCAACATGAAAAAGATTCGCCTAATCAATATCTTTCCAACGCAATATCATTTGGAACATTCCGATAAGTGGTTCGGAAATAAGCCCCAAAAACAGTTCGAAAAACCGAGAAGTTCGAAAAACGTAATCACGTATTTTCAAATCTGCTCTTAAACTATAAAGAATTTAGAAAAGTGTTCTTCATGAAAAAGGTGCGCCTAGTCAGCACCTTTCCAACGGTATATCATACGCATCATTCCGATAAACGGTTTGAAAACTGGAACCCCAAAACTGTACATAAATAGAGAAATCCGCGAAAACGTCGTTTTGTATATTTCAAATTAGTTTTAATCAATACAAAATTTGGGAAAACAATGAACACGAAAAAGTTGCGAAATTTCAGTGCGAATCCAACGGTATATTATACGCATCAATCCGATAAGCGGTTTGAAAATCATCATGAAAATACTATCCGCACGAACATACAATTCTGGTATTCCGTCGAGAAGTTCACTAGGAAAACACCCGGAAGTTCAGAAAGGGTTCGAGAATAGTTATTCTTGAACCGGTTCGAGAATAGCAGACCTATATATATATATATATATATATATATATATATATATATATATATATATATATATATATATAGGGTGACACTATTCTGAAACCAGTGCTCAGAATATTATTCTGAGCACCGTCCGACTATAAGGAGGTCATTAAGGCGCTAGAAATAGAAAATCAACCGGTCATCTCCTTTCCCCGAGCGAAACCAAATCCCCACCAACCCACTTCCCGCACGACCTCACCGCTCAATCCGAGAAGTTTGCCGCCGGCCGGGAGCTCGCCGCCGGCGCAGCCCGTCTCCAGCACCCCCTACCCCCGCTGCCGACCTATCCTCCGCGGTTACGCCCCACATCCCACGCCGCCGCTCCCCCACATCTTCTGCGGCCGGCCCACCCATCCCGCGCCGCCGGCCAAGGAGTTCCCGCCGCCGCTAGTTCCTCGTCGAGGGCCCCCAACAACGACCCCCGCACGACCTCCCCGCGCAGGCTCTCCGCCGCCTTCCCTTCCCCCGACGACCCCTGCCGTCGCCTTCCCCGCCCCCGGCGACCCCTGCAGTCTTCTTCCCCGCCGCTTGCAACCCCCGCCGCTGCCTCGCCCGACACGGGCAACCTCTGCTGCCACCTCCCTCGGCAAGTAGCGCCTCCGCCTGGAGGGCAACTACCTCCACATCTTCAGGGTCAACCGCCTCTGCCGCTTGGTGAGGTTGCCCGCCACCGCCTCGGAGGCCCACCGCGCCGCCATCTCGAGGGATCGCGCCCTGCAGCGCCCAATCATGGTCGGTGAGCTACCGTTCGCGCGCCGATGCCATCGAGCTGGTAACATTGAGGTGGTACTGACGGTTTAGCTGCAGGCAGATGCTGTTACATTGCTTCGCCTGAACTTGCGAATTGCACGATCCGGATTTCGCCAAGCGCTGCTATTGCACTTCCCCAACCGCTGCAATTATACTTCTCTGGTCCCGAAGTGGACGTCCCTGCAAGCGCCGATGATGGATTTCCGGGTGCCGATGATGGATTTCTCTGGTCCCGAAGTGGACGTCCCTGCAAGCGCTGATGATGGATTTATGGTCCAGCTACCTGGCTCATCGGAGCTTCCCCCGCTGGGCGCTGATGATGGATTCTCTTTAGGCCGCCCAAGCTCCAGCCCCTGTCGTCTTCCCTCTTGCTGCCACAAACGTCATCGTTATACGGAGTATTATTTTCCCCATCGTTCGTCCTCCGCTCGTAGACATGGATGGTGCGGCTGGGGATTTTTTTCCTCTTTTTCTGAAAAATGGGCAAACCGGCCTTCTCTTTTGAGCAGCACAGGCTGATTCAGCTAGAAGTACGATCACAAAAATTCAGCAGTACACATAGGACTACTCGATTGCAGTTTGCCAGGTAGAGGGCAACAGTATAGTGCGGGAATTGCACTTCAAGAATTCACTGTCTGCTTGATGTGCCACTCCAATGTCTGGTTAATCGATGGGCACCAAGGACAATTCTGATGATCTCTCTCTCTATGCTAGCAATGAAGGGCCGTTGCAATCGTGGGCGTCTTCAGCGTCCGCAGTCGTCCACAAACTCCCTCTGGCCGGTCTTTTTTCCTTTGTGTTTCTCTGTATCTCGTATTTTCTGTCGGCAGTACATGCAAGCAGGTGTCTACTTTGATATGCCCATAACCAAATCAAGTGTTCTTCTCCCCCAAGCCAAGTCTAATTTGCCACATGAGTGAAGCAAGTTAAGATATTCTATATGAGTTTGTACGCTCTGGAGAGAACCTAATTGGATCATTCCAAGGCAACGAGTGTAATGTATCTGGAGCAGCTCTGCGTTGTCCTTCAATATGTAGACACTCAGGTTTGTACACTGAAATTACTTTTAGAATCAGTGAGAGTGTGTTTTACAGTGTCGCCTTCTTAATAGCATATTACATATTATTTATATCGGCATATCACACAACGAATACAAAAAGAAAATTATCATTCTTGTGTCAAATCTCCTCTTTGATTTGCAGCTACAATCTGGGAAATTAAAAAACACTAATCCGCCCCACTTTTATTCGGTATTCATCAAATACTCCATGTTCTAGCTACGACAATGTTGACGTCAGAAACCCACCGGCGAGCAGTGACTGGTCAACACCGTAGAGCCGGGAACAACTAGGGCTGCGGCTGGCCCCAGTCCCTCAGAGCGACGGCCCGCAAAGCCTCCTCGCGCGCCGATGCAAATTGCAAGGCGTGCCACCTGACCTATACCTGGTCAGGAAGGTGTGGATGATGCCTCGCTTAGTTTCCTGCAGGGCACACACGTACACGTTAAATACGAGCCTCGATCGGCTCTCAGGTTATCCTGTGAATCGGCTCATGGAGCCGATCCACCCATGATTCGTCCAAGGTGGCCGAATATATGGTGGTCCTGCTTGATCAAGATGAAGCACATGAGATCCACGACGATTTGGGGTTTTCACCGCATAATCGGATCATCCTACTCACGATTGGGCCTCGCGCTCGCGCACGGTGATCGTAAGCCAAACCTAGACAAGGCCTAAAAACCAACACGAGGTTGATCCTCGGAACATCCTGTCTAGGGCCGCAAACTACACCCTACACGCCGCTGGATCCTCCAACCCTTTGTAAGGCCTAACTATTGCAGATGTTAAACTAATCCTTGATAAATCAAGCAGCAACCGTAACGGATCAGATCTACTAAATAACGATCAAGCGGGGTGCCGCCCCTGCACCCATGATGAGGTACAGGGACGGCTAGATGCGCAAGGGTTGCACTACGACAGCATATGATACTAAGAACAATGCTAACCCTAACACATCTATGATAACTACGTTGCTCGCCATCAAAAAGGCTTCAGCACGAGCAACGCATGAACAACGTAGGCAGGCTCGTGCTGCCTAGATCGCAAGATGCGATCTAGGCAGCATGGTGCTTACCGGAGGAACCCTCGAGACGAAGGGGTTGGCGATGCGCCGAGATTGGTTTGTGTTGAACGTTGGTTGTTGTTTATTCCATAAACCCTAGATACATATTTATAGTCCAGGGGACTTTCTAATGTGGGCGTGCACCTAACCGTGCACGAGATAAAATCTAACTCTTAACCGACACGTACTAATAAGGTACAGATACAAGGGCGCATTAGCCCAAACTTGGTACACAAGGCCGATTCACATATTCCTTCCACGCGTATATCTTCAAGTCCATCTTGATCGCGGCCCACCTCTGACTTGGTCAAATTCTGGTGATAACACATGCCCCCCTGGTTTTGGAAATGATATTTCAAAAATCATTATACTTTCCTCTCGTCGGGTCATGTCGTGGCAGCAGAAATCACCGCAGAATCCCTCATCATGATGCCTTGCCTTCTCAACTTCTCCGCACGATCTGACAGTTTTAGCACCACTTCCTCGGAAACTGCTGCGGCATTGAATTTCCACTATATCCCCTTTTATTTAACCGCTACGAACAGCTCTCCTCTGCATCTCCTTCGCATTAGCATCCCAAAAGCCCTCTTGCGCCACAATGTCTTCTTCCTCCTCTGCTCCATCGGATCCTTCCAGCCAGTCCTCTACGTCCCGTGAGCCGACGCCGGAGTACAACCCAGCGGAGGTCCACACGGCCAACATCCGCCGCGCCATTGCAGCCGGGGAGGAGTCAGACCATGACTTCTCCACCTGGTCCGAGGACGACCAGTCCTCGACGGACGGGGAGAGCGACCTCCGCTTCCTCGTCGACGGGGAATCAGAGGAGGAGAGCGATGACGATCGCTTCTCCTGGGATGACTTCGCCTCCTCCGAAGGGGTGAAGGAGGAGGAAGAGGAGGAGGAGGATGACGACGACAGCTCCTCCGACGAGCCGCCGGCCAAGCGGTTCTGCCCTTGGCCGGGCAACCTTAGCGACTTCGACAGCGACGAGGACGACGCCGACGAAGAAGATGAAGACAACGAGGGCCCGGTCGGCGGCCGTTGGAGCGACGACGAGCCCGCCGGGAGCAGCGCCGACGGCAGCGACGACGGCGACGACGAGGGCAGTGATGGCCCGTAGATAGGACCTCTAGAATAGGGCCAGCAGTAGTAGATGGGGCAATGTATCCCCTAGTATTTCCTTTTGAGAGCAATTAGCTCTTTATGTAAGAAATCTCGCCTATTAATGAAGAACTTTTCCCCAACTTGATTTTGCCGATTTCTTCCGAGCTTAATTGAGCCGATTCCCTCTTCTACTGACCTTGCCGATTCGTCCCCTCTGCCAATGCGTAATGAGCCGATAGCACCGCATCGGTCCTTCGAAATTCGCCCTTCCCTTCTTCAACCGATGATTTTCTAAATCTGGCAGAAAATGCAGGATCTTCAGGAAAACCTTTGAACTTTTCCAACCAAACCCAATAATCCTCTTCAGTACTCATCATTTGTGAAGAAGGTTGCAATGAAGGATCAGCCGATGGTATCCCAATCGGCTCTTTAAACAGAGCAAAACAGGGTAACCACCAAGCCTGCTGCCCCCCGAGCCTTACCCGAGCCTGCTGCCCCCGAGCCTTGCTCGAGGCGAGAACGTCAGAGAGAATGTGCCAAAGCCGATCCCCTTTCCAACCCTTGACAAGAAGGTTCAAGAACCCAAATCGGCTCGAAGCAGCTGAAGGAATTTCCATTGTTTTACTCCCTCGAAGCAACAGAAGGCACCTCCGCTGGCCTGAATTTGGTGAAGACTCGCTAATCATCGCATAATTCCACTAGAGTCGATGGCTGCGCATCGGCTACTTCTCGATTCTAAAGTCGATGCCCTTGCATCGGCTGTAAAAAGTTTACTGGCCGATTTTCTTCTATCGGCCCCCAGTATTTCATTGCACACATGTACCCCTGCATCTGTTCCCATGTTTAGGTGCCCCCCCGAGCCGATTCTGTCAAGAGAATTGATGGTATCGGCTCTTCAGGTAGTCCCTGTTGGGTCAAACGTTGATCTCAGGCAAAATAGATGGTGAGGATAATCTTGGCCGATTGCTTGAATCGGCCTCCACGTTGCTTGCTCAGTGGGGGGCCGATCGCAAGGATCAGCCTCGCCGTGTTTGCTTATTGACGTAGTCTTGCTACTCGTCCAGGCCGGCGGATAAAACCAGCCCAATCTCCGACTTTATCACGTTGGTGCGCTTGCTGTTGTCCACTTCGGGTGCATCGTGTAATCGTGGAGCTCTACTCCGCCGGACGAACGAGCACCATGTTTGTGCCAGCCGATGTTTCATCATCGGCTCTCCTTTGCTTGGGGCGCCACTCTTTTCTCTGCGGCAGTCCCTCCTCATCCAGGGTTCGCTGGACTTTCGCAGCTAGATCAGGTCGTGCCTTCCTCAGCGTATGCAGGTATAACCTTTCGGCTTCCTCCAGACCGCGCAATCGCTGAACCCTGCGCTTTTGTGAATGGCCGAGACCATCGGGCACCACCTTGGACGGTGGTACCTGTCTTCTTCTTCCCCTCGTCTTCCGAATCCTCGAGATCTTCCAACCGAGGGGTCTCAGCACGTCTGCTTTGTGGTGGGAGAGGCCCTAAGCGCTCGAACACGACACGTTGGCTGCCTCCTTCTTTTTCTGGTTGCATTCTGGGCAGTTGCCGATTGTTGGTAATCGGCTCATTCCTGAATCCCAGCAGTGTCTGAAGAAGGGGCAATCCCAATGCCTGCCCGTGTCGTCTTGCTCCCTGGCGTGGCGCTCCTGCCGCTCCTCATCGTGATTATACCGACGATGCCTTCTGTCGTTTCTGGCCAGATGATCTCTCTCGTCATCGTCGCCGTGTCGCCGGCGTTGGTCATGCCGACTCACATACTTGTTGAGTAGGTGATCAGAGAGGGGTCGTTGATATCTTATGTTCTTCACTTCTCCCTCTGTGACGTAGCGCTTGCCATCTTGACGGAGCTGATCGCATGGAGCGGCCCCCTCTGTGTCTTTGCTCTGAGAGCAGCTGCCCTCATCCCCGTCCTTCTCAGAGTGGTGTCCAAGCTCTACCATGTTGATGTTGACTGAGCAATCTGGCTGGCACCCTCCGAGGTGGGTAAACTCTATCATGTTGACGGCGGGGAAGGGGTGTGTGTCGACCTTCATGGCGTACTGGTTAAAAATTAGTCGCCCATTTTCTATTACCATTTGGATCTGCTGACGCCACACCCTGCAGTCGTTAGTGGTGTGGGTGAACGTGTTATGCCACTTGCAGTATGGCTTTCCGCTCAGCTCTTGCACCGTGGGAACTTTGTGGCCTTCGGGTATCTTTATATGCTTCTCCGCGAGTAAGAGATCGAAAATCTGCTCGGTTTTCGTCACGTCGAAGTCGAACCCTCTTGGAGGCCCTGGTGGCTTCACCCATTTGCAGGTTACTGGGCCTGCAGCTCGAGTCCACTCAGCCACTGCGACCTCTTGTTCTCCCGTAGCACCTTCATCTTCGCCTGCGTCAACCATGGTAACCACGCGTTTGAATTTGTCCTGGTAGACATCTGGGTGGTGCTGTTCATACGCTGACAGCTTCTGCACCATGTGTGCTAATGAAGGGTAGTCCGCTTGGGAGGCCACGTCCTTGATCGATGATGATAGACCCACCACCGCCAACTCGACTGCTTCTTTTTCGCTTACATGAACCGAATAGCATCGGTTCCTAACGGTCCTGAAGCGCTGGATGTATTCTGACACTGTTTCCCCGCGCTTCTGTCGTACTTGTGCCAGATCGGCAATGCCAGCCTCGGAAGCCTCCGAGTGATATTGCTCATGGAACCGTTCTTCCAACTGCTTCCAAGTCTGGACTGAGTTCGGTGGCAGCGACGTGTACCAACCGAAAGCCGATCCCGTGAGGGACTGCGAGAAGTACCTCACGCGCAGCTCGTCCGACGCTGAGATCGTGCCCAGCTGTGCCAAATATCGGCTCACATGCTCGATGGAGCTGGAACCATCTGATCCGCTGAACTTTGTGAAGTCCGGGAGCCGATATTTGGGTGGTAGCGGGATCAATTCGTACTCGTTGGGGTACGGCTTGGTATAGCCGACCGTCTTTCTTTTCGGCATCATGCCGAATTGATCTTTCAGAATCGTACAAATCTGATCCACGGTAATGGCTGAAGGTGCCAAACCTTGAAGATTCGCCGGGGTGGCGTACTTAACCAGCCATGCTTGTTTTTCCGGTTCTGAGCCAACTGCAGGAGCTGGGCTCTGGAGTTTTGTCGGGGTGGCGTATTTCGCTAGCCACGTCTGCTTCTCGGGGTCTGCCTCCGACGTTCCTCCTGTTGTTCCAGAAGTCCCCGCTGTTGCAACCTGGTTCGAGAGTGCCCAGGTGCTGCAGTCTGGCACGTATGCGCATGCGTATCCGTGCGGGATCTCCTTGGGCGCGTCATGTAGGAATTGGTAGTCACCGGGGTCACCACCAATCTTGTAGACGACGTAGGCCGATGAGTTCGGCGCTTCGGGCACCGCCAATGCGAACGGCAGCGGTGGACGGGATGGAGTGGCACCTCTCCTTGGTGAGTCCCTAGAGCTGGTCCCGACGGAGAGTACCGACGGCTCATGATCTCCTGGATCACGCGCAGAGCGACGCGCTCCAACGTATTCACCAGGCTCTCGAATGGCGGTGCAGCGAATGAGCCACCATGAAGTTGATCTCCTGACGCAGCGACCTGGTGCGTTCCTCTGACGGGGTGGATAGGTCCACTCCATCAAGCGCGCCATCAGGTGAGAACCCCTTCCATCTGATGCCATGGGAGCGGGTCCTGTGGAAAGAGCCGATGAGGTCGGCTTCGAGGAAAGCTTTAACCCGTCATATTTCTTCTTGAGCTCGCCATTGAGCTCCTCGTAAGTGACCGGAGTTTCTTCCGCCATCTCAGATGTAGATGGCGATGTGGTGGATGTCGAAGATGGTCCCACCGGGCGTGCCAGAATGTGTTGACGTCAGAAACCCACCGGCGGGCAGTGACTGGTCAACACCGTAGAGCCGGGAACAACTAGGGCTGCGGCTGGCCCCAGTCCCTCAGAGCGACGGCCCGCAAAGCCTCCCGGTCGCGCGCCGATGCAAATTGCAAGGGCGTGCCACCTGACCTATACCTGGTCAGGAAGGTGTGGATGATGCCTCGCTTAGTTTCCTGCAGGGCACACACGTACACGTTAAATACGAGCCTCGATCGGCTCTCAGGTTATCCTGTGAATCGGCTCATGGAGCCGATCCACCCATGATTCGTCCAAGGTGGCCGAATATATGGTGGTCCCGCTTGATCAAGATGAAGCACATGAGATCCACGACGATTTGGGGTTTTCACCGCATAATCGGATCATCCTACTCACGATTGGGCCTCGCGCTCACGCACGGTGATCGTAAGCCAAACCTAGACAAGGCCTAAAAACCAACACGAGGTTGATCCTCGGAACATCCTGTCTAGGGCCGACAAACTACACCCTACACGCCGCTGGATCCTCCAACCCTTTGTAAGGCCTAACTATTGCAGATGTTAAACTAATCCTTGATAAATCAAGGAGCAACCGTAACGGATCAGATCTACTAAATAACGATCAAGCGGGGTGCCGCCCCTGCACCCATGATGAGGTACAGGGACGGCTAGATGCGCAAGGGTTGCACTACGACAGCATATGATACTAAGAACAATGCTAACCCTAACACATCTATGATAACTACGTTGCTCGCCATCAAAAAGGCTTCAGGACGAGCAACGCATGAACAACGTAGGCAGGCTCGTGCTGCCTAGATCGCAAGATGCGATCTAGGCAGCATGGTGCTTACCGGAGGAACCCTCGAGACGAAGGGGTTGGCGATGCGCCGAGATTGGTTTGTGTTGAACGTTGGTTGTTGTTTATTCCATAAACCCTAGATACATATTTATAGTCCAGGGGACTTTCTAATGTGGGCGTGCACCTAACCGTGCACGAGATAAAATCTAACTCTTAACCGACACGTACTAATAAGGTACAAATACAAGGGCGCATTAGCCCAAACTTGGTACACAAGGCCGATTCACATATTCCTTCCACGCGTATATCTTCAAGTCCATCTTGATCGCGGCCCACCTCTGACTTGGTCAAATTCTGGTGATAACAGAGAAGTATTTTTGTCTATCTTAATTTGGTATGACAAATACACAATAGTCATTTAGAGAAGTACAAAAACTTAGTCATAGAAGTAGAACAATTCATCGCAAAGAAGTACAATTATTCGTAATAAAATAAATATAATTATTCATCGCAGGAAGTACGCATATTTGTTTCCAATGAGTAAACAAATATCCATGAAGTATAGTAAAAAATCCAAATACTTGAGTGGGAAGTAATTATTCATCGCAGGAAGTACACATATTTGTTTCCAATGAGTAAACAATTATTCATCCACGGGGAAATTCAAATACTTGACGCTGAGAAGTACAACCATTCAACACGATCAGTGCACCCACTTAATATAGGAAGTACAGAAAAATCAACAAAATTCAAATATCGTAAAAGATCCCATCATCCGTGAGGAAGTTCAAATAATCGACCATCAGAAGTACAACCATTCGGCACGAGCAGTACATACACTTATGATAGGAAGTACAATAAAACCAAAAAAATCCAAATGAAGAAAAAACAAAATAATCCCATCATCCGCGAGAACTTTCAAATACTTGACAATGAGAAGTACAACTATTCGAAACGAGCAGTATAAGCACCTATTATAGGAAGTACAATGAAACCGACAAAATCCAAATGTAGTTGTTATCACCAGAATTTGACCAAGCCAGAGGTGGGCCGCGATCAAGATGGACTTGACGATATATGCGTGGAGAGATATGTGGATCGGCCTTGTGTATCAAGTTTGGGCTAGTTAGCCCGTGTATCTTTATAGTAGGTTACGTAGAAGTTAGAATTTATCTCGTGCACGGTTTGGTGCACGCCCACGTTAGAAAGTCCGCTGGACTATAAATATGTATCTAGGGTTTATGGAAGAAACAACAACCAACGTTCAACACAAACCAATCTCGGCGCATCGCCAACCCCTTCATCTCGAGGGTTTCTCCGGTAAGCACCATGCTGCCTAGATCGCATCTTGCGATCTAGGCAGCACGAGCCTGCCTACGTTGTTCATGCGTTGCTCGTGCTGAAACCTTTTTGATGGCGAGCAACGTAGTTATCATAGATGTGTTAGGGTTAGCATTGTTCTTAGTATCATATGCTGTCGTAGTGCAACCCTTGCGCATCTAGCCGTCCCTGTACCTCATCATGGGTGCAGGGGCGGCACCCCGCTTGATCGCTATTTAGTAGATCTGGTCCGTTACGGTTGTTCCTTGATTTATCAAGGATTAGTTTAACATCTGCAATAGTTAGGCCTTACAAAGGGTTGGAGGATCCAGCGGCGTGTAGGGTGTAGTTTGTCGGCCCTAGACAGGATGTTCCGAGGATCAACCTCGTGTTGGTTTTTAGGCCTTGTCTAGGTTTGGCTTACGATCACCATGCGCGAGCGCGAGGCCCAATCGTGAGTAGGATGATCCGATTATGCGGTGAAAACCCCAAATCGTCGTGGATCTCATGTGCTTCATCTTGATCAAGCAGGACCACCATATATTCGGCCACCATGGACGAATCATGGGTGGATCGGCTCCATGAGCCGATTCACAGGATAACCTAAGAGCCGATCGAGGCTCGTATTTAACGTGTACGTGTGTGCCCTGCAGGAAACTAAGCGAGGCATCATCCACACCTTCCTGACCAGGTATAGGTCAGGTGGCACGCCCTTGCAATTTGCATCGGCGCGCGACCAGGAGGCTTTGCGGGCCGTCGCTCGAGGGAGGGGCCAGCCGCAGCCCTAGTTGTTCCCGGCTCTACGGTGTTGACCAGTCACTGCCCGCCGGTGGGTTTCTGACGTCAACACATTCTGGCACGCCCGGTGGGACCATCTTCGACATCCACCACATCGCCATCTACATCTGAGATGGCGGAAGAAACTCCGGTCACTTACGAGGAGCTCAATGGCGAGCTCAAGAAGAAATATGACGAGGTTAAAGCTTTCCTCGAAGCCGACCTCATCGGCTCTTTCCACAGGACCCGCTCCCATGGCATCAGATGGAAGGGGTTCTCACCTGATGGCGCGCTTGATGGAGTGGACCTATCCACCCCGTCAGAAGAACGCACCAGGTCGCTGCGTCAGGAGATCAACTTCATGGTGGCTCATTCACTGCACCGCCATTCTGAGAGCCTGGTGAATACGTTGGAGCGCGTCGCTCTGCGCGTGATCCAGGAGATTATGAGCCGTCAGTACTCTCCGTCAGGACCAGCTCTAGGGACTCACCAAGGAGAGGTGCCACTCCAGTCCCGTCCACCGCTGCCGTTCGCATTGGCAGCGCCCGAAGCGCCGAACTCATTGGCCTACGTCGTCTACAAGAGTGGTGGTGACCCCAGTGACTACCAATTCCTACATGACGCGCCAAGGAGATCCCGCACGGATACGCATGCGCATACGTGCCAGACTGCAACACCTGGGCGCCCTCGAACCAGGTTGCAACAGCGGGGACTTCTGGAACAACAGGAGGAACGTCGGAGGTAGACCCCGAGAAGCAGACGTGGCTAGCGAAATACGCCACCCCGACAAAACTCCAGAACCCAGCTCCTGCAGTTGGCTCAGAACCGGAAAAACAAGCATGGCTGGTTAAGTACGCCACCCCGGCGAATCTTCAAGGTTCGGCACCTTCAGCCATTACCGCGGATCAGATTTGTACGATTCTGAAAGATCAATTCGGCATGATGCCGAAAAGAAAGACGGTCGGCTATACCAAGCCGTACCCCAACGAGTACGAATTGATCCCGCTACCACCCAAATATCGGCTCCCGGACTTCACAAAGTTCAGCGGATCAGATGGTTCCAGCTCCATCGAGCATGTGAGCCGATATTTGGCACAGCTGGGCACGATCTCAGCGTCAGACGAGCTGCGCGTGAGGTACTTCTCGCAGTCCCTCACAGGATCGGCTTTCGGTTGGTACACGTCGCTGCCACCGAACTCAGTCCAGACTTGGAAGCAGTTGGAAGAACGGTTCCATGAGCAATATCACTCAGAGGCTTCCGAGGCTGGCATTGCCGGCACAAGTACGACAAAGCGCGGGAAACAGTGTCAGAATACATCCAGCGCTTCAGGACCGTTAGGAACCGATGCTATTCGGTTCATGTAAGCGAAAAAGAAGCAGTCGAGTTGGCGGTGGTGGGTCTATCATCATCGATCAAGGACGTGGCCTCCCAAGCGGACTACCCTTCATTAGCACACATGGTGCAGAAGCTGTCAGCGTATGAACAGCGCCACCCAGATGTCTACCAGGACAAATTCAAACGCGTGGTTACCATGGTTGACGCAGCGAAGATGAAGGTGCTACGGGAGAACAAGAGGTCGCAGTGGCTGAGTGGACTCGAGCTGCAGGCCCAGTAACCTGCAAATGGGTGAAGCCACCAGGGCCTCCAAGAGGGTTCGACTTCGACGTGACGAAAACCAAGCAGATTTTCGATCTCTTACTCGCGGAGAAGCATATAAAGATACCCGAAGGCCACAAAGTTCCCACGGTGCAAGAGCTGAGCGGAAAGCCATACTGCAAGTGGCATAACACGTTCACCCACACCACTAACGACTGCAGGGTGTGGCGTCAGCAGATCCAAATGGCAATAGAAAATGGGCGACTAATTTTTAACCAGTACGCCATGAAGGTCGACACACACCCCTTCCCCGCCGTCAACATGATAGAGTTTACCCACCTCGGAGGGTGCCAGCCAGATTGCTCAGCCAACATCAACATGGTAGAGCTTGGACACCACTCTGAGAAGGACGGGGATGAGGGCAGCTGCTCTCAGAGCAAAGACACAGAGGGGGCCGCTCCATGCGATCGGCTCCGTCAAGATGGCAAGCGCTACGTCACAGAGGGAGAAGTGAAGAACATAAGATATCAACGACCCCTCTCTGATCACCTCCTCAACAAGTATGTGAGTCGGCATGACCAACGCCGGCGACACGGCGACGATGACGAGAGAGATCATCTGGCCAGAAACGACAGAAGGCATCGTCGGTATAATCACGATGAGGAGCGGCAGGAGCGCCACGCCAGGGAGCAAGACGACACGGGCAGGCATTGGGACTGCCCCTTCTTCAGACACTGCTGGGATTCAGGAATGAGCCGATTACCAACAATCGGCAACTGCCCAGAATGCAACCAGAAAAAGAAGGAGGCAGCCAACGTGTCTGTGTTCGAGCGCTTAGGGCCTCTCCCACCACAAAGCAGACGTGCTGAGACCCCTCGGTTGGAAGATCTCGAGGATTCAGAAGACGAGGGGGAAGAAGAAGACAGGTACCACCGTCCAAGGTGGTGCCCTGATGGTCTCAGCCATTCACAAAGCGCAGGGTTCAGCGATTGCGCGGTCTGGAGGAAGCCGAAAGGTTATACCTGCATACGCTGAGGAAGGCACGACCTGATCTGGCTGCGAAAGTCCAGCGAACCCTGGATGAGGAGGGACAGCCGCAAAGAAAAGAGTGGCGCCCCAAGCAAAGGAGAGCCGATGATGAAACATCGGCTGGCACAAACATGGTGCTCGTTCGTCCGGCGAATTGTAGAGCTCCACGATTACACGATGCACCCGAAGTGGACAACAGCAAGCGCACCAACGTGATAAAGTCAGAGATTGGGCTGGTTTTATCCGCCGGCCTGGACGAGTAGCAAGACTACGTCAATAAGCAAACACGGCGAGGCTGATCCTTGCGATCGGCCCCCCACTGAGCAAGCAACGTGGAGGCCGATTCAAGCAATCGGCCAAGATTATCCTCACCATCTATTTTGCCTGAGATCAACGTTTGACCCAACAGGGACTACCCGAAGAGCCGATACCATCAATTCTCTTGACAGAATCGGCTCGGGGGGGCACCTAAACATGGGAACAGATGCAGGGGTACATGTGTGCAATGAAATACTGGGGGCCGATAGAAGAAAATCGGCCAGTAAAAAACTTTTTACAGCCGATGCAAGGGCATCGACTTTAGAATCGAGAAGTAGCCGATGCGCAGCCATCGACTCTAGTGGAATTATGCGATGATTAGCGAGTCTTCACCAAATTCAGGCCAGCGGAGGTGCCTTCTGTTGCTTCGAGGGAGTAAAACAATGGAAATTCCTTCAGCTGCTTCGAGCCGATTTGGGTTCTTGAACCTTCTTGTCAAGGGTTGGAAAGGGGATCGGCTTTGGCACATTCTCTCTGACGTTCTCGCCTCGAGCAAGGCTCGGGGGGCAGCAGGCTCGGGTAAGGCTCGGGGGGCAGCAGGCTTGGTGGTTACCCTGTTTTGCTCTGTTTAAAGAGCCGATTGGGATACCATCGGCTGATCCTTCATTGCAACCTTCTTCACAAATGATGAGTACTGAAGAGGATTATTGGGTTTGGTTGGAAAAGTTCAAAGGTTTTCCTGAAGATCCTGCATTTTCTGCCAGATTTAGAAAATCATCAGTTGAAGAAGGGAAGGGCGAATTTCGAAGGACCGATGCGGTGCTATCGGCTCATTACGCATTGGCAGAGGGGACGAATCGGCAAGGTCAGTAGAAGAGGGAATCGGCTCAATTAAGCTCGGAAGAAATCGGCAAAATCAAGTTGGGGAAAAGTTCTTCATTAATAGGCGAGATTTCTTACATAAAGAGCTAATTGCTCTCAAAAGGAAATACTAGGGGATACATTGCCCCATCTACTACTGCTGGCCCTATTCTAGAGGTCCTATCTACGGGCCATCACTGCCCTCGTCGTCGCCGTCGTCGCTGCCGTCGGCGCTGCTCCCGGCGGGCTCGTCGTCGCTCCAACGGCCGCCGACCGGGCCCTCGTTGTCTTCATCTTCTTCGTCGCGTCGTCCTCGTCGCTGTCGAAGTCGCTAAGGTTGCCCGGCCAAGGGCAGAACCGCTTGGCCGGCGGCTCGTCGGAGGAGCTGTCGTCGTCATCCTCCTCCTCCTCTTCCTCCTCCTTCACCCCTTCGGAGGAGGCGAAGTCATCCCAGGAGAAGCGATCGTCATCGCTCTCCTCCTCTGATTCCCCGTCGACGAGGAAGCGGAGGTCGCTCTCCCCGTCCGTCGAGGACTGGTCGTCCTCGGACCAGGTGGAGAAGTCAAGGTCTGACTCCTCCCCGGCTGCAATGGCGCGGCGGATGTTGGCCGCGTGGACCTCCGCTGGGTTGTACTCCGGCGTCGGCTCACGGGACGTAGAGGACTGGCTGGAAGGATCCGATGGAGCAGAGGAGGAAGAAGACATTGTGGCGCAAGAGGGCTTTTGGGATGCTAATGCGAAGGAGATGCAGAGGAGAGTTGTTCGTAGCGGTTAAATAAAAGGGGATATAGTGGAAATTCAATGCCGCAGCAGTTTCCGAGGAAGTGGTGCTAAAACTGTCAGATCGTGCGGAGAAGTTGAGAAGGCAAGTTATCATGATGAAGGACTCTGCGACGGTTCTGCTCTGCCACGACATGACCCGACGAGAAAGGCATAATGTTTTTGGAAATGTCATTTCCAAAACCAGGGGGGCATGTGTTATCACCAGAATTTGACCAAGCCAGAGGTGGGCCGCGATCAAGATGGACTTGACGATATATGCGTGGAGAGATATGTGGATCGGCCTTGTGTATCAAGTTTGGGCTAGTTAGCCCGTGTATCTTTATAGTAGGTTACGTAGAAGTTAGAATTTATCTCGTGCACGGTTTGGTGCACGCCCACGTTAGAAAGTCCGCTGGACTATAAATATGTATCTAGGGTTTATGGAAGAAACAACAACCAACGTTCAACACAAACCAATCTCGGCGCATCGCCAACCCCTTCATCTTTCCGGGTAAGCACCATGCTGCCTAGATCGCATCTTGCGATCTAGGCAGCACGAGCCTACGTTGTTCATGCGTTGCTCGTGCTGAAGCCTTTTGATGGCGAGCAACGTAGTTATCATAGATGTGTTAGGGTTAGCATTGTTCTTAGTATCATATGCTGTCGTAGTGCAACCCTTGCGCATCTAGCCGTCCCTGTACCTCATCATGGGTGCAGGGGCGGCACCCCGCTTGATCGCTATTTAGTAGATCTGGTCCGTTACGGTTGTTCCTTGATTTATCAAGGATTAGTTTAACATCTGCAATAGTTAGGCCTTACAAAGGGTTGGAGGATCCAGCGGCGTGTAGGGTGTAGTTTGTCGGCCCTAGACAGGATGTTCCGAGGATCAACCTCGTGTTGGTTTTTAGGCCTTGTCTAGGTTTGGCTTACGATCACCGTGCGCGAGCGCGAGGCCCAATCGTGAGTAGGATGATCCGATTATGCGGTGAAAACCCCAAATCGTCGTGGATCTCATGTGCTTCATCTTGATCAAGCAGGACCACCATATATTCGGCCACCATGGACGAATCATGGGTGGATCGGCTCCATGAGCCGATTCACAGGATAACCTAAGAGCCTATCGAGGCTCGTATTTAACGTGTACGTGTGTGCCCTGCAGGAAACTAAGCGAGGCATCATCCACACCTTCCTGACCAGGTATAGGTCAGGTGGCACCCCTTGCAATTTGCATCGGCGCGCCGGGAGGCTTTGCGGGCCGTCGCTCTGAGGGACTGGGGCCAGCCGCAGCCCTAGTTGTTCCCGGCTCTACGGTGTTGACCAGTCACTGCCCGCCGGTGGGTTTCTGACGTCAACAGTAGTAAAAACAAAATAATCCCGTCACCCCAAAGGAAGTTCAAATAGTTGATGACGAGAAGTACAACCGTTCGACACGAGCAGTACAAGCACCTAGTATAGAAAGTACAAGAAAACCGACAAAATCCAAATGTAAAAAAAACGAAATAATCCCATCACCCAAGAGGAAATTCAAATAATTGACGGAGAGAAGTACAACCATTCGACACCAGCAGTACAAACACTTAATATAGGAAGTACAAGTAACTGACAAAATCCAAATGTAGGAAAAACAAAATAATCCCATCATCCGTCAGGAAGTACAAGGAGTTACTCCAAGAAGTACAAGCGAAGACTACAAGAAGTAAAAGCAGTAATAACATGACTAAAAATTGTACAAAGAAAATACTCACACATAAAGTTCACATAGCAATGTTGGGAAGCTCAAATATTAAGATCCAGGAAGTGCAGAATCACATAAATAGAGTCTAGGGAAAATCTAAAATTATCATTCCGAAACACATGTTTAATTATTGTAAAACACACTAGTATCGAAACATTTCCGGAAGTACACACACGAAGGCCAAAAAGTACAAGGACATGTCGTGAGAAGTTCAGATGCGAGTGGTTGTGCTGCACATTTCGTGTGGCCATGGACCTCAAACGAACACCGTATGAGAAACTTATAGTCATTTTACTGAACACTTTCGCGAAACAGCGCCGAGAAGTACAACCGTATTTCCCGAGAAGTGCAAGTTCACGTCGAGGGAAGTTTAACGCTCTGTTTTTACGGGGCGGAAATCTATTGTCCAAATCTCATCGATTTGATCACTAACCACTTCAATAATTGTCACCAAAAGCTTTATATGGTAGAGTATATGTCTAATTTCATTACCTACAACATTTACAACAAATAAATGGATCTAAGCCATCAAATTCAAACCGTTATCCCACAAAATATACCGGAAACATGATTTCAAAACTTCTAAAATTAGTTTTAAACCGTTCGGATTTGGCAAAAATGGTAAATACAAAAAAGATGCGCAATTTTGACAGCTTTCCAACCGTATATCATTTCCATTGCTTAAATATTCCGAATGGAAATCGCGGGGAAATTATTCGGTGCCCGTCACATAAAACGGGCGGACAGTAATTCGAGTTATTCTCTTAAACTGTAAGGAATTAGAGAAAATAATTCGAATAAGAAAGTTGCGCCTAGTCCATAGCTTTCCAACGCCATATCATTTGCATCATTCCGACAAACGGTTGAAAAAATTCATCCAAATTACTGTCCGCTCGTTTTTTAGTACGTCCGAATTTCGGTATTTTCAAAATTGTTCAAAAACTGTGAGAATTTTGAAAAAACTTAAAACATGAAAAAGTTGCGCAATTTCATTAGCTATCCAACGGTATATCATTTGCACAGTTTCGATGAGATATTCGAAAATCGAACTAAAAGTTCGTTTTTTGGCCATATAGAGGCGTTTTGGTATTTTCAAAATTAAATTTAAACCGTGTAAAATTTGAGAAAAGTGTGAACATGAAAAAGTTGCGGTTTTTCATTATCTATCCAACGGTATATTACTTGCATAGTTCCGGCAAATGGTTGAGAAACTAGAGGTATAATCAGTAGCTTTGAAGAAAATGGGAAGTTCAGGTAAGTTCGACACCCTGTTATCCGGGAAGTACAACCTTGTGTCCAGAAAAGTACAAGTCGGTGCTCAGAATATTATTCTGCAACCGGTTGCAGAATAGTGCTTGTATATATATATATATATATATATATATATATATATATATATATATATAGGGATGCGCTATTTGACTCCCAGGGAGTAGAATAGTTATTCTACACCCACCCTCTATCTTTGCAACCGTAAATGATTTTTATGTCACGTAAATTTTTTCTTACTTCATTAGTCGAGTAGAACATAAGAAAAAATAGACCTTGCAAAAATATTTTTTTTATGTGACGTAAAAAAATATGACATAAAATAAGTATTTTCGTCATTTTTTACACTACAATTATTCACACGATGCTTTTTTATGTCGATTTTTTTGTCGTAAGTGAATATGAATGTAATTGTATGTAAACAAAACATAATTTTATGAATATAACAACGTAAAATTATGTTGGGTGCAAAATAATTTTTCTACACCCTGGGGGTCAAATAGAGTTTCTATATATATATATATATATATATATATATATATATATATATATATATATATATAACGTACATCTCTTGGGTCAATTTCGGACTTGGAAAAGACTACACCCGTATCCTTAATGGGTTCAAATTCTGAAACAGATATCCTTATCTGTCAAATTCCTTCAAGCCGGATAAAGATTTTTTTTATGTAAAGTGAATTCTGGAAACGGATTCGGGTCGGTTTCGGCGCGGAAATTATAATGTCCTTTTACACGGCTATATATATACTAACAAGCAATATGCTGCATAAAAGTAGAAGAGTACAAAACTTAAAAAAGTAGTAATAAGCAAGTGTTAAATATTCCCCCGTTCAAGAGAGAGAGAGAGTGTAGTAGTTGCAAATGTTTTGGAAAGTCAACAAAGCCTTTAAGTTTAACCATGGTTATATAAAGAGGCACCAGCATATTTACGTAATCAAATTAGTAATGTACTATCATTAGATTGGTAATAAAAAATATTTTTGATCATATAGGTTTAAGTATTAAAGTAACCCATAAACGGAAAATCGATGATAGGACAGATGTTTCATATATTACGATGTACTCCCTCTGTTTCATATATTACTCCACATATAACATTTGGTGAAAGTCAGACTTTGACTCGTTTGACCAGTTATATGTAAAAATATACCACCTCCATTCCAATGTTTAAGGCTTATATTATTTTTAGAAAGTCAAGGCAATTAAATTTTGATTAAACTTGTAGAAGAATCTATCAAGAAATACGATATTTTGTAGAGACGATATGAAAAAACATCTCATTATTTATCTAATGATACAGAATTTGTATTATGCATGTTAATGATTTTTGGAATACTATCTAAACAATATATTGAGTACATGAGATCTCTATACACATTGGCAATTTCCTCATTGATAGTTGTTCAAAGACTACACGGAGGAGTTGCTTTTCCCCTCTCCCTCGCTCACTTCCCTCTGTACTTTCTGTCTCATGCTCTTGCCCTCTCACTGGTTTCCCAGTGGCTTCCACAATGAACCACAGAGATCCTCTTCTCCTGGGTTTCATTGCGACTAAGGAAAAGCTTGAGAAGGTGAAGCGGGTCTGGGAGGATTTGCACGCACAGCGGAGGGACGCTTTAAAATCATGGAAACTGAGATCCATCCTTGTTCCGCATGCCGCCCCGAAACCTTCTCCGACTGCGGCACCGGGATATTCATCGACGGCTGATTTGCTGGATTTGAGGACTGCATTGGCTGCGACTAAAGCTGCTTGGTCTGCATCGGTGGATGATTGGAATGCGACAGCGGATGCATGGAATGTGTCGGGGGCGGAACGTTCAGATCCATTGCGCCCTTGCTTAAGCGTCCGTCGCCGGCGAATGTGCCTAGTCCTTCTTCGTCGGATGTAAGTTCTATCTATGCTTAAATCTGACACACCCCATTTGTCTGTGTTCATGATGCACTGTTCTGTTTTTGTATATGCGGCGGTGATGCATTCCTAAAATATCTATTTTAACAATAATGTGTGTTCATCATGGTCCACATTCGGTGTCCTATACATTGACCCCATTTTCCCACATCATTAACATGGTATTGACATGCATATATGTGCAACCTGGATGCATGCCTCTGCAATGCTTTCATCCTGCTCATCACCATTGTCACATATATATGAGGATCCGTACGAATGATTACTTACCAATGTCACTTTGAAATTTGAAAACTCTTTGAGTGGTCAAGAAATGTCACATATCAAAACATATTTGCTTTTAATGCTGATCACTAGTGTCTCGCTTTATGACAAGGTAATCAAGACTGAGGATTGCATTGTCTCCGCACAACCATGCCTAGAAGACTTTCTCCCCAGGAACCGGTGGTGAGTAAAGAAGACAGTATTGCCGGGCAGGCTAGAGGCTTCTAGGGAGAAGATGTGTCGTCCCATGTTCGGGCACCTAGCCAAACAGGCGTTACCTCGGCGCTTCTATGTCCAGCTAGGACGAGGAGACAAGCATATGACTGTCATCCCAAAGGAGTTCATGCGCTCCTTGAACACTCACCTGCCCCGTAGCGTGCCATTGGCCACCTGTCAGTGGTGCAACTGGTGGGTGTAGTTCCAGGAGATCGACAAGGAGATCGTCATCTTCCTAGGATGGAAGTCCTTGCTCTGGAAGCATGAACTGAAAGTTAATGACATTCTCGTGTTCAAGCTCCAACACTGCGGCTTCAAGGTTAAAATCTTCAGCGCTGGCTTCTCCACTCAGGTTTCCTGCCTCTGTTCTCGCGACTAGGAGGTAAGGCCTTCTACTTGTGTCGTTTGAGCAGCAGTGTTGTATTAGTGAGTAGATGATGCTGACATAGGCATCCCCAATGGGCCTGCCGAAGATGGTACCCGGGGTTTACCCACCAGTCGAAGAATACAAAGATCGGAAGCCCAATTGGTGTTAAGGAAAGTTAGAGTTGTATTAGGAAATATAGAAACTTATAATTTCACGGGACGGGTTAGAAACCCTCCCGGACTCTGTAAACTTGTGTATTACGAATCCCTCGGCTCTGCCTCCTATAAAAGGGGGAGTCGAGGGACAAAGAAAGGACCGAATCTATTGTCAACATAACCCTAGTTTTACAATCAGCGAGTACTTTTTGGCTGAAACCTTCGAGATCTACTTGCCCTCTACTTCTAACAAAACCCTAGTCTACAATCTGTAGGCATTGACAAGTTAATCCCTTGTCAATTGGCGCTGTCTATGGGAATTAGAGGTGTCAAGGAGCTGATCTCGATGGCACGTTCAAGATCGTCGACTTCGTCGATAGCAAGCAACGCGATGGATCGAGGTAAACAGGTCGAAACTGATCTAGTCGATTTTATTCCTCACCCGCCCTCCCGTTTGGATGCATGTGCATATCTGGAGGAGCCCATCGTGATGACGTTCGGAGAATTCCGATTCGGCGTCGACAAGGAAGGATCTTATCGTCTCGAAGTTCCGATCTCGTCGGAATTATCAGCGATCGATTCCGACTTTTCGTCAAGCGATGAAGAGCTTTCGTCGCCACGTTTCATCAACACCAAGGCAAGCAGAAAGCTCGCCAAGATCTTCAGCGACACGTCCTTCGAGTCATCTGCGGACTCTGTTATAAGCAGCGACTCCGACAGCGTCGACAGCTTCAACTTCATCGACAGATCTGCTGTTATTGGAAAGGTCTTCACCAATCTCTATGATGGTGTCACCAATCTTGACAAAAATCAAAATTCAAAATATCATCAGGTCTATGCAATTGAGGAAACAAACCGAGCAGAACCGGAGACGTCAGAGGCTTTCGACGATTTGGGAAACCCATATATTGATCCCGCTGATCTCAGAAGAGGTCTAGGCACTAAGTATGTCGGAACCACTCCACGTCTAAGAGTTCAGCTCCCGCAGGCAGCGTGGGACAGAGCCGCAAAAGCCATGGACGGTTCAGAGCCAATGACCACGACTGCTACAGCAGAAGAATTGCAAGCTTATCAATACAGACTCGCTCGCGTGAGCAGAGAGTTAGAAAAACGGACAGCTGAGCTAGACAGAAGAAAGGAGGCAGCCTCTGCATCAAGCAGGCGCCGGGCAGATCTAAGTCGACAGTCAGGAAACTCGGGAGATAGTCACAGAGAAGCTCGAAGGCGAGCGAGATCTCGGCTGCAAAATATACCTGAGTCAGAGAGGGAAAATCTAGTTCAAAACCTCGACATGTCTTTTATGACAATTGACACAAGGGGAAATATTATCCCTAAAACACCGGAAGCTGGGTACATGGCAACGCAAGCTTACATCCTCGCGTCCAGACCACCTCCTCGGGACCCGAGGGAAGCATTGTTTAACATGGCAATGGCAGGAGTTGGAGCCATGGGAACAGCGTTCGCAGCTACACCTCCCGAAGGAACTGCAAGACAAAATAGTCCGCGACCCACTGCAGCAGTGCAAGATCCACCGAGAGCAAGTGGGGCAAGAGATACAGCGGCTCAAGCAAGGGTGGATAGAGCGCGACAAGAAAGAAGAGAACATCGGCAGTCACCGGAAGTTGCCAAGGAAGATATGTGTGGGCTCCCGTGTTTTACGAGACGAGTTCAAGAAACTCGAGTCCCGTCAGGATTTAAGTTACCCGAAAATTTCAAGAAATTTGACGGTTTACAGGATCCCGAGGATTGGCTCATTGATTACCTCGAGATGGTGAAGTTGATAGGTGGAACCGGGGCAACAGCCATGCAGAGCATCCAAGTACACTTGAGCGGAGCCGCGCGATCTTGGATAAAGAAACTTCCCCCAGGTTCCATCGATAGCTGGGATAGTTTTGAGTATATCTTCGTGAAGAATTTCCGATCCACTTGCAAAAAACCTGCGTCATTGGAAGAGTTGAGGGCGTGCAGACAGAAACATGATGAGTCCATGAGAAAATATATACAGAGGTGGAACATTATCAAAAACTCGGCAGAGGACATATCTGGCGAGAGGGCAATAGATGCGTTCGTGGCAGGAATTCGACGGGGAGATTTCGTCGAAGACTTAGGGAGAACCAACCCAAAGACAATATCAGCATTGATGGAAATAGCAAATAGATGGGCAGATGGAGAAGATGCTATACACAATAAGCGACATAGATCGCCAGAAGAGGACCGCAGTCGAAATTTCCAAAATAGACGATGATTCTCTCGACAGTTCTATAGTAATGATGCTCCTGGCCACATATCAGCTGGTTTCCGAGGAAACTCTGGAGGAAACAGTCGAGATGATTATCAAAGAAGTAACGAGCAACAAGGCGACAACAGAGGTGATTTCCGTAGTAACAGACAAATTAGTGGGCCAAGGTTTCAGAGACCATATGTATCTCCCGAGGATATGATGAATGGGCCATGTCAGATGCATTTTTTTCTCGACAACAATGGGAAGAGGCAGTCAGGACACTTGCAGAAGGATTGTCGCAATTTTCAAGCAATGTTGCGGGCCGCAGGGATAGCCAATGCTCAAGCAATGAATAGAAACCCCAAAGGACCCAGGAGTGAAATCCACCTGCCACCTCCTCCCGCAATTACGGACGAAAATCGGCACCAGCTCAGGATAGCGGCAGCACCACACCCACCCCCGTATGTCGATCCCAACTCCAACGACGCGGTCTCGATGATTCAGAAAGCTAGGCCGTCCAATAGGGCTCAGAAAGTAATCTCGCGACAGGTATTCATGGCAGAGAATATGGCTCCACCAACGGTTGAGTACTTGAATTGGTCGGGACAGGACATTGGCTTCACAATTGCGGATCACCCGCAGCAAGTTCCTCGACCAGGGCAATCTGCACTCATCCTACCCGCAGTCATCGCTGGTTTTGACGTGTCGAGAGTCTTCATAGATGGTGGCAGCAGTTTAAACCTTATGTATGCAGATACACTAAGGAAGATGAACATATCCTTGGCAAATCTAAAATCAACTGACACACGTTTCCACGGAATCACGCCAGAGAAGCCGAGTTATCCGCTGGGGAAGATCAATCTCGACGTTCAGTTTGGTACCCGAGAAAACTACAGGATAGAGAAGCTGGAGTTTGAAGTTGTGGATTTCCGTTGCAATATCACGCCTTGTTGGGACGACCAACATATGCCAGGTTTATGGCGGTACCACATTACACGTACTGTTGTGGAGGTTGCCTGGACCTAAGGGACCAATTACAGTCAAGGGAAGTTTCGCGCTAGCTGATAAATGCGACAAGGATTTTCATCGACCATCGGAAACTTTCGGGATGCAAGCAGAGTATATGGCGTCAAGGCTCACAACTGATTATGATGTGTTGCCAGATACAGGAAGGCCACTCAGGGAACCAACCTTCAATGCTAAGGATTCAAAAGAGCAGATCCACCCGACGGACCCGAAGAAAACAACGTCCATTGCAACAAATATGGACCTCGCATAGGAAAGCGCACTCGTCGAGTTCCTCCGTGAGCACTGGAAAATCTTCGCATGGTGTCCAGCTGACATGCCAGGAGTACCCAGGGAACTTGCCGAGCACCACCTGAACTTGGATACAATAGCGAGGCCAATCAAACAACCTTTGCGGCGTTTCGAACCAAACCGCAAAGCTATGCTGTCGAAATTGATCGACTCAGAGAAGCTGGTTTTATTAAAGAAATATCTACAGAAGCCACGTGGGTAGCTAACCCAGTGATGGTGCCAAAGAAAAATACGAAAGTCCTTCGCATGTGTGTCAACTTTACGTGTCTCAATAAACACTGTCCAAAGGATCACTTTCCCTCCCAAGGATCGATCAAATCATCGACTCCACGGCAGGATGTGAACGTCTTTCCTTCCCGGACGAATATTCTGGTTATAACCAGATCAGATTAAAAGAAGATGATGAGGCCAAGACAGCGTTCATAACACCTTATGGCGTGTTCTGCTATAGAACAATGCCTTTTGGCCTAAAAAACGCGGGAGCAACATATCAGCGGATGATGCAAAAGTGCCTTGCAACACAGATTGGAAAAAATGTACAAGTTTACATTGACGATGTCATCATGACATCAAAAAAGGGGACAACGCTGATCGAGGATCTGAAAGAAACCTTCGACAACCTTGACAAGTTCTGCCTTAAGTTAAACCCTACAAAGTGCTCCATTGGTGTTCCTGCGGGAGAACTTCTCGGGTTCCTAGTATCAGCAAGAGGGATCGAGGCCAATCCAGAGAAAATCCAAGCCATCGTAACGATGAGGAAGCCGACAAAGTTGAAAGAAATACAACAGTTGACGGGGCGAGTCGCAGCTTTAAGCAGATTCGTCGCCAGGCTAGGAGAAAGGCACTGCCGTTCTACGCATTGATCAAACAAGGAGAGAAGTTTCAATGGAACGAGGAAGCGGACAGAGCTTTCGAGAATCTCAAGCGCACAATTTCGACACCACCAATCTTGGTGGCGCCCAAGGAGAAGGAACCCCTCCTGCTATACATTGCAGCCACACCTCAGGTGGTCAGCACGGCTCTCGTAGTCGAAAGGGAAGAAGAAGGAAAACTGCATGGAGTACAGAGGCCAGTATATTTCATGAGTGAAGTATTATCGCCTTCAAAACAGCGGTACCCGCAGTACCAGAAGCTGGCATATAGAGTGTTTACAACAGCAAGAAAGTTGCGACACTATTTTTCAGTGCATCCGATAATAGTAGTCAATGAGGCACCCTTATCAAATATATTAAACAATCCAGAAGCCACAGGTCGTGTGTCCCTTTGGGGAATAGAGCTTTCCCCTCGGGACATCACATACGAAAAAAGAAAAGCAATAAAGTCGCAGATTCTACCAGACTTCATCGTAGAGTGGATGGAGCTACAAAACACAGGACCCCCCGGATTTGTCGAGAACCTGGACTATGAACTTTGATGGGTCGAAAAGGTTGGAGGGAGTTGGAGCAGGCGTAATACTAATATCACCTGAAGGCGACAAATTAAAATATGTCTTACGGATGACGTTCCCAAACGTGTCTAACAATGAGGCCGAATATGAAGCTCTCATACACGGGATGAAGATGGCGAAGGCTTGTGGTGCAACCCGACTGAAAATCTTTGGCGACTCACAATTGGTGGCCCAGCAGGTCATGAATCAATGTGATGCAATCAATGAGAGTATGATGGCATACAAGGAGATGTATAACGAGCTAGAAAAGCTGTTTGATGGATGCGAGGTAAATCACATCAGCAGGTTGAGCAACGACGAAGCCGATGTTCTTGCAAACATCGGGTCGCAGTGTCTCGCGATTCCACCAGGCGTGTTTGGGAAGAAATAGCCGAGAGATCTACAAAGCCGATGAAACCAAAGAAGAAGGAGAAGGACGAGAAACCCTCGGGGGCTACGAAAGAAACACTGGAAGAGGAAGAGGAACAGGAGCTAGTCATGATGGTGCACATTCCATGGATGCAGGCGTACATATCGTACATCCTAAGGAAAACAATACCCGACGATCCAATAGAAGCAAGGCGAATAATCAGACGTTCCAAAGCTTTCACTGTGGTCAAAGGGGAGTTGTACAAGCGAAGTATTTCGGGTGTGTTACAAAGGTGCGTCACACCCGAGGAAAGAAGGATAATCCTGAAAGAAGTACACGAAGGAATATGTGGTCATCACGCAAGCAGTCGAAGGAAAAGCAGTATGAAAAAGACAATAGAAAAAAGATTGCATAAACAAAACTAATGCTAACAACATATTACCTGCGGGAATGCGTTGGTGGCGCTATATGGCGTCACACCGCAAGATGTCGGGATAGTGTCCTTTTTGCTCAGCGACGAGATTTTTCGAACAAGTTTTTCCAAGTCCTTGATCGATAAATCTGTCGACAGGCGGTCCGCATCTTCATCGCCAGCATACATCCAAAGGGGATTTTTGCGCGCCTGCAGAGGCTGCACCCTAATTCTAAGGAAGTACGCCGTGATTTGGATACCCGACAATTCTTGTCCTCGGGTATTTTGGAGCTGGCGGATGCGTGTCATCAGCGCCTCTGTCGTTGCTTTTTCTTCGTCGCTAGCCTCTGCATCCAAGGAACGGCGACGACGGATTTTTTCGGTACCATCGAAAGGAGGGATGTTGTCTTCAACAGAGCCATGATTCTCCTCGTGGATGTATAACCATTTTTTGCGCCACCCTTGAACTGAGTCAGGAATTTGACGTCGAAATATTCGACATCAGGGCGGACGCAGATAACAACGCCACCTATGTTATAGGAAGCAGTGGAAGAGCCATTACGGCGACAAAGGAAAATGCGTTTCCAGAGAGACCAGTTAGGCTGGACTCCAAGGAAATCTTCGCAAAGTGTGATGAAGATGGAGATGTGGAGGATAGAGTTGGGCGTGAGATGGTGAAGTTGCAATCCGTACATAAAAAGCAACCCCCGTAAGAAATCGTGAATGGGGGTAGAAAGACCACGGATGAGGTGGTCGACGAAACTGACCCGATACTCCATTGGAGGGGTTGGGTAGCTTTCTTCTTTGGGGAAGCGCAGCGAGTCTTGTTTCCTGTTGATCCCAAGCTTCTTCAGCAGGTTGATGTCTTGTTGGGAGATTTTGGATCTCTCCCACTCCAGGTTCCCCAGATCTTCGGTCGCCATCTTCGATTCCGGAGTGCTGTGCCTGGTATGTTTGCGCGGTGGCATCAACAGTGGCGTAGGAGCAAAGGGCGAGCGTGGATGAGCACAAGAACTGTGGGGCGCAGTGGAGGATTTTAACAGAGGAGAGAAGAGCAGCAACGCAAGCGAAAATATGGACGGAGGAAGACGATGACCTTAAGTACAGGTGCGGTGAATCGGCGCACCGTTGGATAAAGAATATGTGAGATAGATGATGTACGCGTGGACAAAGGGTAAAAGCGCAATTTTACTGAGAGAGGAAGGGACAGGCGCTACAGTGCGTGCGCCAGTAAAAGCGGAGGACGTGTGTCCCCCACTTGCACGACGTGTCAAGCAAATAAGGGTTTTGGGCCCACAAGACAGAGAGGGAACGTTGCTCGCACCTTCCCAATACAAGAGGACATGGCCAACGTCAGCAGTGATGTCATGTTACTAATGGAAAAACACCGGCAGAGGTGATGTGAAAAAATGGCGACAAGAAAGAACGGCTGATAATTTTGAGAGTCTTTGATCAAATACAAGTTTTTGATCAAATACAAGTTTCTGATCAAATGCTCGGGGGCTACTTTGGAAAAAAGAAAAATTCGAGTATGACAAAATAGAAATGGCGAGAGCCTATGACCAAATGCAAGCATTTGTTCATAGCCTCGGGGGCTACTCCCATCGGGAGCGCTGGTCGCGCACCCGATAGATGTGAAAAGCTCGAGAAGGAATAACAATATAGCGACAGAAGATATTAATTTGTTGAGCCTACAACCAAGCACAAGTCCTTGATTGTAGCCTCGGGGGCTACTCCCATCGGGAACGCTGTTCGCGTGCCCGATGAAATTACACAAAAATATAGAGAAAGAAAGAAAAGAAGTGAGTATATTTCGAGTTATACAAAATAACTCTACATATACTCCCATCGGGAAGGAAAAGTAATTCATCAAATATGACTCAATAAAATGTGCTATTCCAACAGCCGAAAAGCACTCGACAATATATTCTCAGAGCGCTAAAAGTCGCGAATAATCTCTGAATGCCGCAAAACTTTGCGAAGGTAAGACCCGATCCGTTCGAGCGGCGTGGCACCGTTTCTGACGGCGGTTTGCTACTTTTTCCGTATCAACAGATACGAAGAAAAATCCTAACGGACGCGTTAGGTACCCGATAAAATATGACTGGGACTCGACAGAATGGTAAGACCTAAAGCGGCACATGTCGAAGTTTACACCAGTATCCCGAGATCATGTCTAGGGACGTGATCTTGAAGTAGGTTTTTGCGGATTGCCACTAGAGCAGCTAACTAGTACCTGATCCGTCAGATGAACTAGCCCCAACTACCATTATCCCTGTACAATATAGTATTTGCATATCCAAAAGATATGCGATAAATTCGACAAGATTATTGAATGATTAAAGTTGGAGATTTTTCCTGATTCTTCGATTCAAGCAAAATCTCGGGGGCTACTGACATAGGCATCCCCAATGGACTGCCAAAGATGGTACCCGGGGTTTACTGAAGGCCCACAAGTCGAAGAATACAAAGATCGGAAGCCCAATTGGTGTTAAGGAAAGTTAGAGTTGTATTAGGAAATATAGAAACTTATAATTTCACGGGACGGGTTAGAAACCCTCCCGGACTCTGTAACTTGTGTATTACGAATCCCTCGGCTCCGCCTCCTATATAAGAGGGAGTCGAGGGACAAAGAAAGGATCGAATCTATTGTCAACATAACCCTAGTTTTACAATCAGCGAGTACTTTTTGGCTGAAACCTTCGAGATCTACTTGCCCTCTACTTCTAACAAAACCCTAGTCTACAATCTGTAGGCATTGACAAGTTAATCCCTTGTCAGATGCTGAACTGGTAGTGAACTGAACCTGTCTTTTTAATGATGGATGTGTACTCCTGATGCAAGTTGTTTTGCTACTGAACTGAACCTTCCAATTTGTTCATGGGCAAGTACCCCCGATGTTACTTTGTAAGGAGCATCGGTTGCCACTGATGTCGTAGCGCGTCTTAAAGTGTATTGTGTCTTTTATGTTGTTTTAAATTAACTACCTGCTCTTAGCATTGTCGGTTTTCTTGATCTGGACGGTTCAATGGATTTCCTGGAGATAGCATCTTGTGCGGAAATGGCACAACACACACACAAAAAAGAGCAGGTATTAGGGTCAGTCGCTCGGGGGCGGGTATGATGCCCAACATAATCGACAAGTATCGTGTTTCATAGGTCATTTAAGGCCCAACATGGTCCTCGTGGTAGCAAATTCGGCCCATGCTTTGGGGAACGCTACATTTTTTTGATGATTAGAGCAGTCATATGCTCTGTCTCGCGTTTGGAAGCGCGGCCCTCAACAATGCTTCTGCCCTCGCTCGGTCGCTCCCCCTCACGGGCTTCCCTTGGACAGCTCCGCCGCCGCCCTCCCCCCTCCCCCAAAACTCCTCCCTTTCCCCTCGGCATGGATCCACATGCCCGCTGGATAGTCGGAGTGGAGGCCAGGATTAGTGCCTTATTGGGACTCCAGGATGAGGAAATCTCGGAGATTATTAGGTCGCCATTGCTGTTTTGTTTTCCTTGTCCTGCATCCACGGCGGCGCCTTCTTCTGATGCTGCGGCGGTTCCCGTTCCTTCCCGGGATAGCTGTGTAAGTTCAAATATCTGCTCCATTACTTTGGTTTGTAGACTTAGATTGGGTGGATTGGATTAGGGGTTAGGGTTTTTAGGAGCAGCGCCGCCTTCATAGCGGTCGATTCGCTAGATCCGTTGAGATTTCGGTTCGGTTCGGAACATATGCTTTGAGATTTTGGTTCTCGTCCGCAGTGGCGGAGCGAGGCGTAGAACATGGACAAATGCAGTTCTTGGAAAAAACGAATGAACAATGAATTGCCCATGCCAATGGTTTTTGTTCAGAAGCACCAGCTACCCAAAATTGCAGCTACCTAATGGATTTGCACCTACCCAAAAAAATAAACTCCAAATATCACAATTGGCATGTGCAATGAGGAAATCCAACAACCTAAGGTGATTTTTTAGTTTCAGATCAACTCCATATCAAGAAGATTAAACATCCCATAACTTAATTTCTTAGATATCTTGCTCGATTTGATGCTCTGTTGGCAATATCCACGGCGGCGGGCGGCAGCAAGGGCTATGGCCACCATTTGAGCACCACTACGGTCTAAAAATTAAGCTGCAGTTTGCTTCCGTCTAGGCTGGATTTGACAAGCAGGAAAAAAAGGAAAGCTAGCCAGCTAGGCCATAGGGATTAAAGGGAAGAAGCAAAACCAAGAAACCTGACATTAGGTCTCATGGGAGGCTGGGATTGATATATTATGGGTTAGGGTTTTTTGGTGCATATATGTGCATCATTGTTCGAGGCATGACATGCATCATGCCAGGTGCAACCTGACATTGTTCCACAATGCATATTTCTCCGTAGATATTTTATTACATGCATATTTTGCTCTGGTGGAACATATATGGCTATGAGGTGTACGAGCATGATACGTCTCCAACGTATCCAAATTTCTGATGTTCCATGCTTGTTTTATGACAATACCTACATGTTTTGCTCACACTTTATAATGTTTTTATGCGTTTTCCGGAACTAACCTATTAACGAGATGCCGAAGGGCCAGTTCTGTTTTCTTTGTTTTTGGTTCCAGAAAGGCTGTTCGGGCAATATTCTCGGAATTCGACGAAACGAAGACCCAACATCTTATTTTTCCCGGAACCTTCCAGAAACTCAGAGGGGGACCAGAGGGGTGCCCTGGGGGGGCCCACACATAGTGGCTGCGCGGGCTCCACCCTGGCCGCGCCGGCCTAGTGTGAGGAGGCCCCGTGGCCCCTCCGACTCCGACTCTTCGCCTATTTAAGCCGTCCTGACCTAAAACATCGATACCGATTGACGAAACTCCAGGGGCGCCGCCGCCATCGCGAAACTCCAATTCGGGGGACAGAATCTCTGTTCCGGCACGCCGCGGGACGGGGAAGTGCCCGGAAGCCATCTCCATCAACGCCACCGCCTCCATCATGCTCCGTGAGTAGTTCCCCTATGGACTACGGGTTCTAGCTGTAGCTAGTTGGTATTCTCTCCCCCATGTACTTCAATACAATGATCTCATGAGCTGCCTTACATGATTGAGATTCATCTGATGTAATCGGTGTTGTGTTTGTTGGGATCCGATGGATTGTTACATTATGATTAGTCTATCTATATAAGTTTGTGAAGTTATTGTTGTTGCAATCTTGTTGTGTTTAATGCTTTTCACTAGGGCCCGAGTGGCATGATCTTAGATTTAAGCTCTATAATTATTGCTTAGATTGTATCTACAAGTTGTTTGCACATGTCTATGTCCGGAACCCGAGGCCCCAAAGTGACAGCTGGGATAACCGGAGGGGAAGGCTTAGATATGAGGATCACATGTTTTCACTAAGTGTTAATGCTTTGCTCCGGTGCTCTATTAAAAGGAGTACCTTAATTACCAGTAGTTTCCCTTGAGGCCCGGCTACCACCGGCTGGTTGGACAAAAGATATTGTACAAGTTTCTCATTGCGAGCACGTATAACTATATATGGAAAACATGCCTACATGATTAATAATCTTGATGTTCTGTCTTAATGCTATTTCAATCCTATCAATTGCCCAACTGTAATTTGTTCACCCAACACTTGTTATTGGAGAGTTACCACTAGTGTAGATAGCTGGGAACCCCGGTCCATCTCGCATCATCATATACCCGTTCTATATGTCGTTGGAAGTAGTATCAACTATTTTCTGGTGTCATTGCCTCTATGTTACTATTACTGCTGCTGTGTTACTGTTACTACTGCTCTCATATTACTACTGCTTTCACATCACTCCTGTTACTAGTGCTTTTCCGTGCAGCTGAATTGACAACTCGGTTGTTAAGGCTTATAAGTATTCTTTACCTCCCCTTGTGTCGAATCAATAAATTGGGTAATACTTCCCTCGAAGACTGTGCGATCCCCTATACTTGTGGGTCATCAAGACTATTTTCTGGCGCCGTTGCCGGGGAGGCATAACTCTACTCATAAGTTCACTTGGGGAGTACACTCTACCTCTCTCTCTGTTTTTGTTTTATTTTATTTTGTTTTCCTTAGTTTACTTTTGTCTAGTTTATTTGTGCTTAGTTTATTTCTGTCTAGTTTATTTTTGTCTTGTTTTATTTTCCCTATATACCCGAAAATCCATAAAAATTTGAAAAACCTAAAAATTAAAAACTGCTATTATGGGAGAACCTACAACCTATTTGGAGCTTATAGCATTATATAATAATTATAGAGAATCAAGAACGGGAAAAGTTATGAGTGTTGTGATAGAAAAATTAAATACAATTGCTAAAATCTTGCTTAAACGCCATGATATAAACTGTTGCTCTAAACAGGATACTAAACATCTTAAATTTCAATGTGGCTTTAGTGAGGAAATTTTAATTAAGAACTATAATTGGAATAGCTATATTCATTTTGGGTTCGAAGAGGTAGAACAATTTGTCTTATTTATGGGAGCCTCTGAGATAGAATCATTCATGTCTAAAAATTATGAAACTTGTGCTGTTTGTAAGGACCTTAAAGATTATGTCTCTTCCATCCTTAATTTTTGCATAGAAAGCTACAGTGATAATCCTTATATCATTGATTATAAAGAGAGACTCATTAATGCACAAGAATGCACTCACAATTTGCAGGAACCGGTGGAAGAAGAAATTGATGAACCTGAAAGCTCATTGGATGAAAAAGAGGAGGAAATTGATGAACCTGAAAGCTCATTGGATGAAAAAGAAGACGAGAGTGACGAACAAAAGGAGGAAGAATGGATTAGCTACCCATGCCAACCTTCTAATGAGAGTAACTCTTTATCTCTTACACTATTTGATTGTCCTCCATGCTTACCAAAAGAGGGTGAATGTTATGTTCCTGTGGATTCTCTTGAAATATTCCCTATGAGTAAAACTGGTGAGAATAATTATGCTACTGTTATCTATGATAATCCATGCTACTTTGATAAATCTTATGATAATGCTTTGTTTGTGCCTGATGTCGAAATGCATGGTACTAAAGAGTTTTGCTTAGCAAATGTTTATGATAAATCTCTAGATGATGGTCCTATGTTACTTGATAATATTAATTGTACTACTAATGAAAATGGGATTGGAGAGTTCTTGACTTTATCTATGAGTCCCATATCTTTTGAGATTGATCAATCATCTTGTTATATTATTGATAAAAGTGGGTTTGAAAGTTTTAATCCTATTATTTCTGAGCTTGATAAAAATTATGTGTTTGTGAATCATGAAAAGCATGCTTTATGTGATAGTTATATTGTTGAGTTTATCCATGAAGCTACTAAAAATTATTATGAGAGAGGAAAATATGGTTGTAGAAATTTGCATGGTACTAAAACACCTCTCTATATGCTGAAACTTTTGAAGCTACTCTTGTTTTATCTTCTTATGCTTGTCACTTTGTTCTTCATGAATTTATTTGTGTACAAGATTCCTATGCATAGGAAGTGGGTTAGACTTAAATGTGTTTTGAATTTGCTTCTTGATGCTCTCTTCTGCTTCAACTCTTATTTCTTGCGAGTGCATCATTAAAACTGAGCCCATCTTAATGGCTATAAAGAAAGCACTTCTTGGGAGATAACCCATGTCTTTATTTTGCTACTGTTTTGTTGTGTCTTGGAAGTTGTTACTACTGTAGCAAACTCTCCTTATATTTATTTTATTGCATTGTTGTGCCAAGTGAAGTCTCTAATAGAAGGTTGATGCTAGATTTGGATTTCTGCGCAGAAACAGATTTCTATCTGTCACGAATCTGGGCAGATCTCTCTGTAGGAAACTCAGAAAAATCTGCAAATTTACGTGTGTGATCCTCAGATATGTACGCAACTTTCATTAGTTTTAAGTTTTCTGATTTGAGCAACGGAAGTACCTCGTAAAAATTCGTGTTTACTGGCTGTTTTGGCAGATTCTGTCTCTGTTTTTTTGCATTGTCTCTTGTGGACTTTAAGTGAGGCTTTCTAGACGTGGAGAGTTGTAGCTAATGTTTTATTGAGTTCTTGCAATGTGTCACTACTAGGCTAAAGTGGATTAAAGTTTTTGAGTACTAACCCCTCTAATGAAGTTTATGAGAAGTTTGGTGTGAAGGAAGTTTTCAAGGGTCAAGAGAGGAGGATGATATATGATCAAGAAGAGTGAAAAGTCTAAGATTGGGGATGCCCCGTGGTTCATCCCTGCATATTTCAAGAAGACTCAAGCGTCTAAGCTTGGGGATTCCCAAGGCATCCCCTTCTTCATCAACTTATCAGGTTTCTTCTATTGAAACTATATTTTTATTCGGTCACATCATATGTGCTTTACTTGGAGCGTCTGTGTGTCTTTATTTTTGTTTGTGTTTGAATAAATTTGGATCCTAGCAATCCTTGTATGGGAGAGAGACACGCTCTGCTTTTTCATATGAACAATGGTGTTCTTAGCTTTATTTTAATGTTCATGGCGGAGTTGAAAACCGCTGCACTTATTAATAATTGGTTGGAAACAGAAAATGCTTCACTTTGTCTTGGATAATTTGATACTTGGCAATTATTTTGAGCTCTCAAGTAGATCATGTTTCTCTTGCATCATGTAGTTTAAACCTATTAGTGGAGAACTACCGTAGAGCTTGTTGGAATTGGTTTGCATGACTGGTCTCTCTAAGGTCTAGATATTTTCTGGTAAAAGTGTTTGAGCAACAAGGAAGACAGTGTAGAGTTTTATAATGCTTGCAATTTGTTCTTATGTAAGTTTTGCTGTACCGGTTCATACTTGTGTTTGCTTCAAACAACCTTGCTAGCCCAAAGCCTTGTACTGAGAGGGAATGCTTCTCGTGCATCCAAAACCTTGAGCCAAAACCTATGCCATTTGTGTCCACCATATCTACCTACTATGTGGTATTTCCTGCCATTCCAAGTAAATACTTCATGTGCTACCTTTAAACAATTCAAAAGCTATTATCTCTTATTTGTGTCAATGTTTTATAGCTCATGAGGAAGTATGTGGTGTTTTATCTTTCGATCTTGTCATTTACTTTTGACAGACTTTCACAATGGATTAGTGGCTTCATCCGCTTATCCAATAATTTTGCAAAAAGAGCTGGCAACGGGGTTCCCAGCCCCAATTAATTAACCTTCATTAATAATTCTCTTCACGTGTTTTGCTCTAATCTATCAGTAAGCAACTTAATTTTGCAAATAGACACTCCTCCATGGTATGTGAATGTTGGAAGGCACCCGAGGATTCGGTTAGCCATGGCTTGTGTAAGCAAAAGGTTGGGGGAGTGTCATCTATAAATAATGAAACTAAAATACATGTGTAAACAAAAGAGAAGAGGGATGATCTACCTTGCTGGTAGAGATAATGTCCTTCATGGGAGCCGCTCTTGAAAGTCTGGTTGATGAGGTAGTTAGAGTGCCCACTACCATTCGTTGACAACAACAAACACCTCTCAAAACTTTACTTTTATGCTCTCTATATGATTTCAAAACTTGAAAAGCTCTAGCACATGATTTTATCCCTGCTTCCCTCTGCGAAGGGCCATTCTTTTACTTTTATGTTGAGTCAGTTTACCTACTTCCTTACATCTTAGAAGCAAACACTTGTGTCAACTGTGCATTGATTCTTACATACTTGCTTATTTGCATTCATCATATTACTTTGTGTTGACAATTATCCATGAGATATGCATGTTGAAAGTTGAAAGCAACTGCTGAAACTTATATCTTCCTTTGTGTTGCTTCGATGCCTTTACTTTGAATTTATTGCTTTATGAGTTAACTCTTATGCAAGACTTTTGATGCTTGTCTTGAAAGTACTATTCATGAAAAGTTTTGCTATATGTTATCTATTTGTTAGCAACTATAGATCATTGCCTTGAGTCACTTCGTTCATCTCATATGCTTTGCAATAGTATGATTAAGATTATGTTGGTAGCATGTCACTTCAGAAATTATTCTTTTTATCGTTTACCTACTCGAGGGCGAGCAGGAACTAAGCTTGGGGATGCTTGATACGTCTCCAACGTATCCATAATTTCGATGTTCCATGCTTGTTTTATGACAATACCTACATGTTTTGCTCACACTTTATAATGTTTTTATGCGTTTTGGAACTAACCTATTAACGAGATGCCGAAGGGCCGTTGTTGTTTTGTTGTTTTTGGTTCCGAAAGGATGTTCGGGCAATATTCTCGGAATTCGACGAAGAAGACCCAACATCTTATTTTTCCGGAACCTTCCGAAACTCGAGAGGGGACCAGAGGGGTGCCCTGGGGGCCCACACATAGTGGCCGCGCGGGCTCCACCCGGCGCGCCGGCCTAGTGTGAGGAGGCCCCGTGGCCCCTCCGACTCCGACTCTTCGCCTATTTAAGCCGTCCGACCTAAAACATCGATACCGATTGACGAAACTCCAGAAAGACTCCAGGCGCCGCCATCGCGAAACTCCAATTCGGGGGACAGAATCTCTGTTCCGGCACGCCGTCGGGACGGGGAAGTGCCCCCGGAAGCCATCTCCATCAACGCCACCGCCTCCATCATGCTCCTTGAGTAGTTCCCCTATGGACTACGGGTTCTAGCTATAGCTAGTTGGTATTCTCTCCCCATGTACTTCAATACAATGATCTCATGAGTTGCCTTACATGATTGAGATTCATCTGATGTAATCGGTGTTGTGTTTGTAGGGATCCGATGGATTGTTACATTATGATTAGTCTATCTATATAAGTTTGTGAAGTTATTGTTGCTGCAATCTTGTTGTGTTTAATGCTTGTCACTAGGGCCCGAGTGGCATGATCTTAGATTTAAGCTCTATAATTATTGCTTAGATTGTATCTACAAGTTGTTTGCACATGTCTATGTCCGGAACCCGAGGCCCCAGAGTGACAGCAACTGGGATAACCGGAGGGGAAGGCTTAGATATGAGGATCACATGTTTTCACCAAGTGTTAATGCTTTGCTCCGGTGCTCTATTAAAAAGTACCTTAATTACCAGTAGTTTCCCTTGAGGCCCGGCTGCCACCGGCTGGTTGGACAAAAGATGTTGTACAAGTTTCTCATTGCGAGCACGTATAACTATATATGGAAAACATGCCTACATGATTAATAATCTTGATGTTCTGTCTTAATGCTATTTCAATCCTATCAATTGCCCAACTGTAATTTGTTCACCCAACACTTGTTATTGGAGAGTTACCACTAGTGTAGATAGTGGGAACCCCGGTCCATCTCGCATCATCATATACTCGTTCTATATGTCGTTGGAAGTAGTATCAACTATTTTCGGTGTCATTGCCTCGTGTTACTATTACTTTATGCGTGTTCTGTACTACGCTCTCATATTACTACGCTTTCACATCACTCCTGTTACTAGTGCTTTTCCAGGTGCAGCTGAATTGACAACTCAGTTGTTAAGGCTTATAAGTATTCTTTACCTCCCCTTGTGTCGAATCAATAAATTGGGTAATACTTCCCTCGAAGACTGTTGCGATCCCCTATACTTGTGGGTCATGAGAGCACTATTGAGCTCAATTAATGAATGCAAGTAATTGTTCAAAAAAGAAAGAGAACAGATGGTTACATTGTGACATGTTGTGATCTCGTGCAGTGCCTTGATAACACACTATACACAGTACATTACATATATATGCCCTTTGATTTTAAATTATATATGATCACAGTTTGCTATAAAGATATATACGTCCATCAATAATATTAATGCCTCTTTCCTTGACTAGATGATGCATATGACCAAGTGCGACATGGTGGGTCAGGGATCCCAACCACAATCTGAGTCTGATATGCTCCCCACGAACGTGTGGGCAGTGAAGCCCTTTGTTCAGGGCGGGAAGGAGGCCGTGGCTCTTCTCAGTAGTCGCGATGGAGTACCTCACAATCTGTGCGTGTCTAAAGGGGAAACGTTGCATCGCTTCTATGTCCAGCTAGACTTGGATGACTTGGAAATGGTTGTCATCCCGCCCCATTTTCAGACTGTGCTGAAGATCTTCCTGAAGTTCCGTCTGCCAACTTCTATTTGCGTGTCCGCAAATTGCTCCTGTGAGGATTGGGTTTCAGTCACGGAATTGGACGGGCAGATGGTGTTGTCCCGGGGCTGGCATGGCTTTGTCGTGAGTCATGGCCTGCAGCTCAATGACATATTAGTGTTCAGCCTGAAGTACAACGGCCTCCAAGTGAAGATCTACAAGGCTGAGTCGTCCACTTTAGTTCCATACTTATGTTCTCGTCACTCCTAGGTGTCTAGCCCCGTATGCATCCTGCATGCTGTTAGTTATGGTTATGGTGTGCACAGTTGAACTTCACTGTCTTTTGATAAGGGATATGGTGTATTCCCCTGATGTAATTAGTATGCAGGGGTCCCATGGATGCCCTTGACCCGAGGTTCATATTTTGTTTATATGTGGAGTGTACATGAACCCAGACTTTGTTGTTGATGTAAGCAATCGTAGGTCTTAATGAACCTGCTGGCCCTAATTCATGTGGTGTGTTAAGTATAGGTACTATGCCTGGCAGCAATTATTAGTTAGCCGTTTTGCCCCTTACTCCTCATGTTTTTTATTTTTTTATTTTTTACGTTACCTTACTCCTCATGTTGTTATTCTTGCAGGTGTTGTAGGCAAAGCTGTATGTAGTGGCCCTCAGGCTGCTGAGGAGGGCAAACTAGAGAACCAGCTCTGTGTTTACGCTACACAGGCCACCATATGGTGTCCTCAAACCTGATTGTGTAACCCAATTTTCCTTAGTTATTTAGGCCCAGTAATTTCCTCAGGGTGTCTGGTTTCAACCTTAATAGGCCTTGGGCCTAGTAATTTCCTCTGCGTGTCTTGTTTCGACCTGAATAAATTGGCCTTTGGTCCAGTAATTTCCTCTGCTTGTCTTGTTTCGAGCTGAATAAATTGGCCTTGGGCCTTTAGTCCGCCAATCTGGCCCAAGGACACCACGACGCGTAGCTGACAGGTGGGACACCTACTGAATCCAGTATGTCCCACGGCTACATGTGGTCCCGACGGGAATGGGAAGTGGGACCCACCAAGCGCTGACATACGGGCCCCACAAGTTCTGACATATTGGGTCCACTCTCTGGCATGTTGGGCCCACCAAGCTCGGGCAAGCTGGGACCCACCAGGCTCTAAAATGCGTACCCCACAGATCTCTGGCATTGCCGGACCCACCAAAACTATCATAAGTGGGTCCCACCAGGCTCTGACATGCGGCCCCCACAGATTTCTGTCATGCCGGTCCCACCAAAACTCTCAGAGAAGGGTCCCAGCAGGCTCTGACATGCGGCCCCCACAGATCTCTGTCATGCCGGACCCACCAAAACTCTCAGAGAAGGGTCCCAGCAGGCTCTGACATGCGGCCCCCACAGATCTTTGTCATGCCGGACCCACCAAAACTGTTAGAGAAGGGTCCCAGCAAGCTCGACATGCGGCCACGTCGGATCTCGGCATGCCGGACCCACCAAAACTGTCAGAGAAGGGTCCCATCAGGCTCTGACATGCGGCCCCCACAGTTCTCTGTCATGTCGAACCCACCAAAACTGTCAGAGAAGGGGTCCCAGCAGGCTTTGTCATGCGGCCCCCTCAGATCTCTGGCATGCCGGACCTGCCAAAACTCGCAGAGAAGGGTCCCAGCAGGCTCTGACATGCGGCCCCCTTAGATCTCTGGCATGCCGGACCCACCAAACTCTCAGAGAAGGGTCCCAGCAGGCTCTGACCTGCGGGGCCATGCGTCTAGAATTGACGGCAGGCAACCACTTGTACTGGCACGTGCGAGATAAAATTGGCATGGCAACTGACATGTGGAACCCATGTTGGTGGTACTGACAGTTCTGGGCCACTTCGCATGCTGGGAGGCTGTCGGAACGGGAGGCCCCACTCAGGTGGGTCGTGTCGGCACGACATGCGGGCCCGAGTGGTGCAGGCCAGGTACATGTGTGTAGACAGTGGTTGTCTCCCCTTACAAATATGGGTCCCAGTGCTGCAGGCCTTGGACTGTTGTGCGGGCAGACACAAAAGTACATGAACAGGAGCGTGCAGAGTGTGGGTCAGGTGTGTCCACCGGCCCGAAGCCCACTTTTTGTGATGCCCGCCCACTGCTGACTCAGCAATTCGGGCCGCCAACCACCCGCGACGCTCATGTCTGCACGATCGCTGACGTTTACACCTCGCCCGTCACTATTTTTTCAGGCCGAGCGGCCCAAATTGCCATCTGTGACGCGAAAACGCCTTATCGTCATAGAAAAAGACAATCGCTGACGGATTTCCAAACCATCAGTATCATACCGTCATTGAAGACCCATATGTTACTAGTGTCACTATCTCTTCCCCGAACTAGTGCACCTATACACCTGACAAGTGTATTGGGTGTGTTGGGGATACAAGAGACTTCTTGTATCTTAATTGTAGGGTTGCTTGAGAGGGATACCTTTGACCTCTACCTCCCCGAGTTCAATAAACCTTGGGTGATTCATTAAGGGAAATTTGCTGCTGTTCTACAAACCTCTGCACTTGGAGGCCCAACATTGTCTACAATAATAGAAGCGTGCGTAGATCAGCATCCGCGAAGGAAGTCGACACCGGCATTGTTGACCTGCGCAGGGCGGCACTGCCGCCAGGTGCACCCCGGCACTGCCAGCCCAACCACACACTGGCACTGCCGCCTGCTGTTTCCGAACCAGTTTTGCCCGAACCTGTTCCAGGTCAGTTTGTATCCCCTAGTTTTGACCGCTGGTCATCCCGGACGCCTATATAAGCTATAGTGACACCCCTAAATTAGGTTTAGACCATGTTTAAGATAAATCCTAGTTCATAGTTGTTTGCTCGCAAAACTATTGAATCCTACACAACAATTTGTATCGATCTGATGTTTTGCTACTAGAAGTTTGTATGATCTATCGTTCCACTGGGAGTTGGTAGATTGCAAATTAACAGCTTTGTGGTCGGCGGCTACGTGCGCAAGTGTGTGGAGTTGCGAATATCTTGAAGGGTTGAGAGCTAGTTGTTGAACTGGCGACAGGGATCAATCGAAAGGCTTTTTCAGCGTCATACAAGTTATCTTCCACCATATCGAACGTGTTCATCGCCGTGTTCATCACCATCCACCTCGCTTACTGAGAAGATCGGGCCACCCCAAATCAATTTTGAACATACATAAAAGAAACTTACATTGGCTGAACACTGAACAACTGAACATCCATGGTGTGCTCCAATTGCATGTTCTAAGAAGAGTGAGGACTTAAGACCAACCTTGAGCATCCCAAAATAGTGTTGGAAGAGAACATTGCCAGGCCGAGCAACATTGTTGTAAAGTTCGAAAAAGGTCCATTTTGTGTTGTGATAAACCCACAAACTCAGTTTTGCCAAAACAAAATCAAAATAATAATAAGTATTATTAACACATAAAACGCCAAAAAAGGGAAGGGTTGTAAAATTTGTGTATGATTTAAAAAATATATACTACTTTGGAAGTTTCTTTGAATATGAATAAACAAAGAACTCACAAGAAGTGGAAAATTCCGAAAGTCAAGGGAACCTATAAATATTTTTTTGTCTCCCCTTGTAGTTTCAAATTAGTTTATTTTCCAAACATTTATACAAAAATTATCTGGTTTCTAACATTGATGATTCTGGTAAACTTTCGTCATGATTATTTTTAAATTCCTTTACGCCCTCCATGACCAAATATTAGACATATTTGCTTATAGTTAAGACATGGTTTTTGTTAGCTATTGCAATGTCAATTTGTGTTTATGTGAATGAAATTGATGTCACTAGATTCTTTATTCTTAAAGAGCATACACTTATAGTTGTGGTTTTGTGTTGTATATATTTTTATATGAAAAATGACAATAATTTAAAGCCGTCCTACGTTGTGATTTTATCTAGTGGGAGTATTTTAGTTTTTTGATTTATTTGTGTTGTGTAAGGTGTCAAATGTGCGGAACATTCAGCAAGCCTATGACTTGGATGAGTGATGAAATCCATGCGCGCTGTAATTTCTCCAACAAAAAAGTGGAAACAAAAGCATATGCAAGCTGAACAAATTTGTGATCTGTAGTAGTATCTCTAAACTCCTCTCAGCCAAAATTGCCTTAAATCCTTTTCTGTTTTCTCTTTCTGTACAACATGACATATGTTCGATCAGATCATCAGAATTAGACCAATATAGTTGGTAGCAGCCTCGATCATTCATCTACACTGCTGCTTCCTGAAGTTTCTTTCAGACAACATCTTGTTCAGCATGACGGTGAGCCTTCTGGACCCAGCGCCGGCCTTGATGACCCCCTTCCTGTCAGGCTCCCGTGGGTTTGAGCACAACCCCACCTCCGAGCACCACCCGCCGTAGCTGAAGAACTGCCCGCCGTGGCCAGGAGCAGCAGCGGCAGCAGGAGCTTCATCAACGTCGTCGTCGTCGTCGCGGGGCGGCGGGCGGCGCTTGAGGATCTCCCGGTCGATCCTGTCGAGCACGAGGTCGCCGTGCTTGAACTTGCGGGCGAAGGCGGCGCTGCTGAGCACCATCCGGCGGTAGTCCTTGGGGCCGAGGTTGAGCGGGTGCTGCTTGGGCGGGGTGTCCCAGCGGATGAAGTGCAGGTCGCTGTTCACCGTGGAGTTCCGGAACTCGCGGGAGTTGCAGGCCACCGTCTGGAAGTAGAACTCCGGCGAGGAGACGAGGTTGGCGTGGTAGAGCAGCAGCCTCCGCGGCAGGTTATCCCACCCCATCACGCAGTACTCCGCGAAGCGGTGCGACAGAATCGTCCACGCCGAACCTGCACGTACGCACACACATGCGTCCATTGATCAGTCGCTTTGCTATACTACCCAATTTTAAGTTTTTACAGGAAAAAATGGCACCATATTTTTTTATATTTTTTTTCACTTCTGATGCTAAACCGTAATTTTCAATCGACCTTGAAGTAACGTAATCTTCGATCACTCAATTTCATGTGCACTTAATAAAAATATGTAACTATTACATCCATATGCAATCCTCATGTGCACAGATCACAAGGTAAGAGCATCTCCACTCCTCTCCCATGTAGACTCCCGCGGTGCCCATTTTTGGTCTATATAGGGGGCTTCCGTTCTAAACACAAAATAGGGGCCGGTTTGTCCCCAGCTGTGACCTCATACAAATGATGTACATTTCAAATAAAATCATTATTGTTCCATTATAAATAAAAGACTAGTCATGTTCATATCTAAGCCTATAGTACATTTACTCGAAGTCGTCGTCATCGCTCGCCAGGCACGGCTCGAACCTACAAGGCGGCAGTGATGGTTGCATCCGCAGAGGCTGTGGTGGCGCACGCGGCGGGGCCAGATGGCTGCAGCGGCTGCAACCTAGGCCATCGTCGCCACAACATGCACGGTAGGCCAGCTCCTCCTCCCACCAGGACCGGCCAACCTCCACCGGCGACGCCAATGGCGGCTTCAGGGAGGCATGGATGGCCATGCGTTGGCCCGGGAAATCCTTCGGGTCGCCGGGGCACCTAAAGTCGTTGGCAACCATCGCGTACTCCAGCGGCGCCTTCCAGTCCGGTCCCTCCGGCTGGGGGGGGGGGGGGCGCCCGGATGACAAAGCCGCCGCGCTCGCTGTTGCCCTTCTTCGGCAGCTGGAAGTGAGGGTATCGCAGGCGGGGCTAGTCGCCCGCCAAGATGTGGTTCATCACACCCTCGAGGGGCCGGCTGCCCTACCACAGCCACCGGCCGGCCTTGTTGTTGTCCACGGGAGGCAGCCCATCCCTCTCGTACCTGGCGAGCTCCAGCTCCCGACGATTGGCGAAGAAGGCGTCCCAAGTTGCGGCGTTGTCAGGATCCTAGCGGGGATACATGCGCTGCTCGAGGGTGAGCTCGACGTAGTAGTGGTAGGTGATGGCCGCACGCTGAGCTGCGCCTCAGGGGCCGGGGGAGACCGGTACGCCTCCGGCGCTCAGGCGCCAGCCCGAGGGGCATATGAATCCCGACGGGTAGTTGGAGGCGCTTAGCGCCTCCACCTCCCGCGGGTGAGGGCAAGGTCACCGGACGCCAGATATATGAGAGAGAAATCTGTTGAACTAGGGAAGCAGTGAAAAAGGCGGGAAGCAGTGGAAAGAACGGGAAGATGTAAGCGGGAATCGTCGGAACTAGCGGAAATATGTAGGCACATCTCGCTGCCAATGCTGACCCGCGGCGATTTTCCAGCCGTCAGGTGCCTCCGCTAGCCTCCCTTTTTATTGGGTTCGATCTGAGGATGCCAGATGGGAAGTTGGGCGCCGCCAACGTGAAAAACAAATTGGTAGCCACCGCTGAGCGCGATTTTTAAGGAGAGCGACTGGAGCTGCTCTAAATCCAATGGTTATAGAGCCAACCTAGAACCAAATTAATTATCGGTAGAACTTGCAATAAAGGCAAATAATGCGATTTTTTTAAAATAATACGAATTAATTATTTAATTCCAGGACTATCACGCGCTTTCAAAAAATTCCAAAAGTGTGACTCTGTCGGCATGCAGCAGACCGATCGGACAGGGGCGGGCCGATCGGACCACAGCAGGCCGATTGCAGGTCATTGCGGTGGCCCGTCAGACGACAGCACCCTGTCTGTCTGCTGCAGTCCAATCGGACGCTAGCAGCCAAAGCGTGGCATGGCCCGGCCACGCGCGCGCAGGCGTCGCTCGACACGGCCACGCGCAGACGCTCTCTCCCGGCCTCCCTTTTCTTCTTTCTTCTTCCTCCTCTCTCCTCTCTTCTTCCATTCTCTCTTTCCTGCCTGCTTTCTGCCCGCTTTCTTCCCTGGCTGCACAAGAACAGCTCGAAAACTTCACCATATTTCGCAGATCCCTAGTGATTTAACCAATAAAACTTCACCATTTTGCTGCTATTAGTTGAGGGAAGCTCGATCTACAGATAGGTTAGGTTTTGGAGAGGATTGGTGGTGTTGTTTAGCAGCAATGGTGATGAAGTGGTGGAGGTTGGTGGTGGTGTAAGGGGCTGAGCTTCTGCTGGTTCGTGGTGGTGCTGAGGTGCTGCGTGTTGTTCGTGCTGCTGCAGTTGGAGAGGCTGCTCACGCTACAAGGGTAAACCCTAATCTTTGCATAGTAGTGTTAACTGTGTAGGTTAATGTGGGCTGGTTTTAGTGTTAGTGTATTTATGTGGGCTGGTTTTAGTAGTTGACGCGGACGGAAAATTTTTTAGGTGAGCAAAGATGACAGATGTAGTGAAGATAGTATTTTACTATGGTATGGGTAGTGTCCGATCAGATGAAATGGGAGTTAATCTGAGTGAGTTCAAATCTGTAGAGATGAATATGACTGCTCCTAGAACATGGACAATTGAGCAGGTGAAGGACTGGTTGACAGAATGTTTCGGGCTTAATCCTGAAGTGCACACAGTGGGTGTGCATGCATTATGGACTAAGTCGTTATCAAACATTTTATGGTATCTGAGGCCTGTAGATGATACCTCTAAGTGGGTGAGCTGGTTAAATGGGTCTGATAGGAGAGAAACTAACCCTGTGGCATTAGTTCTTCCGGTGGCGAAGGAGGTAGCGCCTCCTGAAGGCGGTTATGGTGGAGGAGGTGGTTACGAATCAGGCCATAGCAGTCAAGCACCGGGCGGTGGCGGTGGTTATGAATCAGGCCAGAGCAGTCAAGCACCCGGTGGTGGCGGTGGTTACGAGCCAGACAGAGCAGTCATGCGGAAGATGTTTATGGTGGTCAGGGTGATGGTTACGTAGGAGAAGACGGTGAGGTTGATGGTGACGAAGAAAATGGATACATGCAGAACCAGATGGAAGAGGAAGATATAGAAGGTGAAAGTGATGCTGATGATTCTGATGGGTCTGATGATGGCGCGGAGGTGCCTATTCTTGGCAGATGGAATCAGAACATTTCATCTGCAATGACAATCAACGATGGCCTTGATTCTAACTGGGAGTATCACCAGAATAATGTCGCCGTAGGGGCTATGTTTCCGTCCAAGCGACATATGCAGGATGCAATAGTTAAGTGGGCAATGGCGACTCAAAGGTTGCTCAGAACAACCATGTCATCTGGGAAATACCTGACGATGGAATGCCATGACATCAAATGTCCCGGAAGGGTGCATGGGTATGTTCCTAACTATGACACAACATGGCGTGTGAGCGACTTTGTGGCGCACACTTGTGAGCTTGCAAGTATCCGCAACGACCATTACAACCTGTCGTCTAATCTGATAGCTCGGTTGTTGTACACTGAAATAGTGGAAGGGCAAGCCATGGGAGTAAGGGGCATAATTAAGAATGTGAAGAAGCATCATTTGTACAACATTTCTTATGGCAAGGCTTGGAGGGCTAAACAGAGGGCACTGGAGATGAGATTTGGTTCGTTTCGAGACGCATACGACGCAGTTGTTCGTTTGTTGCGGACACTGCAGGAGAGGAACCCAGACACATATATAAACATCCAGGACTTGTTTTTGCCGGAGTACCCCACTTACAGGGTTCTGCATAGAGTTTTTTTTTTCTCGTTTGGTGTCTGCATCGAATCTTTCAGGCATTGTCGACCCATGTTATGTGTGGACGGCACGTTTCTCACCGGTCAGTACAAGGGTCAAATCTTGACCGCCATTGGAATGGACGAAAACAATCAAATCATGCCACTCGCTTTTGCATTCGTGGAGAGTGAGAACACCGAAAGTTGGTTATGGTTCTTCAGACAATTGAAGATTTCAATTCTGAAGGACACGCCGAATGTTTGCATCCTTCATGACAGGCATGCAGGTATACTGAAAGCTGTTAAGACACTCAAAGAGCCAGGGCAAGAAACGTCATGGATTGACATTCAGAGCCGTTGGTGCATGCGCCACCTGGGAGCCAATTTTTACACACAATTCAGGAACAAGAACCTTATGAATCTCTTCAAGAAGCTGTGCATCCAGATTCAACAGTGGAAGTATACTTTTTTGTGTACCAAACTCCAGGAGTTCACGAAGCAACAAGTTGTGCAGAGGAAAGCAGCACGAGATGCAAACATAGCAGCACATATGCAGGCAGTTGCAGCACAAACAGCAGCGGTAGAAGCACCAGTTTACGAGGAACCCCAAGGTCTGTGTGATTTGCCAGGATTTGACCCGCCCGGAACAAGGAGAAGGGAGGGAAGGCAGATTAAAAACTTTGAGCAGTGGATAGAGCACGAGCCTACTGAGAGGTTGTCCTTGTTGCACGACACACATGGAGCTAGATACGGCGTCATGACTACCAACCTCGCAGAATCGTATAACTTTGTGCTGAGAGGCAACAGGGCTTTGCCACTTACAGCTATAGTAGAGGGTATTTTCATGGGCACAGTTAAATATTACAGAGAGAGACGCGAGAAGGCGCAGATGCATATGGTGAACAACCCAGGCACACCGTATTGTTCGAAGATTATGGAGTACATGCATAAGAAGGAGAAAGCTAGACATCTTGCCGTTGTTCCCATTGGGAATGTGGAAAGAAGGTTCGAAGTCCGCTTACCTACAGATAGGTTCGGGTGTGGGAATCCGCAGAGGACGCATGATGTGAAAATTGGCAGTGAAGAATGGCCAACGTGCGAATGCACATGCAACAAACCAAAGTTGCTTCATCTTCCTTGCTCGCATGTGCTAGCTGTTTGCGGTGTCCTTGGGATGCCGGAAATCTCGTTCGTCTCTCCGTATTACCTTAAGGAGGCCGTGCTGAACACCTGGACCGGAGAGCTGCAAGGATTTCGATCATTGGGAAATTTCAACACTGTAAACCCTGCTGAAAGGCGATATATCCCACACCCGGCGCTACTGAGAACAGGCATTGGTAGAAGGCCGTCGCAGCGCATCCGGAATGATATGGATGAATCTGAAGCAGGAGGGCCAACGAGACAATGTTTTCTATGCAATGAATTTGGTCACTGGGACACTAATTGTCCAACCTTCGGCACTGGCATAGCAAGAAGGGGGCAGCGAGGCACAAGGGGACGTCGCGGGAGGGGAAGAAACTAGTTCGCAACTTCTTTGCAATTTTATGTAGTAAACAATGAATTTGTAATAAGTACGAAACTACTTTGCAATTTGAAATGTGAACCTATCTTATTGTACCTTTATGTATTGAACAATGAATTGTAATAAGTATGGAACTACTTAGCAATTTTATTATGGTCATGTACGTTACAATAATTTATATCCGTGTTATGTTATCATTTGTAATGAGTAATAACGACTGTTTTGTTGTTTGCAGAAATGGCAGGAAGATCATTGCTCAATAGGGACATTGAGAGGGCGCACCGTGCGGCCAAGCTAGAGGCCAACCCTAATAGCTTGTCACTAATGGTGACACACGGGGGTAATCAAAATTGGCAGATACACCCCGGTTGGGTTTAGAGGTATGTGGGATTTATTTGGTATATTCAATTTGAAGTACTGGCACATACTAATTGGATTCTCATATGAATTTGTAGGTTGAAGTGGGCTGGACTTCTACCTTTTGCACGGTTGGTTGAGGCCACTAGGTCAAAGGTCATCGGTGAGCGAGTAGGCACACCGATCAAGCGCCTTCAGCAGGACCACTCCCTACTGACCAGCCTGGTGGATCGGTGGAGGCCCGAGACACACACGTTCCACTTTCGATGGGGAGAGATGGCCCCTACTCTCCAGGACGTGTCTTTCTTACTGGGCCTACCGTTGGCGGGTCAGCCCATAGGCCCGCTGGCAGAACCAGTGCTTTGGGATGAAGAAATGTCTGCACGTTTTGAGGGAACTCGTGCGGGCCAGACTGAGTTTCTCTGTGAGGACCACGGTCCAAAGTGTGACTGGTTACTCAACTTCGAGGTAACCATTGTTATAACAAATTTATTTATGGTTATTGCGTTGTTATAACTAATATCTTTTTTTTCATGGTTGTAGGTTTCACAGTTCACACCGCCGATGAGTGAGGCACAGATCACTAGGAGTCTCGAGGCGTACATATTGTGGCTGCTTGGGAAGGTCATGTTCACAGAGAACCATCAGACCACCATCAACAGGCGCTTCATCCCCATTGCACTGGAGATAGCAGAGGCACAAACCGCCGACGACATCATACAGCGGAGTTGGGGTTCCGCGGTTCTAGCAGCCACATACCGAGGTTTGTGCAATGCTTGTACACTTGTCTCTCCCAAGTCTGGGCTTCTTGGCTGCCCACTGTTCTTGCAGCTGTGGTCCTGGGAGAGGTTCCCGATTGGTCGGCCAGACATAGATGCTGAGCGCCCTTTCGGGGCAAACGAGTTGGCTGATCCGGACCACATCGACATGCCAACTTTCGGCATACTTTGGACACGTCGCGAGGTATGTAGACTGCCGAACATAGTTCTTTCGTAATTTATAGTTTTGCACGAGTACTGACTATTTCTCTTTGCAGAGACGATTTGCTCGTGACCAGGTCAGGAACTGCTACCCTGCATTCACCGAGCAGTTCGACGTGCTCGATGATAGGGCGGTGATCTGGCAGCCCTATATGGCCTCCACCGTGCATGCAAGGTACCCCGGCGGGATCTCTAACCTCTGGTATAGAGATTGTCCGTACTAGATGACACAGTCGAAGATCATCTTCGATGTGTCCGTGGAGATAATGGCCCAGCAGAGGATCATGAGGCAGTTCGGCTCTCGGCAGCTGGTCGATCCTCCACCACCGATAGCACCTCTCCCTGCCTACGTCCACAAGTAAGTTCTGAGCGTCGCTAAGTTTAAGCCTGTTCATCATGGTTCGACTAACTCTCACAATTATTTTCTGCAGGTACAACGGGAAGGGTACTAGCCACTCCTCGACACGGTGGCTTCAGCGCGTTGGCTCGTATGTTGCTGAGTGGGATGGCGCGACAACACACGTCTGGCCGAACGATGAGCAGTTTGACCCACAGGAGTTTGACGCATATCTGCAGAGGTACATTGCAGCCACGCGAGTGCGCCTCATCCCGCCGACTGATCCAGCTCAGGCGCCACCTGCGTCTATGCACGATATGTACCCGACTCAGTCCACAGCCGGTAGTCGACAGCATGCGGTACGTACAACTTTTTATTCCACCATCATACTTGTCGTTTATCTATTGGGTTCTACGATTTATATGCTACCATGATTTTTCAGGGTCAGCTGACTGCGGACTTACAGGATGAAGTCGCTCGGTACACACGTCAAGTGTCCAGTGCGCCTCTTCTGCAGCGTGACCAACATGTGTCCTGGTTGAGGCGTCTCGAGGACAAGCTACGCGGGATCTACTCGGCTATCACGTGCAGTAGTTCCGACGTCGTTCACGCCAACTCCTTCCACCGCGACCCTCCACACAGCGGCGACGGCCACATCTCACACCGACCGTGACACCCAGACCACCACCTCTGGCCGGGCAGGAGGTTCGTCGTGGCAGCAGCACACTCCTTCCGTCGACGACTTTCAGTACCAGCACCACGGATCACGGCCACGTCTCACACCGACGCCGACACCCAGACCACCACCTCCTGACCAGGCAAGAGGTTCGTCGTGGCAGCAGCAGCACACTCCTTCCGTCGATGACTTTCAGTACCAGCATCACGGTTTGTTCGACGACTATCAGCAGCAAGCTGCTTTCGACCAGTGGCAGCAGCAGCAGGCCCCTTTCATGGGAGGAGTAGGATACACACAGGGTATGTACTATTCTATATATTGTGTTCCATATAGACTATACTCCACTTAGTTTGACATCACTTATGTTTCGTGGCACAGGATACACACAGCACACTGTGTCCAATCCTTCATGGGGAGCTAGTGATCAGGATCCTGAGCACATGGAGTATTACAGCACGCAGCAGAACTATGTCGGTATGCAGACTCCTCCACCAGAGCCCACACAGGAGACACAGTACGACCCCGAGTCCGGGTCCTGGATCCCTGCTCGCATAACCAGGGCCCCGGACAGGTTCGGTTGGACACCCCGTTCTACGCCGCCCCCACGAAACCCCAGACGCCGTCCATAGTCTCAGACATTTATGTATCTATGTATCAGACATTTATGTATGCATCACCTATGTATCAGACTTCATGTATGAACTATGTATCAGTATGTTGTACCGTTTAAAAATGGCGCCATAAGTACCTTCAGCTATACCCCTGCTAACCCTAAGCATCCCTGCTAACCCTAAGCGTCATGCAAACGAAGGAAAATACATCCATGCAAATAATCGGCTGCCCAGTTGGTCAGCTATCTGGAGGCAGACCGCAGCCGGTTTGCTGCTGTCCGATCGGCCTGCTGTAGGCCGACCGAGTCACACTATTGAAATTTTTTGAAAACGCGTGATAGTCCTAGAATTAAATAATTAATTTGTATTATTTAAAAAAAAATCGCGGCAAATAATAGTGCTACGATTGATTTGCTAAAACTCCGTGTTGGTGGTGCCGGCACGTGAATGTCGGCATACCTGCCGTTTCTCGGAAGCAATCGCCGATCCAAAATATGAAATGAAAAGGCACGTTATTGTCGGCATACCTGCCGTTTCTCGGAAGCAATCGCCGATCCAAAATATAAAATGAAAAGGTACTAGAGCTTTTGTTTTGTCAAAGCAACAGCGCAACGCATTTGTTGGTCTTCCTGAATTTTGCGAATTCCAGCGCAGCATGAACCGACAAGATAAAACCATAACCTCCGCTGATTCAGATCTACTTCCTCCGTCCACGTTTAGCCTTAAATTTTGTTTAGGAAAGAGTGTACTTTTCTGGTTTCAATATATTTTAAAGTAGTAAAAATTTCTTTTCTCTTAACGCATGGAAATCAAATTAATAATATTCAGCACGGGTTATTTTTGTTTTCTACATGCCTTTAGCTTATTGGAGGTGATTAAATTAAAGATATGTTGATTTGTATCTTTCCAATCTAATTGTTGCCCCATTTGATAATATTTTTTGAAAACCCCGCACGGACAGTTGTTTGTGGACAGAGTACTAACAAATCATACGTAAGACTGCTTATATTGAGGGGTAACATAACATCACACATTTTAAGGTATTTTGATGACATGGCATGACAATAACTGAAGAAAGAGAGTGGAGTGGTGACTAGCTATGTTACCATAACATCACACATTCCAAAGCAACATGAGTCTACAATGTAATAAATGATACAATACATGAAACAACATCTACTAGTACTACTCACTATGGAGATAGTAACTTAACTAGTCTAAGTTACTTCGCACTATGAGCAACTACTATCCATAGTGAGGAGTAACATAGATAGCAACATGAACAACACGCAATGCTAACTAAGCATTTTTGCATGTTATTAATTTAGTAAAAATAGCATAGTGATAAATAGATACGTTACCATCACATCACATAGTTTAAATCAAGATGAGTCTACAACTTAATAAATGTACTCCGTAACATTTTATGTTACTACATCTATGATACTACTATAGAGATATTAACATAGAATAGTAAATGTTACTAGCTAATGCTACTCCCTTTAATCTCTCTCTGCTCTCTCTGCAAATGCACACAACACACTTGCTCCTTCTCCATCCGTTGACCCCAGATGGCGTTTTAGAAAAGGTTCCACTCTGTGCTAAAATCGTGGATGTACTAGTACTACTTGTACTGATTCTAGCCACATGTACAGATGTATAGTAGGAGTCGGGTCTCGATCCGTACCAGTTGTGTCACCTGTGACGCCTCGTATTGCTGTTTCGACGACAAATTAAAGTCTCGGAATCAAGAACCAGCCTGTGCCAGTAATGGCCATGACACGGACAGCCCAAAACAATGCGAGTAAAATCACGGGCCCGTACCGTACCGTCCAATGATCGATAGTTGAAGAAAAGCGAACTACTAATCGGTGGCCAACACGCACACTTCTCTTGCAGTACGAAATTATTTCACGGCGGAGATTGACGGCGTGGTGGTGGTGGTGGTACGTACCGGTGAAGAGCTTGAAGGAGGTGGGCAGGCTCCGGCGGTTGGTGGTGATGTTGCGCGAAGGGCGGAGGAGCACCGACCGGTCGGCCTCGTATAGGGCTGTGTCCAGGATCACCGGCTGCACCCGCTTCTTTCTGCACAGATACCGCGTTTCAAATTCGATTCAATACTGTGTTGAATTCCAATTCGCTACAATTAAGGAAATTAAGTGCTTACATCTTCCAGCCCAGGCGACTGGTGTGCTGTATGAAGTTGAGATCCCTCGGCAGCCGCGAGAAGGCCTCCATCAAATCTGCAATTTCAGACAGAGCGAATCAAAATCCAGTATTCAGACACAGCTATAGAAGATACGGATTGTTCCGCACGCACCGTCCTGGGTGACGAGCGGGTAGTCGGATGCGCTGAGGTTGACGAACCAGTCCCACCGGCGGCCGAGGCGGAGGAGCACCGCCATGGCGTGGAGCGTGGTGGACAGCATGGTCGGCCCGCGGTAGGTCACCAGGTTGGGCCTCCCCACGATCCACACGTTCCCCACGCGCCCGTACACCGGCTGGCCAGACACCAGCTCCGATAGCCGTCGGTGCTCCTCGGCGGGGGCCTCCCGGTCCAGGTGCAGCAGGTAGCTGTTGGCCGGGTGGTACAGCGCCGCCAGCACCCTCGCCGCCGCCTCCGCGCCCCCCGTCGACGCCGAGATGAGGTACGCGAACGACACCGGATAGCCTTGGCCGCCGCCGCCGTCCAGGAACGGCCAGTCCGCCTTGGCGGAGGATGTCGACGGACCGTACCTGCCGCTGGTGAGGAGGAGCGACGGGAGCAAGAGGATGGAGACGACGAGGAGCGCCGTGAAGGCGGCGGGGACCGCCATCTCCCTGCCGCCGCCGCTCATCGCCAGCCCCCTCACCCTCATCGATCACCGTGCACGCATCCGCTTCCAATCCCCGACCTCCTTCTTGCTTCTACCAACCTGGTGCCGATGTTCCTTTCTTGCGTGAAATTAATGGCTGGCAACGGACGCTTTGTGAGATCTGGCAGTAGAATTGGTGAAAAGGTAAAGTACAGTAAACAGTTTCCCACCGGATGCTACTAGAGCTCCAGCGAGCTGGAAGTGGCTTGTAATTGGTTGCAGAGAGAGGTCACTCGAAGGGAGGTCGTTGTCGGCTTGGTGCCACGCTGATAGGTGAGTGGCCAGTGGGACCGACGAGGAACGATGGTCGTTTGCCACCTAGCATCTCGTGCAGAGCTCGTAAAAACACGAACTGAAAACTTGTTGCCGAGTTTGGTTTACGGATCGGAGCCCTGTAAACGAAAAATGTAATGTTTTACAGTTTTGGTTTACGGGCTCTGTTCTGCGCCAGCGGCTTCCGAACCCGTAAATACAGGGTTTATCAGAGACTAGCATATTTGCTCGTCCGTTGCTACGGATTTAATTTTTATTGAATTTGTTTGGCTAATTTCACAACCGGTAAAATGTCTGAATTTTCTGGATGATAAGATCTTTACTTTTTTCTCTCTCCCTCTTTGTTCCAAAAAAGAATATGCTGCTTAGGCAAGAAACATATTTTTATAAGTTCACTTCACGCATGATGTTGGACGAGGTGCTTGTCTGATATGAATTTCCTCAACATCTCTACTTCGTTCCATCTTATTGTTCATCATATATATTGGATATAATTGCTCCTCAGATTTTGACGACTGTGTGCATCTTGTTATGGAGAGGCCGGGTGTAATTGCTTGTTTTGAGTAATAAAAGCGTCCATTATCAAAAAAAATTGGACAAAATTGCCCATGTAGTTGTGCCTGGAGGGTCCAATCCGTAGAATTTTGTTGCTCGTATTTCACCAAGTTATGCATTACAGTACTTTTAAAAGCACGAAGAAGTAATACCACATTGAAGCTGGTGGATATGCATGTTTCGGTAATATATAGATCATAAGATTTAGATCGATTTCTGGGAATGCAAAGAGGATTAACCATGATGCTCAAGTGTTTAATACTGAGGTTGATAATGTAGAATGTAGGTACTTTCCATCATTATGTAGATATGCAATGCTATCTCGTCAAGGGCAATATCCGGTAAGAACATAAAGAGATGGAGTTCGGTAGCTTTCACCAAGAACAACAAAGTGACGCAAAACTGAACCTTCTTGTTGCATCCGACACAAACTTGAATACTTGTTTAAGTAATGAGTATCCCCGATCTTACAAATGATAGTATTAACCTAGATGAGCAGGGAATCACATGTGTTATTGAACTCCTCCCATCTAGCTTCCACTGTTACGACCTAGATCATGCCGATAACCGGCCATGGAACGAGAGATCATTTTTTTCCAAATAGGGGAAATATCACCCCAGTTTCTGCATCCAAGGGATGCACATGGTTTTTTTATTAGATTATTCACAACACCTTACAAGAACAATTAAAAAGATCGAACCGAAGGCACCAAAACTAACGATAGCTCGCTAATCCTACATCACCGATGGGGGGGGGGGTCAATGAACAGAGCCAACACCCTGATATCACACCAACGCGCATTATCAAAAAACCGAAGGCCTCGACAAGTCGCCCAATGGCGAGTGATACGTCTCCAACGTATCTATAATTTCTTATGTTCCATGCTACTTTTATGACAATACTCACATGTTTTATACATACTTTACATCATTATTATGCATTTTCGGCACTAACCTATTAACAAGATGCCGAAGCGCCGTTCTGGTTTTGCTGTTTTTGGTTTCAGAAATCCTACAAAGGAAATATTCTCGGAATTGGACGAAATCAACGCCCGGGGTCTTATTTTTCCACGGAGCTTCCAGAGACCGGAGGGATACGAAGTGGGGCCACGAGGTGGCGACACCACAGCGGCGCGGCCAAGGGGCCGCGCCGCCTATGGTGTGGGCCTCGAGAGCCCCCTACGCTGCCCTTCCGCCTACTTATACTCTCGCGCGAAAACCCTATTACCGGAGCCACGATACGGAAATACTTCCAAAGACGCCACCGCCGCCAATCCCATCTCGGGGGATTCGGAGATCGCCTCCGGCACCCTGCCGGAGAGGGGAATCATCACCGGAGGGCTCTACATCACCATGTCCGCCTCCGGATTGATGCGTGAGTAGTTCATCCTTGGACTATGGGTCCATAGCGGTAGCTAGATGGTTGTCTTCTCCTCTTGTGCTATCATGTTTAGATCTTGTGAGCTGCCTAACATGATCAAGATCATCTATTTGTAATGCTACATGTTGTGTTTGGTGGGATCCGATGAATATGGAATACTATGTCAAGCTGATTATCAATCTATCATATATGTGTTGTTTATGTTCTTGCATGCTCTCCGTTGCTAGTAGAGGCTCTGGCCAAGTTGATACTTGTAACTCCAAGAGGGAGTATTTATGCTCGATAGTGGGTTCATGCCTCCATTGAATCAGGACAGAAAGTTCTAAGGTTGTGGATGTCTGTTGCCACTAGGGATAAAACATCGATGCTTTGTCTAAGGATATTTGTGTTGATTACATTACGCACCATACTTAATGCAATTGTCTGTTGTTTGCAACTTAATACTGGAAGGGGTGCGGATGCTAACCTGAAGGTGGACTATTTAGGCATAGATGCATGCTGGATGGCGGTCTATGTTCTTTGTCGTAATGCCCCGATTAAATCTCATAGTGATCATCATGATATGTATATGAATCTTTATTTGTCAATTGCCCACCTGTAATTTGTTCACCCAGCATGCTATTTATCTTATTGGAGAGACACCACTAGTGAACTGTGGACCCCGGTCCATTCTTTTACATCTGAAATACAATCTACTGCAATCTCTGTTCTTTATTGTTCTTCGCAAACAAACATCATTCTCCACACCATACGTTTAATCCTTTGTTTTCAGCAAGCCGGTGAGATTGACAACCTCACTGTTACGTTGGGGCAAAGTATCTTGATTGTGTTGTGCAGGTTCCACGTTGGCGGAATCACCGGTGTTGCGCCGCACTACACTCCTCCACCAACAACCTTCACGTGGCCCTTGACTCCTACTGGTTCGATAACCTTGGTTTCATACTGAGGGAAACTTGCTTCTATACGCATCACACCTTCCACTTGGGGTTCCCAACGGACGTTTGCTTCACGCGTTATCAAGCTAAATTTCTGGCGCCGTTGCCGGGGAGATCAAGACACACTGCAAGGGGAGTCTTCCACATCCAATCTCTTTACTTTGTTTTTGTCTTGCTCTACTTTACTTTATTTTCTGTCTTGTTTGCTTTATATCAAAAACACAAAAAAATTAGTTGCTTTACTTTCTGTATTGTTTACTTGCTCTATATCAAAACACACAAAAAATTAGTTACTTGTCTTTACTTTATTCTATTCTATTTGCTTAGTTTACTTTTATTACTGCTACAATGGGTACTCCTAAAAATACTAAGTTGTGTGATTTCACTAGCACAAATAATAATGATTTTATAAGTACTCCTATTGCTCCACCTGCTACTACAGCAGAATTCTATGAAATTGCTTTCTTGAATCTTGTTATGAGAGAGCAATTTTCTGGTGTTAGTACTGATGATGTTGCTGCCCATCTTAATAAATTTTTTGAACTTTCTGAAATGCAAAAGTATAAGGATATAGATGGTGATATTATAAAACTGAAATTGTTTCCTTTCTCATTAAGAGGAAGAGCTAAAGATTGGTTGCTTTCTTTGCCTAAAAATAGTATTGATTCATGGACTAAATGTAAAGATGCTTTTATTGGTAAATATTATCCCCTGCTAAGATTATATCTTTGAGAAGTACCATTATGAACTTTAAGCAATTTGATAATGAACATGTTGCTCAAGCATGGGAGAGAATGAAATCTTTGGTAAAGAATTGCCCTACCCATGGACTAACTACTTGGATGATCATCCAAACCTTTTATGCAGGATTGAATTTTTCCTCGAGGAACCTATTGGATTCAGCTGCTGGAGGTACTTTTATGTCCATCACCTTGGGCGCCACAACAAAGCTTCTTGATGATATGATGATCAATTACTCTGAATGGCATACTGAAAGAACTCCTCAAGGTAAGAAGGTAAATTCTGTTGAAGAAACCTCTTCTTTGGGTGATAAGATTGATGCTATTATGTCTATGCTTGCAAATGGTAGATCTCATATTGATCCTAATAATGTTCCTTTAGCATCATTGGTTGCTCAAGAAGAGCATGTTGATGTGAATTTCATTAAGAATAATAATTTCAACAACAATGCTTATAGGAATAATTATGGTAACAACAACTATAGGCCATATCCTTCTAATAATGGTAGTGGTTATAGTAATTCTTATGGTAAATCATACAACAATAATAAGAGTGTACCCTCTGGTCTCGAAGTCATGCTTAAAGAATTTATTAGTACACAAACTGCTTTTAATAAAACTGTTGAAGAAAAGCTTGGTAAAATTGATGTTCTTGCTTCTAAGGTTGATAGTCTTGCTCTTGATGTTGATCTTTTAAAACTGAAAGTTATGCCTGAGGAAGTTAAAGATGCTAGGTTTGCTAAAACAAATGCCATCCAAGTTCAAATTAATGATAATATAAGAATGTTGGCTGAATTGCATGCTAGGTGGGATAGAGAAGAAAAAGAAAAACTTGCTAAAGAGAATAATGTAGCTAAAGTTTGGACTATTACCACCACTAGTAATGTTGATTCTTCACATGTTGCTAAACCTCCTACTATCAATAGTAAAATAATTGGTGTTGGCAATGTTTCTACTCCTAGTGCAAAGCGTGTAAAATTGTCTGAAACTGCTGAAACTGTTTGTGATAAAACTGCTGGAATTTTTCAAAATATTGGGGACAATGATCCCATTGTTGTAGATCATAATGGTTTAGATTTTGATGATTGTCATATTACTGAATTTATAAAGTTCTTACAAAAACTTGCTAGAAGTCCTAATGCTAGTGCTATAAATTTAGCCTTTACAAAACATATTACAAATGCTCTCATTAAAGCTAGGGAAGAGAAATTAAAACTTGAAGCTTCTATTCCTAGGAAGTTGGAAGATGGTTGGGAGCCCATCATTAAGATGAAATTCAATGATTTTGAATGTAATGCTTTATGTGATCTTGGTGCAAATATTTCTGTTATGCCTAAGAAAATTTATGATATGCTTGACTTGCCACCATTGAAAAATTGTTATTTGGATGTTAATCTTGCTGATAATTCTCTAAAGAAACCTTTGGGGAGGATTGATAATGTTCGCATTACGGTTAACAATAACCTTGTTCCCGTTGACTTTGTTGTCTTGGATATTGAATGCAATGCATCTTGTCCTATTGTCTTGGGAAGACCCTTTCTTCGAACTGTTGGTGCTGTTATTGATATGAAAGAAGGAAATATTAAGTATCAATTTCCTCTCAAGAAAGGTATGGAACACTTCCCTAGAAATAGAATTAAGTTGCCTTTTGATTCTATTATTAGAACAAATTATGATGTTGATGCTTCTTCTCTTGATGTTACTTGATTTGCACTTTCTGCGCCTAGCTGAAAGGCGTTAAAGAAAAGCACTTCTTGGGAGATAAACCATGGTTTTATTTTACTATTGTTTTGTTGAGTCTTGGAAGTTGTTACTACTGTAGCAACCTCTCCTTATCATGTTTTTGTGCCAAGTAAAGTCTCTATAGTAAAGTTGATGCTAGATTTGGATTGCTGCGTAGAAACAGAATTGCTGTCTGACACGAATTCGCGTCCTTCTCTCTGTAGAATAATCAAAAAAATCTTCCAATTTACGTGCGTGATCCTCAGATATGTACGCAACTTGCATTAGTTTTGAGTTTTTCCATCTGAGCAAGTTAAGTGCCTCAGAAAAATTCGTCTTTACAGACTGTTCTGTTTTGACAGATTCTGCCTTTTTATTTCGCATTGCTTCTTTTGCTATGTTGAATGGATTTCTTTGTTCCATTAACTTTCAGTAGCTTTGTGAAATGTCCAGAAGTGTTAAGAATGATTATGTCACCTCTGAATATGTGAATTTTTGATTATGCACTAACCCTCTAATGAGTTTGCTTTAAGTTTGGTGTGGAGGAAGTTTTCAAGGGTCAAGAGAAGAGGATGATACAATATGATCAAGAAGAGTGAAAAGTCTAAGCTTGGGGATGCCCCCGTGGTTCATCCCTGCATATTTTAAGAAGACTCAAGCATCTAAGCTTGGGGATGCCCAAGGCATCCCCTTCTTCATCGACAACTTATCAGGTCACTTCTAGTGAAACTATATTTTTATTCCATCACATCTTATGTTCTTTACTTGGAGCGTCTTTTTGTTTTTGTTTTTGTTTATGGTTTGAATAAAGTTGGATCCCACAATCCTTGTATTGGAGATATTACGCTCCGCTTTTTCATTTGAACACTTGTGTTCTTAGTTATGCTTTAATGTTCATGGCGAAGGCTGAAAATTGCTTCGTTGATTGCTATTTGGTTGGAATCAGAAAATGCTTCATACGGTTTGGAATAACTTGATACTTGGAAATTGTTTTGAGCTCTCATAGATCATGTTTAAGCTCTTGCATCATGTAGTTAAATCTATTAGTGGAGAAGTACTGTAGAGCTTGTTGAAATTTGGTTTGCATGATTGGTCTCTCTAAGGTCTAGATATTTTGGTAAAGTGTTTGAACAACAAGGAAGACAGTGTAGAGTCTTATAATGCTTGCAATATGTTCTTGTGTAATTTTTGTTGTACCTGTTCATACTTGTGTTTGCTTCAAACAACCTTGCTAGCCAAAGCCTTGTACTGAGAGGAAATGCTTCTCGTGCATCCAAACACCTTGAGCCAAAACCCATGCCATTTGTGTCCACCATATCTACCTACTATGTGGTATTTTTCTGCCATTCCAAAGTAAATTACTTAAGTGCTACCTTTAAAATTTCATTCCTTTGTCTTTGCAATATATAACTCATGGGAAAATAGCTTAAAAACTATTGTGGTGATGAATATGTAGTTATGTGTCTTAGTTCTTATAAGTTTCTTGTTGAGCGGTAACCATGTTTCTGGGGACGCCATCAACTTTTTACCTTTGTTGAATATCATGTGAGTTGCTATGCATGTTCGTCTTGTCTGAAGTAAGGGTGATTTATCATGATCAAATGGTTTGAGTATGCATATGTTAGAGAAGAACATTGGGCCGCTAACCAAAGCCATGTATCATGGTGGAAGTTTTCAGTTTGGACATTCATCCTCAATCTCTTATGAGAATATTATCTGTTGTTGAATGCTTATGCATTAAAGAGGAGTCCATTATCTGTTTTCTATGTTGTCCCGGTATGGATGTCCTAAGTTGATATCTATTAAAAACGAGAAATCAAATGCGATTTATCTCCTTGGACCTTTGTACATGCGGCATAGAGGTACCCCTTTGTGACACTTGGTTGAAACATATGTTATGCAATGATAATCCATGTAAATCCAAGCTAATTAGGACAAGGTGCGGGCACTATTGGTATTCTATGCATGAGGCTTGCAACTTGTAGGAAGTATTATGCATAACACATATGAATTATTACTACCGTTGACAAAATTGTTTCTATGTTTTCAAAATAAAAGCTCTAGCACAAAAATAGTAATCCATGCTTCCCTCTGCGAAGGGCCATTCTTTTACTTTATGTTGAGTCAGTCTACCTACTTCTTTCTATCTTAGAAGCAAACACTTGTGTTAACTGTGTGCGTTGATTCTTACATGTTTACTTATTGCACTTGTTATATTACTCTATGTTGACAATTATCCATGAGATATACATGTTACAAGTTGAAAGCAATTGCTGAAACTTAATCATCCTTTGTGTTGCTTCAATGCCTTCTACTTTGAATCTATTGCTTTATGAGTTAGCTCTTATGCAAGTCTTGTTGATACTTGTCTTGAAAGTACTATTCATGAAAAGTTTTGCTATATGATTCATTGTTTAGTCATTATCTTTTTGTTAGCAATCTATTGCTTTGAATCACTCCATTCATCTCATATGCTTTACAATAATGTTGATCAAGGTTATGTTGGTAGCATGTCACTTCAAAAATTATTGTTGTTATCGTTTACCTACTCGAGGGCGAGTAGGAACTAAGCTTGGGGATGCTTGATACGTCTCCAACGTATCTATAATTTCTTATGTTCCATGCTACTTTTATGACAATACTCACATGTTTTATACATACTTTACATCATTATTATGCATTTTCCGGCACTAACTGATACGTCCAAAATGTATCTACTTTCCCGAACACTTTTGCTATTGTTTTGCCCCTAATGTGTGTATTTTGGATACAACTAACACGGACTAACGTTGTTTTCAGCAGAATTGCACTGGTGTCTCGTTTTTGTGCAGAAATTCGACTTTCAGGAAAAACCCGGAAATAATCGCAATGGGCCTATTTTTACCGTGAAGATGAAGGGCCAAAAGGGCGAACCAGGGGGGGCGTGGCCCCCGGACCAGGCCGGCGCGGCTGGAGGGGGCCGCCTATGGTGGGCGCCTCGGCGGCCCCGGCGCTCTCCTTTCGACCTAAAAACGCCGGGGGGTTCGACCATATTTCCAGAGACCATCCAGTGCGCCGCCGCCATCGCGAAACTCCGCCTTGGGACCGAAACTCCTGGCACTCCGCCGGACGGGGAATTGGAGGGATCTTCACCTCCATCACCACCGACGCCTCTCCATCGACCAGCCATGTTTCCCCCATCCATGTGTGAGTAATTCCCCCGCTGTAGGCTGAAGGGGATGGTAGGGATTGGATGAGATTGATCATGTAATAGTCACAAGATTGTTAGGGCATGGTGCCTAGTATCCGTAGATGTTACTTTTATGATATTGTTGCAACTTGTTATGCTTAATGCTTGTCACTAGGGCCCGAGTGCCATGATCTCAGATCTGAACATGTTATTGTTTCATCATGATATGCATTGTTTTATGATCTTACCTGCAAGTTGTATACACGTGTTGCTATCCGGAACCCGAGGCCCCAAAGTGACAAGAATTGGGACAACCGGAGGGGAAGGCGGTGATGTGAGGATCACATGTGTTCACGGAGTGTTAATGCTTTGCTCCGGTACTCTATTAAAAGGAGTACCTTAATTTCCAGTAGTTTCCCTAGAGGCCCGGCTGCCACCGGCTGGTAGGACAAAAGATGTTGTGCAAGTTTCTCATTGCGAGCATGTACGACTATATACGTAACACATGCCTATTGATTGATTAGTACTTGGATACCGCTTTATTATTACCTGCAAATGCCCTACCATGATTGTTACATGAATTCTCTCATCCATGCAATGCCCGTTCATCCGTCCCTGTGCCTACAGTATTTTAATCCTGCTGTTTACTATAATCACTACGTTGTCTTTATTTCACTGGCTGTTATTTCACTATTCCTACTGCTATAAAACGGTTGCTACTGATAAACTCTTGTGAGCAAGTCTGTTTGGTGCAGCTGAATTGACAACTCCGTTGTTAAGGCTTACAAGTATTCTTTGTCTCCCTTGTGTCGAATCAATTAATTGGGTAATACTTCCCTCGAAGACTGTTGTGATCCCCTATACTTGTGGGTCATCAAGACTATTTTTGGCGCCGTTGCCGGGGAGCATAGCTTTATTTGCAAGTTCACTTGGATTGATATTGTTCGCTGCAAATTCTCCATCATGGGTAAACCTCGCGATACTAAAGTCGCCATATTACCATCCACTACAAGAAAAGGTACAACTCTGAGTACCTCTGCTGCTCTTGATTCACCATCTGTGATAAGTCAACTTGTTTCACCACCACAAACTTTACGTGTTGGTATTTCTGCTGAATCTGAAAATTCCTCTGATAATTTTGATGATGCTTCTACTGTGCTTGATAATACTGGTTCATTAGGTCCTTTTCTAGATGCTACAATTGCTAGGTCTAGACAAATTGAAAATACTGAAACTCCTAATGAAAATACTGTTCACCTGAGATTGATGATCTTGATGAAGATTATGTGGAACTTGATGATGATTTTATTGATAAATGCAATGCTACTACTAGTACAAGTAACCTTAAAAAGCTTATTGCACAACATGTTGTTAGATATAAACTGTCTCCTTATCCTAAATTTGCCACATCTCCTATAAACATTAAGGATAAAGATTATGACTTTTCTCTTGATCTATCTCATATATCTATTGTTGAGAAAACACCTTTTTGTGGTACTGAAAAAGAGAGTGTTGTAGAACATATGAATGAGCTTTCCACTTTAAGTAGCTTGTTTTCTGATGATGTTAAGATGCGTACTTATTTTGTTGCTAAGATTTTCCCATTCTCATTAAAGGATGATGCTAAGATTTGGTATAATAATTTGCCTCCTGATTCTATTGATAGTCCAAGTTGTTTGCTTGATGTTTTCTTTCGGAAATACTTTCCCGCTAGTGCTCAACATATGGCTCTGCAGAGAATTTATAGTTTTGATCAAGAAGATGGAGAGAAATTGCCTGAAGCTTGGGCAAGATTTTGCTCTCTTATTAGAGCTCGGCCTGGACATGATTTGGAAAAGCATGATTTACTTGATATATTTTATAGTGGACTAACCATTGAGTCTAGGGCATACCTGGATAGTTGTGCTGATTGTGTTTTCAGGAAGAGAACTCCGGACGAAGCTGAAGAATTATTGGCTAAGATAAGCAAAAATCATGATGATTGGGCTACACCTGAACCAACTCCGACACCTATATTGAAGAAGAGGGGTATGATTGAATTAAATGATGAAGATATGAGGGAAGCCAAGAAATCTCTTATGGAGAAGGGTATTAAATCTGAAGATGTGAAGAATTTGCCTCCTATAGAAGACCTATGTAAGATAATTCCCCCTTCATCCACAATTGAGGTACATTCTCTTCAACGCTTTGATAGAGGAGATATTCCGTATTCAAAACCTCCTGATCAATGTTTAGATGAATTTGATAATTACATTGTTAAGCAAAATAATTTTAATATGAGAGTAGAATCATCTAATGGAAAATTTTCAAGCTATTGGTAAATTGCATGATATTGTGGAGAGAACCTCCAATGATGTTAAGATGCTTGTTAAACATTTTAATATGATTCAAACTCAAATTGATCAACTTACTAAAGTGCAAAATGACTTGTTAAAAAATACTCATGAAGAAAAACATGCTTATGAAGTAACAACTAGAGGCGGTGTTTCTACCCAGGATCCTCTATATCCTGAAGGGCACCCCAAAAGAATTGAACAAGATTCTCAACGAACTAAAGAAATTAGTAGTCCTTCTAAGAAAAAGAAGAAGAAACATAAAACTGTTGTAGAATCCTCTGAACCTGTTAATGATCCTAATAGTATTTCTATTTCTGATGCTGAAACTGAAAGTGGTAATGAACATGATGAAGATAATGATAAGAATGATACTCCTGATAAAGAAGAAATTGAAAAAGAACCTGAAAAGCATGCTAAAAATAAAAAGTACACTAAAGAAGATTTTATTACAAAGAAACATGGTAATGAAAGAGAACCTTGGGTTCAAAAGCCAATGCCTTTTCCTGCTAAGAAACTAAAATCAAAAGAGGAGGAACATTATAATAAATTTTGTGATTGGATGAAACCTTTATTTTTGCAAATCCCTTTGACTGATGCTATTAAATTGCCTCCTTATTCAAAGTATATGAAAGATATTGTCTCTAACAAAAGGAAAATTCCTAATGAAGAGATTTCCACTATGCTCGCTAATTACTCTTTTAATGGTAAGGTTCCAAAGAAGCTTGGAGACCCAGGTATACCGACTATTCCTTGTTCTATCAAGAATAATTATGTTAGAACTGCTCTATGTGATTTGGGAGCAGGAGTTAGTGTGATGCCTTTTTCTCTTTACAAGAGACTTGATTTAGATAAGTTGATACCAATTGATATATCTTTGCAAATGGCTGATAAATCTACTGCTGTTCCTGTTGGTGTATGTGAAGATGTTCCTGTTCAAGTTACTCAAAATTGCTTAATATTAACTAATTTTGTTGTGTTGGAAATGTCTGAAGATGATAATATGTCTATTATTCTTGGAAGACCCTTTCTTAATACTGCAGGGGCTGTTATTGATTGCAATAAAGGAAAAGTAACTTTCAATGTTGATGACAAGGAACACACTGTCTATTTTCCCAAGAGGATTGATAAAGTATATGGAGTTAATACAATTTGTAATTTGAAAACTATCAAGGTGGGATCATTTGATTGTCCTATATATGAGCCTAAAGAAGAATATCGAACTCTTGTGATTGGATCCATATCAATTCAATATAAGGTAACATGATTGATTTGAGGTTTATTTCTTCTTATGTCATATAAAATCTATTTGGTAGCAAGACTTGATAAACCTTGTTAACAAGTATATTTTAATGCATAAGAGAGCTAAACAACATTTCTTTCTTTCTTTCTTCCTCCACTTGTTTTACTTGCTGTAGCACTTTTTGTTTTGCAATATGCTTTAGTTGTTTAAGATTTTGGAAATCATTTTCCTGCGCAGTAATAATTACTTTAACACCCAGAAATGTGCATTTTTCGAAGTTCTCAAAAATTTACAAAAATTATACCGGTAGTCTTATTTTTCGAAGGGGCACCTGGGAGCACTGGGGATGACCAGTGGGGCACCCCAGGTGGCACCCCATGACGCGGCCGACAAGGCGCGCCAACCTGTGGTGTGGGCCCCTCCTTGCCCCACTTTTTCACTTCTTCCTCCCATTCTCTTCTCTCTCCCGAAAAAACTCGTACTCACTTTCTCTCACTCGCGTTTCTGCTCAAGAACTCGAGATTTCTCGATCTCTTTGCTCAGCCCAGATTTCTGTCTGAAATTTGGCACATTTGCTCTCCGGTATGTGACTCCTTTGATTATCCAATTAGAATTTTGTTTGGTTGAGTATATCTTGAATATTTTGCTGCTGTAGGTAACATGTTTAGTGAGCTTGCATGCTTGTTCTAAGTGGTAGAAACTAGTTTTGATGCATGTTTAGTACTCTAGCAAGTTCCTATAGTAGTTCCCCTCAATTATATACCTTGAAATCAAATTTTATAATGATTGTTGAAAAATTTCAGAAAAGGAAAATGAACAACTACAACTTTGGAGAGGTGTTCGAAGGAGAGACGAGCACGGGGAGGCCCTCAAGGGCATCCACTCGGATTAGACGATCCTATAATGAGGACGTCATTGCACCAAGCTTCGATGAGGACAATGGAGCCCCTAACGCTTCACCTTTTCCATGTTATAACTTTTTGAGCAATGCAGGGTTGCTGGATGATTTCTTGACTCTCGTCAGAAAGGCGGGTTTAACCGCCTATATGGAGGATGAGAGGAAGCAATACTACATGCTTACTAAAATCTTCGTGGAGAGCTTCAAGTTCAACAACAAGCACTTCCACCCGACGGTTGCATTCAAGATCTATGGTAATCCTGTTACTATGAAGTTGAAGGATTTTTGTGCTGCATTGGATATTGCCCCTGCAGGTACAGCAAGGAAGATCGAGGACAACCCCAGGGTTTTGCTGGAGCTCTATCGAGAAATTACAAATGACGATTGCCGCACCATTCAGCGTGGCAAGATAAGAAACATTCAACTCCCCGCCATTAAGTATTTTGCTTATTACCTTGCTACTAGCATTCTTGGTAGGGAGAACACTAGTAATATTTCTAGTTATCATCTTGCTTTCTTAATTGCTACACTCACTGGAGAGACACCTTATCATCTTGGTGCTCTTGTTGCTCGCCGTTTGTCTAACAAGGGGCCTATTTATGGGGGAATAATTGCATCGCGTATTTTGGCACGTCTAGATCTTCCTCTTGACCCTTCTGATGTAGAAATACCACCTATTAGGTTAGATATTGCTGCTATGAAGAGTCACCAATTTGCTACAGCTGACTCTAGCATGGATAATATTGTCTATAGAATGTTATTTGCTGACGGGGATGAGAGGGAAGTCCTCTTGCCTCAAACAGATTTGTTCAGTGTTGACAGGAAACCATGGTCGCGCTCTAAGGAGGAGGTGGATGAGAAACTGAAGATACAAGGCTTCCACCAGCAACATGACTCCGAGGACGCTGAGCCCTCCTACGACTACACCGTCACGTACCATGTTGCTTCTTCCAGCACATACCTAGAACCGGGTCGTTCTTCGTCATACTACGGAGACACCACTTCATGGGGACCGTGGGAATGAACTCCACTTAGGCCAAAAGCCTAAGCTTGGGGGGAGGTATACCGGCATCACTCATTATTTTCATATTATGGTTGCTGGATACTTGTACATACTTGTTTAGTTTCTTATAATGGTTTTCTAATGAGAGGGAGATGATATTTGGGGAAGTGCTGTCAAAAAACAGATTCTGGGCTGTTACCAAAAAAATCGTGCGCACAGCCAGAACGTTATTTTGAGTTGAAATTTTTTGAGCATGTGCCCCAGGTTGTTATCTAACTTTCATTAGTTGAACACTTTTTGAACTGAGCAACGGAAGATTTTTGTTAAATTCGATTTCTGTAGTGCTGTCAGGTTTTGGCAGATTTCTGTCATCCTGCTTTTCTGTGTTTCTGCTAGTTTGCATTCTCTTGTTTTTGCTTTGTTTCTTTCCTAAAACACAAAAAGACCAAAAATATTTCTGTTGTTTCTCTTCACCATTTGTTTATTTGGTTCTTTGCTCTTATTTTACTTTATTTGCTATCGTTGGTTTGCTATGAGAAAACCCAAAAAGATTTTGCTTTGTTTTCTTGTTTCCTTTTGTTCTTGTTTCTAACCCAAAAACACCAAAAATATTTGTTGTTCTTCTTTGGTTTTGTAAAGTTCATTAGGGAGTTCAGAGGTCTCCGGTGGTTGGAGCTTGGTTTCATTCCATATTATTATTCAAGCTGCACAAGTGAAAGGCAATAATGACGATCTACGGCAATTTGATTGTGGTGAGAGGCTGGTATGAACTCTATTTGTTTTCATTTTTGTACATATACTCATCCATGTGAGCATGCTTAGTTGGTTCATGTGAGGTATATGTCATTTAATGAAAGTCTAGTAGTTTATGATCTCTCATGATTAGTTCCAATCTATTAATAATGAGTAGCATGTCATGAATATTTGCTTGCATTGTTTTATTCATAGATCGGTATGACATTGTGGTATCCTCCTATGAATAATTCACTCGAATCGACTTGGCACATGCTCACGCATGCATATGACTAAACAAAAGTCAATTAAGCCTCGATGATTTACTTTGCTTCAGAGTTCTTGTATCACTTTTATGCCTCCGTTAATTTTATTTTGTCGCAAGCATGATTATGACAGTTATTGCTCTCTTGATTGTCGCTTCCCAGTCTATTGCTAGCCTCCACTTGTACTGAGCGGGAACGCTGCTCGTGCTTCCAAACACCTGAAAACCAAGTTGTTCCAAAGTGTCCACCATAAATACCTATGCATGGCATTTCAAACCATTCCAAGTAAATTCTCATGTGCTACCTTTAAACCTTCAAACTACTTCTCAATTTGTGTTAATGTTTTATAGCTCATGAGGAAATATGTGGTGTTTTATCTTTCAACCTTGTCATTTACTCCGGACAGACTTTCACCAATGGACTAGTGGCACATCCGCTTATCCAATAATTTTGCAAAAAGAGCTGGCAACGGGGTTCCCAGCCCCAATTAATCAACCTTCATTAATAATTCTCTTCACGTGTTTTGCTCTGATTCATCAGTAAGAACTTAACCTGCAAATAGACACTTCCCCATGGTATGTGAATGTTGGAAGGCACCCGAGGATTCGGTTAGCCATGGCTTGTGTAAGCAAAGGTTGGGGGAGTGTCATCCATAATGAAACTAAAATGCATGTGTAAACAAAAGAGAAGAAGGATGATCTACCTTGCTGGTAGAGATAACGTCCTTCATGGGAGCCGCTCTTGAGAGTCTGGTTGGCGAGGTGGTTAGAGTACCCACTATCATTCGTTGACAACAACAAACACCTCTCAAAATAATTTTACTTCTGTCTTTGAAAAATGAAAAGCTCTAGCACATGTTAATCCCTGCTTCCCTCTGCGAAGGGTCAATCTTTTACTTTTATGTTGAGTCACCATCCTTTCTTTGAGTACCTTCTTGAGAGCATAACTGTCATTCTTAGTATAATATGCTTGTCCCAAAATATGATCAGCTGTGGTATAACTTTGATGCTTTTATCTTTGACAAATTTACTTCTAGTCTTTCTATGAACTTCAGAGGTGCCTGGGCATTTATGTTTTGCTGTACAAATACAGGCAAGCGAGATACCACTTTATCATATCCTTCTATGAACATTGCAATCCTGCTTATTGAAGTGTTTCATGATGCTTGTTATTAGTTTGTTGGTATCTCTTTCATGATTTACACAATTACTAGATGACTTTATTTGCATGTACCTTATTATGAATTGCTTAAGCACTTGCCATATCATGAGAATATTTACATCATGTGAACAAATGTGTTCGTGAAAGTTCTTTTATCGCACTCAGTTGTTAACTGAATTGCTTGAGGACAAGCAATAAGCTAAGCTTGGGGGAGTTGATACGTCCAAAACGTATCTACTTTCCCGAACACTTTTGCTATTGTTTTGCCTCTAATGTGTGTATTTTGGATACAACTAACACGGACTAACGCTGTTTTCAGCAGAATTGCACTGGTGTCTCGTTTTTGTGCAGAAATTCGACTTTCAGGAAAAACCCCGGAAATAATCGCAATGGGCCTATTTTTACCGTGAAGATGAAGGGCCAAAAGGGCGAACCAGGGGGCCGTGGCCCCCAGACCACAGGCCGGCGCGGCCTGGAGGGGGCGCGCCATGGTCCGCCTCGGCGGCCCCAAAGCCTCTTTCGACCTAAAAACGCCGGGGGTTCGACCATATTTCCGGAGACCATCCAGTACGCCGCCGCCATCGCGAAACTCCGCCTTGGGACCGAAACTCCGTTCGGCACTCCGCCGGACGGGGAATTGGAGGATCTTCACGCCATCACCAGACGCCTCTCCATCGACCAGCCATGTTTCCCCCATCCATGTGTGAGTAATTCCCCCGCTGTAGGCTGAAGGGGATGGTAGGGATTGGATGAGATTGATCATGTAATAGTCACAAGATTGTTAGGGCATGGTGCCTAGTATCCGTAGATGTTACTTTTATGATATTGTTGCAACTTGTTATGTTTAATGCTTGTCACTAGGGCCCGAGTGCCATGATCTCAGATCTGAACATGTTATTGTTTCATCATGATATGTATTGTTTTATGATCTTACCTGCAAGTTGTATACACGCGTTGCTGTCCGGAACCCGAGGCCCCAAAGTGACAACAATTGGGACAACCGGAGGGGAAGGCGGTGATGTGAGGATCACATGTGTTCACGGAGTGTTAATGCTTTGCTCCGGTACTCTATTAAAAGGAGTACCTTAATTTCCTAGTTTCCCTAGAGGCTGCCACCGGCTGGTAGGACAAGATGTTGTGCAAGTTTCTCATTGCGAGCACGTACGACTATATACGGAACACATGCCTATTGATTGATTAGTACTTGGATACCGCTTTATTATTACCTGCAAATGCCCTACCATGATTGTTACATGAATTCTCTCATCCATGCAACGCCCGTTCATCCGTCCCTGTGCCTACAGTATTTTAATCCTGCTGTTTACTATAATCACTATGCTGTCTTTATTTCACCGCTTGTTATTTCACTATTCCTACTGCTATAAAGCTGTTGCTGATAAACTCTTGCGAGCAAGTCTGTTTCCAGGTGCAGCTGAATTGACAACTACGCTGTTAAGGCTTACAAGTATTCTTTGTCTCCCCTTGTGTCGAATCAATAAATTGGGTAATACTTCCCTCGAAGACTTGTTACCCTCCAAAACTCCCCGACGGGTTTCGGTTAAGTAACACGAAGAGCCGGGAAGCTCCCAGGGCCGCTTAGTGGATCCCTGGCACCTCGCATCGTCCCGCAAATCTTCGGCCACGTCCTGGCGGTTGCTAGGGCGTGCCACCTGACCTAGACCTGGTCAGGAAGGTGTTAGTGCTTCGATGGTTCCTGCATGGTAGACACGTGCACGTTAAATACGAGCCCTTATCGGCTCTCAGGTTTCCCTGTGGATCGGCTCAAAGAGCCGATCGCCCCATGGTCATTGATGGATTTGCAATGGCATGGGGATCCTGCTTGATCAGGACAAAGCTAAAGCGATCCACGACAGTTTAGGGTTTTCACCGCATAATCGGAACATCCTACGTGCGATCGGGCCTAGCAGCTACGATAGATGATGCAAACTACCCCTACGAGAGGCCTAAAAACCAACATAACGTTGATCCCCGGAACATCCCTCGCAGGGACGGTAAACAGCATCTAACGCACCACCGGATCCTCCGACCCCACATAAGGCCTAACTATACAGATATTAAACTAATCCTTGCAGATGCAAGGAGCAACTATAACGGATCGGATCTACTAAGCATGATCAAGCAAGATGCTGCCCTTACGTCTGGATAGACGTAAGGGCAGCTAGATATGCAAGAGTTGCACTACGGTAGCATATTACGTGAAGAACAATGCTAACCCTAACATATCTATGATAACTACGTTGCTCGCCATCAAAAAGGCTTCAGTACGAGCAACGCATGAACAACATGGAGCTTATGCTGCCTAGATCGCAAGATGCGATCTAGGCAGCATGATGCTTACCGGTAGAAACCCTCGTAGGAAAGGGGTGGCGATGCGCCGAGATTGGTTTGTGTTGGTTGAACGATGATTGTCCTCCTTTTCCGATAACCCTAGATACATATTTATAGTCCAAGGGACTTTCTAATTGAGGCGTGCACCTAACCGTGCCGGACTCTATCTCTTTAATCTAAATTACAAAGCGATCTAATATGTTACAGATACACGGGCAATCAAGCCCAAACTCTCAGCGCAAGGCCGCTTCGAAGATGCTCCACGTGTACGTCCTTCAAGCCCATCTTCACTTACGGCCCATCTCCTGATTTGGCCAAAATCGGGTGGTAACACATGCCCCCTGGTTTTGATAATGATAATTGCAAAACCATCTGTATCCTTTGAAGGGTCATGTCGTGGCAGAACCGTCGCAGTTTTCTTTATGATGACGTCTTGCCTCCTCGCCTTCTCTGCCGACTTGACGGTTCTGGCACCACGTCCTCGGGAACTGCTTAGGCATTAAACCATATATTCCCCCTTTTATTCGGCCACTTCCTGTAGTTCTCTCCCTCATCCTCCTTGCACTAGTACTCCCAAAAACCCTCCTCGGCCACAATGTCTTCTTCTTCTTCCACCTCGTCAGGTCTTTCCTACGTGTCCTCCCCCATTAGGGAATCGACACCAGAGTGGGGTACGCAGGCGGCATACGACATCCTTGCCCCAACAGCGTGGGACAACGAGGACCACGACTTCTCCGTCTGGTCCGAGGATGACAAATCCTCGACTGACGGGGAGAGTGACCTCTGCTTCCTCGCCAATGAGGAAGCGGTGGAGGAAAGCGACGACGACCGCTTTTCCTGGGACGGGGTCACCTCCTCCGAGGAGGTGAAGGAGCGAGAGGAGGGGAGCAGCTCCTCCGACGAGCCGCCGGCCAGCGCCATTGCCTCGGCCCGGGAACCTCGGCGACTTCGACAGCGAGGACGACGATGCGACGAGGATGAGGACAACGAGGGTCCTGGCGGCCGCTACAGCAGCGACGACGAGCCGGCCGGGAGCAGCGCCGGCAGCGGCGACGGCGATGAGAGGCAGCAGCAGCCCCTAGATAGGATAGGGCTAGGAGTAGTAGACGGGGCAATGTATCCCCTAGGCCTTCCTTTTGAGAGCAATCAGCTCTTATGTAAGAAATCTCATTCATCGATGAAGAATTCCCCCAATTTGACTTCACCGATTTCCTTTGTGATGATTTAGCCGATTGCTCTTTGCATTGAATCTGCCGATTGTCGATTCGGTCGATGCTCAATGAGCCGATTTCCATGCCTTGGTTTCTCATGATAACTTTCGAGATAGATCAACTCAGATTCTCAAATTCCAATCGAACAGGACCAAATCGCAATCACGCCAACCTGAAACTTTGGAAATCCAAGTCTCCTGCGCTTAATGTTGGTCTCTAAGCGGCCAGACTCCAGGATTGATGCCTTCAGGAGAACTTTTTGGGCCATTGCTGAAAATTTCGATCGCCTACAACCTTTCTCGCGATGCTTTGCCTCTGTGCAGCAACAAACTGGCCTAAAGCCTAATCACTGATGATGGCTTCTTCTTCAAACTCCCCCCATCGACCCTGGTAGCTTTCCTCTGCACGAGCCCGCCACCTTTCAGCATGGTTACGATGTAGAGACAGCCGATTTCAATACCATCGGCTCTTCAGAGCGAAGAATCTCCAGGGCTAGCTGCCCCCCGAGCCTTGGTCAAGGCGAGAATGAAAGTGCACCAGCCGCATTGGGCCACTATCAGCTTCTCAACTGTGGTGCAGCATCAGCCGATTCTGACCAAATCGGCTATCAATAGCAGAGAACCTCCAAGGTGAGCTGCCCCCCCCGAGCTTTTCCAGACCAATGAGGCAACCTATGGTGAGAATGGAATTCAGTCCAACTGGACGATTGTCGGTTGTTCTCATGATCCTAGCCTGATCTGCACGTCCATGCTGTTCTGGTCATTGGCTAGGGCTGCAATCCTCCAACTTGTCGGCGACTACCAGCAGCTGTGATAATGACAATGTCTCAGACTACCAGCTGCTTCAGTATACGTCTCGGATGCCCAAACTGGTGCTTCTGCTGGTACTGCTGAACATGTGGGGTTACTCCATTAAGCTCCTGCTCGTACCGGTCGCATCCCTTGAGTCGATGTCTACGCATCGGCTGTGCTCAAAAAGTTTCAATATTTTCGATTTTTTACGGCCGATTTGTTTACGTATCGGCCCCCATACTTGAGCTTCTCTGCTGGGCATTTGGCATCCGTTCCCAGCTTCGTATCCTCATATCTCATCCGTCTATGTGCCCCCCGAGCCGATTCTGTCAAGTAATTGATGGTATCAGCTCTTCAGGCATCTGTTGGATCAATGCTGAACACAGACAAAGGTATGTTGAGGATAGTTTTGGCCGATTGCCAGAATCGGCCTCCTTTTTTGTTGCAATACTTGACGATGGTTTGCAACTTCTTGGATTTCCGCTGTAGCTACGTGGCATGATGGAGATAAAATCCTTTGCTTTTCATTTTTTTGAGGGCCGATCGCAGGGACCGGCCTTGCCACGTATGTCCAATGTCTTGGACGTGCTACTCCGTCAGGCCGGTGGATAAAACCAGCCTTACCCCATTTTTCGAGGCTTCGATGCGCTCACAACCCTCTAAACTGATTCCAGAGAGCGGCTCTTGGTCATCTGCTTCCCACACGCTCATGGCAGCTAGTGATATCTCGATTGAGTCATCCGCCTGAACGACTTCCACGTCATCTCCATCCCACTGTATGATGCATTGGTGCATTGTAGATGGGATGCAACAGTTAGCATGAATCCAGTCCCTTCCCAATAGGACGGCGTAATTGCTTTTGCTGTCGACGATGAAGAACGCAGTAGGTATTGTCTTCCGGCCTACAGTGAGCTCTACATTCAAAACACCTTTCGCTTCTGATGCCTGGCCGTTGAAGTCGCTCAATGTGATGTTGGTCTTGATCAGATCGTCGCTGGAATGCCCCAAACGACGTAGCATGGAATACGGCATTATGTTGACTGCCGCTCCGGTATCAACCAACATCTTGCTGACAGGCTGCCCGTCGATGTAACCCCTCAAATATAGGGCTTTCAAATGCCTGTAGCTTTTATCCCGTGGCTTTTCAAAGATAACCGGTCGTGGACCACAATCGAACTGAGCCACTGAAACTTCCTCGTCGCTTGGAGCGCGAAACTCCGACGGGAGTATGAATACCATGTTTGTATCAGCCGATGCATCTGCATCGGCATCAGCCGATGCCTGTGCATCGGCTTTCGCCTGTTTGGGCGCCATACTTTCTTTGGCGGGCGCGCCTTCGTCTCCACTGTTTGCTGGATTTTCGCGGCCAGATCGGGCCGCTCTTCTCAACGTGTACAGTGCGTGCCTCGGCTTCTTCCGGGTTTGCAGCACCCTACGCTTTTGAGAATGGCTGAGTCCATCAGGGCACCACCTTGGTCGGTGATACCTATCTTCTTCTTCACCTGACTCCCCAAAGTCTTCTTCTTGAGAGGACTCAGCTCGTCTGTTCTGAGGTGGGAGAGGTCCTAGACGCTCGAACACTGAAACCTCGTTCGTCCTTCTCCTTTGTTGTGTGCATTCTGGGCAGTTCTCGATTGTTGGCAATCGGCTCATTCCTGAGTCCCAGCAATGTTTGAAGAAGGGACAGTTCCAGTGCTTGTCCACATTGTCTCGTTCCCCAGACCTCCCTCTGGCGCGACGTTCGCACCCGTCGTTGTTCCTGTTGTTCTGACGATACCTCCTGTTTTCAGCATCAGACCGACGATATCTTTCATCGTCGTCGTCGTAGCGCCGACGTCGGTCGTACTGCTACTCATATTTGTTGAGGAGATGCACGGATAATGGGCGCTGATACCGTATGCTTCTCACCTCCTCCTCGGTTAGGTACCGTCTATCGTCGTCTTGGGCCGGTCGCGTGGAACGGCCTCCTCTTTATCTTTGCCACGAGAGTGGCTGCTCTCTGCTTTGTCCGCGCCATGGCGAATCACAAACCCTGCCATATTGACATCGAAAGAGAACCCTGGTTCTCTTATGGAGTGGCTGAGATCTACCGTATTGACGCCATGCGACAGACACGTGTTTCCTCTGAGCTTGATGTTGCGAGAACGGGTTGTCTCAGAGGAGCCGATGAGCTCGGCTTCACAGATGGCCTTCAGCTCATCGTATTTCTTCTTGTGCTCCGCAGGGAAATCCTTGTGGATGATCTGCTCCTCTGCCATCTCGGATGTCGATGTTTGACGTGAATGTTGCAGAAGATGTCCCACCGGGCGTGCCAGAATGTGTTACCCTCCAAAACCCCCCGACGGGTTTCGGTTAAGCAACACGAAGAGCCGGGAAGCTCCCAGGGCCGCTTAGTGGATCCCTGGCCCTCGCGTCGTCCCGCAAATCTTCGCCACGTCCTGGCGGTTGCTAGGGCGTGCCACCTGACCTAGACCTGGTCAGGAAGGTGTTAGTGCTTCGATGGTTCCTGCATGGTAGACACGTGCACGTTAAATACGAGCCCTTATCGGCTCTCAGGTTTCCCTGTGGATCGGCTCAAAGAGCCGATCGCCCCATGGTCATTGATGGATTTGCAATGGCATGGGGGTCCTGCTTGATCAGGACAAAGCTGAAGCGATCCACGACAGTTTAGGGTTTTCACCGCATAATCGGAACGTCCTACGTGCGATCGGGCCTAGCAGCTACGATAGATGATGCAAACTACCCCTACGAGAGGCCTAAAAACCAACATAACGTTGATCCCCGGAACATCCCTCGCAGGGACGGTAAACAGCATCTAACGCACCACCGGATCCTCCGACCCCAGCATAAGGCCTAACTATGCAGATATTAAACTAATCCTTGCAGATGCAAGGAGCAACTATAACGGATCGGATCTACTAAGCATGATCAAGCATGATGCTGCCCTTACGTCTGGATAGACGTAAGGGCAGCTAGATATGCAAGAGTTGCACTACGGTAGCATATTACGTGAAGAACAATGCTAACCCTAACATATCTATGATAACTACGTTGCTCGCCATCAAAAAGGCTTCAGTACGAGCAACGCATGAACAACATGGAGCTTATGCGGCCTAGATCGCAAGATGCGATCTAGGCAGCATGATGCTTACCGGTAGAAACCCTCGTAGGAAAGGGGTGGCGATGCGCCGAGATTGGTTTGTGTTGGTTGAACGATGATTGTCCTCCTTTTCCGATAACCCTAGATACATATTTATAGTCCAAGGGACTTTCTAATTGAGGCGTGCACCTAACCGTGCACGGGCCAGACTCTATCTCTTTAATCTAAATTACAAAGCGATCTAATATGTTACAGATACACGGGCAATCAAGCCCAAACTCTCAGCGCAAGGCCGCTTCGAAGATGCTCCACGTGTACGTCCTTCAAGCCCATCTTCACTTACGGCCCATCTCCTGATTTGGCCAAAATCGGGTGGTAACAAGACTGTTGCGATCCCCTATACTTGTGGGTCATCACTAACCTATTAACAAGATGCCGAAGCGCCAGTTGCTGTTTTCTGCTGTTTTTGGTTTCAGAAATCCTACAAAGGAAATATTCTCGGAATTGGACGAAATCAACGCCCATGGTCTTATTTTCCACGGAGCTTCCAGAAGAGGATACGAAGTGGGGCCACGAGGTGGCGACACAACAAGGCGAGCGGCCAAGGGGGGGCGCGCCGCCTATGGTGTGGGCCCCTCGAGAGCCCCCTGCGCTGCCCGCCTACTTATACTCTCCGTCGCGAAAACCCTGGCAAGAGCCACGATACGGAAATACTTCCGAGAGACGCCGCCTCCCAATCCCATCTCGGGGATTCAGGAGATCGCCTCCTGCCGGAGAGGGGAATCATCACCGGAGGGCTCTACATCACCATGCCCGCCTCCGGATTGATGCGTGAGTAGTTCATCCTTGGACTATGGGTCCATAGCAGTACCTAGATGGTTGTCTTCTCCTCTTGTGCTATCATGTTTAGATCTTGTGAGCTGCCTAACATGATCAAGATCATCTATTTGTAATGCTACATGTTGTGTTTGGTGGGATCCGATGAATATGGAATACTATGTCAAGTTGATTATCAATCTATCATATATGTGTTGTTTATGTTCTTGCATGCTCTCCGTTGCTAGTAGAGGCTCTGGCCAAGTTGATACTTGTACCTCCAAGAGGGAGTATTTATGCTCGATAGTGGGTTCATGCCTCCATTGAATCTGGGACAGTGACAGAAAGTTCTAAGGTTGTGGATGTGCTGTTGCCACTAGGGATAAAACATCGATGCTTTGTCTAAGGATATTTGTGTTGATTACATTACGCATCATACTTAATGCAATTGTCTGTTGTTTGCAACTTAATACGGGAAGGGGTGCGGATGCTAACCTGAAGGTGGACTATTTAGGCATAGATGCATGCTGGATGGCGGTCTATGTTCTTTGTCGTAATGCCCTGATTAAATCTCATAGTGATCATCATGATATGTATATGAATCTTTATTTGTCAATTGCCCACCTGTAATTTGTTCACCCAGCATGCTATTTATCTTATTGGAGAGACACCACTAGTGAACTGTGGACCCCGGTCCATTCTTTTACATCTGAAATACAATCTACTGCAATCTCTGTTCTTTGTTGTTCTTCACAAACAAACATCATTCTCCACACCATACGTTTAATCCTTTGTTTTCAGCAAGCCGGTGAGATTGACAACCTCACTGTTACGTTGGGGCAAAGTATCTTGATTGTGTTGTGCAGGTTCCACGTTGGCGCCGGAATCACTGGTGTTGCGCCGCACTACCTCCTCCACCAACAACCTTCACGTGGCCCTTGACTCCTACTGGTTCGATAACCTTGGTTTCATACTGAGGGAAACTTGCTTCTATACGCATCACACCTTCCACTTGGGGTTCCCAACGGACATGTGCTTCACGCGTTATCAGCGAGCAGGTGGCACAACCGGTCCAGCAGACCCTCGGCGCATACCATCATACGCGCTCCAGAAGTCCTCGCCACCACCGTCTTCCGCATACCCATCTTCAGGAGAGATCAATGCAATGACCTTGCGAGGCCTACCCCCAGGACGCCAGACGGCACCACCATCCAGCGCACGTCCATCACGCTGCGTCCGCCTCCGAGGCTCCGCTGCACCATGCCGCCGCGACCTGCCAACATCGGCGCAGTAGATGAAACACCGCTCCGCCAGATGACTTCCTCCAGGTATAACTTGTTCTAGAATGATTAAAAAGATCGAACCGAAGCCACCAAAACTAACGATAGCTCGCTAATCCTACATCACCAATTGGGGGGGTCAATGAACAGAGCCAACACCCTTACATCACACCAACGCGCATCATAAAAAAACCGAAGGCCTCGACAAGTCGCCCAATGGCGAGCAGGTGGCACAACCGGTCCGGCAGACCCTCGGCGCGTACCATCATACACGCTCCAGAAGTCCTCGCCGCCACCGTCTTCCGCATACCCATCTTCAGGAGAGATCAATGCAATGACCTTGCGAGGCCTGCCACCAACGCCACCACGACGCCAGATGACACCACCATCCTGCGCACGTCCATCACGCTGCGTCCGTCTCCGAGGCTCCGCTGCACCATGCCGCCGAGACCCGCCAACATCGGCGCAGTAGATGAAACACCGCTCCACTAGATGACTGATACGTCTCCAACGTATCTATAATTTCTGATGTTCCATGCTTGTTTTATGACAATACCTACATGTTTTGTTCACACTTTATATCGTTTTGATGCATTTTCCGAAACTAACCTATTGACGAGAGGCCGAAGTGCCAGTTCCTGTTTTCTGTTTTTGGTTTCAGAAATCCTAGTAAGGAAATATTCTCGGAATCGGACGAAATCAACGCCCAAGATCTTATTTTCCGGGAGCTTCCGAACATCAAAGAAGAGTCGGAGACGAGCCAGGGGGGGCACACCACCAGGCGGCGCGGCCTAGGGCTGGGGCGCGCCCCCTATGGTCTGGTGGCCCCAGGCCCCCTCCGAGGCTGCCCTTTCGCCTATATAAAGCCCCTGACGTGAAAACCCTATACGCATAATCCACGATACGAGAAAAGTTCCAGAGCCGCCGCCATCGCGAAGCCAAGATCTGGGGGACAGGAGTCTCTGTTCCGGCACGCCGCCGGGACGGGGAAGTGCCCCGGAAGGCTTCTCCATCGACACCACCGCCATCTCCATTGCTTTGCTCCCATGATGAGGAGGGAGTAGTTCTCCCTCGAGGCTAAGGGCTGTACCGGTAGCTATGTGGTTAATCTCTCTCTCTGTACTCCAATACAATGATCTCATGAATTGCTTTGCATAATTGAGATCCATATGATGAGCTTTGTATCGCTACTAGTCTATGTGCTACTCATGTGATGTTATTAAAGTAGTCTATTCCTCCTGCATGGTGTAAAGGTGACAATGTGTGCATCGTGTGGTTCTTGTCGTAGATTATGATCATAATCTCTTGTAGGTTATGGAGTTGATTATCGCTATGATAGTATTGATGTGATTTATTCCCCCTTCATAGTGTAATGGTGACATGTGTATGCTATGTTAGTACTCGGATGAAATTGCAAAGATCTATTATGCTCTAAGGTTACTTAAATATGAATGCTGAATGTTGTGGCGCTTGTTAACTCCGGCTTGAGGGAGCTCTTGTAGCCCTACGCAACGAATGGTGTTTGTCATCCAACAAAAGAGTGTATGTAGCACAAATGATAGAAGTTATTATTTATTATGCGATCAATGTTGAGAGTGTCCACTAGTGAAAGTATGATCCCTAGGCCTTGTTTCCAATACTGCAAACACCGTTATTTACTGTTTGTTGCATGTTTACTCGCTGCCATATTTTATTCAGATTACTATTACCACTCATATACATCCATACTACTTGTATTTCACTATCTCTTCGCCGAACTAGTGCACCTATACATCCGACAAGTGTATTAGGTGTGTTGGGGACACAAGAGACTTCTTGTATCGTGATTGCGGGGTTGCTTGAGAGGGATATCTTTGACCTCTTCCTCCCTGAGTTCGATAAACCTTGGGTGATCCACTTAAGGGAAAACTTGCTGCTGTGTTCTACAAACCTCTACTCTTGGAGGCCCAACACTCTACAGGAAAAGAAGCGTGAGTAGACATCAAGCTATTTTCTTGCGCCGTTGCGGGGAGGAAAGGTAAAAGGCACTCATACTCCGGTCCTAGGTAACTAAGTTATTTTCTCTTGCCGTTGTAAGTGCTCGAATCTATTTCCTTTAGATCCTGCAATTGCATCTTTTGGTTTCTTGTTTACACTAGTTAGGCATAATGGAAAGCAACAGTGAGCTTTTATTTCTATTTCTGAGTTAAGACATGGATTGTTTGCTGCGAAAATTAAAAAACCTATGGAATCTTATTTGCATGCTAGTAGCAATGATATTAGTATGAACGCTTTGAACACCATTGTTGTTAATGATATGGAAAATTCTAAGCTTGGGGAAGCTGGTTTTGATGAGCATGATATTTTTAGTCCCCAAGCATTGAGGAGAAAATTTTCTTTGATGATACTTTGCCTCCTATTTATGATGATTATAATGATAGTGGTCTTTTGGTGTCGCCTACTATGGAGAGTAAATTTTATTATGATTATACTATGCCTCCTACACTTGATGAGAATAATAATGATAGTTACTTTGTTGAATTTGCTCCCACTACAACTAATAAAATTGATTATGCTTATGTGGAGAGTAATAATTTTATGCATGTGGCTCATGACAAGAATGTTGTATGTGATAGTTATATTGTTGAGTTTGTTCATGATGCTACTGAAAGTTATTATGAGAGAGGGGAACATGGTTATATGCATCTTAATAATATTAAGTTTCCCCTCTTTATGTTGAGAATCTTGAAATTGCGCTTGTGTTGCTTGTCTATGCTTGCCACTTTGTTCTTCATGAATTTATTTGTGTACAAGATTCCTTTTCATAGGAAGTGGGTTAGGCTTAAATGTGTTTTCAATTTGCTTCTTGATGCTCTCTTTTGCTTCAACTCTTAATTCTTGCGAAAGTATCATTAAAATTGCTGAGCCTATCTTAATGGCTATAAAGAAAGAACTTCTTGGGAGATAACCCATGTGTTTATTTTACTACAGCACTTTTGTTTTATATTTGAGTCTTGGAAGTTGTTTACTACTGTAGAAACCTCTCCTTATCATGTTTTTGTGCCAAGTAAAGTCTCTACGGCAAAGTTGATGCTAGATTTGGATTGCTGCGCAGAAAAATTGCTGTCTGTCACGAATTAACGCAGAAGTATCTGTAAAAAATCAAAAAATCTGCCAATTTACGTGCGTGATCCTCAGATATGTGCGCAACTTTCATTAGTTTTGAGTTTTTCCGTTTGAGCAAGTTAAGTGCCCCTGCAAAATTCGTCTTTACGGACTGTTCTGTTTTGATAGATTCTGCCTTTTATTTCGCATTGTCGCTTTTGCTATGTTGAATGAGTTTCTTTGTTCCATTAACTTCCAGAATTTTTGTGCAATGTCCAGAAATGTTAAGAATGATTGTGTCACCTCTGAACATGTGAATTTTGATTATGCACTAACCCTCTAATGAGTTTGCTTGAAGTTTGGTGTGGAGGAAGTTTTCAAGGGTCAAGAGAAGAGGATGATATACTATGATCAAGAAGAGTGAAAGGTCTAAGCTTGGGGATGCCCCGGTGGTTCATCCCTGCATATTTTAAGAAGACTCAAGCATCTAAGCTTGGGGATGCCCAAGGCATCCCCTTCTTCATCGACAACTTATCAGGTCACTTCTAGTGAAACTATATTTTTATTCCGTCACATCTTATGTACTTTACTTGGAGCGTATGTGCGCTTTTATTTTTGTTTTGTTATTTTCATTCTCTGAATAAATTCATGCTCATGTGGGAGAGAGACACGCTCCGCTTTTTCATATGAACACTAGTGTTCTTCATTTTTACTTTTAATGTTCAAGGGCGAAAGTTGATCGCTTCACTTGTTGCTATTTGGTTGGAATCAGAAAATGCTTCATATGGTCTTGAATAATTTGATACTTGGCAATTGTTTTGAGCTCTCATAAATCATGTTTAAGCTCTTGCATCATGTAGTTTAAATCTAGTAGTGGAGAACTACTGTAGAGCTTGTTGAAATTTGGTTTGCATGATTGGTCTCTCTAAGGTCTAGATATTTTATGGTAAAAGTGTTTGAGCAACAAGGAAGACAGTGTAGAGTCTTATAATGCTTGCAATATGTTCTTATGTAAGTTTTGCTGTACCGGTTTATACTTGTGTTTGCTTCAAACAACCTTTCTAGCCAAAGCCTTGTACTGAGAGGAAATACTTCTCGTGCATCCAAAACCTTGAGCCAAAACCTATGCCATTTGTGTCCACCATATCTACCTAATATGTGGTATTTCCTGCCATTCCAAGTAAATACTTCATGTGCTACCTTTAAACAATTCAAAAGCTATTATCTCTTATTTGTGTCAATGTTTTATAGCTCATGAGGAAGTATGTGGTGTTTTATCTTTCGATCTTGTCATTTACTTGTGACAGACTTTCACAATGGACTAGTGGCTCATCCGCTTATCCAATAATTTTGCAAAAAGAGCTGGCAATGGGGTTCCCAACCCCAATTAATTAACTTGCATTAATAATTCTCTTCACATGTTTTGCTCTGATCTATCAGTAAGCAACTTAAATTTGCAAATAGACACTCCTCCATGGTATGTGAATGTTGGAAGGCACCCGAGGATTCGGTTAGCCATGGCTTGTGAAAGCAAAGGTTGGAGGGAGTGTCACCTAATAAATAAAACTAAAGTACATGTGTAAACAAAAGACAAGAGGGATGATCTACCTTGCTGGTAGAGATAACGTCCTTCATGGGAGCCGCTCTTGAAAGTCTGGTTGATAAAGTAGTTAGAGTACCCATTACCATTCGTTGACAACAACAAACACCTCTCAAAACTTTACTTTTATGCTCTCTATATGATTTCAAAACTTGAAAAGCTCTAGCACATGATTTAATCCCTGCTTCCCTCTGCGAAGGGCCTATCTTTTACTTTATTGTTGAGTCAGTTTACCTATTTCCTTCCATCTTAGAAGCAAACACTTGTGTCAGTGCATTGATTCTTACATATTTTCTTATTTGCATTCATCATATTACTTTATGTTGACAATTATCCATGAGATATGCATGTTGAAAGTTGAAAGCAACTGCTGAAACTTATATCTTCCTTTGTGTTGCTTCGATGCCTTTACTTTGAATTTATTGCTTTATGAGTTAACTCTTATGCAAGACTTTTTGATACTTGTCTTGAAGGTACTATTCATGAAAAGTTTTGCTATATGTTATCTATTTGTTAGCAAACTATAGAACATTGCTTTGAATCACTCCATTCATGTCAAATGCTTTACAATAATGTTAATCAAGATTATGATGGTAGCATGTCACTTCAGAAATTATTTGTGTTATCGTTTACCTACTCGAGGGCGAGTAGGAACTAAGCTTGGGGATTGCGAGCACGTATAACTATATATGGAAAACATGCCTACATGATTAATAGACTTGATGTTCTGTCTTAATGCTATTTCAATCCTATCAATTGCCCTGTAATTTGTTCACCCAACACTTGTTATTGGAGAGTTACCACTAGTGTAGATAGCTGGGAACCCCGGTCCATCTCGCATCATCATATACTCGTTCTTTATGTCATTGGAAGTAGTATCAACTATTTTACGGTGCCATTGTCTCGTGTTCTTATTCTTGCTGCTGTGTTATTGTTACTCTGCTCTCATATTCTTCTGCTTTCACATCACCCCATTACTAGTGATTTTCCAGGTGCAGCTGAATTGACAACTCAGTTGTTAAGGCTTATAAGTGTTCTTTACCTCCCCTTGTGTCGAATCAATAAATTTGGGTTTTACTTCCCTCGAAGACTGTTGCGATCCCCTATACTTGTGGGTTATCAAGACTATTTTCTAGCGCCGTTGGTGGGGATGGCTTCTGGGGGCACTTGTGGTGACCCTGCATACCACTGCATGTTGTAGTATGCCAGTCGTTGATATAACATTCGCGAAGTACCAATCCGCAAATATTACATCCCTCAGAGTAGTACAACAGAACATAGCAGGTCCAAACTTATTCATACATTATTACAAACCATATGTACATATCATCTTGGAGCTCCTCTTGGGTCCAAAGAGGTTTACTCCTGGGTTCGAGGCGAACCCAACTTAGCTTACAATATAGGAGTTTCACGAGACTTAACATTTATTCTCTCGAGCAGCTAGGTATTAAGAGTTCGCGCTGCTCGGCTACTACTACTACTACTGGATACTTCTAGGCTTGGTCTCCTCCGGAAGCCTCCCCGGTTCCGTAGACTATGAGGTAGTCTACGCCTTCAAGAGAGGTCTGGTTCTTCATAGCCGATGAGGTCGGCTCCTTCAGGGTTGTTGTTGTCCTCCTCCAGATGATTCAGACAGTCTAAGCAGGGGATTTAAGAGTGGTATGAGTACGAGCGTACTCAACAAGTTCATATTAGGAAAGAGGTGTTTAATGCTCTAACTACGGCACCAGACCAGAAAGTCTGATACCATGCAGATTTTGATAACCATTTCTTCAAAAGGTTGTTTTTATTCAGAAGAACTATGTCCGTCAGTTCACCGGTTTACTAGAACTTCATGGAGTTCCTTTCCGGCCGCGTTCGCAGGAACAGGGAGTGACTAGTCACAGTTCGTTACACTCTGCAGAGGTGTGTTTCTTTACCCATAAGAGATCTTAACCTTGGTGCCAACCGGGCAGCTTTCCCGTCCACACTTCCTTCGGTGTGAGGCCCGGTATAAGGTTCTAGTCAATCATGTTCCTCCGCTACCTCGCACACCCACCCGTTGTTGCATGCCCCGACCCTGGGTCCACGCCGGTCCCATTATTCCTGTAGATTTCAAGGTGGACCCCGACCACGACGACAGTGCTGGGCTCTACCATACACTCCTACGCCGGTAGCTGCAACCCATCATAGACCGCAATACCGTGGGGACTTAAGGCTTCCCCAGCCTACCGCTTGTTCTTCGGGCGACAAGTGTCTACGGACTATGCCGTGGGGACTTAAGGCTTCCCCAGCCTACCGCTTGCCCCCGACAGATACAAGTGTCTACGGTAAAGCGCGTCCGTTGATGTACGAGAGGTGGAAACACTTTTGACTACTCCGTCCCATTCCAGATCTTATGGTTAACACGGGTATTACGGCACAAGAATCACTGGACGACATTTGTTGTTTAATCCTAGATGGATATAAACCCTTGCAATGGAACCTCCACCATATCAACACAATCCATGGTTCCATTGCCCACCACATAGTCATATTCATAGTTATGAAAATAATGGTTTTGCTTTTTATGCAGTAGTGATAAATATAGTACTTTGCAAGTAATTTGGTAAAAATACTCAAATGACATGAGCAAGCGATGAACTTGCCTGAATACTGCAAAGTGTTGCAGTTGGATGGTGTGGACTGACCCTTGTCCTCGGTTTCTGAAAAATAGCATCATTGTCCGATAAGGGCAATGGTTAAAAAGCAATTATGCATGATTCCAGTTTTAGGGTTTGCCCCCCCCTTTTTTCCGGTGTTTATTATTTTATGTAGAAGGTTAATACTAAGAAAAATTTAGGGTTATTCTGTTTAAGGTAAAATACAACCTTGAAATGTTGTCAAGGTGTTTTTTATAGTCCAAAAGCATTATTGGACTTATTTTTATTATTGAAAATATATATGTGTGATTTAAATGATTATTTAAACCACCATATTAAGACTTATTCTTGATTATCTTCAAAAATTCTCTTTCATATTTTATTTAGATAGGGAATTTTATGCTGATCACATTTCATATTTTTAATTATTTTTTTAGAGCTGTTAAATAATTATAGTGCTTTTCTAAAGTTTCTGCATTTTAATAGAATTTGTGAAATGGCAGAAATGCCCCTGGGCCCCACCTGTCAGGGTGGCCCAACGGGTTAGGTCGCACCCGAGCCACCCTTTGGGCTCGGTCGGCCCATTCGTCCTCTCCTCTCTCCTCACGCGGAAACCCTAACCCCTCGCGTCTCTCTGGCGATTCTGCGTCGCCGCCCCCTTCGCCGGATTCTCCCGGCCAACTCCGGCCATCCCCGGCGATGAGATGCGGCGGATCTGGTCCGCCTCACGACGGCGCACCAGATCCTCCGGCTCGATCTGCTCTTCGCCACCTTCCCGTTCGCCCCCGTCACGATCGCCCGCTCGGTTGCGCGGTGGTGCGCCGCCCACCGGCGACTCTGGCGCCGTGACGCCGCCGTGGACGTTGACGTGATGATGGAGCGCACGCGCTCGGCGACGCCAGGCCAGGCGCGGCTTGGCGCTGCCGTGGGTGGCCCGTGCCGCCGTGCCGCCATGGCACGCCGGTGCTCTGCTCCAGGTACACGCCTCCGTTTTCCCCCTCCTCTTCTTTCTCTGTGCTCTACTCCAGGGTTTGGCCTGCCTCTCCGATGGAGATGCTGTGCCGTGCCCACTGCTTGTGCTGGCTGTGCATGCGTGTGTGCTGCTGTGCCATCTGTTGCTGCCATGGATGCTGGCTGTTGCTGCTTGTCTAGCCTGTTCATGTGTTGCTGTGCTTGTGTGGCTGTAAACCTGCTAGGCTGCTGCTACTGCTCTACTGCCATGCCATAGCTCTATTGTTGCTTATGCTGGTACTCCCCTCTCCCTGAGCTAAGCATGTGTGCTCTCCTCCTATGCTGCTGTGACTCATGAGCACTTGCTCATGAGCATCCTATGATGCTATTGCCATGCTAGGTTGGTCCAGAACTTACTACTGGTGCTCTGCCTTTCCTGTAGTAACCTATACTAGCCCCTGGCTTGATTTATGTGTAGAATCCTTGCAGTTATGCAAGTGCCAGTGCTTCTGAGTGATTCTTATTCTCGCGCAATTTATCAAGTGTATTCATGAATTGGTGCCAGTGATGCCCTAGCATGCCCTGGCATGCTCTAGCAAGCTCCTGATGATCATATGATCATCAGTTGCTTGTAAAAACTGCTGTGTGGTATCTGTGCCTCATGCTACTCAACCTGTGATGTGTGTGTGTCACACAGGTTTGCCCTGGTGTGTGCTAGTGCTGGTTTAAGCAACTGCTGTTGCTTGCAGTGGTCCATTGGATCACTGCAAAGCCCTGGTGCTTTGATTTGTCTAATTAGTTCACTTATCTGTATTGGCCTGAATTATACTGAAGTGGATAAGTGATGTTAACTTCTTTGCAGTTGTGATCATCCAATTGATTATGACAGGGCTAGATGGATACCAACACTCAGTTGTGTACCCTAGCCCTCTACTGAATCCAAATGGATAATGATGTGTGGGTTCTTGTGCTGGCTGTAGGTTGAGGTAGTCCTGGCAGCACTGTGATGCTGTCAAGGATAGCTCCCTTCTTCTGTGGCTTGCTCTAGTTGGTACTAGCTTGCTGGATTTAAACAACTGCTCACTGGCTTGCTCCAATACTGGACTTCCAGTGGCTTTTGATGTTGAGAAATTCCATAGACAAGGATTTGTCTACTGTCTGATGGTTAGTGAACCACTTAGTGCTAGGTGAGTTGGGCTAGGCTAGCGGTGGATCATTCCTTGCTGGATTCTCTGGTTTGCCTCAGTGATGGTACACTTGGCTTAACCATTTCTTCCCTAGGATGATTTCCTTCTGGCTTATTCCCTTTTTGCCAGCATCAAATGGTTTAACACCAAATGATGATGCACACAGGGTAATCATACCCTCTGGCTTGTGTATGTGTTATGCACATGCTTATTTATGAGCAAAACAGATGTTTGCCCATGATTTCTGGTGTATACCTCACTCCAGCTCCTAGATTTATTGGTTGGTGTAGAGGATTGCTTCAGTGTTAAGCTTGTGCTTGCCCTGCTCCTCCTTGCAACCTTGTGGTGTTTGATTCCGTGCTGTGGTGAGTTGGGCAGATTGAACAGCAGTGGCTGTTCATGTGTTCTTGTGTTCTTGTGTTCTTGGTGACTTACCCAGTGAAGCCTGTCGATGGATATGGCTTAGGGTTTGGCTGTGAAAAGTTTATATGTGGTGCTCCCCTTGCATCCCTGGTCGACAGCTCCAGCTTGTCACTTTGGTGACTCACAGTGTATGTGTGCTGCATGCACACCACCCTGTGAGCAGGCTGTGTGTGTGTGTAATCCTGTGCTATGCACCTGGACCTAAATCTTGGCTGTGGCAGGGATCAGCTCGGCCACTTTGATCCTATCTGATCATTTCCTAGTTTCATTTGATTTCTAACCTGCCAAGTGGCTATGCCACTTGGCATAACTTCTTGTCTTGCTTTGTTTTGTGCAGGGAATCAACAATTGATCAAATGGACATGAAGATCACCAAGTGAAAGATCACATTGTAGTTTAGGATTTATTTTCATTACTTGTAATTTTCTTTATCTTTTACTATTCAAGCAATTCTTGTATTGTGTTGTAATATTCATTTATTTTCTTGTGAATATTGTAAAGATAATGTAATTTGTGTGATGATCAATAAAGCTCAAGGTTTCTCTAATGAGCTTTATTTATTAATTATTATTTGTATTTTAATTATTTACTTAGTGACTTTCCTTTCAATTAAATAATGAGATATTTGTTTGATGTTTGTATTTGAAATTCAAATTCAACTTTGAGTTGAATTCAATTATGCAACCAAACTTTGTGATGCAAACTCTCCCCTCTCTTCTCAAAACCCTAATCTAGTTAGGTGAGATACAAGTTTGTCGCACTCTCGAAACCTTAACCCTGTAAGGTGTTGAGAGAGAAACTTGTCCCCCTTTGATGCAGTTTTTGTTTAAAAAACGCGAAATTTCCCCAGAATTTGCAATGCAATGCACATCCCTTTCTAAAATCTACCCCTCGATTGCCTCTAAACCTGGGACATTACAACTTCCCCGTCCCGGCGGCGTGCCGGAACAGAGATTCTGTCCCCCGAATTGGAGTTTCGCGATGGCGGCGGCGCCCTGGAGTCTTTCTGGTTTCGTCAATTGGTCTCGATGTTTTAGGTCAGACGGCTTAAATAGGCGAAGAGTCGGAGTCGGAGGGGCCACGGGGCCTCCTCACACTAGGCCGGCGCGGCCGGGGTGGAGCCGCGCGGCCACCATGTGTGGGGCCCCCAGGGCACCCCTCTGGTCCCCCTGACTTTCTGGAAGGTTCCGGGAAAAATAAGATGTTGGGTCTTCGTTTCGTCGAATTCCGAGAATATTGCCCGAACAGCCTTTCTGGAACCAAAAACAACAGAAAACATCAACTGGCCCTTTGGCATCTCGTTAATAGGTTAGTTCCGGAAAACGCAATAAAACATTATAAAGTGTGAGCAAAACATGTAGGTATTGTCATAAAACAAGCATGGAACATCAGAAATTATGGATACGTTGGAGACGTATCAAGCATAGAAAATAGCTTGATGTCTACTCACGCTTCTTTTCCTGTAGACAGTGTTGGGCCTCCAAGAGCAGAGGTTTGTAGAACAGCAGCAAGTTTCCCCTTAAGTGGATCACCCAAGGTTTATCGAACTCGGGAGGAAGAGGTCAAAGATATTCCTCTCAAGCAACCCTGCAATCACGATACAAGAAGTCTCTTGTGTCCCCAACACACCTAATACACTTGTCGGATGTATAGGTGCACTAGTTCGGCGAAGATAGTGAAATACAAGTAGTATGGATGTATATGGGTGGTAATAGTAATCTGAATAAAATATGGCAGCGAGTAAACATGCAACAGAACAGTAAATAAGCGGTGTTTGCAGTATTGGAAACAAGGCCTAGGGATCATACTTTCACTAGTGGACACTCTCAACATTGATCGCATAATAAATAATAACTTCTCTCATTTGTGCTACATACACTCTTTTGTTGGATGACAAACACCATTCGTTGTGTAGGGCTACAAGAGCTCCCTCAAGCCGGAGTTAACAAGCGCCACAACATTCAGCATTCATATTTAAGTAACCTTAGAGCATAATAGATCTTTGCAATTTCATCCGAGTACTAACATAGCATACACACTGTCACCATTACACTATGAAGGGGGAATAGATCACATCAATACTATCATAGCGATAATCAACTCCATAACCTACAAGAGATTATGATCATAATCTACGACAAGAACCACACGATGCACACACTATCACCTTTACACCATGCAGGAGGAATAGACTACTTTAATAACATCACATGAGTAGCACATAGACTAGTAACGATACAAAGCTCATCATATGGATCTCAATTATGCAAAGCAATTCATGAGATCATTGTATTGGAGTACAGAGAGAGAGATTAACCACATAGCTACCGGTACAGCCCTTAGCCTCGAGGGAGAATTACTCCCTCCTCATCATGGGAGCAGCAGCGTTGATGGAGATGGCGGTGGTGTCGATGGAGAAGCCTTCCGGGGCACTTCCCCGTCCCGGCGTGCCGGAACAGAGACTCCTGTCCCCCAGATCTTGGCTTCGCGATGGCGGCGGCTCTGGAACTTTTCTCGTATCGTGGATTATGCGTATAGGGTTTTCACGTCAGGGGCTTTATATAGGCGAAAGGGCAGCCTCGGAGGGGGCCTGGGGCCACCAGACCATGGGGGCGCGCGCCAGCCCTAGGCGCGCCGCCTGGTGGTGTGGCCCCCATGGCTCGTCTCCGACTCTTCTTTGATGTTCTGGAAGCTCCCGGGAAAAATAAGATCTTGGGCGTTGATTTCGTCCGATTCGAGAATATTTCCTTACTAGGATTTCTGAAACCAAAAACAGCAGAAAACAGGAACTGGCACTTCGGCATCTCGTCAATAGGTTAGTTCCGGAAAATGCATCAAAACGATATAAAGTGTGAACAAAACATGTAGGTATTGTCATAAAACAAGCATGGAACATCAGAAATTATAGATACGTTGGAGACGTATCAATGACTTCCTCCAGGTATCACTTATTCCAGAACGATTAAAAAGATCGAACCGAAGCCACCAAAACTAACGATAGCTCGCTAATCCTACATCACCGATGGGTGGGGGGTTCAATGAACATAGCCAACACCTGACATCACACCAACGCGCATCATCAAAAAACCGAAGGCCTCGACAAGTCGCCCAATGGCGAGCAGGTGGCACAACCGGTCCGGCAGACCCTCGACACGTACCATCATACATGCTCCAGAAGTCCTCGCCGCCACCATCTTCCGCATACCCATCTTCAGGAGAGATCAATGCAATGACCTTGCGAGGCCTGCCACCAACGCCACCACGATGCCAGACGACACCACCATCCTGTGCACGTCCATTACGCTGCGTCCGTCTCCAAGGCTCCGCTGCACCATGCCGCCGAGACCCGCCAACATCGGCGCAGTAGATGAAACACCGCTCCTGTGTTTTGTTGATCCTTGGTTTGTCCATTGGGCCATGGCTGCCGAAAGCCCGAGATGATAGGGTGGCTGTTAGAACAGATCGAGGCGAGCACCCTTGTCTTCAGGTTTCTATCGGCGAGGAGCGCGACAATTCTTTCCATGGCGCGACTTCTTGCTCGGCCTGTTCATCATCCTCGACGCGGAATCAGATCAGAGCCTTGCATATAGTAGTATAGACCAAGTATGTACAGATCGTACAAATAGATTCGCCCCGCCTTGGAGTTTCGATAGGCGCCCGGATATATTTATCCATAGAAAAGACTGGCACCTCAAGGAAATCGATCTTATATGGAACAAAACCTAAGGCAGTGTGGTCTATGCGTGGAGGAGTCCTGGATGGGTTGGCCAACTGTTTTTTTCCTGTCTGCAACGAAGAGGAGTCGTGCGTGTATGGTTAGCTGGTTTTTTCCTTCAGGATCGATCGGAGTGACAGACTTCTTACGGTTTTATGTCGCGCGTGTGCCGAATTTTTTTGACGTACCATGGTTTATTAGCGTACGACCACCACCAATCCCCGTTTAATAGTAAAGACTTTGCATATGATTAAAGAAATGACACAATCAAATGCAAACAATTCATGCATAGTTCATAGTGCAGACATCAAATGACACAATCATAGCAAATAGTTCATAGTTCACCATCTCCTCTCACCGCCGGCATCAAACCGAGGTTGGCCCGCCGTGACCATCATCGCCACCACCTCCATGAGTCACCGAGCCACCACCACTTGTCTCTTCACGAGCTAGTCTTCGTCTCTCCATGATCTCCGCCGAGGCCTCCTTCCACCACTCCAGTTGTTGCTCATTCATGTCCTTTGTGTTCATCATCATGATCTTCCTCTCTTCGGCTAATAGTTGCTTCATTTCTTTGGCCTTCTTCACATTGATCCTCATCTCCTCCAACTTAGCATTGTTCCTTATTTTCTCTCGGTTGGCTTCAACCTTGGCAAGACTCACCTCCTTCTTCCTCTCGATGATGACAAGCTTGGTCTCCAAACTCTTGGCCGCTATCACCTCCTTGGACTTCATCATTTGATCAAACTTGTCCCTCAACAATGCAGCCTCCCCCTCGAGCTTGAGCCTCTCCTTGGCCTTCTTGTTTCCCTCCGGCTTGTCAACGTTCCGGCCCTCCTTCTCGTCCTCGGTGTCATCGAGCGCAACCATTGCAGCTTTCTTGGGTGCTACTTCTTCGTCCCTCAATTGCCACTTGGGGAGGTGTTGAAGCACATCAAAGCAATGACGCATGGTGAAGCTCTTGTCCTTGCTGCCGGCCATGTCTCTGTACCTCACATCGGCAATGCGGTCCTACATTTGCAAAACCAAACAACAAATCGTCAGTATGTGGTCACCAAAGAGAAACTATAATTGTACAAACAAAATATGCGAGCATATTCACTTACATATTCGTCCACAGTTGCGCCGCTAGGAGGATTCGACACCACTTGGTCCATTGCTGCTGCCCACCGGCTGCAGGCCGGTTTGATCGCGTCCCAACGTCCTTGGAGGGATCGGTACGTGCGATCGACAGGATGGCGAACGCGCGGCATCAGTTTATGGAATTTGTCCTCGATGCGTTGCCAGTAGCGCTTCCCTGTTTGATCGGTGTCGGAGACTGCATCCATCCCCACGGCGGCCCAAACTCGGCACAAGGTGGCATCTTCTATTTCCGTGTAGTTGTTCGTCCGTCTCTTCTTCCTCTTTCCATCAGCCTCCACCTCGACCACACCCTCGTCTCCTTCATCTTCTTCCCCTTCGTCCCCTTCTTCCCCTTCATCTCTGTCGTCCTCATCTCCGCCGATCCCAGCGTCGAACGGAGGGAGTGGGATAATGTTTACCTCGTCCAACATCTCCATGTATGAGGTGTTCTTGTTCCTAACAGTACGCGGCCTCAATATCTACCCGCAATGAAAAACCAAGGAAGAGTTATAATGTGTACCTTGTTGACCCGTCGTCGAGCACATCCTAGGCGACGTTCGCGGTGGCTTCCGGTGGCGGCGTTGGCGGGGAGGGGAACGGAGGCAGGGCGCCAAGGCTCGTTGTCGCCTTCTGTGGTGACCCTGCATACCACTGCATGTTGTAGTATGCCAGTCGTTGATATAACATTCGCGAAGTACCAATCCGCAAATATTACATCCCTCAGAGTACAACAGAACATAGCAGGTCCAAACTCATTCATACATTATTACAAACCATATGTACATATCATCTTGGAGCTCCTCCTGGGTCCAAAGAGGTTTACTCCTGGGTTCGAGGCGAACCCAACTTAGCTTACAATATAGGAGTTTCACGAGACTTAACATTTATTCTCTCGAGCAGCTAAGTATTAAGAGTTCGCGCTGCTCGGCTACTACTACTACTACTGGATACTTCTAGGCTTGGTCTCCTCCGGAAGCCTCCCCGGTTCCGTAGACTATGAGGTAGTCTACGCCTTCAATACCTCCAGAGAGGTCTTTCTTCATAGCCGATGAGGTCGGCTCCTTCAGGGTTGTTGTTGTCCTCCTCCAGATGATTCAGACAGTCTAAGCATTTAAGAGTGGTATGAGTACGAGCGTACTCAACAAGTTCATATTAGGAAAGAGGTGTTTAATGCTCTAACTACGGCACCAGACCAGAAAGTCTGATACCATGCAAGTTTTGATAACCATTTCTTCAAAAGGTTGTTTTTATTCAGAAGAACTATGTCCGTCAGCCTTCACCGGTTGACTAGAACTTCATGGAGTTCCTTTCCGGCAGCGTTCGCAGTTCCAAATCCCGGAACAAGGAGTGAATGGTCACGATTCGTTACACTCTGCAGAGGTGTGTTTCTTTACCCATAAGAGATCTTAACCTTGGTGCCAACCGGGCAGCTTTCCGTCCACACTTCCTTTGGTGTGAGGCCCGGTATAAGGTCCTAGTCAATCATGTTCCTCCGCTACCTCGAACACCCACCCTTTGTTGCAATCTCCGACCCTGGGTCCACGCCGGTTCACTTACGCCAATTAAGGCTGGGCCCCGACCACGACGACAATGCAGGGCTCTACCATACATTCCTACGCCGGCAGTTGCAACCCATCATAGACCTCATTCCCGTTGGGACTTCTACGGGTTCCCACCCCTGCATCATGTCTCTCGAGATCATGTGCACCCGGTAATGAGCATCCGTTGATGAACGAGAGGTGGAAACACTTTTGACTACTCCGTCCCATTCCAGATCTTATGGTTAACACGGGTATTACGGCACAAGAATCACTGGACGACATTTGTTGTTTAACCCTAGATGGATATAAACCCTTGCAATGGAACCTCCACCATATCAACACAATCCATGGTTCCATTGCCCACCACATAGTCATATTTATAGTTATGAAAATAGTGGTTTTGTTTTTTATGCAATAGTGATAAACATAGTACTTTGCAAGTAATTTGGTAAAAATACTCAAATGACATGAGCAAGCGATGAACTTGCCTGAATCTGCAAAGTGTTGCAGTTGGATGGTGTGGACTGACCCTTGTCCTTTGTTTCTGAAAAATAGCATCATTGTCCGATAAGGGCAATGGTTAAAGAAGCAATTATGCATGATTCCAGTTTTAGGGTTTGTTCCCCCCTTTCCCGGTGTTTATTGTTTTAGGTAGAAGGTTAATACTAAGAATAGTTTAGGAATATTCTGTTTAGGGTAAAATACAATCTTGAAATGTTGTCAAGATGTTTTCATAGTCCAAAGATAATAATGGACTAATTTTTATTATTAAAAATAATATGTGTGTTTTAAATGATTATTTAAATCATCATATTAAGACTTATTCTTGATTATCTTCAAAAATTCTCTCTCATATTTTATTTAGATAGGGAATTTTATGCTGATCAATTTTCATATTTTTAATTATTTTTTTAGAGCTATATTTTATTTTATAAAATTCTTTGAAATTCTCATTTTAATGGGTATTTTGGAATGTCCAAAATACCCCTCGGACCCACCTGTCAGGCGGTCGAGCTGGTTAGGTTGGACCAGCCCAGTGGGCTCGGTCCAACCGACCCAGTCGCCTCGTCGCTCCCCCTCACTCTCGAACCCTAATTCCCCACTCGCTCTGGCGACGCGCGCGTCGCCGCCCCCTTGCCGAATTGTTCCGGCCGACTCCGGCCATCGCCGCCGGCGAGATGCGGTGCATCTGATCCGCCGTTCAACGGCGCTTCAGATCCTCCGCGCCGATCTGTGCTTCACCGCTTCCCCGACTCGTCCCCATCGCCTCTGCTCGCCTGGTGGCGTCTGTGGCGAGCTCGTCGCCGACGCTCCTGGTGCTTGGACTCCGTCCTGGCTTCGCCACCGTGGTGCGGGTGTTGCCACGGTGCCACCATAGCCTGGCTTGGCCTGGCGCCGCTGCGCTCCGGCGTGCGCCGCCGTGGCCGCCATGGCCGCGCCTCTACTCGTCCACGGTGAGTGCGCCACCCCTCTTCTTCTCCTTGCTCTGCTTCCTCTCTTCCTTCTCCTAGCTTGGTCACTGGCCTGCCTCTACTCACAGAGGTGTGGCCGTGCCGTGATGTTGCTGTGCTTGCTCTGTCTGTGCTGGCTTGCTGTGTGGCGTGTGCTGCTGCTGCTAGAGCTACTGCTATGATTCCTAGCTATGGTGCTGCTCTATTCTGTCTAGTAGCTGAGCTTAAATCTTGTTATCATGATTGTGCACAGTTCTGTGCATGTTCCCGAGCCATATGCTTGCTGAATCTTGCATATCTGGCTTGGAACCTTCCCTGTGCCTCTGTTCTATTTACTGTTCTGGCTAGAAATTCATGTGTATTCAATTTGACTGCCCTGGCTTGATTACCAAGTGTAATCCTTGCAATTTGCAAGTTCCAGGGCACTGAGATGCTGTCCCTTGTGCTCAATTTCATGTGTAAGCTTGGTTGGGCATTACTGCTGGTTAACTGCATGTTTCAGTGATGAGCACCAAGTGCTGTGCTTATTTACCTTGATCTAGAGGTTCATGCTGCCTTGGGTGTGCTTCTGGATATATTCATTTAATTATCGATTTGGTTGCCTGTGAAGCACTTGTTGATTATCTGTGGCCAGTTAACTGCTTGGTTTATGCTCTGTTGCTTAGTGATGTTCTAGCATGCTATGACCAGCTCTGATGATCATGTGATCATCAATAACTGATGATTTGGTTTACTTTCCTGTGCCTGTGCATTACTGTTACCCTTTTTATGTGTATGTGTGTGGCACAGATCAGTGCTGGTGCTAGATCAAGCATTAGCTGATGCTTGCAGTGATCTTCTGGTTCATTAGCAATGATTTACTCCAAGGTTTGCTTGTTAATATCAATTATCTGTGTTGTCTTAATTGATGGAGTGGATAATTGATGTGAACTGTGATACAGTGATGAGCATCACATTTGATTGGCTTAGGCTAGATGGATGCCCACAGTGGTTGGGAACCCTAGCCCTCATTTGAACCCCACCAGGGTGATGATATTTGTATCTGGCTTGTTGGTTTGGCTATTCTAGGGTTTGAGGTGACCCTGGCAGTAAACTTGTGCTGCCCTAGGGTAGCTCCCCTGTTTGTTGGTTGGCTGTGATTTGGTGGATCTCTCACTGGAAGTAACCATGTTGGTTTTCCAGTACCTTTACTGTTGACAACAGAAATAGACAGGATCTGTCTAATATCTGATGGCTTGCTTGGCTTTAGGTGCTGGATGATTTTGGAATGGCTAGTTAGGGATTAATCCAGGTTGGATTTCTCTGGTATGTCACTTTGTTGACATGCCAATGTTCCCCTTGGAATCTCTCTCTGTCTGTTCTCTAGTTTGCTTGCACCAAAAGGCTTAGTAGCCAGATGATGATACAAACTGGGTTTCATACCCACTTTGCTTCTGTGATGCAAGTGTATGCTTATTTATGAACAAAACAGAGTTTTGCTCAGGTTCTTTTATGTATACCTCACTCCAGCTCCTAGAAAATGAGTGTTGGTGTAGAGGATTGCTTCTGTGTTGTTCTTGTGGTTGATTTACTTGCCCTGCTCCTCCTGGTGATCTTGTGAGGCTTGATTCAGTGTTGTTGTGAGTGAGCAGATTGAACAGCAGTGGCTGTTCATGTGTTCTTGAGTTCTTGTGTTCTTACCAGTGAAGCCTGTCGACAGAATGGCTAGGGTTTGCTTCTGGAAAGCTTATATATGGTGCTCCCTTGCATCCCTGGTCGACAGCTTGGCCTGCACACTTGGTGACTCACTGATGATGTGTGAGTGTGTTGTGCCACATGCACACTCAGTGGCTTGGTGTTGAGCATGCACACATGCTGTGTGTGCTGCTTGTGTGTATGTGTGTACCAGATCCTGTGAACTTGGCTTGGAGAGGATCAGCTCGGCAGCCTGATCATATCCCCTTCATTTGCTTTATTTGTTAACCTGCCAAGTGGCTTTGCCACTTGGCTTAATTCTGTTTTTGCTTTGATTTGTGCAGGGATCATCAATTGAGCAAAATGGACATGGAGTTCATCAAATCCAAGATCAAGTGAAGATGATCTTGTAGTATTTAGACTAGGATCATTTCTTGTACTTTTCTTTGTATTTTTTTTATTTTTTTTCCAAGTTTCACCAATTCTTGTAATGTGTTGTAATTCATTTATTTTCTCTTATGAATATTGTAATGACAATGTATATTGTGTGATGATCAATAAAGCTCAAAGTTTTCCCTAATGAGCTTTACTTTATTATAATTGTTCATCTTGTTTATTATTGATTATTTACTTAATGAATTTCCTCAATTGAATTATTTAGGGTAATTATTTAATGTTTGAATTTGAAATTCAAATTCAACCTTGGTTTGAATTCAACCATGTCATATTATTTAGAATTCAATCATGCAAACTCTCCCCTCTCTTCTCAAAACCCTAAACTAGTGAAATGAGATGCAAGTTTGTCGCACTCTCGAAACCCTAACCCTGTAAGGTGTCTGATGGCGTGTAACTCACACGTTCGTTGGGAACCCCAAGAGGAAGGTATGATGCGCACAGTAGCAAGTTTTCCCTCACAAAGAAACCAAGGTTTAATCGAACCAGGAGGAGCCAAGAAGCACGTTGAAGGTTGATGGTCGCGAAATGTGATGCGGCGCAACACCAGGGATTCCGGCGCCAACTAGGAATCTGCACAACAAAACCAAAGTACTTTGCCCCAACGAAACAGTGAGGTTGTCAATCTCACCGGCTTGTAACAAAGGATTAAGCGTATCGAGTGGAAGATGTTTGCAAAGAAAACAGTAAAACAAGTAGATTGTATGCTATGTAAAGAATAGGACCGGGGTCCACAGTTCACTAGAGGTGTCTCTCCCATAAGATAAAAGCATGTTGGGTGAACAAATTACAGTCGGGCAATTGACAAATAGAGAAAGGCATAACAATGCATATACATGACATGGTAAATATAGTGAGATTTAATTGGGCATTACGACAAAGAACATAGACCGCCATCCAACTGCATCTATGCCTAAAAAGTCCACCTTCAGGTTATCATCCGAACCCCCTCCAGTATTAAGTTGCAAAGCAACAGACAATTGCATTAAGTATGGTGCGTAATGTAATCAACAACTACATCCTTAGACATAGAATCAATGTTTTATCCCTAGTGGCAACAGCACATCCACAACCTTAGAACTTTCTGTCACTGTCCCAGATTCAATGGAGGCATGAACCCACTATCGAGCATAAATACTCCCTCTTGGAGTTAAGAGTAAAAACTTGGCCAGAGCCTCTACTAATAACGGAGAGCATGCAAGATCATAAACAACACATGAACAATAGATTGATAATCACCATAATCATAGTACTCTCTATCCATCGGATCCCGACAAACACAACATATAGTATTACAGATAGATGATCTTGATCATGTTAGGCAGCTCACAAGATCCAACAATGAAGCACAACAAGGAGAAGACGACCATCTAGCTACTGCTATGGACCCATGGTCCGGGGGTGAACTACTCACTCATCACTCCGGAGGCGACCATGGCGGTGTAGAGTCCTCCGGGAGATGAATCCCCTCTCCGGCAGGGTGCCGGAGCGATCTCGAATCCCCGAGATGGGATTCGCGGCGGCGGCGTCTCTGGGTTTCCGTGTCGTGGCTTCGCGACGGGAGCTTTAAGTAGGCGGAGGGTCAACGCGGGGCCACGAGGGGGTAGGTCGGCGCGGCCGGGGCCTGGGCGCGCCGGCCTCCCTCTGGCCGCCTCGTGGCCCCACTTCGTTAGGTCTTCGGTCTTAAGGCTTCGTGCAAAAATAGGACCCGGGCGAAAGTTTCGTCCAATTCCGAGAATATTTCTTTACTAGGATTTCTGAAACCAAAAACAGCAGAAAACAGCAACTGGCTCTTCGGCATCTTGTTAATAGGTTAGTTCAGAAAATGCATAAATATGACATATAATGTGCATAAAACATGTAGGTATCATCAATAAAGTAGCATGGAACATAAGAAATTATCGATACGTTGGAGACGTATCAGCATCCCCAAGCTTAGTTCTGCTCGTCCCGAGCAGGTAAAACGATAACAAAGATAATTTCTGAAGTGACATGCCATCATAATCTTGATCATACTATTTGTAAACATATGTAATGAATGCAGCGATCAAAACAAAAGTAATGACATGAGTAAACAACTGAATCATAAAGCAAAGACTTTTCATGAATAGTACTTTCAAGACAAGCATCAATAAGTCTTGCATAAGAGTTAACTCATAAAGCAATAAATCAAAGTAAAGGTGTTGAAGCAACACAAAGGAAGATTAAGTTTCAGCGGTTGCTTTCAACTTGTAACATGTATATCTCATGGATATTGTCAACATAAAGTAATATAACAAGTGCAATATGCAAGTATGTAGGAATCAATGCACAGTTCACACAAGTGTTTGCTTCTTAAGGTGGAAGGAGATAGGTAAACTGACTCAACAATAAAAGTAAAAGAATGGTCCTTCAAGAGGAAAGCATCGATTGCTGTATTTGTGCTAGAGCTTTTATTTTGAAAACATGAAACAATTTTGTCAACGGTAGTAATAAAGCATATGAGTTATGAAAATTATATCTTACAAGTTGCAAGCCTCACGCATAGTATACTAATAGTGCCCGCACCTCGTCCTACTTAACTTGGACTACCGGATCTTCGCATGCCATGTTTCAACCAAGTGTCACAAAGGGGTACCTCCATGCCGCTGTACAAAGGTCCAAGGAGAATGCTCGCATTTCGGATTTCTCGCTTTTGATTATTCTCAACTTAGACATTCATACCGGGACAACATGGACAACAGATAATGGACTCCTCTTTAATGCATAAGCATGTAGCAAAGTTATTATTCTCATATGAGATTGAGGATATATGTCCAAAACTGAAACTTCCACCATGATTCATGGCTTTAGTTAGCGGCCCAATGTTCTTCTCTAACAATTTTGCATGCTCCAACCACTAAAATGATAGACCTTCAGACAAGACGGACATGCATAGCAACTCACATGATATTCAACAATAGTTGATGGCGTTCCCCAGAAGCATGGTTATCGCACAACAGGCAACTTAATAAAATATAAGGTGCATAAGTACATATTCAATACTACGATAGTTTTAAGGCTATTTTGTCCCATGAGCTATATATTGAAAAGGTGAATGATGGAATTTTAAAGGTAGCACTCAAGCAATTTACTTTGGAATGGCGGAGAAATACCATGTAGTAGGTAGGTATGGTGGACACAAATGGCATAGTAGTTGGCTCAAGGATTTTGGATGCATGAGAAGTATTCCCTCTCGATACAAGGTTTAGGCTAGCAAGGTTTATTTGAAGCAAACTCAAGGATGAACAAGTGCAGCAAAACTCACATAAAAGACATATTGTAAACATTATAAGACTCTACACTGTCTTCCTTGTTGTTCAAAACTCAATACTAGATATTATCTAGACCTTGAGAAACCAAATATGCAAATCAAATTTTAGCAAGCTCTATGTATTTCTTCATTAATGGGTGCAAAGCATATGATGCAAGAGCTTAAACATGAGCACAACAATTGCCAAGTATCACATTATCCAAGACATTTTAGAATTACTACATGTAGCATTTTCCAATTCCAACCATATAACAATTTAACGAAGAAGAAACTTCGCCTTGAACATTATGAGTAAAGCCTAAGGACACATGTGTCCATATGCAACAGCGGAGCGTGTCTCTCTCCCACAAAGTGAATGCTAGGATCCATCTTATTCAAACAAAAACAAAAACGAAAACAAACCGACGCTCCAAGTAAAGAACACAAGATGTGATTGAATAAAAATATAGTTTCAGGGGAGGAACCTGATGATGTTGTCGATGAAGAAGGGGATGCCTTGGGCATCCCCAAGCTTAGACGCTTGAGTCTTCTTAAAATATGCAGGGGTGAACCACGGGGCATCCCCAAGCTTAGAGCTTTCACTCCTCTTGATCATAGTATATCATTCTCCTCTCTTGACCCTTGAAAACTTCCTTCACACCAAACTTCAAGCAAACTCATTAGAGGGTTAGTGCACAATTAATAATTCACTCATTCAGAGGTGACACAATCATTATTTTCACTTCTGGACATTGCATAATGCTACTGGACATTAGTGGATCAAAGAAATAAATCCAACATAGCAAAAGAGGCAATGCGAAATAAAAGGCAGAATCTGTCAAAAACAGAACAGTCCGTAAAGACGAATTTAGAAATGGCACCAGACTTGCTCAAATGGAAAAACTCAAAACTAATGAAAGTTGCGTACATATCTGAGGATCACGCTCGTAAATTGGAAGATTTTTTCGAATTTTCTACAGAGAATTGTGCCCAGATTCGTGACAGACAGCAATGCTGTTTCTGCGCAGTGATCCCAAATATAACATCAACTTTGACATAGAAACTTTACTTGGCACAAAAACATGATAAGGAGAGGTTGCTACAGTAGTAAACAACTTCCAAGACTCAACAAAACAAAAATTGCTGTAGGTAAAAACATGGGTTGTCTCCCATAAGCGCTTTTCTTTAACGCCTTTCAGCTAGGCGCAGAAAGTGCAAATCAAGTAACATCGAGAGTAGAAGCATCAACATTATTATTTTTCATGCAAACACAACTTGTTGCAGGGGGTACTTTAGGTGTTCCATTATCTAAATTTTCTATGGTAGTGCTAGGGGTTTTAGCAATTTTAGGCCTGTAGTAATTCTTTTGTTTAGGCACCTTAGAGGCGTACATGAATTTTTGCTCTTTACCCACATAAGCTTTCTCATTATATTTGAGAGAAGAAAAGGTTGAACCCAAGGTTCCCATAGCTTTTTCAAGTTCATCAATCCTATTGGTTTGATTATCATGGACAACACAAGTTCCTAGGACACTAATTCTTTCATCAATAAGGATTTATCAAGTTCATAAGTTTTGTCAAATAACATTCCCAATTTAGTTTCAACACTTGGAAAATTTTTCTCTATGGTTTCCAATTTTTTCATAACATCTTCAAGAGAGATTTCAATTTTAGGTTATTCCAACTAGACTCTCCATGATGCAACTTTCTTAGTATCAAGGACCAACGTTCCTCCATACAACTGCATCTCGTTGATAGGATTACTCATTTTCCACTTATCAAGTCATACAAAATTTCCCAATTTAGTTTCAACACTTGGAAAATTTTTCTCTATGGTTTCCAATTTTTTCATAACATCTTCAAGAGAGATTTCAATTTTAACCTCATTAACAGGTGGTATTCCAACTAGACTCTCCATGATGCAACTAGCTTCTAAAGCGGGAGTACCTAGGAAATTACCTCCCGAAAGAGTATCAAGAACATATCTATTCCAACTAGATAAACCAACATAAAAGTTCCTAAGAAGGATAGTGGTGGAGTGTTTCTTAATGCACCTATGATGAGCATTACTAATTCTATACCAAGCATCTTTAAAACTTTCTCCACCTTGTTGCTTAAAAGAACGAACTTCAACTTCAGGATTACTCATTTTAATAGTAATAAAGTAAACTAGATAAAGTAAATGCAAGTAACTAATTTTTTTGTGTGTTTCGATATAGCAAACAAGATAGCAAATAAAGTAAAACTAGCAACTAATTTTTGTGTTTTGATTTAGTGCAGCAAACAAAGTAGTAAATAAAATAAAGCAAGACAAAAACAAAGTAAAGAGATTGAGAAGTGGAGACTCCCCTTGCCGTGTCTTGATCTCCCGCTGCCGTGGGAGGCAATTATCGTGGCGTAACTTTTCTTCAGTTCCCCGCAACGGCGCAGAAAAAGAGCTTGATGGCGTGTAACTCACACGTTCGTTGGGAACCCCAAGAGGAAGGTATGATGCGCACGGTAGCAAGTTTTCCCTCAGAAAGAAACCAAGGTTTAATCGAACCAGGAGGAGCCAAGAAGCACGTTGAAGGTTGATGGTCGCGAAATGTGATGCGGCGCAACACCAGGGATTCCGGCGCCAACTAGGAATCTGCACAACAAAACCAAAGTACTTTGCCCCAACGAAACAGTGAGGTTGTCAATCTCACCGGCTTGCTGTAACAAAGGATTAAGCGTATCGAGTGGAAGATGTTTGCAAAGAAAACAGTAAAACAAGTAGATTGTATGCTATGTAAAGAATAGGACCGGGGTCCACAGTTCACTAGAGGTGTCTCTCCCATAAGATAAAAGCATGTTGGGTGAACAAATTACAGTCGGGCAATTGACAAATAGAGAAAGGCATAACAATGCATATACATGACATGGTAAATATAGTGAGATTTAATTGGGCATTACGACAAAGAACATAGATCGCCATCCAACTGCATCTATGCCTAAAAAGTCCACCTTCAGGTTATCATCCGAACCCCTCCAGTATTAAGTTGCAAAGCAACAGACAATTGCATTAAGTATGGTGCGTAATGTAATCAACAACTACATCCTTAGACATAGAATCAATGTTTTATCCCTAGTGGCAACAGCACATCCACAACCTTAGAACTTTCTGTCACTGTCCCAGATTCAATGGAGGCATGAACCCACTATCGAGCATAAATACTCCCTCTTGGAGTTAAGAGTAAAAACTTGGCCAGAGCCTCTACTAATAACGGAGAGCATGCAAGATCATAAACAACACATGAACAATAGATTGATAATCACCATAATCATAGTACTCTCTATCCATCGGATCCCGACAAACACAACATATAGTATTACGGATAGATGATCTTGATCATGTTAGGCAGCTCACAAGATCCAACAATGAAGCACAACAAGGAGAAGACGACCATCTAGCTACTGCTATGGACCCATGGTCCAGGGGTGAACTACTCACTCATCACTCGGAGGCGACCATGGCGGTGTAGAGTCCTCCGGGAGATGAATCCCCTCTCCGGCAGGGTGCCGGAGGCGATCTCCAGAATCCCCGAGATGGGATTCGCGGCGGCGGCGTCTCTGGAAGGTTTTCCGTATCGTGGCTCTCGTGCGGGGTTTCGCGACGGAAGCTTTAAGTAGGCGGAGGGTCGACGGGGGGCCACGAGGGGCCCGGGAGGTAGGTCGGCGCGGCCAGGGCACAGGCCGCGGCGCCTCCCACCTCGTGGCCCCACTTCGTTAGGTCTTCGGTCTTACGGAAGCTTCGTGCAAAAATAGGACCCTGGGCGAAAGTTTCGTCCAATTCCGAGAATATTTCTTTACTAGGATTTCTGAAACCAAAAACAGCAGCAAATGGCTCTTCGGCATCTTGTTAATAGGTTAGTTCCAGAAAATGCATAAATATGACATATAATGTGCATAAAACATGTAGGTATCATCAATAAAGTAGCATGGAACATAAGAAATTATCGATACGTTGGAGACGTATCGTGAGAAACTTGTCCCCCTTTGATGCGGTTTTTGTTTAAAAGCGCGAAATTTCCCAATTTACTATGCAATGCACATCCCTTTCTAAAATCTACCCCTCGATCGTCTCTAAACCTGGGACATTACAGCCTTTCCCCCTTAAAGAAAACTTCGTCCCGAAGTTGTGGTTGTAATACCTGAACAGCTCGGGGTATGTTTTCCTCGGGTCTTCCTCTTTTTCCCAGGTGGCCTCCCTCTCGGGATGATGCTTCCATTGTATCTTGCAATACTTGATCGCCTTATTTCTGAGTTGTTTCCAGCTCTCCTCGAGAATCTTGGCTGGCTTCTCGATATAAGTCAGATCTGGTTGTAACTCGAGCTCAGCATGTGATACTGGCTCATCTGGGGTCTTTAAGCATTTTCTGAGTTGTGATACATGGAATACATTGTGAACTTGAGCTAGTCTTCCTGGTAGATCCAATTCAAAAGCTAAACCTCGGTTCTGACTCAGTATCTTGAAGGGTCCAATGTATCTAGGGCTCAACTTTCCTTTTACTCCGAATCTCTGAAGACCTTTCATCGGACTCACCTTAAGATATACCATATCTCCAACTTGTGGCTCCCAAGTCCTTCTCTTTTGGTCTGCATAGCTCTTCTGTCGACTTTGGGCTATCTTCAGTCTATCTCTTATGATGTCAATGATGTGTTGCTTTTCCTTGACATAATCTGGGTTGAACTCCTTGCTTGATCCAGCTTCATACCAGCATATCGGTGATCTGCACTTTCTTCCATACAGAGCTTCGAATGGTGCCATCTTGATACTGCTTTGATAACTATTGTTGTAGGAAAACTCTGCTAATGGTAAATGTTCTTCCCATGATCCTCCGAAGTCTAGGGCACAAGCCCTAAGCATGTCCTCTAGGATCTGGTTAGTTCTCTTGGTTTGTCCACCTGTCTGGGGATGATAGGCGGTACTATAGTCCAACTTGGATCCTAAAGCTTCATGTAGTTGCTTCCAGAATGCTGATGTGAACACGGATCCTCGATCTGACACGATTTTCTTGGGCACTCCATGTTTACTCACGATCTCTTTAATGTAAAGATCGATGAGTTTCTCTCCTTTGTCTTGCTGATTTACCGCTAAGAAGTGTGCACTTTTCGTCAGCCGGTCCACGATTACCCATATCATGTCCTTCTTTTTATTGGTCATGGGTAGTCCGGTGATGAAATCCATTCCTATCTCCTCCCATTTCCATTCTGGAATAGGTAAAGGTTGTAACTTTCCTGCCGGACTCTGGTGTTCGGCCTTCACTCTTTGGCATGTATGGCATTCCGCCACATACTGTGCTATTTCTCTCTTCATGTTGTTCCACCAGAATAGTTCCTTTAAATCCATGTACATCTTTGTACTTCCCGGATGGATTGAGTATGGTGTTTGATGGGCTTCCCGGAGTATTACTTCCTTGATCTCAATATCCGGAACACAAATCCTCTTCTGGAACCATAATGATCCCATCTCTCCACGGTGAAATTCTGATGGTCTTCCTTCGTCAATCCTCCTCATCTCTTCTACGATGAATGGATCATCTAGTTGACCCATGATTATTTCATTCTTGAGGTTGACATTCATCTCATCAGCTACTTGTAAAGAGGATAGTCCTTCGTGAGCTTCTTTTTCCCAAAGTTGGATTTGGGCTTGACTTATTTCCTTCTTCAACTCCGTTGAAATTTCTGATTCTGTTCCTCCAGTACTCTTTCTACTCAAGGCATCTGCTACAACATTAGCCTTTCCTGGAGTATAGTTGATGGTCAGATCATAGTCCTTGATCAACTCAAGCCATCTTTTCTGCCTCATATTGAGTTCCTTTTGAGTGAAGAAGTACTTGAGGCTCTTATGATCAGTATAGAGCTCACACTTGGCTCCATAGAGAAAATGTCTCCAAGTCTTAAGTGCAAAAACAACTGCTGCTAACTCTAAATCATGAGTTGGATAATTCACTTCATGAGGTCTGAGTTGCCTCGATCCATAAGATATTACTTTCCGGTCTTGCATGAGTACACATCCCAATCCATGTTTGGATGCATCGCAGTACACGGTGTAATCCTTGCCATCTTCCGGAACTGCTAACACCGGTGCTGTGGTGAGTTTTTCTTTCAGAGTTTGAAAACTCTTCTCACACTCATCAGACCACACAAAAGGTGTGTTCTTCCTAAGCAGCTTGGTCATTGGTCCTGCTATCTTGGAAAATCCTTCGATGAATCTCCTATAGTATCCTGCCATTCCCAGGAATCCTCGGATTTCCTTGACATTCTTGGGTGCTTCCCAGTCCAAAACTGAGGCTACTTTGCTTGGGTTTACTGCTATCCCATCCTTACTAATGACATGACCAAGAAATTCTACTTGATCAAGCCAAAACTCACACTTACTGAACTTGGCGTACAGTTGGTGTTCTCTTAGTGTTTGCAACACTATCCTAAGGTGTTCAGCATGTTCAGCTTTGTCCTTGGAATATATCAAGATATCATCGATGAATACGATGACAAACTTGTCTAAGCATGGCATGAAGATCTTATTCATGAGATTCATGAATATTGCTGGGGCATTGGTTAGTCCAAAAGGTACTACGAGATACTCATGATGTCCGTATCTCGAGACAAAGGCTGTTTTCGGAACGTCTTCTTTCTTGATCTTTATCTGGTGATAACCGGATCTTAGATCAATCTTGGAAAAGACTCCCGCGCCTCTAACTTGATCAAAGAGATCTTGGATTCTAGGAAGTGGGTATTTGTTTTTGATAGTAACATTGTTCAGGTTTCTGTAGTCTCCGCACATCCGTCGGCCTCCATCTCTTTTATCCACAAACTAGATTGTCACGCGCGCTTCGCCGCGCCGCCTGTTGGGCGTTTGTCACATGGCCTGACCCTATGTGGTGCAACTGTGTAGCCTTTCAGTTGATTACCCACTTTTGTGGTGTAGACATGGTGTGTGTCAAGTGCTGCTGATGGGGTTTAGTGAACCAGTTAAATATAGAGGCAGTTGCTGCACGATGTGCTGCAATTATCTTCCAACCCATGCAAAAGAAAATGTTGCATCACTTGCCGGCCAAATACCGGCCAAATACACATCGACCCAATAGATCTGAATGATTATCACATGTAATTAGAGAATCTACCGATCCAGACATAAAACCAACAAAGACATATCTTGTGTAATGAAGAACAGCCCCTGCTCCAACAAACCAAGCCTTCTCAACCGCCTGCTGCTTCTTGCCAATGCTGGACCAAGGGTGGCACCTCCTAGGAACACGGCTCTCCACCGCCGACACAAAGCCACCAGACTCCCAGTACGTACAATACCTCATGTCAGTGCCACCAGTTCTCAGTAGGTACGGTACCTTGCATCAGTGCCGACAGCTCTTAGCAGTGCTTCTCCAAGCATCATACAAATCAAAATATGCAGCACGATCTGATCTTCTGCACACAAAATACATATCAACAAAATAAGCACAAACAAACAGACCGAAAAAACAGAGATCCCTGGTCGACCGTGCTTCAGGTGAACGCCAACACTTTGACAGGAAGAAATACTACATTCTAATATTTAAATCTCATTCAGTTAAAAAAAGAACATACATATCAGGTTAAATTGATATCTCACAGAGATATTTGGCTCAGGAGCTGGAGAAGTTGCAATGCAAGACAACATGGATCATTAATCGACACATATTTTCAGGCCAACGTAACCTCTTGAGACAAGGACACGACAAAGAACTTCACTAATGATGACATTGGAAATTCTCTAAAGCCATATCAAATAGCAACACTTTCCATTGAAGGGCAACAACATAAGATATGCCATGATATGGTACCATTACGCAGCCAAAGCAAATTTTCCAACTTAATTATGTACCGTAATAGGACACTTTAGCGGTGAATGGCTATTGACATATCACAAATACTCAAGTCAAAGCGCATAGGGTGTCGCCTGCTGCTCCTAGTATGTAACACTTGTGAGTCAGGACATAGCCACTACTTCCCGCTCCTCCTCGCCTTTCCTTCCCCCAACCACCTGCTAGGTTTGTCCCTTATAACATATACATGAAAAAAGAAAAGCATGTCCCGGCAAATCTATACCTAATAATAAAGGAGCTAAGGTTTCTGCCAAAATTTTCGTCCAACAATTTTTTGGACCGTTTTGCCCTCCCACCAAAATACATAATACTGTAATTGCCATCCTACCGGTTCGTTTATTTCCGCCCTTCCAAACCACCCCGTGTTCATGCTCAACCCTAATTCGATCCAGCCCTGATTCGACCCAATCTCCTCTCGTGCCACACCCGGCCTCTCCTCTACTTATACACAGTCCCGTCAATTTATCCCTCCCTTTCTTGTTGTCGATTCGATTGGAATCGGCTCCTGAAATCGGGGCGGCGAGCTGTGGAAGCTCGGCCACGGCGGAAGATCACAAGAGCACGTCGCGATCAAGACGCGTCCAATCAAACGAGCACTCGAGCAGATCAAATCAAATCCTTCCCGATTTCTTTCAAACTCTGATCTGGTCTTTGGGGCCATCCCCTGATCTTCCGTCTCTGGCCTCCCGCCGTCTTGCGTCGCCGCCCTGTTTGGGGGCAGATCGATGGCCGCGGTGTCCGTCCAGATCGATGGGCGACGGCATCTGTCTTTCGGGGCCTTCTTCGGCTTCAGGCAGGTGGTGCTGGCACACCCGGCTGAGATGGCGCCGAAGGCTGGAGACGCGCTGCACCGTCAGCTGGTGAAGGAGACTCGGCGCGCCGTGGATTTCGTCGTCTGAAGCCAGAGCGCCTCGCGACCGAGGCTATTGCCCGTCGTCCTCACCTCCCTCCGACAAGGCCATCCTGGAGACTGGAGTTGGTCCACAACCCGGTGTCCTCTGCAGGTAACGACGAGAAGTCAACTCGATTCATGAGGCCAAGGAGCTCTGCTTGAAAGGACTAATTGCGCCTCTCTCTCTGCACCAAATTTGCCAGTCGAATTGGTCAGTAACATACGACGCGCAAGGAATTGGAGTCCGGTGCTCTGGCCATGCCTGCTGGATGTTGTGCAATGCTATTCGTCCAGGACCAGGGCTAACCGCGCCTCTCTCTATGCACCAAATTTGCCAGTCTAGGCAATGCCGGAAATTCACAGGAAGGTAGTGTTTGAGGTTCTGGACAATTGAGGATCTCTTCGTTTGCCTGCTTTTCTTGGGGTGACCAATTTCTTTCTGAATTAAATGAAGGACTGGATTATTTCCTTGACCTTTTTGCAGGCATATATTAGTACAGGTCTTGTGGTCCTGCTTTTGGCATCTGGGCAGCAAATATAGATCTAATATTTGCCCCCTACAACTTGTTTTTGTCAGATTATCATTGCTGACTCTTTGTCCGTGAATTCATCATTATTATGATGGATATATTGGCTTCTTTCATATGATTTATCTATGAACAATTAGAACCGCGAAAACAGATGCTGCAGTGTAAATATGAAGCTATCAGACTACTGACGGAGAGGAAATTATTATACTTGATTTCTTTCTGGATTTTCAGAGTTTGAAGACTTATTTCAAATCCAGGCATTATTGAAAGTGACCTGGAGTCTGACACGATCTATACTATTTTATTCCAATCCAGGTATCATTATAATTGACCTGGAAACTTTTGATGCAGCATAACAAGTTTTGGAAGGAATTTGATATCATATAACAAGCTTGAATCTGCAAAATACCTGCAAGGCATAAACCTAGAGGCCCTCCATCTTCTATCATCAGATAAAACCTCATAGTTTACCGTACCTGGTGTCCATTGCTGAATTTTATCAATGCTTGAAGCTCTTGTTGTAGTTTGCTATATTGGTGCGCAGACTGCAAGATTTGAATGCTTAATTTGCTGACTGAATATGCAACGTTGATTAGTATACTGAGGTTCAGTAAGGACTGCATGATTATGATCCTGATTAGCTTACAGCTATTTGACAATGGAAAACCACACTTGCAGATAACTAAAGTTGATAACAAAGGAGCAGCACTTCATGGTTTTTATTTTTGCTGGGAGGTACAGTGTTGAATACTTCCATCTTGATGTGTTTCTAGGAGGGGAAACTCAAAAGTTAATATTTTTATTTGATGCAGAACTATGCTAACTATGCTTGAATTCAGGAGAGTGCATTCCACTATAAATTTTACTATTGTTGTGATCTTTCCGAAATCTTGGACTTGAACCAAAAAAATAGGTATGACTAGAGGAGATGAGCGGAGTCAGTCTTCTTCTTAGAGAAGGCCAATTTCGGCTCCCACTCTTGCCGTTGATGAAAACAAGCAGTGGCCTGGAAATCTTGTGGTAATTGGCAAACCTCAACGCTCAAGATCAATGTATTTGCTTGACAAACGTTCTAGATAACATGGAGCTTGGCAGCTTATACTTCTTATTATTTGCGTAAATCGATCATGTGTATAGGGAGGAAGCACTAAAGCACTGCAATGCTCTGATATCTAACTGTAATGTGCTAACTGAATGTGCCATGTTTATTAGAGTACTGAGGTTGAGCAAGGACTGCCTTCTTATCTAGAAGATCCTGATTAGCTTACAGCTATTTGACGATGGAAAATCAGACTTAACTAAGTTGACAATAAAGTAGCAGCAATTCATGTATTTTATTTTTGTGGAGAGGTACAGTGTTGACTGGTGTTGTTTTCAAATCGACTACAGAGCTGTGAAACAAATCGATAATGCCTCGATGTGGTATTGTGAACTTTTTCTGAACTTACCAGTGGAAAATGGCAATCCTTTTGTTCAGTGTCCCATGCAAGGATGTGGTTAAGAAAAAAGAAAAACAATTTGACGTTGGATCTTTCATTTCATGGTCTTCGGACAAGACTGGGAGTCAGTTCATTTTCTATTTTGAAGACAACTTAATTTACAGTTAAATAAAACAGCAGTGTGGATGCAAATTTCAATTTTTTAATTGGATGTATGTGCTATTTTATTAGAGATTGTTTTGCAAGCTATTTTTTTTTACTAAAAATTATGTGAGAATTGGCATTTTTTATATAAAATAATTGTCATGTTGGCAAGTTGTCAGGTCTCGCCACCAAAACCCCTATAAACCATGTATGAGTCGCACCGGTAGGCAAGACGCACGAAGGTACACACACATCCTTTATGTTTAGGTTTTTCGTAAATTATCAGTTTTTTAGTAGAGTTTTTAAATCTCTTTTTAAAGTTTAGATTTTTTTATTAACGTCATGACGCACCGTAGCAACGCACGGGCACTTCTGCTAGTCATATTAAAGGGGATGAACCATAATAGCATCTATGGCGATTTTCTAATATAAGATGGACATGCTGGTATTTTCAATCCTACTACAGGTTATTCAGTTACAGATTTTCTGATCAGAATCTTGAAGTTGTACTTATACAAATCTAAGACATCTTTCATGGGATGGAGGGAGTACATATTTCCTTCCCAACAAAGCAATGCATAAAAAATATTTCCATCCACACTGGACTTACCAGGGGTCAACCATCATAGAGCAATATGTTGACATCAAGTGCATATAAATATAGAAGAGCATGCACATCAAATACTGCAAACTGTATGCTACAATATTAGAATGTACAATATCATGAGCATCGTACCAGATAATTAAAAGGTTAGAGAAGCCCAGGACAGTGGAAATAATAGTGAATAAAACAACAATGCAGAAAGACATGCCACTGAATGGTATAAACCCAAGGCCCAAGTGAGAAAAACCACTGCAGCTAGCAATACAAACATCCATAAAATCCTATGTCAGCTAGCAATACAAACATCCATAAAATCCTATGTACTGCACGCACGACAGACTTCTCCACAAAGGACCAATCACAACAAAGCAACCTTGACAAATCATCATATTATAAAAGAAATGGACGGTGATAGCCTGATAGATAGATAGATAGTTAGATAGGAAGAGGTCATTTTTTTCTCGCCGTGGTTACCGCACATCAAAATAGATACTGCAGGTTGTAAGACGCAAAATAAAAAATTAGCAAAACAAAAGGTACCCACTCGAGTTGGACTCCATACACAATTCATATCAGATTAAGGAAAATGCATAAATATGGAGAAAAAGATTCATATAGTACTACGAAGGGATCGAAAAATCAATCTATGCAATATGGACATTCACCCTTTTCAATGAACCAGCCGAGCCGTTAAGTTCCAACTCAGTGTTATCTCTGATAGGGTCAAAACATTTCTTAACAGGGCCGATGTTAAAACTGAGAGACCAGTAAATCCCTAAGCCTTTCATCAATACAAATTCTAGCAGAATCATGAAACATTATCATAAATATGAATTCTGAAAATAGTAAGATATCTAGGATGGGATGCATGTCAGGCAACCATTAAACAAAATGAAGCGATGTCCAAGTATTGTATGAGATCAAAACATGTGAAGAGGAACTGCACTACTGATTTAGTTCCCTGGCTCTGTTCGAGAGACCTCTATTCAGGCATACTGTAGGAAGCTGAAGCTATTACAAGTGTAAGCTAAATATTCGTCTCAAATTACAGCGTATGTGTTGTCCATAAATTTTATTAATCTATTAGAATCATTATATATTCTTGGTTACTTTTGTGGACATATTTTTGCAGAAGAGAAATCTCAAGCTAGTTAATTGTTGCTACCAAATTCCCACCACAGCGCACAATCAAACTTGGGAATTGAATGGCCAGGACGTACCAGCAGAATGTGTGCTTGAATTGCTGCCAAATATTTTCAGACGTTTGTGCAACACTTGTTCTATAGCTCTCCTTTAATTTGATGTCCAACATCTTCTTGAAATGTCCTAGAAAATGTATCTACATAAAAAATATTATCCTTGATTTATTCTGCATGTGTTTGAGTATCTTTACCGGAGATTTTTGGGTGACTGACATATAAACAAAGGTTAAAAATTAAAACCCATTTTCTATTCCATGTTTAGACTCGAGTGAGCTAAATATAAGAAGAGGGGCATCATCTAATTTTGTAGGTCAGCTTTAGTCTTCAGATAAAAGAATCAATTGCATGTATGATGTATACAAATCGATTACTGGAAGTATCAATGACATATATTCGGTTTGGACTATCATGAGCAAAGTTCATGTACATGCACACTTGCACAGATGTATAAATTCAGGTAACGAAGAGATAAATAAATCCAGAACAGATCAATAACATTAACCATAATTTGGAAAAATACCCGGCGTCAGAAGCAATATCATCGATCTCCTCCTTGGCAGATCCGACACCAGCAAGCTCTGTTATGTTCATGGATAATTAACACCACATGAAACCATAGATAAGAAAAAAAAAAAGTGAAAGGAGGGCAACCATGGAGGAGCAGCACCGGGCGTGCGCATCAAACAGACGGGCCCAAGGATGGGGGCAGGCTAGTAGGAGAGGAGAGGGCCAAGCAGACATGAGGAGAGACGGCAGAGTATTTCCAAATACTGTACGGGTAGGCCTTCCGCCATGAGCTCCACGCCCGCGTCGTAGTCGCCGTGCTTGCCATGGAAGGGCAGACCCATCACATCTTGGAAGTTGCAAGGGTGAGGCGAGTCCACCCAAAGCGCTGGTTTCTGAGGTGTGTCTGGTGAGGGAGGAATGGTGGAGGCGCTATCTTCCTCTCTTCCGCTGCTGCTGGGCATCCTCCCCGGTGGCGCTGTCGTCCTCCCTTCCGGCGCCGGTGATTCTCCGCCTTGCTAGCTGGTGTGGCCTGCCTCGCACTTGCTGCAGGGGCGCAAGGTCTCTTCCTCTCCTCCAAGATGGCGGACTCCACTTTCTCCATGGAGGCGTCAGCGGGAGAGGCCAAGCTGCAGCCGTCAATTCGTCCTCCTGCACGGCGCCACCTTGGCACCATGACCCCTGCCTGAGCAGGACTTCCCCAACCCATGTGCCTTGCTGTGTGGTGATCGAGTTGAGGCGGAGGGAGGAGGCAAACAGAGGTGTGGCTGCCCAAGCTGAGCTGGGCGTCGGCCGGAGATCCGTAGGCGGCGACCAGAAACCCTAGGCCGGAGCTTTGGAAGAAGATGCGAGATGGGAGGGAGAGAGAGATAGAGACCGGGCGGTGAACGCGTGGACTGGGTCAAAGTTACGTTTCCACCGGCCATATTGATTGGCATAGGCCCACACGCCCATGAAAGCACCGACAAATCGCTGAGAGGCCAGCGATTGCAACAGCGTTAATTTGTTTAGGTAATATCACAGGTGATCCCAGGGTGAGATACTCTCCTGTATGAATCCTTTCTGTTCTAGGTCATCCAATTGTTCCTTGAGTTCTTTCAACTCTTTAGGCCCCATCTTGTATGGTGCTTTAGCAATCGGAGCTGTTCCTGGAATTAGGTCGATAGTAAATTCTATCTCCCTATCTGGTGGCATTCCAGGTAATTCCTTAGGGAATACATCTTGGAATTCATTGACTACTGGAATATCCTCGAGTTTCACTTCCTTCATACTGTTCAGCTTCAACTCCACTTCAATCTGAGTATGTTTATCTCCTTGGTAAATGATTCTATCTCCACCTGGGCTTTTCAAAGATACTGTTTTATGGGTACAATCTATAAGTGCGCCATTTTCCTCTAACCAGTTCATACCAAGAATGACATCAATGTCCTTCATCGGTAAAATGAACAGGTCTGCGTCAAACGCACATTTATTGATCATGATGACTTGTCCAGGTTTAGTGTGGGTTACTAATATCGTTCCCCCCGCAGAAAGTATGGTTATGGGTTTATCTAATTTATTGCATCTAATCCCATGTTTGATGATGAATTGCTGAGAAATGAATGATGTGGTTGCACCAGTATTAAAAAGTACTTTACCAGGATGAGTGAGTATCTGAAGCGTACCTATTACTGCTTGATCGGAGTTAACCACTTCCTCCAAGCTGGTGCAGTTCAACTTGCCGAAGGGTTTCTTGTTCTTCCAGTTCCCTCCGGGGTTTCCTCCTCGTCCTGACTGACCTCCTCCATTCTTTCTCTTAGGGCAATCCCTAAGCATGTGTCCTTCCTCGCGACAGCCAAAGCATATTATCCTTGGTTTTTTGCAATCCTTGGAAAAGTGTCCTTTTCCTCCACAGCTACGACAGACTATCTGGTTGGCAGTCTGGAATGCTTGATTCCTCCTGCTATTATAGTAGTTGCTGTTGTTGTTGTTGGTGTTGTTGTATCTAGGCTTGAAACTCAAGCTGGTATTGGGCTTGTTGCTGACAAACCTTTTAGGCTCAAACTTGGCCTTCTTCCTCTTCTCCTCCTGTAATTGCTTGAAATCATCTTCCAGGGTGATGGCTGCATCCACCAATTCCTGGAACTCGGTTGCTCTCATCATTCTGAGTTGCACTTTAAGGCCTTGTTTACTTGTCTGGTATTTTTGGGTTTGGGAGGGTAAAATACCGGCCCACGACCGAATCCCGAAAGTTACCGAACGGCCCGTTTACTTCTCTGGTTTTTTTGGGTAACATCCCGGCCCATCCCACATCTTCCCGACCCGGTGACCTACACCCTCCGGTTTTCTGAACCACGAGGTCGACCCCGTGTATTCTATCGTGGAAAGGGAGATGAGCGACGGAGGCTACGCAATGGCGGCGACCGGTGGCAGGGAAAGGCGACGGCGACGGCGGCGGGGAAAAAACTAGCAGATCAAGACGGCGCCGACGAGATCCTCCTCCGGCGACTGGTCCCCGGTGAGTCCTCGCGCTTCCTCCCCTTTTCCCCTCCTCCCTGGCTAGGGTTTCTTGGTGTCGGCGCCGTCCGCGGCGGAGCTCTGGGAGCTCGCCGTCGGTGTCGCTGCCGTCCGCGATGGAGCTGTGGGATACGGCACGCCGGACCAGCGGGCAGGCGGCGTTTGAGCAGCAGGGCAGGGCAACATGTGCGACCTGGTGGCTAGCCCGCACGGGGCGGCATCAGCAGCGGTACGAGGACGGCCGTCGGCTCGTGGCTTGTCGATGCGCCCGGCACTGGATTACTGCGTCTGTTGATGTGTGTGTGGCCTGTTGCTTTCGAGTTTCATTCATGATCTTCCCTGACCAGATTGCTGCTTGCGTGAACATGCTGGTGTCTGCATATGTTCCTATTTAACAAAATTATCCATAGGCAGTTTAGTATTTTCTGGATTGATATGCTAGCACGGTACCTTAGTCTTCTCTGACAAAATGTCACAAACAGTATACCATTAGCAGGCAGGCCATGGTTTACTAGGTCTCAGTCCATATTGCTGGATGGTTTTACTTCTCCTTGGAGTCTAGCTTTGCAAATAATCTAGTGATTCCTCAGTCTGGCGTTGCTTTGGCGCTGTCATGATTCCAGAAAAGGGTCTCGGTGTCTCTAGATAATGTACCATTTACAAGTCTTAGGTGATGTATGCTGCTGTAACTGAAAATTTTCCTTGTTCTTCTGTACCATATTGTATGTTTTATTACTCCTCTGCTAGATATCTTGGCTTGATTTCGATGACCCTAACTAGAGCACATGTACCTCAAATTAAGAAGCAACCTGTGTCTGATGTTTGAAACGAAAATACTTGTAGATGGTTCTTTTCTTAAATTCAGAACCAACCTTTATAATTATATTCAAGATAGCACCTTTTGTTTTGTGACATGATATATTGAATAGGCTGACCATAATACAGTTAGACATGCTCTGAATCATGTTTGATGCTTTGGAATGCAATTTGAGAGATCACTAGGTCAGGTTTCATGTCACTAGAAACCATTTTTTGAACATCCTACTTTATATGAAACAGAGCTAGAAAATACTATGGTCAATATGTAGCATCATTTTATATGGGAGGCGCTCTAGCTTGCCGTGTTCGTATCAGCCAGCGTTTTAAAGTACTCGTACCTGATTATTTTCAAGTAGCTTGGCCAATTCAATCATGTCTGAACTCTGAACCTGACCACTAAAATTATTTGCATGTTCATTCTTCAGTTTGAGTTCCCAGGGATGCAGCTGTGATATTCAATTTTATAGTACTGTGCAAGAATAATCACTCAAACTGATCAATTTTCTACTGTTTGGTAGCTTCTGTTACTTTTTACAATTACTAAATTTTACCTCTGCAATTGAACTATCTGTAAGCAATGTATAAATACTAAATTTTACCTCTGCGTGTATTTCTAGCTGGAGGTCCTCTGGCGGCGGCGTGGTTTCCGGCGTTCGGCGGCGAAAAATTCTAATGTTCTTCAAACTGTATGACAATGAGTTTATGGCGACTTGGTTGCTCATCTGTTGGGTCGAGCATTTATTTATATGCGTGTTCTTGTTTGAGAAAATCGCATGAAAAATTTGCATGACACGAAGTTTATGTTAAAGCTGAAGTTTTTAATTTAGTGATTGTCCATTATTACTTCTTGGGATGCAAAGATTGACTTTTTATTATCTGATCTCCTCTCATATCCCCTCTCATCTCCAAAAACAAAGTAACTAGAGGCTGTGGGGGAGGGTGTGGGGAAATTAGGGGAAAAATGGGGATTTGGTGAAACGGGGGTTTTCACCCAATCCCCTCTCATCCCCAAACCCCCAGGGGATGGAAATACCCTTGGAGTAAACAAGGCCTAAACTGGGGACTTAATCCCCGCAAGAATCTCTTCTTCTTTTTGTCCTCGGTATTGACCTCCTCAACGGCATACCGAGACAACTTCGAGAACTCTCTGACATAAGTCAGAATAGCATTGTCTTTTTGCTCAAGACTCTCAAATTCTCGACACTTTAACTCCACAATGCTTTCAGGGACATTGGATTCCCTGAACTTCCTCTTAAACTCTTCCCAGGTAAATACCTTCTCAGCCGGATAAACGGCTACTATATTGTCCCACCATGATGCGGCAGGTCCACACAGCAAGTGCGTAGCATAACGGACCTTCTCCAGGTCGTTGCAACCAACAGTATTGAGCTTTCGCTCGGTGTCCATAAGCCAGTCTTCCGCGTCCATTGGCTCGGGCGCGTAAGCAAAAGATATTGGCTTTGTGTTCTGGAAGTCTGCCAAAGTGACTCCCTGATTCTCATGCCTCTCAACTCTGTTCTGTTGCAGCAGCTCTTGGAAGAATCTATTTTGCTGCTCCAGCGTCACACGCTGTCTTTCATCCATCATCTGCATGTACTGGACAAAGTTCTGCTGCGTCATGGGTGGTGGTGGTGGTGGAAATTGAGTTCTGGCTGCTTCATCAGCCTCCGCCTTCTGTCTGGCCTCGCGCTCAATGCGCTGCTCTTCACTCTCTTCACTCGGCGTTCCCGACATATCCCCCTAGTTCTGCAACACAAAGCGGTACTCATAGTTACTCCATGCGCAAGTTTTCTGAGCTCAACTTTGTGCACAGAACTAGTCACGCAATGGAAATCAAGAAGCAAATGCAAATCATACAAAACATATACCTGTATATACATACATAAGTGGTCTTATTACAATACTCAGGTAGCGATGTGAGTATGCAAACTCACTTATTAAAGTATATGTACAAATTTATACAAATATTACAAACTATAATACACGTGGTACTTGTGTATTATAGCCTCGCCTCCCTTGGTGGACTCTAGTCGATCTTCACTCCCGGTACATTCCAGGCTTCCATCCGGTCGAACGTGTCGTCCTCCTGATAGACCCTGGAACATAAGGTCTCCCCGTTGGCTTGTAATCCGAATCGATGATGATCCTAAGGAGAAATCAGTGTTCACAAACTGATCATTGAGTGCATCATAGTCCACCCATCGGGTGTACTCTCCTGTAGCCACACCATAAGGGTTACCAAAACTCATACCCGACTCAACTTGGGTCGGATATCCTCCATCCACTCCTTCATTACTAGGATAGCTCTGGTTCTGGGTTGTTGCGTCATCATTCATCTCCCCATCATAGTACTCAGTAGTACTATGGGTTCCAGTATCACATCCCCAACGCCAACCCCTAGAATTCTCGATAGGAGTCTCGGAACGCTGCATGTTTCCGGATTCCTCTCCGCCCTCGTATCCCCCATAGGAACTACCCAGGTAGTTCCCAGGTGTAGCAGGTGTAGTTTCACGTGCAAGTGGATCAATACTGATGTAGTCACCAGCTGAATAAACTGGTGTTTGCACCACATTCTCCATAGGTTCTTTCCCCTACTGTCCTCCTTGGGTTCAGTGAACTCTTCTAACATTGTATCAATTGCTCCCGTCAAATGACGGTTCAACTGAAATAACAATGATAGCAAGTTACGGCTATTGTCCATTTATTTTGCAGCTTCGGCTGGTTTGCGTCTGGCGTATTTAAAATGGTCCAGCATGAGGTCTTCCTCTTCCTCCAGGTGAGGAATGTGGGTGAATTCGGAACCCATAAGCTCTTTCGTCTTATGTTCCCGGATGTCTATTATGGCTCTCATAACAGCTATATGATAGGCTGTGTTGATGGTTCGGGCTTCTCCTGCTGGCATAACTACGCTCATTCCCAAAGATTCGGGAAGTCGTAGCCCTACTCTACACTTTGCCAATACTGGTCCATCATAGAACCAGTATTTCGTCGCTTGGATTTGGGGATCGCACCCCAATTCCAGTAACATGGCACGTAGGATGTCTGCAAGTCCTCCGTCGTATTCACTCAAGTTTGAAGTCTTCACTTTCACATTACGTCCCGGGCGTGAACTTGCCATTGTTGGCTGTAGAAATAGAGAGAATATAAGATTAGTAATAATGCATCATAATAGAGATAATAAAGAATTATCGCACTAAAACATATGATTGTTGTATTCTCAATTGAATATACACCATATTTTTAGAGAATTCTTTACTAGTCCTATTTGACTCCTAACGTTTTCGTCCCATTTACTAGGTTCCAACCTAAGGTCAAAGCTTTTGCTCTGATACCAACTGTGGTGACCCTGCATACCACTGCATGTTGTAGTATGCCATCGTTGATATAACATTCGCGAAGTACCAATCCGCAAATATTACATCCCTCAGAGTAGTACAACAGAACATAGCAGGTCCAAACTCATTCATACATTATTACAAACCATATGTACATATCATCTTGGAGCTCCTCCTGGGTCCAAAGAGGTTTACTCTTGGGTTCGAGGCGAACCCAACTTAGCTTACAATATAGGAGTTTCACGAGACTTAACATCTATTCTCTCGAGCAGCTAAGTATTAAGAGTTCGCGCTGCTCGGCTACTACTACTACTACTGGATACTTCTAGGCTTGGTCTCCTCCGGAAGCCTCCCCGGTTCCGTAGACTATGAGGTAGTCTACGCCTTCAATACCTCCAGAGAGTCTGGTTCTTCATAGCCGATGAGGTCGGCTCCTTCAGTTGTTGTTGTCCTCCTCCAGATGATTCGACATCTAAGCGGGGGATTTAAGAGTGGTATGAGTACGAGCGTACTCAACAAGTTCATATTAGGAAAGAGGTGTTTAATGCTCTAACTACGGCACCAGACCAGAAAGTCTGATACCATGCAAGTTTTGATAACCATTTCTTCAAAAGGTTGTTTTTATTCAGAAGAACTATGTCCGTCAGCCTTCACCGGTTGACTAGAACTTCATGGAGTTCCTTTCCGGCAGCGTTCGCAGTTCCAAATCCCGGAACAAGGAGTGACTGGTCACGATTCGTTACACTCTGCAGAGGTGTGTTTCTTTACCCATAAGAGATCTTAACCTTGGTGCCAACCGGGCAGCTTTCCCGTCCACACTTCCTTTGGTGTGAGGCCCGGTATAAGGTCCTAGTCAATCATGTTCCTCCGCTACCTCGAACACCCACCCTTTGTTGCAATCTCCGACCCTGGGTCCACGCCGGTTCACTTACGCCAATTAAGGCTGGGCCCCGACCACGACGACAATGCAGGGCTCTACCATACATTCCTACGCCGGCAGTTGCAACCCATCATAGACCTCATTCCCGTTGGGACTTCTACGGGTTCCCACCCCTGCATCATGTCTCTCGAGATCATGTGCACCCGGTAATGAGCATCCGTTGATGAATGAGAGGTGGAAACACTTTTGACTACTCCGTCCCATTCCAGATCTTATGGTTAACACGGGTATTACGGCACAAGAATCACTGGACGACATTTGTTGTTTAATCCTAGATGGATATAAACCCTTGCAATGGAACCTCCACCATATCAACACAATCCATGGTTCCATTGCCCACCACATAGTCATATTCATAGTTATGAAAATAGTGGTTTTGTCTTTTATGCAATAGTGATAAACATAGTACTTTGCAAGTAATTTGGTAAAAATACTCAAATGACATGAGCAAGCGATGAACTTGCCTGAACACTGCAAAGTGTTGCAGTTGGATGGTGTGGACTGACCCTTGTCCTTTGTTTCTGAAAAATAGCATCATTGTCCGATAAGGGCAATGGTTAAAGAAGCAATTATGCATGATTCCAGTTTTAGGGTTTGTTCCCCCCTTTCACGGTGTTTATTGTTTTAGGTAGAAGGTTAATACTAAGAATAGTTTAGGAATATTCTGTTTAGGGTAAGATACAATCTTGAAATGTTGTCAAGATGTTTTCATAGTCCAAAGATAATAATGGACTAATTTTTATTATTAAAAATAATATGTGTGTTTTAAATGATTATTTAAATCATCATATTAAGACTTATTCTTGATTATCTTCAAAAATTCTCTCTCATATTTTATTTAGATAGGGAATTTTATGCTGATCAATTTTCATATTTTTAATTATTTTTTTAGAGCTATATTTTATTTTATAAAATTCTTTGAAATTCTCATTTTAATGGGTATTTTGGAATGTCCAAAATACCCCTCGGACCCACCTGTTAGGCGGTCGAGTTGGTTAGGTTGGACCAGCCCAGTGGGCTCGGTCCAACCGACCCAGTCGCCTCGTCGCTCCCCCTCACTCTCGAACCCTAATTCCCCACTCGCTCTGGCGACGCGCGCGTCGCCGCCCCCTTTGCCGAATTGTTCCGGCCGACTCCGGCCATCGCCGCCGGCGAGATGCGGTGCATCTGATCCGCCGTTCAACGGCGCTTCAGATCCTCCGCACCGATCTGTGCTTCGCCGCTTCCCCGACTCGTCCCCATCGCCTCTGCTCGCCTGCCGTGGCGTGCTGTGGCGAGCTCGTCGCCGCCGACGCTCCTGGTGCTTGGACTCCGTCCTGGCTTCGCCACCATGGTGCGGGTGTTGCCACGGTGCCACCATAGCCTGGCTTGGCCTGGCGCCGCTGCGCTCCGGCGTGCGCCGCCGTGGCCGCCATGGCCGCGCCTGTCTACTCGTCCACGGTGAGTGCGCCACCCCTCTTCTTCTCCTTGCTCTGCTTCCTCTCTTCCTTCTCCTAGCTTGGTCACTGGCCTGCCTCTACTCACAGAGGTGTGGCCGTGCCGTGATGTTGCTGTGCTTGCTCTGTCTGTGTCTGGCTTGCTGTGTGGCGTGTGCTGCTGCTGCTAGAGCTACTGCTATGATTCCTAGCTATGGTGCTGCTCTATTCTGTCTAGTAGCTGAGCTTAAATCTTGTTATCATGATTGTGCACAGTTCTGTGCATGTTCCCGAGCCATATGCTTGCTGAATCTTGCATATCTGGCTTGGAACCTTCCCTGTGCCTCTGTTCTATTTACTGTTCTGACTAGAAATTCATGTGTATTCAATTTGACTGCCCTGGCTTGATTACCAAGTGTAATCCTTGCAATTTGCAAGTTCCAGGGCACTGAGATGCTGTCCCTTGTGCTCAATTTCATGTGTAAGCTTGGTTGGGCATTACTGCTGGTTAACTGCTTTCAGTGATGAGCACCAAGTGTTGTGCTTATTTACCTTGATCTAGAGGTTCATGCTGCCTTGGGTGTGCTTCTGGATATATTCATTTAATTATCGATTTGGTTGCCTGTGAAGCACTTGTTGATTATCTGTGGCCAGTTAACTGCTTGGTTTATGCTCTGTTGCTTAGTGATGTTCTAGCATGCTATGACCAGCTCTGATGATCATGTGATCATCAATAACTGATGATTTGGTTTACTTTCCTGTGCCTGTGCATTACTGTTACCCTTTTTATGTGTATGTGTGTGGCACAGATCAGTGCTGGTGCTAGATCAAGCATTAGCTGATGCTTGCAGTGATCTTCTGGTTCATTAGCAATGATTTACTCCAAGGTTTGCTTGTTAATATCAATTATCTGTGTTGTCTTAATTGATGGAGTGGATAATTGATGTGAACTGTGATACAGTGATGAGCATCACATTTGATTGGCTTAGGCTAGATGGATGCCCACAGTGGTTGGGAACCCTAGCCCTCATTTGAACCCCACCAGGGTGATGATATTTGTATCTGGCTTGTTGGTTTGGCTATTCTAGGGTTTGAGGTGACCCTGGCAGTAAACTTGTGCTGCCCTAGGGTAGCTCCCCTGTTTGTTGGTTGGCTGTGATTTGGTGGATCTCTCACTGGAAGTAACCATGTTGGTTTTCCAGTACCTTTACTGTTGACAACAGAAATAGACAGGATCTGTCTAATATCTGATGGCTTGCTTGGCTTTAGGTGCTGGATGATTTTGGAATGGCTAGTTAGGGATTAATCCAGGTTGGATTTCTCTGGTATGTCACTTTGTTGACATGCCAATGTTCCCCTTGGAATCTCTCTCTGTCTGTTCTCTAGTTTGCTTGCACCAAAAGGCTTAGTAGCCAGATGATGATACAAACTGGGTTTCATACCCACTTTGCTTCTGTGATGCAAGTGTATGCTTATTTATGAACAAAACAGAGTTTTGCTCAGGTTCTTTTGTGTATACCTCACTCCAGCTCCTAGAAAATGAGTGTTGGTGTAGAGGATTGCTTCTGTGTTGTTCTTGTGGTTGATTTACTTGCCCTGCTCCTCCTGGTGATCTTGTGAGGCTTGATTCAGTGTTGTTGTGAGTGAGCAGATTGAACAGCAGTGGCTGTTCATGTGTTCTTGAGTTCTTGTGTTCTTACCAGTGAAGCCTGTCGACAGAATGGCTAGGGTTTGCTTCTGGAAAGCTTATATATGGTGCTCCCTTGCATCCCTGGTCGACAGCTTGGCCTGCACACTTGGTGACTCACTGATGATGTGTGAGTGTGTTGTGCCACATGCACACTCAGTGGCTTGGTGTTGAGCATGCACACATGCTGTGTGTGCTGCTTGTGTGTATGGGTGTACCAGATCCTGTGAACTTGGCTTGGAGAGGATCAGCTCGGCAGCCTGATCATATCCCCTTCATTTGCTTTATTTGTTAACCTGCCAAGTGGCTTTGCCACTTGGCTTAATTCTGTTTTTGCTTTGATTTGTGCAGGGATCATCAATTGAGCAAAATGGACATGGAGTTCATCAAATCCAAGATCAAGTGAAGATGATCTTGTAGTATTTAGACTAGGATCATTTCTTGTACTTTTCTTTGTATTTTTTTTATTTTTCTTTCCAAGTTTCACCAATTCTTGTAATGTGTTGTAATTCATTTATTTTCTCTTATGAATATTGTAATGACAATGTATATTGTGTGATGATCAATAAAGCTCAAAGTTTTCCCTAATGAGCTTTACTTTATTACAATTGTTCATCTTGTTTATTATTGATTATTTACTTAATGAATTTCCTCAATTGAATTATTTAGGGTAATTATTTAATGTTTGAATTTGAAATTCAAATTCAACCTTGGTTTGAATTCAACCATGTCATATTATTTAGAATTCAATCATGCAAACTCTCCCCTCTCTTCTCAAAACCCTAAACTAGTGAAATGAGATGCAAGTTTGTCGCACTCTCGAAACCCTAACCTGTAAGGTGTCGAGAGAAACTTGTCCCCCTTTGATGCAGTTTTTGTTTAAAAGCGCGAAATTTCCCCAGAATTTACTATGCAATGCACATCCCTTTCTAAAATCTACCCCTCGATCGTCTCTAAACCTGGGACATTACACCTTCCCTTTCATCCTTTTCGGCGCCGCATTCTTCGGCCTGGCGCGGGATGCCTTCGGCTTCGTTGCGACCGCCGGGACATCAATGGTAGCCACCGCGGCACCGGCTTGCGGGACCACATGTGTTCCCGCGCGCCGCCGCTTCACCACTCTCATCGACGAGACCGTGGTAGCTACGTATGCGGGGGTCGCGGGGGTCGCATGGGTGGTTGGTGTAGCGCCGGAAGCTCCAGCGACCGCGGGAGAGGGTGGCGGGGCCTGCGAGCTAGCAACGACGGTGGCGTAGAGGAAGGTGAGGGCGCGCAGATCGGCGGCGGCGGTTGGGAGGAGCTGAAACTTCGCTCGCGCGCTATAGGGATTGTGTTCGGGCTGCATTCGGTTCGCTCCGTCGGGCCCTACAAATATAGGCTGAGTATGGGTTTCGGTCTCGGTCCGATTTTTTTTCAGTTTCGCCTCGTTTACGGTTACTGATCGGCGCTATTTTTTAGCCCAAACACGTAAACTAGCGGTTATTTTTCGGTTTTGGCTCTTTTACGGACTCTGCTAGAGATGCTTTAACTGGCTATTTTTTGGGTTGTTTTGTGGTATCCTCAAATAAATAATAGCCATTAGTTTTTGTGCATCTAACGGTCCATAAAAAGTCATACTACTACGAAATATGCGAGTGGTATGATTGATAGCGCTGACCTCGCTGGAGCAAAATCGCAGCGCACCAAAAAAAAACCTAGACGGGCCCGGCCCAAGACAGTCCAGAATAGCCCATGCGTTGTCGTTAGCAAAAGAAAATCATTCATAACCCTAGAACGAGCTCGTCCACGGCGGGAACTGCTATACGCCGACCTGGTCGGCGCGTGCGGGGTGCCGCACACGCCCAGCGACCAGGTCGGGTAGTTTGGGCCGCGGCCCATTAGCTCAGGTACGTTTTTTTCTTTTTTCTTCTTCTCTTTCTTCTGTTTTTTTCTGTTATTAATATTTTTCTTTTTAAAATCTAACATTTTTTATGAAATTATTTTTCAAGATTTTTTTCAAAATATGAACATTTTTAAATTCAACAATTTTAAAATTTGAACGATTTTATATTTTGAATATTTTTTAAAAATTATATTTTTCAAAATTTGAACATTTTTCGTGTTTGAACGGTTTTTTAATTTGAATGGTTTTTAAATTTGAACATTTTTCATGTTTGAACAATTTTCAAGTTTGAACGATTTTTAAATTTGAACGGTTTTTAAATTTGAACAATTTTCATGTTTGAACGATTTTTAAATTTGAACGGTTTTCAGATTTTGAACGGTTTTTTATATTTAAACATTTTTTAATTTTATTTTTTAAAATACTCCTATTTTTCGAATCTGAAAAATAAAAGTAAAAAAAAGGAAACAAAAAAAACAAAAACGAAAAAAGAAAACAGAAAAAAGAAAATAGAAAATAGAAAAAAAAGAAACAGAAAATAAGAAACAAAAAAGAAAAGAAAATCGAAAAAGGAGGCAGCCCGCACCTAACTGGGCCGGCCCGTACCGCGCGCAGGGTGTGCGGCAATGCGGTAGGCGCCGACCTGGTCGGTTTATAGGGTTTGCCTCCACGGCTCCTCCAGATGAAGCCCGCGTCGGCATCGCTGTCGCCTCTCTCACTTTGCCGCCGCGTCGCCGCTTCTTTCCGGTGGTCGGCCTCGACGACGGCCCGTCTCGAACAGTCCCCTTCGTCCGCGCGGCCGCCCAACTCGCGGTTGCCGGCCTCGCTTGGGTCCCTCCACGGAGAGAGAGGGTGGCCGGCGATGGTTGGGTAGAGCTGTTGGAGATGGGGTCATGGGAAGGAGGGAAAGAGAGGAGAAGGTAGTCGCCCTCCCAGAGGCATGTCGGCCTCTTTCCTGGAGGACAATGTTGTTTTAGGACTCAGCGTTGGGACCGGCCGAGCCGGCGGCTGGCTCAGCTGATCCGGCAGCAAGCACGTCCCTATCCGTCTCGCACTGGCAAACCTATGGGGGCACACAATGCGCTGCGTTTTGGTTGGGGAGCCATTGCGCTTCCGATGGCAGCTGTTGTGCTGCTGTAGATCCTCTCACCTCACTCTGCCCCTAGTGCCAGAAAGCATTGGAGGAGCAGACTAACTACATTGTGTTAGATTATATGTTTCGGTTAAGCTAGACTTGTAACGCAAGTTAGGGTTTTAGGCTTAGTCGGTTGGCTCTACTATTTATATCCCTTGTACCCCAAACAGTTTTGTATCAATTTGTGAGACATAATACAAACTTACATGGTATCAGACTAATCGATCCTGACCTATGGCGCCGCCGCCTAAGCCGCCGCCGCCGCCGCCTGGTTACTTCGACCAGCCCGCCAAGGCCGCCGCCGCCGCCGAGGCCTCGGCCTCTTCTACCCCTCCCACGGCTACTCCTCTCTCCTACACAGACACCATAGCCGATGTCACCCCCTTCATACCTATTACTTTAGATCTTGCCCAACACAACTACTACCATTGGCGCCACCTCTTTGAGGTTCACCTCGGGCGCTGCAACCTCCGTCACCACGTCGCCGCCGACGCCGCCCCTCGTCCTGACGACGCTCGCTGGATCACAGATGATCTCGCCATCATCCAATGGATCTACACACGCGTGTCCACGGAGATTTTCAATCTCGTTTTCCGTGAGGCCGCCACCGCCGCCGCCCTCTGGGCGTCCCTGCGCCAGCTCTTCCAGGACAACGCTGACGCCCGGATCAACAACCTCCACTCCGCGATCCGCAACACCCCTCAGGGGGACTCCTCGCTCAGCGTCTACTGTCAGCGCATCCAGACGATGGCGGATGAGCTCCGCGAACTAGGCGATCCTATGCCTGATCGCCAGCTTATCAACATCCTTCTCCAAGGGCTCGGCGACCGGTTCAAGACTCAAGCGGCCATGATTCCCTTCATGCGGCCTCGCCCTTCCTTCGCGGAGATCCGGTCCCTGCTGCAGAACGCCGATGATGACCTCACACGGCGGGAGGCGCGGCCTCACGTCTTCGCCGCCTCCACCCGGCCGCCCCTGCTGCCTACTCCTGCACCGGCAGGCCCGACGAGCCAGCCCACTGCCGCGGCAGGACCCCCGGTACCGTTTCCAGCCTCGGCCGGGCAGCCTCCTCCTGGCTGGCGTCCCAGCCCCAACTACAAGGGCAAGAATCCGATGTACTGGCCGCCGCGATCTGCCACTCCACCAGCCGCCTCGACGCCCGCGCCAGCGCCTGCCGCTCCTCCCGCTTGGCGCCCGCCACCGGCGGCACCGACGCCTGCGCCAGCACCTGCCGCGCCGCCTACCTGGCGCCCTCCTCATGATCCCTGGACCGGCATGGTTCAGGCTTGGTCCATGCCCTGGGCGGCCCCCTCTCCGATCGGCGCTCCTCCAGCTTACACGGGTGCCTGGGCGCCGGGTCTTCGCCCCCACACTGGTTCCCCTGGACTCCTCGGCCAGCGCGCCCCGCCGAACGCCTACCACGCCGCCCCGGCCTACTACGACGGGGGGATGCCATACATGCCATATCAGCACCCCCAGATGTTTCAGCCTTCGCCTGTCCTCATGCCGCCTGCTCCAACTGCACCGCTGCATCAACCGACCTCCGCTCCTTCACCGAGCTGGGACCAATCTGCGTTCTTGCAGGCCATGAACAACTTCGCTGCCCAGGGAAACTCAGGTATGGACTGGATTTTCGATTCCGGTGCTTCTAGTCACATGTCTGCTTCTAGTAATATGCTGTCAAATTTTTCCACCACACCACTTTCATCCATAGTCCTAGGAAACGGCACTACTATACCTATATATTGCACCGGCCAAACCACCATACCTACACCCACCAAACAACTCCTCCTACGTGATGTCCTTATTGCACCCGCGCTAATCAAAAACTTAATTTCTGTTCGTCAGTTCACCCGTGACAATCTTGTTTCTATGGAATTTGATCCGTTTGGTTTATCTGTGAAGGACTACCAGACCAAAGCGGAGATCGCTCGGTTCAATAGCTCCGGCGACCTCTACACTCTCCATGGCGCCGCCACCCACGACCCACCCACCTCCATGGCGGCGTCCGTCGACCTCTGGCATCACCGTCTCGGCCACCCCCACAACGCTACCTTGTCTTCTATACTTAGCGAATTTTCAATAAATTGTAATAAGGATAGTCATAATACCTCCATGTGTCCCTCTTGTCAGCAAGGAAAACATGTTCGCTTGCCCTTTAGTTCCTCTACTACTGTTAGTACCTTTCCTTTTGAACTTTTGCACTGCGATTTATGGACATCTCCCCATACTAGTGTCTCTGGCTTTAAATATTATCTAGTCGTTCTAGACGATTTCACACACTTTGTCTGGACTTTTCCTTTACGCAACAAATCAGACGTACACACCATTTTCCTAAACTTTCACAAATATGTCGCCACACACTTCTTTCTTCCCATTAAATTTATCCAATGTGACAACGGCAAAGAATTTGATAACTTTCAAAACCGAAACTTCTTTCTTCAACATGGCATTCTTCTCCGATTTTCATGCCCATACACTTCACCTCAAAACGGCAAGGCAGAACGCTCGCTTCGCACAATAAACGACATCATTCGCACCCTTTTAATCCACTCCTCAATGCCACCAAAATTTTGGGCCGAAGCCTTACGCACGGCCACCTACTTACTTAACATCCGGCCTCACAAGTCCAACCCAAACTCTACACCATTCTACTCTCTTTACCTTAGTCATCCCAACTACTCTGAACTTCGCGTCTTTGGCTGTCTTTGTTTTCCAAACACTGCCGCCATCTCCACCAACAAACTATCACCTCGCTCCATTCCCTGTGTCTTTCTAGGATACTCTGATGAACACAAGGGTTATCGCTGCCTGGATCTCGTCTCCGGCCGCGTCCACATCTCTCGGCACGTTACTTTTTCCGAGCATATCTTCCCTTTCTCCACACGGACACCCTCCCAAACTCCCATTGACCCATCGCCTACCCTACATCGTCCCATAGCTCACCCCGCTAGGTTTCCTCACCACTACACCGCTCCTACTACACCCATACATCCGCCTCCTACCGCCACCCCAGTGCCCTCCTCGCCTGCCGCGGCAGACCCTTCAGCCGACTCCACTGCCGCGACAGCGGGGTCGGCTGCTTCCTCTGCCGCGTCCGCAGCTCCACCCGATACACCCATCTCCCCCGCCGCTCCTTCTCCACCTATTCCACCATCTTCGACGTCTGACTCATCCGCTGCGCCTGACGTCGTTGTTCATCCCACTCCACCTCTACCACCCCATGTTGTTCCTACCCAAGCTCCCACAAATGATCACACAATGCGCACTCGGGCCAAAACGGGATTTCACGTTCCAAAAGGGCCGCGTCTCAATCTTCATGCCACCACTTCTCCGATCTCCCCCATCCCTAAAACCTACAAAAGTGCTCTTCTCGATCCTAACTGGGCTGCCGCTATGCGTGATGAGTTTTCTGCTCTCATTCACAATGATACATGGCGCCTTGTTCCTCGCCCTGTCGGTGCAAATATTGTTTCCGGCAAATGGGTTTTCCGCCAAAAATTTCTCTCCGACGGAACTCTCTCTCGCTACAAGGCTCGCTGGGTTTGTCGTGGTTTCTCTCAGCAGCACGGCATCGACTACGACGAGACCTTCTCTCCTGTTGTCAAGCCTAGCACTATTCGCACTGTTCTTAGCATCGCCACTTCCTCTTCTTGGCCCATTGATGTCTACGGGTGCTTCTATTCTTGTAGACAGTGTTGGGCCTCCAAGAGCAGAGTTTGTAGAACAGCAGCAAGTTTTCCCTTAAGTGGATCACCCAAGGTTTATCGAACTCGGGAGGAAGAGGTCAAAGATATCCCTCTCAAGCAACCCTGCAACCACAAAGCAAGAAGTCTCTTATGTCCCCAACACACCTAATAGGTGCACTAGTTCGGCGAAGAGATAGTGAAATACAAGTGGTATGAATGAATATGAGCGTAGTACGGCGCCAAAAATAGCTTGGCGTGCGATTGATGGTAGTAATATTGCAGAAAGTAAACATGCAGTAGAACAGTAAACAAGCAGCGATAACGGTATTTAGGAACAAGGCCTAGGGATTATACTTTCACTAGTGGACACTCTCAACATTGATCACATAATAAATAAGTTCTCTTCCTTTTGTGCTACATATACTCTTGTTTGATAATGAACACCACTAATTGTGTAGGATTACACGAACCCTCAATGCCGGAGTTAACAAGCTCCACAACATTCGATATTCATGTTTAAGTAACCTTAGAGCATAATAGATCTTTGCAAAATAAACCAAGTACTAACATAGCATGCACACTGTCACCATCACACTATGAAGGAGGCATAGATCACATCAATACTATCATAGCGATAATCAACTCCATAACCTACAAGAGATTATGATCATAATCTACGACAAGAACTACACGATGCACACACTGTCACCATGCAGGAGGAATAGACTACTTTAATAACATCACATGAGTATCACATAGATAAATAGTGATACAAAACACATTGCAATCATAAAGGGATATAAATAAGCACTTCATTACGCCATTCATAACAGTGAATAAGTATTCTGTGAAATATAGCCTAAGAGACCCACACGGTGCACACACTGTCACCTTTACACACGTGGGACAAGGAGTCTCCGGAGATCACATAAGTAAAACCCACTTGACTAGCATAATGACATCTAGATTACAAGCATCATCATATGAATCTCAATCATGTAAGGCAGCTCATGAGATTATTGTATTGAAGTACATAGGAGAGAGATGAACCACATAGCTACCGGTACAGCCCCGAGCCTCGATGGAGAACTACTCCCTCCTCATGGGAGCAGCAGTGATGAAGATGGCGGTGGAGATGGCAGCGGTGTCGATGGAGGAGCCTTCGGGGGCACTTCCCCGTCCGGCGGCGTGCCGGAACAGACTCCTGTCCCCCAGATCTTGGATTCGCGATGGCGGCGGCTCGGAAGGTTTCGCGTACCGTGGCTTATTCGTATCGTGTTTTAGGTCAGGGACCTTTATATAGCGAAGCGGAGTCGGAGGGTCGACGAGGGTGTCACACTAGGGCGGCGCGCCCCCTGGCCGCGCGGGGTGGTGTGTGGTGGCCCAGTGGCCCCCTCTGGTCCTTCTCGGGTGCTCGGAAGCTTCCGGTGAAAATAGGGTACTGGGCGTTGATTTCGTCCGATTCCGAGAATATTTCCTTACTAGGATTTGAAACCAAAAACAGCAGAAAACGGCACTTCGGCATCTCGTCAATAGGTTAGTTCCGGAACGCATAATAATGACATATAATGTGTATAAAACATGTAGGTATCATCAATAAAGTAGCATGGAACATAAGAAATTATAGATACGTTTGGGACGTATCAAGCAAGCTTAGTTCCTACTCGTCCTTGAGTAGGTAAACGATAACAATGATAATTTCTTAAGTGACATGCTACCATCATAATCTTGATCAACATTATTGTAGAGCATATGTAATGAATGCAGCGATCAAAAACAATGGTAATGACATGAGTAAACAAATGAATCATAAAGCAAAGACTTTTCATGAATAGTACTTTCAAGACGAGCATCAATAAGTCTTGCATAAGAGTTAGCTTGTAAAGCAATAATTCAAAGTAGAGGTATTGAAGCAACTCAAAGGAAGATTAAGTTTCAGCGGTTGCTTTCAACTTGTAACATGTATATCTCATGGATATTGTCAACATAGAGTAATATAACAAATGCAATATGCAAGTATGTAGGAATCAATGCACAGTTCACACAAGTGTTTGCTTCTTGAGGTGGAGAGAAATAGGTGAACTAACTCAACATAAAAAGTAAAAGAATGGCCCTTCGCAGGGAAGCATTGATTGCTATATTTGTGCTAGAGCTTTTATTTTGAAAACATAAAGAGAGCATAAAAATAAAGTTTTGAGAGGTGTTTGTTGTTGTCAACGAGTGGTAGCGGGTACTCTAACCCCCTTGCCAGACAAACCTTCAAAGAGCGGCTCCCATTTTATTTTATTTTTGGGTGGCACTCCTTCCAACCTTTCTTTCACAAACCATGGCTAACCGAATCCTCGGGTGCCTGCCAACAATCTCATACCATGAAGGAGTGCCTTTTATTTTAGTTTTATTTAGATGACACTCCTCCCCACCTTTGCTTTCTCAAGCCATGGCTAACCGAATCCTTCGGGTGCCGTCCAACAATCACATACCATGGAGGAGTGTCTATTTTTGTTAATTAATTTGGGACTGGGAATCCCATTGCCAGCTCTTTTTGCAAAATTATTGGATAAGCGGATGAAGCCACTAGTCCATTGGTGAAAGTTGCCCAACAAGATTGAAAGATAAACACCACATACTTCCTCATGAGCTATAAAACATTGACACAAATAAGAGGTAATAACTTTTGAATTGTTTAAAGGTAGCACTCAAGCAATTTACTTTGGAATGGCGGAGAAATACCATGTAGTAGGTAGGTATGGTGGACACAAATGGCATAGGTTTTGGCTCAAGGTTTTGGATGCACGAGAAGCATTTCCTCTCAGTACAAGGCTTTGGCTAGCAAGGTTGTTTGAAGCAAACACAAGTATGAACCGGTACATCAAAACTTACATAAGAACATATTGCAAGCATTATAAGACTCTACACTGTCTTCCTTGTTGCTCAAACACTTTACCAGAAAATATCTAGACTTAGAGAGACCAATCATGCAAACCAAATTTCAACAAGCTCTACGGTAGTTCTCCACTACTAAATTTAAACTACATGATGCAAGAGCTTAAACATGATATATGAGAGCTCAAAACAATTGCCAAGTATCAAATTATTCAAGACCATATGAAGCATTTTCTGATTCCAACTAAATATCAACAAGTGAAGCGATCAACTTTCGCCCTTGAACATTAAAAGCATGAATGAAGAACACTAGTGTTCATATGAAAAAGCGGAGCGTGTCTCTCTCCCACACAAGGATGAACTTATTCAGAGAATGAAAATAACAAAACGAAAATAAAAGCACACAGACGCTCCAAGTAAAGTACATAAAATGTGACGGAATAAAAATATAGTTTCACTAGAAGAAACCTGATAAGTTGTCGATGAAGAAGGGGATGCCTTGGGCATCCCCAAGCTTAGATGCTTGAGTCTTCTTAAAATATGCAGGGATGAACCACCGGGGCATCCCCAAGCTTAGACCTTTCACTCTTCTCGATCACATTATATCACCCTATTCTATTGACCCTTGAAAACTTCACACCAAACTTCGAGCAAACTCATTAGAGGGTTAGTGCACAATAAAAAATTCACATGTTCAGAGGTGACACAATCATTCTTAACACTTCTGGACATTGCACAAAACTTCTGAAAGTTAATGGAACAAAGAAACTCATTCAACTTAACAAAAGCGGCAATGCGAAATTAAAGACAGAATCTGTCAAAAACAGAACAGTCCGTAAAGATGCATCTGGACTGGGCACTTAACTTGCTCAAATGGAAAAACTCAAAACTAATGAAAGTTGCGTACATATCTGAGGATCACACACGTAAATTTGCAGATTTGTTTGATTTTTCTACAGAGACTTCTGCTCAAATTCGTGACAGACAGCAAATCTGTTTCTGCGCAGCAATCCAAATCTAGCATCAACTTTACCATAGAGACTTTACTTGGCACAAAAACATGATAAGGAGAGGTTGCTACAGTAGTAAACAACTTCCAAGACTCAACAAAACAAAAATTGCTGTAGTAAAATAAACACATGGGTTATCTCCCAAGAAGTTCTTTCTTTATAGCCATTAAGATGGGCTCAGCAGTTTTAATGATGCACTCGCAAGAAATAGTATTTGAAGCAAAAGAGGGCATCAAGAGGCAAATTCAAAACACATTTAAGTCTAACATGCTTCCTATGCATAGGAATCTTGTACACAAATAAATTCATGAAGAACAAAGTGGCAAGCATAGAGAAGCAACATAAGCGCAATTTCAAGATTCTCAACATAAAGAGCGGAAACTTAATATTATTAAGATGCATATAACCATATTTCCCTCTCATAATAACTTTCAGTAGCATCATGAACAAACTCAACAATATAACTATCACATAAAACATTCTTGTCATGAGCCACATGCATAAAATTATTACTCTCCACATAAGCATGATCAATTTTATTAGTTGTAGTGGGAGCAAATTCAACAAAGTAGCTATCATTATTATTCTCATCAAGTGTAGGAGGCATAGTATAATCATAATAAAATTTACTCTCCATAGTAGGCGGCACCAAAAGACCACTACCATTATAATCATCATAAATAGGAGGCAAAGTATCATCAAAGAAAATTTTCTCCTCAATGCTTGTGGGACTAAAAATATCATGCTCATCAAAACCAGCTTCCTGTAACATCCCAAAAATTTCAAAACAAAACAAATGAATTTCCCTAGTTCCAAATTTTGGAACCAACAAAAACTTTTATTAAATTAAGTTTGGTAAATAATAATCCTGCTTAATTCCTGTGCTATTGCCATGATTGCTTGTAAGTAGTATTTGAAATAATCCTCAACCCTAAAACCTCACCCCTCTTCTCACCATCCTAGTGAAAATAAAATAAAAGGAAATTAAATAAGGAAAAGGCAAATGTGCCTAGGGTTATTTTAAAAATCTTTAACCTAAGCTCCTATACTTTGATTAGGGGTTTGGAAAACCCTTACACACCTTACCTAGTACCTATCAAACCTAAATCAAGTTGTTTTCCAATAAAACAAAAAGAGATTAAAAATGCCATAAAGGCATATGATAGTAAAATAGCAAATATGTGAATTTGAGAAGATTGACCCTAGGACTTGTTGTGATGGAAGGATCACCTCCATATATCATGTCAACACTCAACAACACTATTGTGACTCAAACCAAGTCAAATTAAAGATCAAGTGTAACATATGCATAAAAGCATATGTGACACATAGGCATTTCACCAAACATTGACCTATGTCTCTAAACCTTGACTAAATGGTGTGGAACCATCTCTAAATCTAATATAACCTTAAATGGACCCTAACCCATGTCCAAGTGAGGCAAGAACAACCATAGTACAAGTTTATGAAAATTTGACACACCACCTCTTATGTATTAAGGCCAAATTGACAAATCTTTGAACAAGACCATTTGATTTAGTTTCAATGCTCTTAAAATGTTACTAAACTCATAAGAACCACATTAGAGTCAACCAAAGTCAAATCAAATAGAGAGGAATCAAATAGGGAGAAAATTCCCAAAATTCACTCACATACACTTTATGCCAAATTGCAAATCTTCAACCTAGGCCACCATTGCTTGATCTCTTGCTTGTAAAATGTTTAGATATGATAAATAAACACAATTGCATCAAAGAAACCAAAATCAAATCAAAGCAAAACTCAAAATCAACATACATGTGATAATGGTCATTTGGCCATTTTATAAAATGTTCCCCACTTTACCCCTCTGTAATTCTCATTTCTCCAACTAAACTTGGTCAACTATGACCATGTCATCAAAGACCATGTCAAAGTGAGCAACTCTCATGTTGACCATCAGTACAAATGTTGACCAGGTTGACCAGTATAGTTTTGACAAGTGGTGATGTTGAAACCATGAGAAGATGACCCCCATTTTGGAATTCTTGTAAACCTTCACCAAAATGAGCACCACCACCACCATTCCATCACCTTTATTATATAAATGAACTCCACCAAAAAGAATTGCAAAATTCTAAATTTTTCTTCATGCGGCCATTTCATCGAACACTTGGCAGGCATAAATCTGGAATTGCAACACAGCCCTTTGTCCATCAGTTCTTAGCCTAAACCTCTTTGCAAACTTGATCATTGCTACTTCTCTGAGCCCCCTGCATCGAAACATGTACCTGCCTCGACATTCAAAGTGGAGGCATGCTCACTTTGCAACCATGCCGTACCCATGCCGGCCATCCTTGGCCATTCTCTCTCTGGTCTCTCTCTCGCAGTACAACCTTGCCCAGAGCATCTACTCATCACCATGACTCTACCAGTGCCCAGCTGGAGCTCGCCAACGCACGGCATTGGCCAGGCAAGCCGTGCCCAGACGCGCCCAAAGCATGCCAGGCACGCGGTGAGCGTGCACCAGCACCATCCTGGACGCGCCAGAACGCGTGCGTGTCCGGTCGCCATCGTCCTCCCCTCGCTTTGCCCTCTTGCACGCGCCATCACCACACTACCAGCTACCTACTGGACATGCTCACTAGCTCGCGGACGCCTCGTCACCATCGCAATGATCCGAGCTCTGCCGCTCCTGTACCGCGAGCACTCGAACGACGCCAACCTGCCATCGTCCTCCCCTTGCTGCGCCAGCACGCGCAATAGCCTCACCTAGCCGTCGCCTACGCCCTGCGCCCCCTACCGTGCCCCTTCGCGCCCTGGAGCGCCATGGACGCCGGTGACCCTCCACGGCCTCTCACAGCTCTCGCGCAACTATAAATAGAGACCCCCTCAGCCTTCTCCCTCCACATCAAACTCGCTCCACTCTTCCTTCTGAGCCTCCTCAACCCCTCTATCATCCACATTGCGCCGTAGAACTCTCCAATTGAGCCGTCAATCGCCGGAATCCGCCGCAGATCAATCCATTGATCCACGCCACCCCGAGCTCCGCCACGGTACCAGGGGCCTATTCGCCCTCGCCAACGACGCCTCGACCACCGCCCTCGACCGCCGGCGACCTCCAGCGCTCTCCGACCCCCTACCTCGCCGGCGCAGCACGCCCTTCTCCCCCGTCGACGACGACGACGCTCGACCGTTGATCGTCCACCTGATCCAACGGCTCTTAGTCACAGGTACCGTTTCGGTCGATTTAAGTCGCTGACGTGTAGACCCCACCCTGTCAGCTGGCCCGCGGCGTGGTCCGTGTTAGTTGGGCCGGCCCAGTTAGTTTAATTTGGTTAGCCCGTGTCGTTTTCCCGCGTGGCCCAGTAATTCAAATTCGATTTAATCTATTCAGTTCAAATTTAATACTGGTGCCAACTTCAAAATTAAATAGTTTAAAATCTACTACACCAAATTTAACAAATTTTATATATTTAGAAAGCCCATGAAATTATCTAAACAATGTCACTGGCCTCATGTCCAAATTCGAAATTAAATTTAAATGATAAAAATAACAAGGCAGGACCTTTTCTGACTTCAAATAAATATTAGAAATTATCTAGAAATGATTTTAAGATGATTCCAACTCTAATAAATCACATTTGACATAATATAATTGTTTATGCAAAAATATAGCATGGTTGTTTTGCATGATCATGGATTAGAATTAAATAAGGGCTATGGAGCCATTTCTAGATCATTTAATACATACACATAGAATTCTTTAAATAGTATGAGGGCTTCTCTCTCATTTAAATTGTGATCTTAAGTAATTCAAATAGAGGTACTGACCTTGACCAAATAAGTCTCATGCTTGGTTAATTAGAGAGGTTAATCATTTAGATGATAGTTTAACTTATATGAGGTATAGCCTCTCACATAAACCATTAGTCCAAATAGTTCAATAAGAATTAATAACACATAATTAATGACCCATAGGTTTATATTTGAAAATACTTAATCCTTCTCATAAGTAGTAGTTAAATATTTCAAACCTATTTATTAAATCATATAATGGACTTTGGTCTCATTTAAATCTTACCTCAACCAAATTAATATGAAGTAGATCCTATGGTCAATTAAAATTCACTTTTAATTAATTAATAATATTAAAACATTACAAGGTGTTACTAAAATAGTATGAGGGGCTCACCTCATTTAAATCATCCTTCTCAAATAAAATGAAGTAAGGCATTGACCTTTAATTTCCTAGGCTCATACCTGCCCACTTATAAATCTTAAATCTAAATAATATGTAAATTTTCCAAAGATTAATTAAATCACATGAGATGATGAATCTCATTTAACTCACTTTCTCAAATACTAAGTGTGAAGTGTTGACCTTGGTCAACATGGGATCATCCCTGGTTATTTAAGAATATTAAACCCCCTCAATAATAGCCCTTTAAATTGGTTACAACTATGTGTTAAATCATATGAGAGATATTCCTCTCATTTAAATCTTGCTCTCAAGTAATTCAACATGAGGTAGTGATCATAGTCTAGGTAGCCTCATAATGAATTATTTGGTGGCATTAAATCACTACCATGTTAATATTAAATTGCATGAGGTATGGAACCTCATTTAAATCATTTTCCTAAATGATAAGTATGAAGAGGTTGACTTTGGTCAACCTAGGTCATATATTATTCATAAGAGAAATTAAATCTTAAAAAGAATCAATGAGAGGAAATTAGTTTTCACAAAACCAAAGAGAAACCCTAACTCCATTTTTAAATAAGAGGAAATTATTTTCCTATTACTAAGTAAGGAAACCCTAGCATAATCTTGTGATAAATGTTAAGTAGTGATGCTAGATCATTGTGTGAGCCACTAAGGCTAATTAAGCGTACTTAAGTATTGTTTGGTGATTGTATCCTCGTGTTCGTTTATAGACGCTAGTACCGGAGACTATCAAGAGGAGGAGGTATTCTACCAAGAGGAAGAAGAAGAATACCTTGATCACTTCACCAATCAAGGCAAGATAATACTCTTGCAAGCTGATATTAATGCAAGCTAATATTAATGCCAGCTGTTACCAGTACAAGCTAATAAACTTGCTAATCATCAGGGTGCAAAGCTCTACCAGAGCAAGGCATCATTACATTTTACTTCCTGAACCTATCCCAAAGTTTTTACTTTACAAGCTTTACTTGCTTTTATTTCTCAAAGTTACTTTTTGATTTATGATCCACTTGGTTGAAATATAGAGTAGTACAAGAGAATCACACTTAGCCTAGCAAGCTCCAAGATACTTAGCACCCCTCATGAAATAGTTGCTAGCGCTAATCAGTTAAAATTTGACTAATCTAGATGGGAACATGTGACTTTGAAATGAAGTTGAAACCTTGGAATGATGGTTCATTCTATTGAATGACTTTGAAGGTGTTTATGACCAAGAGAAGATGGTGATTTTTGATATAAAACTGATGGTTGGGTTCGGATGCGATACCATTCCAATTTTGAAAGTACCCCCACAATACCCAAAATGGGTACGGGCTTAACTAGAAGTTTATGTGCTTTAGTATGGGTTCCCTCTAAACAAGCGTCATCGGGGTTATGCCAAGGGATGCCTCCAAAGCAATATGAGATATTGTGAAATGACGTGAAATGAGGTGAATTGTCCGGCCCAAGCCTGTGCAGTTCCCGGGTTAACAGTTGGTTCTCACCGGAGGCCAAGCTCATGGGGAGAGGTGCCTGCTAGAGTATATAAGTGAAAGGTTATGGTTGGTAGTCCGCATACGGAGTATGATAAATCAGGGCCAGTTAACCCTGACGGATTATTGCAAATATTGTGGCACAAGTGTACAACCTCTGCAGTGTAGAACTATTCGAATAGCCGTGTCCACGGTTACGGACGATTGGAAAGGCCATACTGTTCCGTCATCAGACCATTTTCAAAAATGTGACATATGACTGGTGACCTGAAGTTGACCGGTGAATGGTGACTTTGAATTGAACCACAACAGAGTTGTGGGAATGACACTAATGTTCCCACTTGAGTTAGTTTATTGATTCAAGCATCTTGACTAAATGTTTATGAACTAAACTTGGCTTTATGCAAATAAACCTAGAGCTTAGTATCCCCTTACCACAATTAATAGTGCTTACACTAGTATTAGTTTGCGAGTACTTTAAAAGTACTCATGGCTTTGTCCCTGGCTATTCAAATGGCGGACTATGAAGGTGAACAGCTACGAGGAAGATGGACAGCAGAACGTCTACGACAACTAGGACCGCTCCGACGTCAAGTTGCTGTGGAACAGATGGACCACGACCTTTCGCTTCCGCTATGTGTTTTGTAATGGGATCTCTAGGTCCCCTATGTTGTATTAAGACTGGATCATGTGATCCTTTGTTGTAAGACGATTATGTTTTGTAATGAATGATGTGTTGTGATATCAAGCTATTATGTCTCGCAAAAACAATATTCCTGGGATTGCGATGAATGGCATAATAGGCATCTGGACTTAAAAATCCGGGTGTTGACAAGTTGGTATCGAGCCATTGTTTGACCTTAGGAGACCCTAGTTAGAATGGACGTTCGGAAAATTTTAGTTTCTAAAAACAAATGAAGTGAGTATTTGTGAAAAACTTATTCATTTTCTTCTCTACCCGATCTTCTTAAAAATAATAAGCCATGCACCTCCTTATAAATCCATTTAAAATTTTGCCACACTTGTTCACATCTCTAACTTACTTATCCATCTCACTTTCAGATGGAGCCATACGTCCAGACGGAGACCTACGATCTGGAAAACGGAGGAAGTCTGGTGTTTGAGCGCGACTTGTACCTAGTGTCCGAGAAGCTCGAACGCCCACCTCCCCAGTTCCACGGAGTCCGGATCCACAACACCCCCTGGGGAACAACAGTGGATGATCACCGCTGACTTGAAGGGAAGCTCGGAACCTCCCATCTCGGAGAGGATCCTTTTCTCCTTCAAGGCCTACAGCTGGATGGACGGTCTTGCTCACGCCCTTCAGGAAGGACTTGCTCGGGTGTGTGGACAGAACATCGCCGCACTCCGGGGAAGCCGCTTCGCCCACTTCGCGAGGCACGACACCATGGGAGAACCCATGACACTCTCTTCGCACCCGGTGCTCAAGATTCATGTGGAGCATTTGGACTTTATGCTTCATGAGACCCGGAAGGATCTGGAGTTGACACGTGTCCACTCCCACCGTGCCCAGATGGCTTTGGCTCATCATGCCGACGCCATCAGGCTACTCGCCAAGGACCGCCGGTCACTCCGCTGCACGCGCCAAGAATGTCGCTACTATCACCCGTCTTCGCGAGAAGATTCGCACCTTGGAGGTGACTGTCAGGACCCACAGGACCAGATCCAGGAGATGGAGGAGGATGGAGAAGACATCCAGGGAGGCGATGACTTCCTGAGTGATGACAACGACTTTGAGGATGATGAGTTCACAGATGAGGAAGACTATGAGTTTCTGGAGTCCGCGGAGGATGGGATCATTCCCATCGATGTGGATGAAGACAATGAGGAATAGTTGCACTAGCTTCACTTACGTAGGTGTGAGTTGTATCCCGCACCATGTATCATAGTTTGTGGAAGAAGGGTTCTTAAAACCCTTAGTGTTTTAGCTTGTAATGTGTGATGTTTGTTGTGAATAAATAAAATATGTGTTATATTCATCCTGAAAATATCTTAAGTTTAAGTTTAAACTTAATTCAAAATAAGCCATAGAAAATTTCCCTCTTACCTCATGATCTATCTACATGTTTAGATGGCCCCACCAACCCGCAATGCCACCCAGGATGCCATGATGCAACTACTGCAGACAATGATGGCAGACCGAGAAGCCGAAAGAGCGGAACGCCAAGCAAACCTTGCCGCACTGCAACTGATAGCTCAGAACAATCAAGGCCATGGAAACCACGATCACCCTGGGTCAAAGCTGAAGAATTTCCAGAACACCAACCCTCCAATGTTCAGCAAAACCGAAGAGCCCCTCGATGCTGATGACTGGCTTCAGACAATAGAGAACAACCTTGAAGTTGCGGGAGTTGAAGCCGCAGAAAAAGTACTGTTTGCCACCCACTACCTGTCAGGACCTGCAAGAGCCTGGTGGACTAGTGCCCGTGCAATGAATGTAGGACAGATGATGACATGGGAAGACTTCAAGCTGAAGTTCAGCAAGTACCATGTGCCCCAAGGATTAATCAAGAAAATGAGAGACGAGTTCCGTGAACTCAAGCAAGGAAGAATGTCCGTGGTGGAATACCGCGACAGGTTTCTCACTCTGTCAAGGTACGCCCCGGACAAGACCAACACAAATGAGAAAAGAAAGGAAAGATTTCTGAACGGATGCACGACGAGATGCAAACTGTGTTAGTGAATATTCCGTTCGCGACCTCGAAGCCCTAGTGGACTCAGCCATACAGATGGAAGGAAAGCTGCATCAGGCCAATGAGAACCGCAAGCGCGAATGATGAACCCAGTGGACCCCACCATACCCAGAAGCACCGCAATAACTCCTCTGGAGGATTCACCCCAGAAACAACAGGCCACCTGCTCAGACTTATCGCCCCAACTACCCCAACAACAACGGAGGACCCCCGAAGCCCGGAGGAAACAACAATAACAACCGCAACCCCAACAGCCACAACAACAATGGGAACAACCCCAACACCAACACTGGCCCGAGAACTGGAAGCAATGCCATCCCCGTCACCCCGAAGGACAAGTCCACTGTAAACTGCTATGAATGTGGAGTTGTGGGCCACTTTTCCAAAGAATGCCCCAAGAAGCTTGCCAAGATCGCCACCAACACCGCTGCACCTGCCAACAACGCCGCTTTGTAGGAAGAAGGAACCAGAACAACAACAACGGCCGTTTCTACCACATGACTGCCACTGAAGCCCAGGAAGCACCCCAGACCCTCACAAGTATGCCTTCCTGTTAAATCAAAACGCTCAATCTCTCTTAGGAACCTAACTCCTCTTAAAATCTCGGGACGAGATTTGTTTAAGGGGAAGGGTTTGTAACATCCCAAAAATTTCAAAACAAAACAAATGAATTTCCCTAGTTCCAAATTTTGGAACCAACAAAAACTTTTATTAAATTAAGTTTGGTAAATAATAATCCTGCTTAATTCCTGTGCTATTGCCATGATTGCTTGTAAGTAGTATTTGAAATAATCCTCAACCCTAAAACCTCACCCCTCTTCTCACCATCCTAGTGAAAATAAAATAAAAGGAAATTAAATAAGGAAAAGGCAAATGTGCCTAGGGTTATTTTAAAAATCTTTAACCTAAGCTCCTATACTTTGATTAGGGGTTTGGAAAACCCTTACACACCTTACCTAGTACCTATCAAACCTAAATCAAGTTGTTTTCCAATAAAACAAAAAGAGATTAAAAATGCCATAAAGGCATATGATAGTAAAATAGCAAATATGTGAATTTGAGAAGATTGACCCTAGGACTTGTTGTGATGGAAGGATCACCTCCATATATCATGTCAACACTCAACAACACTATTGTGACTCAAACCAAGTCAAATTAAAGATCAAGTGTAACATATGCATAAAAGCATATGTGACACATAGGCATTTCACCAAACATTGACCTATGTCTCTAAACCTTGACTAAATGGTGTGGAACCATCTCTAAATCTAATATAACCTTAAATGGACCCTAACCCATGTCCAAGTGAGGCAAGAACAACCATAGTACAAGTTTATGAAAATTTGACACACCACCTCTTATGTATTAAGGCCAAATTGACAAATCTTTGAACAAGACCATTTGATTTAGTTTCAATGCTCTTAAAATGTTACTAAACTCATAAGAACCACATTAGAGTCAACCAAAGTCAAATCAAATAGAGAGGAATCAAATAGGGAGAAAATTCCCAAAATTCACTCACATATACTTTATGCCAAATTGCAAATCTTCAACCTAGGCCACCATTGCTTGATCTCTTGCTTGTAAAATGTTTAGATATGATAAATAAACACAATTGCATCAAAGAAACCAAAATCAAATCAAAGCAAAACTCAAAATCAACATACATGTGATAATGGTCATTTGGCCATTTTATAAAATGTTCCCCACTTTACCCCTCTGTAATTCTCATTTCTCCAACTAAACTTGGTCAACTATGACCATGTCATCAAAGACCATGTCAAAGTGAGCAACTCTCATGTTGACCATCAGTACAAATGTTGAACAGGTTGACCAGTATAGTTTTGACAAGTGGTGATGTTGAAACCATGAGAAGATGACCCCCATTTTGGAATTCTTGTAAACCTTCACCAAAATGAGCACCACCACCACCATTCCATCACCTTTATTATATAAATGAACTCCACCAAAAAGAATTGCAAAATTCTAAATTTTTCTTCATGCGGCCATTTCATCGAACACTTGGCAGGCATAAATCTGGAATTGCAACACAGCCCTTTGTCCATCAGTTCTTAGCCTAAACCTCTTTGCAAACTTGATCATTGCTACTTCTCTGAGCCCCCTGCATCGAAACATGTACCTGCCTCGACATTTAAAGTGGAGGCATGCTCACTTTGCAACCATGCCGTACCCATGCCGGCCATCCTTGGCCATTCTCTCTCTGGTCTCTCTCTCGCAGTACAACCTTGCCCAGAAGCATCTACTCATCACCATGACTCTACCAGTGCCCAGCTGGAGCTCGCCAACGCACGGCATTGGCCAGGCAAGCCGTGCCCAGACGCGCCCGAAGCATGCCAGGCACGCGGTGAGCGTGCACCAGCACCATCCTGGACACGCCAGAACGCGTGCGTGTCCGGTCGCCATCGTCCTCCCCTCGCTTTGCCCTCTTGCACGCGCCATCACCACACTACCAGCTACCTACTGGACATGCTCACTAGCTCGCGGACGCCTCGTCACCGTCGCAATGATCCGAGCTCTGCCGCTCCTGTACCGCGAGCACTCGAACGACGCCAACCTGCCATCGTCCTCCCCTTGCTGCCCAGCACGCGCAGTAGCCTCACCTAGCCGTCGCCTACGCCCTGCGCCCCCTACCGTGCCCCTTCGCGCCCTGGAGCGCCATGGACGCCGGTGACCACGGCCTCTCACAGCTCTCGCGCAACTATAAATAGAGACCCCCTCAGCCTTCTCCCTCCACATCAAACTCGCTCCACTCTTCCTTCTGAGCCTCCTCAACCCCTCTATCATCCACATTGCGCCGTAGAACTCTCCAATTGAGCCGTCAATCGCCGGAATCCGCCGCAGATCAATCCATTGATCCACGCCACCCCGAGCTCCGCCACGGTACCAGGGGCCTATTCGCCCTCGCCAACGACGCCTCGACCACCGCCCTCGACCGCCGGCGACCTCCAGCGCTCTCCGACCCCCTACCTCGCCGGCGCAGCCGCTTCTCCCCCGTCGACGACGACGACGCTCGACCGTCGATCGTCCACCTGATCCAACGGCTCCTAGTCACAGGTACCGTTTCGGTCGATTTAAGTCGCTGACGTGTAGACCCCACCCTGTCAGCTGGCCCGCGGCGTGGTCCGTGTTAGTTGGGCCGGCCCAGTTAGTTTAATTTGGTTAGCCCGTGTCGTTTTCCCGCGTGGCCCAGTAATTCAAATTCGATTTAATCTATTCAGTTCAAATTTAATACTGGTGCCAACTTCAAAATTAAATAGTTTAAAATCTACTACACCAAATTTAACAAATTTTATATATTTAGAAAGCCCATGAAATTATCTAAACAATGTCACCGGCCTCATGTCCAAATTCGAAATTAAATTTAAATGATAAAAATAACAAGACAGGACCTTTTCTGACTTCAAATAAATATTAGAAATTATCTAGAAATGATTTTAAGATGATTCCAACTCTAATAAATCACATTTGACATAATATAACCCAAGTGCTAAAAAGCGCTTGGATGCTGATTGACACATCCAGCACTCGCTTTTGAGCCGTCCGATGCTGGATGGTATGCTCGATCGCGCGCCGCGTCGGAGGAGAGTTCTGACCAGATTACACCTGGAATTGGCTCCCGACATATCCCCACGTGGTCCTACGTGGCTCCGAGCAGCGCACCATTCTCTCCCGAGGCGTTCCCCATTTCCTCCCTGGGATTTAGGGTTCCGTCGAATGGGGCGGTGATCTCGTCGCCGCCGAGCGAGCAGGCGCCTCAGGGCGCACAGCTCGTGGCCGGAGGGCGAGCGAGAGCGAGAGGGCGATGAGCTCGTTGGCGGGAGGCGAGCATCCGCGAGGGGGCGACGAGCTCGTCGGCAGAGGGCGAGCCGCGAGGTAGTGCGGCGAGATCTTCGTCTTCGAGCGAGCTGGGCTGACGTGCGGCGAGATATTCGGCGGAGATCAAGCTGCGCACGAGGGCAGCGAGCTCATGGCCCAAGGGTTAGGTTGTGGGGCGAGGGCAGGGTCGTCGGAGACGAAGATCCGCGTCGGAGGTGTCTACATCGAGTACCCCAGGTAATTGTCTATGCACAAATTTCCCAATAATGTGCGATTCCGAATGTGGAAATGCAATCCAGGGATTAATCTCCTGGTTCCCCCCCCCCCTCTATTTTTGTCCTTTACCTCTTGCTGCCGATTTCTCTGAACAAATTAGTAATCAATGGCATATGGATCTCATGGCGCCCATCTTGTGGTGAATTAATCTCGTGGTTGAACCTTTTGATAGTATAGTGGTCAGAGGTGAACGTCCATCTAGCATCGCAAGTCCACCCCCCATCATGTCATTTTGCTATGCAGATGCAAGAAAGGGTTGGGGTGCTGCCTATGGGAGTGATTATGTGCGAGCTAAATCTGGTCTTGTGTAATGCAAGACTATGATGGAGATGGACCTCCTGTGAGAGGCACATGACGATGCAGATGTCTTGCATCTGTGCCCAACAACTGTTTATGTTCAAACCTGAATAAAAACTGCTTTGTGTAGTGTTACGGCTGAGGATTTAATTTGCTTTCCCTTGCCCAAATCTTGCATGAACTTTGTTACCTAACATGTTATCACATGCTTTTCTTAATGCAGGCAAATAATTGCTATTGGTTGCCTATTAGATGCTTCTGTTTATGCATTATAGAACTGAATTGGTAGCATTGGTTGCCTATTAGATGATTTTTTTGTAGCTATTTATTTTATTTATTGTGAGAGCTGAGAACATTTGTGTCAGAGTTTCCAGAGTCTCCATGCCACTGTCTCCTTCCACTGGAACTTAGGCGCTCCTCCCGCCGCCGTGTATTTAGAGGTAAAGGAACAAGCACTCAGATGTGATGTTACTGTAATGTGAATTCTGACAAGTATTCTCTTTTCTGAAATTTTTGTGATAATTTAGTGCCTCTTTTATCTGTATAATTTCGTTTTCTGACAAACTGGATTGCACTTCACGTGCAGAATTTAAGTTAATGTGCTGGAACATGGACATACCTTTTCGCAGATCCCTATGTTTTTGTAGAGTTATAGGTACCATAGGCAATTCATTTTCACGATGATGCTTGGCTGATATATGCATAGCAAAGGGAAATAGGAGCACAGTTTATTGGCACAGTTCATTAGTGTTGCATAACTCAGGGATTTTAGCAAGTTAGGTGGTCAATTTTAAGTTGTTTTTTGACTAAATGGTTAAATTGATACTGATTTTCATTAAGTTGATTGTTCATCGTGTTTAAGCTGGTTATAAAAAATAAATAAGTTTTTTTTTCCTTTTTATGGTTCAACAAGCTTTTGTTGCATACTATTTTAACTGAGTTGTTTGTTCAACATGGTTAAGTTGTGTACTACATATAGATAAGCTTGACTTCACATCAAAAAAATTTTGGATTGATTTTTAACATCTACTTTAGTTTAGATATTTAGCAACATCCTTTTCAGTTGCATACTGATTTGAACGAGTTGTTTTTCCAACTTTGCTTGAATTTGAGTTCAACTAAATGCGCCGCAGTAAAATGATTTAATTAAGTTTCCTTTTTTATCATCTTTTTTTAGTTTACCACTGAATTAAATTAAGCTTGCTTCTATCAGCATAGTTAAGTTGTGCCATCTTCTAACTAAGTTTGTTTCGATACCAAGCTACTAGAAAAATAGTAACATACTGGATTTACCAAGTCCCAAGTGCTAAAAAGTGTTTGAATGCTATTTGTCCAACTGACCACTCGGTTATGGACCGTCCGATGCGTCCTGGACGAGGCAATCGCACGCCGCGTCCCGACCGACGTCCCGACGGAAACCATCTGGCTCCGACCGAAGTCACCAAATCCCACGTGTGTACGGGTCGCAACACCCCCTTCTCTCTCCCCAGAGCCATCCCCATTTCTCTGTCCCGCGGTAATTTCGTCGGCGGAGAGGGGGTGGGTGCGAGGGAGCAGGCGTTGAGCTCGTTGGAGAAGCGTTAGTCATTCTGTAGCTATATAGTAATTCTTACTATTATTGTGTTCATATGTGTTGAGTGAGAAATATAGTGTTAGATGTGATTGGTTTATACGACAATGAAAGTTAGCAACGACTACCAGATTGTTGTCCCTTTTTCACTGTCCCTTTTTGTAAGAATGCGAGCTTGAGACTTTAATGATATTTGCTCTTTTTGTGTGGGGGGAATTGTTTTGCTTTGATTCACTGTCGCTTTTTCCCAATTAAGTTGCCTTTTTTACCCTAGTTAAGTTGCTTTCGGCTTAAAACTAAGTTGATAGCTAGATTCTCCTAAGTTCTTATCATGTTTCATTAATTTGACTGGACATATAGATTAAGCCAAGTTGATTATCATGTTTCTTAGGTTGATTAACCACTTCAGATTAAGTTGCTCTACACTTTTCTCCTAAGTTGCGTACCCTGTTTCATTAAGTTGATCAATGACTTTAGCTTATGTTGCTTTACACTAAGTCCTAAATTGATTATATCATTTCATTAAGTTGATTAACGAATTTAGCTTAAGTTGTTTTCTAGATTATCTTTTTTACTATCACTTTTAATTAAATTGATTAGCCCCGTTAGCTTAAGTTTCTCCCCACTTTTAAACTAAGTTGCTTATCCCATTTAGTTAGGTCGATTCACTTTATCTTAACCTTCTTCCCACTTTACCCTAAGTTGCTTCTCTCATTTAATTAAGTTACTTTGTCACTTTATTTTAAGTTTATTCTGACATTATTCTAAGTTGCATATCCTGTTTCATTAAGTTGATTATCCATTTCGGCTTAAGTTGCTTTTAAACTTTTACCTAAGTTGCTTATCCCTTTGAATTAAGTTGATTAGCTACTTTAGCATAAATTTATTCCCACTTTATCATAATTAAGTTGATTAGTTACTTTACCATAAGTTGCTTTTCCAATTTATCCTAAGCTGCTTATCGCTTGCTATGGCTGTGTTCGTTTTGATTATAGGCAGACATATCACAAACTGCTTACCCATGTACTTAGGAAGTTGTTTTTTAATTTCCCATTATCTCAATGTGATGTTTTGGTCACACCCTTTCGATGTGCCTTTATTTGTTTTGTAACATGGTATTTTTTTAGTTTCACGTGTGCAATGTCCATCGAGGGCGAGGTGTTTTTTACTTCCATCATCTTCTATATTAATTAAGTTGCTTTTGACAAAATGCATAAGTTACTTTTGTTGTCTCACTAAGTTGGTTCTATCATCCAAACTAAGTTGATTACAGTCGATGATTCAGCCTGTTAGCATGCCTCACTTTCCCTATAATCTCCCTAAGTTACTTTTTGTCAACATTCTTTAAGTTTTTGAGTTATACCAAAATGCCCCTAAGTAGCATACCAATTTAATTAAGTTGCTTCTTGTCATCCGTCTAAGTTGCTTTCTGAGACTAGAGAAGTTGTTTTACATAACCTAACTAAGTTTCTTTCCACCATGCATTTAATTTTTGGTTAAACAACCAATAGCGTTCCTTAGCTTAATAATGATTTTAATTAGAAACTTATTTTTCTAGCACACAAACTTGAAATCTGATAACACAGAAAATAACAAAAGAGGCGAACAAGCGTTCTCGCTTCCATTTACCAGAAGTTGATGCAGCAGCAGGGAATCGTCGAGGGCCTCGTCCGGAAACTTGCCAGCAGGTACGTGTTGAAGGAAGAGAGACACTTACATGAAACTCTTAACTATTGCGTGATGGGAAACTGTAGCCATTGAATTCATGAATCAAGACTATGAAATATAGAGCGGATCAGCTCCGTATATTGCTCTCCACTACCTAATAGTTCTGAGTGTAATAGACAAATTGGGCAATTTACAAATACTTATATGGGTTAGTTTTGGTTCTTCTGATTCCTTTTTGAACTATATGGATAAGTTGTCTAGCGTTTTAATTAATTTGTTTTATCACTATGCTAAAACTATGTACTGAAATAAATTAAGTTGATTCCTCGAGCATGCTGAAGTTGTTGGGTATCAGTACAATTTATCTAGGTGCTTCTTTGAAGTAACATGCATAAGTTGTTTAGCGATTTAAGTTATTTTATTACTATGCTTAAGTTGACTATGCTGAAATAATTTTTGATTCCTAGAGCATGCTTAAGTTTTTGGGTATCGGTATCTAGGTGTTTCTTTTAAGCAACATGCATAAGTTATGTACTGGATTGATTCGTTGCTTTGTCAACATGCTTAAGTTGAGTATTGAAATTAATCATGTGGATTCCTCCAACATTCTTAAGTCTCAGGGTATTGGTGCAATCTCTGTATGTGTTTCTTTTGAGCAACATGCATACGTTGTTCACTGGTTTAGTTAGTTTCCTTGTCAACATGCTCAAGTTGAAACGAAAAATTAATTAAGTTATTTTGTCCGGTATGCTTAAGTTGTGGGGTTATCTACAATCTATCTTGATTTTCATTTTCGAGCAGCATGCATAAGTTGTCCATTGATCTAATTAAGCTGCCTTGTCAACTTGCTTAAGGTGCTTATTTGTGATATTGCTAAGTTGCACCGGGAAGCTGTGGATCCTGGGCAGCGTAGGTAGTACCATCTCCAGCGCCATAGTGGAGGAGGCCATGGCGCCTAGCTCGAGGATGTGGCGGCGCCCACAATGCCTATCGCGAGCGCAAGCCTGCCGTGGCTGCTGGCCGACGTAAGTTGATTATCCATTTTAATTAACCTACTCACTTCTCCCTTGTTAAGTTGATTTCTGATAATGTTAAACTTTTCTAAACATTGATGCTAAGTTGCTTTTTAGGTAATATTAAAGTTGCCTTAAGATTGATGCTAAGTTGTTTTCATGCAGGAGGAGATCGTGTGTTGTTTTGTGATCTACTCGCACTTTTCAGTTAAATCCGGATTCCATGGAGTTTTGGAAGAGAAAGAAGACATGAGTAGTCCGTCCGTCTTGCAGAAAGGAAGAAATTCTAGAGTAACTTGTCTTGGAGAAGAGTCGGAGTAGTTTGTCACAACATTGATGTCTGCTGTTTTTTACCTTACGTGTAACATCCCCTTTTCTTATTTGGATGCTATACAAACATTGTCTTTACCTTACGTGTATTATTTTCTTGTCTTTACCTTACGTGTATTTTCTTGGTTGAATGCTGAATCAGGCAAACTAGCACCCGGATGCTGGGATGGACAAACCAGCACCCGGATGCTGGGATGAACAAACCAGCACCGGATGCTGGCTAGCCGCGTCCTAATATAATTGTTTATGCAAAAATATAGCATGGTTGTTTTGCATGATCATGGATTAGAATTAAATAAGGGCTATGGAGCCATTTCTAGATCATTTAATACATACACATATAATTCTTTAAATAGTATGAGGGCTTCTCTCTCATTTAAATTGTGATCTTAAGTAATTCAAATAGAGGTACTGACCTTGATCAAATAAGTCTCATGCTTGGTTAATTAGAGAGGTTAATCATTTAGATGATAGTTTAACTTATATGAGGTATAGCCTCTCACATAAACCATTAGTCCAAATAGTTCAATAAGAATTAATAACACATAATTAATGACCCATAGGTTTATATTTGAAAATACTTAATCCTTCTCATAAGTAGTAGTTAAATATTTCAAACCTATTTATTAAATCATATAATGGACTTTGGTCTCACTTAAATCTTACCTCAACCAAATTAATATGAAGTAGATCCCATGGTCAATTAAAATTCACTTTTAATTAATTAATAATATTAAAACATTACAAGGTGTTACTAAAATAGTATGAGGGGCTCACCTCATTTAAATCATCCTTCTCAAATAAAATGAAGTAAGGCATTGACCTTTAATTTCCTAGGCTCATACCTGCCCACTTATAAATCTTAAATCTAAATAATATGTAAATTTTCCAAAGATTAATTAAATCACATGAGATGATGAATCTCATTTAACTCACTTTCTCAAATACTAAGTGTGAAGTGTTGACCTTGGTCAACATGGGATCATCCCTGGTTATTTAAGAATATTAAACCCCCTCAATAATAGCCCTTTAAATTGGTTACAACTATGTGTTAAATCATATGAGAGATATTCCTCTCATTTAAATCTTGCTCTCAAGTAATTCAACATGAGGTAGTGATCATAGTCTAGGTAGCCTCATAATGAATTATTTGGTGGCATTAAATCACTACCATGTTAATATTAAATTGCATGAGGTATGGAACCTCATTTAAATCATTTTCCTAAATGATAAGTATGAAGAGCTTGACTTTGGTCAACCTAGGTCATATATTATTCATAAGAGAAATTAAATCTGAAAAAGAATCAATGAGAGGAAATTAGTTTTCACAAAACCAAAGAGAAACCCTAACTCCATTTTTAAATAAGAGGAAATTATTTTCCTATTACTAAGTAAGGAAACCCTAGCATAATCTTGTGATAAATGTTAAGTAGTGATGCTAGATCATTGTGTGAGCCACTAAGGCTAATTAAGCGTACTTAAGTATTGTTTGGTGATTGTATCCTCGTGTTCGTTTATAGACGCTAGTACCAGAGACTATCAAGAGGAGGAGGTATTCTACCAAGAGGAAGAAGAAGAATACCTTGATCACTTCACCAATCAAGGCAAGATAATACTCTTGCAAGCTGATATTAATGCAAGCTAATATTAATGCCAGCTGTTACCAGTACAAGCTAATAAACTTGCTAATCATCAGGGTGCAAAGCTCTACCAGAGCAAGGCATCATTACATTTTACTTCCTGAACCTATCCCAAAGTTTTTACTTTACAAGCTTTACTTGCTTTTATTTCTCAAAGTTACTTTTTGATTTATGATCCACTTGGTTGAAATATAGAGTAGTACAAGAGAATCACACTTAGCCTAGCAAGCTCCAAGATACTTAGCACCCCTCATGAAATAGTTGCTAGCGCTAATCAGTTAAAATTTGACTAATCTAGATGGGAACATGTGACTTTGAAATGAAGTTGAAACCTTGGAATGATGGTTCATTCTATTGAATGACTTTGAAGGTGTTTATGACCAAGAGAAGATGGTGATTTTTGATATAAAACTGATGGTTGGGTTCGGATGCGATACCATTCCAATTTTGAAAGTACCCCCACAATACCCAAAATGAGTACGGGCTTAACTAGAAGTTTATGTGCTTTAGTATGGGTTCCCTCTAAACAAGCGTCATCGGGGTTATGCCAAGGGCTGCCTCCAAAGCAATATGAGATATTGTGAAATGACGTGAAATGAGGTGAATTGTCCGGCCCAAGCCCTGTGCAGTTCCCGGGTTAACAGTTGGTTCTCACCGGGAGGCCAAGCTCATGGGGAGAGGTGCGTACTAGAGTATATAAGTGAAAGGTTATGGTTGGTAGTCCGCATACGGAGTATGATAAATCAGGGCCAGCTAACCCTGACGGATTATTGCAAATATTGTGGCACAAGTGTACAACCTCTGCAGAGTGTAGAACTATTCGAATAGCCGTGTCCACGGTTACGGACGATTGGAAAGGCCATACTGTTCCGTCATCAGACCATTTTCAAAAATGTGACATATGACTGGTGACTTGAAGTTGACCGGTGAATGGTGACTTTGAATTGAACCACAACAGAGTTGTGGGAATGACACTAATGTTCCCACTTGAGTTAGTTTATTGATTCAAGCATCTTGACTAAATGTTTATGAACTAAACTTGGCTTTATGCAAATAAATCTAGAGCTTAGTATCCCCTTACCACAATTAATAGTGCTTACACTAGTATTAGTTTGCGAGTACTTTAAAAGTACTCATGGCTTTGTCCCTGGCTATTCAAATGGCCAGACTATGAAGGTGAACAGCTGTACGAGGAAGATGGACAGCAGAACGTCTACGACAACTAGGACCGCTCCGACGTCAACAGTTGCTGTGGAACAGATGGACCACGACCGTTACTTCGCTTCCGCTATGTGTTTTGTAATGGGATCTCTAGGTCCCCTATGTTGTATTAAGACTGGATCATGTGATCCTTTGTTGTAAGACGATTATGTGTTGTAATGAATGATGTGTTGTGATATCAAGCTATTATGTCTCACAAAAACAATATTCCTGGGATTGCGATGAATGGCATAATAGGCATCTGGACTTAAAAATCCGGGTGTTGACACTTCCCCAAGCTTAGAATTTTCCATATCATTAACAACAATGGTGTTCAAAGCGTTCATACTAATATCATTGTTACCAGCATGCAAATAAGATTCCATAGGTTTTTTAATTTTCGCAGCAAACAATCCATGTCTTAACTCAGGAAATAAAATAAGAAGCTCATTGTTGCTCTCCATTATGCCTAACTAGTGTAAACAAGAAACAAAAAGATGCAATTGCAGATCTAAAGGAAATAGCTTCGAGTACTTACAACGGCGCCGGAAAATAGCTTAGTAGCCGAGATCCGGAGCGTGAGTACCTTTTACCTTTCCTCCCGGCAACGGCGCCAGAAAAGTGCTTGATGTCTACGGGTGCTTCTATTCTTGTAGACAGTGTTGGGCCTCCAAGAGCAGAGGTTTGTAGAACAGCAGCAAGTTTTCCCTTAAGTGGATCACCCAAGGTTTATCGAACTCAGGGAGGAAGAGGTCAAAGATATCCCTCCCAAGCAACCCTGCAACCACAAAGCAAGAAGTCTCTTGTGTCCCCAACACACCTAATAGGTGCACTAGTTCGAAGAGATAGTGAAATACAAGTGATATGAATGAATATGAGCAGTAGTACGGCGCCAGAAAATAGCTTGCTGGCGTGCTTGATGGTAGTAATATTGCAGAAAGTAAACATGCAGTAGAACAGTAAACAAGCAGCGATATATTTAGGAACAAGGCCTAGGGATTATACTTTCACTAGTGGACACTCTCAACATTGATCACATAATAAATAAGTTCTCTTCCTTTTGTGCTACATATACTCTTGTTTGATAATGAACACCACTAATTGTGTAGGATTACACGAACCCTCAATGTCGGAGTTAACAAGCTCCACAACATTCGATATTCATGTTTAAGTAACCTTAGAGCATAATAGATCTTTGCAAAATAAACCAAGTACTAACATAGCATGCACACTGTCACCATCACACTACGAAGGAGGCATAGATCACATCAATACTATCATAGCGATAATCAACTCCATAACCTACAAGAGATTATGATCATAATCTACGACAAGAACTACACGATGCACACACTGTCACCATTACACCATGCAGGAGGAATAGACTACTTTAATAACATCACATGAGTAGCACATAGATAAATAGTGATACAAAACACATTGCAATCATAAAGGGATATAAATAAGCACTTCACTACGCCATTCATAACAGTGAATAAGTATTCTGTGAAATATAGCCTAAGAGACCCACACGGTGCACACACTGTCACCTTTACACACGTGGGACAAGGAGTCTCCGGAGATCACATAAGTAAAACCCACTTGACTAGCATAATGACATCTAGATTACAAGCATCATCATATGAATCTCAATCATGTAAGGAAGCTCATGAGATTATTGTATTGAAGTACATAGGAGAGAGATGAACCACATAGCTACCGGTACAGCCCGAGCCTCGATGGAGAACTACTCCCTCCTCATGGGAGCAGCAGCGGTGATAAAGATGGCGGTGGAGATGGCAGCGGTGTCGATGGAGGAGCCTTCCGGGGCACTTCCTCGTCCGGCGGCGTGCCGGAACAGAGACTCTGTCCCCCAGATCTTGGCTTCGCGATGGCGGCGGCTCTGGAAGGTTTCGCGTACCGTGGCTTATTCGTATCGTGTTTTAGGTCAGGGACCTTTATATAGGCGAAGAGGCGGAGTCGGAGGGTCGACGAGGCGGTGTCACACTAGGGCGGCGCCCCCCCTGGGCCGCGCCGGGGTGGTGTGTGGTGGCCCAGTGGCCCCCTCGGGTCCTTCTCGGGTGCTCTGAAGCTTCCGGTGAAAATAGGTCGGGCGTTGATTTCGTCCGATTCCGAGAATATTTCCTTACTAGGATTTATGAAACCAAAAACAGCAGAAAACAGGAACTGGCACTTCGGCATCTCGTCAATAGGTTAGTTTCGGAAAACGCATAATAATGACATATAATGTGTATAAAACATGTAGGTATCATCAATAAAGTAGCATGGAACATAAGAAATTATAGATACGTTTGGGACGTATCACCCATTCACCAACTCGATGTCAAAAATGCCTTTCTTCATGGTGCTCTCCAAGAAACTGTTTATTGTCAACAACCTTTAGGCTTCGAAGACTCCTCTGCTCCCGATCATGTTTGTCTCCTTCAAAAATCTCTTTATGGTCTCAAACAAGCTCCTAGGGCTTGGTTCCAACGTTTTTCAACTTACATTCAAACAATCGGTTTCACTCCCTCTCTCACCGACACCTCTCTTTTTGTCTATCACACTTCCACACACACAGCTTATCTTCTTGTTTATGTTGATGATATCATTCTCACTGCTTCCACTAAGACTTTTCTTGATCATATTATTACACTGCTTAACTCTGAATTCTCTATGACTGATCTTGGTGTGCTTCATCATTTTCTTGGCATCACTGTTACACGTGACTCTAATGGTCTTTTTCTTTCCCAACGTCAGTACATTCTAGATCTTCTCAACCGCGCAGGCATGATTGACTGTCAGCCTGCTCGTACACCTGTTGACACTAGCGCCAAACTCTCTGCTGATGGCGAACCATTCTCAGACCCAACTCTCTATCGTAGCATTGCGGGTGCACTACAATACCTTACTCTAACACGCCCAGAAATATCTTATTCTGTCCAACAAGCCTGCCTATATATGCATGATCCACGAGTTCCTCACTACAATCACATGAAACGCACTCTTAGATATCTAAAAGGAACATTAGATTATGGCCTTCACATAAACACCACTTCACCTACCAGTTTGACAGCATACTCTGATGCGGACTGGGCTGGATGCCCCGACACTCGTCGGTCCACGTCCGGATACTGTGTTTTTATGGGTAACAATTTGCTTTCATGGTCTTCTAAGCGACAGGTTACGGTTTCACGCTCGTCTGCAGAAGCTGAGTATCGAGCTGTTGCACATGCAGTTGCTGAGACAGTTTGGCTACGGCAGTTGTTGGCTGAACTTCATCGTCCCATCCAGCAGGCCACTATTGTTTATTGTGATAATATTTCAGCGGTTTACATGTCCAGCAATCCAGTTCAGCATCGCAAAGCATATTGAGATAGATATTCACTTCGTCAGGGAGAAAGTTGCTTTGGGCCAAGTTCGAGTTCTTCATGTTCCCACTACAGCGCAGTTCGCCGACATCTTTACCAAGGGACTGCCGCCACAGCCGTTTCATGACATTCGTTTCAGTCTCAACGTGATTGAACCCCACGTTGACACTGCGGGGGATGTTAGATTATATGTTTCGGTTAAGCTAGACTTGTAACGCAAGCTAGGGTTTTAGGCTTAGTCGGTTGGCTCTACTATTTATATCCCTTGTACCCCAAACAGTTTTGTATCAATTCGTGAGACATAATACAAACTTGCACATTGGAGGAGATCATCTCTGGGAATATGGCAAGGGTTATGCTGGTGTTGTGTGAGAATGACACCGACGCTGGAGCAGCCAGGCGAGCGTGCAGGGTGGTGGAGAAGTGACAGTGGCCATAACCCAGTTGTCTCAGGAGATTTGGAGCTTGTCCCCTTCAAGTCGTTGTGTCCCATGATGGTGGTGGCGCACTATATTGATAATCAATGAGTCCTCACCCAGGCAATCTCTCTAACACCATTTGTTTCACTTGTATTTTTCTTAGTTCTTGCATTGTACATATAATTCTAGAGAAAACGATGACCTTTTGTTGCAGAAAGTAATTTAGTTTGTTGTTCCTCAAACATTTAATCAATTTATTGAATGCTCGCACTAAAATGAGTTATTATTGCATGTTTATTAGTATGCAAAGCAATGTACTTTACGACTGGTTGATTCAGATCATGTTAGTTGATATGTCAGATGTAGCTAGCTGACCAAGTTCCCAATGTTGTAGCATATAGAATTATGATTGACATTTGTAATTTAGTATAGGAAATTACAATTGAGATTTGTTTATTAATAGAAACAAAATGATTGACTGAATGTCAGTACATCAGTCTAGTAAGATTTGTGAGTTGGAATGAAGGACCTTGAGTTCATGTTCTTCTCTTACATATCATGCAATTGTTTCCTGTAGCTTTGACCCCGAAAATATCACAAAGCTTGTCACTAGCCATGCAATTTTCCTATCTCCCTATTAATATGTGCTGCAATTCTTTTGGGTTTTGAGTAATTCTCTGTTTTGGTGTCTATTTTTCAGTTAGAGATGCTTATCATTACTGTGATTTGCACGATCCAGAGAGTAATCTGGAGCATGAGAATAAACTGCAGGTTGGTGGTCCAATTGAAGGCATGAGTATGCTAGTCGATCTGCTGCGAATTTCAGCTCCCTGAACAGGACATCAACCGGCTCCATATGCTGCAAGAGACCAGCCTGAAGAAGATGGGGAGCTTCCTTGAGCAACGTTGGTTCAGCGACATCCCGCTAATTAACTAAGTAGTTGGTATTACTAGTGTAGTTGTTTTTTATAAGCTGTACAAGTGTGCTAGTACAATCTATTATTTAGATGGGCTGTACAATATTTGTGGAGACACTGCAATGTGCTGCTATCAATTGCATGTCGAGTTTAATCAGCTGCGTTGTTTTCTTCTAGACACTAACCATCTGATGGGGATATGCCCTAGGAGGTGTATCACCAGTCTCACTCGCCATGGAGAAAGGGGTTCAAGGAGGGTTCTAGTCGACCCGAGCGACTGGGCTCCCAGGCCCTGGTGCGACTGGTCCAAAATCCCCAGGCCCCGGTGCGACTGGGCTAAAACCCTCAGGTGGGCCGACTGGACGGGAGGTCCAGGCGACTGGAGAGGAAGATTACTTGGATGAAGAGAAATGAATTTCGGATTAGTAGCAACTGATATGATTCAGATTTATCTTCATGTAACCCTAGATCGGGGGTGTCCATATAAACCCCCGAGCTATAGAACCTAGAACACACACCATCTGAGATCCAATCTCCCCCTCATTGCTTTTGGCGTAACCGCCGACTGAGCCCCCCCATTGTAATTCTCCACTGAGTAATAGATCTAGCAGGACGTAGGCCTTTTACTCTCTGGAGGGGCTGAACCTGGGTAAACCCTTGCGTCCTGTGCACCTCGCTCCGCAGATGGCTATGTCCCCTTGCTCCCGCATCAACGAAGTGCTGCACCCTGTAGCACCTGCCGTGGTCATATCCACGACACCATCTGAAGTACATGGTATTCAAACTACAAAATTGATTTTATGTTCTAGCTTCGTTGCGAGCCATAGCGCAGATTGACAGTATATGAATGTTCATGAATCAGTTAGAAGGATAACCAAAACAATAGAATGCTCAGGTCTTCAACTAAAACAAGATTAATTGTGCACATCTGTTAGGCTCTTAACTGAATAAGTTAGTTGCAAAGTGTACGGTATTAGACAGACAAAGAAAGGAAACCAAAAGTTGATAATCAATGTCTCAAAGATAACACGGAAGCTCAATCTATAAAGTGAAGCCAGAGATCAGCACACGGATAATTTTGTTAACATCTCATAGCAGCATTTCTCCAAACAGTGTGCAAAGAAAACATAAAGTACAGTCAAAATCCAATTAGGAATGGAATCAATCCACCGTCATGAACTACTATTGCCTAGATGGAACGGATGTGCTCGAACTCTTTGACTGTCGATGGAAGGACACGACCTATGTTTGTGGCCTTACTTGGCTGGTTCTTGCGTTCGGCCCTGTGCACCTCATGATATGCTCCGCCATCGTATGGAACATCTGGAAGCGAAGAGAGAACCTGGTTTTCAATGCCACTAATGAGCCTCCCCTAGTGACCGCCATCATTGTGATGCTCCCTGCACTGCAATATTTTCTCTTTCTGAAATAGCCTTCATCAAGATTCAACATGGTGATCAAAAATCATGAAAATGAGATGAAACTAGTATTTACAGTTTACTGTTCAGGCTGCTGCAACTGCAACTGGGGTCAATATTTTTATGTTTTCTTTCATTCAAGGTTTATGTATATTCAGTTGGATTATCATGCCACTGTTATAAAGAGTATTTGGGACCTGATTTATTATTGTCTTGTACAGGAGCCAGATCGAATAGCAGACTAGTTTTATTTTGTCCTTGTTAGAGCATGTCTAACAGGCCCCGTATTTCGCTGCCCCGTATAAGTCTCTTTTTTCGCCCCGTATCGAAAAACTGCAACATTTCGAGCCATTCCGTCTAGCAGACCCCGTATTTCGCCCCGTATTTTCAAAAATAAAAACCCCGGGAAGTTCATCTTCATTGATCATACTAGGATTCATACATACATATTGATCATACTACGGATCAAACTAAGCAAACCTACGTCTAGTCGTCAAGGATGACGTAGGGGATGAAGGCGATCCTCGCCGCCTCCTCCCGCGCCTCCCGCGCCTGCCGCGCCTCGAACTCCTCCACCTGAGCGATGGCCGCCGCCTCCTCCTCTGCCTCCGCCCGAGCTTTCTCGGCGGCATCCGCCTCGGATAAGGCGAGCGCACGGCGGTAGGCCGCCTCCTCTTCCGCCGCCTCCTCTTCCTCCTCGCCGCCTCCGCTTCCTCCGCCGCTGCTGCTGCCGATGGTCGCCCTCCATGCCGCCTTGGACGCGCGGTCGCGCTGCCACTCGGCGAGCCACTTCTCGAACGCTTCGCCGCTCATCGGCTTGAGCGGCGGGTCCTGCTTGTACCACCGCCCACCGGCGGCGTACTCCCGGAGCGGCTCCGGCACGTACTGCGCGCCGGCGTACTTGCAGGCCGCGCGACGGCTCCCGGCGGCGGAATACTTGCACTTCAGCCGCCATGCTTCCTCTACGGTGTCCGGCGAGCGGGATCGCTTCGATCCGCTCGCCGGCGAGGCCCTACTGCGGCGGCGGGAGTCCATCCTAGCGGCGCGGGTGGAATGCGGCGCGGGGGAGCGGCTAATTGCTCGCCGGAGCAGGAGGAGGAGGCGGCGGCACGCGGCGGAGCTAGGGTTGCGAGTGAGGGGTGAACCCCTCACTCGCACCTGCGCCCACTATATGTACGGGGCGACGGGGCCGATTTCCTGGGCCCCGTATTCCGCCGAAACGGGGCGGCCCGAATACGGGGCCTGCTAGACGGCCCAAACCGCGCCTGCCCCGTATGTCGCCGGAATTTTACGGGGTGGGCGGGTTATACGGGGCCTGTTAGACCTGCTCTTATCTTACAGGCATTTCACTTGTGCTGAAAAAGTATATGTTCATTTACACATAATAAGTAACCTATGTACTTGTATACTGTACAAAGTACACACATTGTTACTGTTCTTCATGCTTTCAAAATTGCGAGCTTACTTGCCTGAATCACGTTGACTGTACTATGTTTTGAAAAAACAAATTATGCTAGCTCTGCCTCTTGAAAGAAACCATGGCTTCTTTACAGCACAATCAAATTCTGTAGGATTCCTATTGGCATGTCAATTGGACATTTTAATCTTGCTTGTTTTCTATGTAAGCATTTCTTAAATCATGTGTGTCAAGAAGACGATTAATCATGCATGCTGGAGCTTTGAAGCTGGTACAGTATAGCCTAATAAACATTTGCTAAAGATTTCCCAACCGTAACAGTAATTCAGACTTGCATTCCTGTCTGTATGAGTATGGAAATCATGCTCTTTTTATGTGGGATGATTCCTCGGCTAATGAATTTTTTTGCCCATATATGGTTTCAGCACATGAGCGGCACTGTTTTCAGAATGGTCACAGTTAATATAGCTAATCATGGAGCGGTCAAAGAGAAGTACAGGGTTAGCTTACCTACTTAAACCTGCTACCACCTCCAACACGGCAGAAACGGAGGAACCGCAGAGCTAGTGTCGGCGTGCCCGATCGATATGGCGGCGGCGAGGATGCGGCGGCTGAGTGCATGAGGCGTCGCTCGCTGCTCGGCGGAGTCATCGCAGCGGCATCCCTGCTCGACGACGGCGGCATCGCTCGTTACTCGACGGAGGCATGGCGACCGTGTCACTTGTTGGCGGCGGCGTCGCTGGTACAATGATACTGGACGTCGCAGCCTTGCAAGTTCCAATTGATTAGCGAGAAGCTGCGCTGGGCCGAATACTACTATTTTGATATTTGTTTCGTTTATTTATATTTTGTTGGGCAATCGGGCCTAATGTACCTCACTTAATCTTGACCATTGCCTCAAATCATACCTCTCCCCGGTTAAGAGTGGTAAAAGGTACCGTAAAACAAACCTTTTTAAAACTTTAGACTAGGTCATTTATATATAGGAAAAACATAGAAATAGTAAAAATATTGGGTTAAGATGTTATGCCCATTTGAATTCTATGGGAAGATGATGTGAGTTTGATTGTAGTAGAGGAATTGTTATATGAGGTATGAACTAATGCTTTTTTTATAGGATTTGCACTACAAGATTCATATAGGATTAGTTTCTATAGAATGTGTTCCTATGAATCAAATAACTTGTATAGAAATTTTTTCCATAGGAACTAAATCCTACACAATTCTTTTACAAAACCTATGAATCAAAGGAGCCCTGCCATTTTTTTTGAAACTTTAATACTTCTATGGTCCTTTTTATTTAATCCATGCAGGACGAAAAAGTGGAGGTCACACCGATTTGGTTGGCAAAGGTTGCTCAGAATATGTGCTAAAATAACTGAGCCATAACAAATGACGTGACTATAAGTTTTCTTACCCAGAGGGTCCGAAAATACTCTCAGAGGGTTCAAGATTTTTGCAAATATGCTATCCTAAATGCCGTGATCTAGGTGCTTTTGGATTATTTTTGGCTAAGTCATTTCATCCTAAGCCAACAAACGTGGCGTGACCTCCACTTTGTTGACCCCCCCCCCGCGTACGTTTCTTGTATCTAAACCAATCGGTGTCCATCCTCTTGTATGCATACCGACCAGTCTCCTCCTTGTAATGCCACGATGGGAGCATTTCCCATCTATAAGTAACATGTAACTGCCCTTGTGATAGTGTCCCATTCTCTCCAAATCGACATGGCATCAGAGCCGTCCATTCCAAAAGTCTAGCCCAAAAAAGAAGGAATAATAAGGAGGCAAATAATAAGGAGTATTTATTATTATATCTCAAATGTTCATAATAGTTTCGTACCATGCTATAAATGATTAAGCGAAAACATTGATACATGTGTGGTATTGTAAACAAACCAAGGTCCCTAGTAAGCACATATGTGCACAACTAGCTCATTGTGATCAATTTTTGATCAAGGTTTCCCGGTCATGCGCATATACGTTATTGACAATGAGATCATATCATTGGATGAATGATATGATGGACATACCCAATATATAAGTATTGTATCGCAATCAAAGTCACATAAAGTTCAATATTACAATGTTTATGAAAGTGTAGTGACCTAATCCTTAAACCGTGAGATCATATCTAATCACTGTCACCGAAGGCTGCTTTGATTGCATCAAACTTCACTCAGCAACATGGTGATCATAAAGGTGTAGTTGGGTATTCCAATGTGATGGGTTGAGCCGTATGTATCAATAGCGAGATTTGTTCATCTGCGTGATGGAGAGATACATAGGCACCACTCAGCGAGATTACATCCATAAAGCTGTGTAGCGTATGACTAGGTCATCATGGGGGTGGAATCACACGAAACGAGTTGAATAGCCTTGTCGGTAATGAGATCGAAAAATGTTTGATGATACAAATGATCATGTATCAGACGAGTGCCAACATCGAAAGAACAAAGGGAGTGGGACTCCTCGTGGAGTACATATGGATCATTATGGTTATCCAGAACCCCTGGTGATCATTGATCAGAGATATGTCTCAATCATGTCTATGTTATTTCCGAACCGTAGGGTAAAACTTAAGGGTTCAACGAAACTTAAGATAATTTTTTATTCATCGGAAATAGAGAGAGAACACCAGAAAGGGTTTCGGAGGCATCGAAGGTGTTCAGAGTAGTCCATAAGGTGTCTCAGATTATTGGATATTAAATTATATGTTTAATATGTTAATTAATTGAATTAGTATATTAAACTATATTTATTAATTAAAAATATGATTTATTAAACTATATCTATATATAGTGGACATGTGGAGGGATTTAAATACACAGTTAAATAGAGAAATATCTCTCTCCCTAGTTTACTTCTCCGTGAGGTTCCCCAAAGAACTACACAGGGAGGGAGACAACTCCACCTAGTACACGGGAAAACTACTGGGATTTGGATACATAAAATCTACTTCCGCAACTTCATTGGATCAGAGCCAGGAGCGTCATTGAGCACCACACGTGTGGAAAACTACGAGGTGCGGCACCTGCGGCACTCGACGTTGTGGGAGATGAGTACTACTCGAACCCGAGGTCGGCAACGAATATGACTACATCAACCACATTCTAGCTGAACGTTAACCGCTTTCGGTCTACGAGGGTGTGTCACTGAAACCATCTCCGTTACAACATTAGTCCTTAGATAGATCATGAGATATCAGAGTACGGTAGTTATAATTTTTTTTGTTTTCTCCTGCAAACCCCTGCATCCCCTCCCTCGCAGAAATTGTCCCGAGAGAATTACATGTCCAGCCTACGAAGCCTGGATAGGTCATGGAACTTCTTGACGGCTCCAACTTGGCACCTGTAAAAGTCATGGAGGTTGAGGGGGCCGTTGTATACAATATGGCCTACGAAGCCTGGATCGAGCGGGATCAACAAGTGGTGAGTTATCTCACAAAATCCATGAGTAAGGATGTCCTTTCTCAAGTCCACTAGAACATGTCGCTCACAACTGGGCTACCATTGAGGCATATTTTGTCTCACAATCCAAGGCACGTATTAATAGGTTGCGTGGAAAACTTGTCAACACCAAGAAATGTGATATGCCTGCAAATAAATTTCTTGATTTGATGAAAGGTTTGCGTCTCAGTATGCTATAGCCGATCAAATTATTGATGGTGATGAGTTGAAGGAGTATATACTTGGTGGTCTTGATGGAGAATACATGTTACATGTCAGATATGCAAGAAATATGGGCACATGGCTAGTGACAGTTGGTGGAGGTATTTTGACAGGGAGCTAATATTGCATACTATGGGGTGGACACAAACTGGTACATTGACACACGAGCAACAAATCACATCAATGGAGAATTAAACAAATTGACAACTCAAGAAAATTATCATGGACGTGACCAAGTTCACACCACAAATGGCAATGGTATGGCAACAATTCATGTTGGTTGATGACCCACAAGTATAGGGGATCGCAACAGTCTTTGAGGGAAGTAAAACCAAAATTTATTGATTCGACACAAGGAGAGTTAAAGAATATTTATAAACTTTAACAGATGAGTTGTCAATTTAGCTGCACCTGGAAATAGACTTGCTCGCAACAGTTTATCAGTAGTAATAGTTTCATAGAAGTAGCAGTAGTGAATTAACATCACTAATGAAATAAAAAGAACAGTAGCAATGATTGCAGTAGACAACAGGATTAAAATACTGTAAGCATAGGGATGGATGAACGGGCGCTGCATAGATAAGATAATTCATATAATAAGCAAGACATGGGCATTTGCAGGTAATAACGATAAAAGCATCCAAGTACTAAGTAACCATAGGCGTGTGTTCCTATTTAGTCGTGCGTGCTCGCAAGGAGAAACTTGCACGACATCTTTTGTCCTACCAGCCCGTTTGCAGCGGGGTCTCAAGGGAATCTACTGGTAATTAAGGTACTCCTTTTAATAGAGTACCGGAGCAAAGCATTAACACTCCATGAACACACGTGATCCTCACATCATAGCCATCCCCTCCGGTTATCCCAATTTCTATCACTTCGGGGCCTCGGGTTCCAGACAACGATATGTGTACACAACTTGCAGGTATGATAAAAAAATTATCCTCATGAATCAATAACATGTTCATATATGAAATCATGGCACTCGATCCCAAAGTGACAAACATTAAGCATAACAAGTTGCAACAATGTCAAAAATACTAACAACGGATACTAGGCACTATGCCCCTAACAATATTATAGCTATTACATGAATGATCTCATCCAATCCCTACCATCCCCTACAGCCTACAACGGGGGAATTACTCACACATGGATGGGGAAATCATGGATGGTTGATGGAGGAGAGGTATCGGTGATGATGGTGGTGATGATCTCCTCCAATTCCCCGTCCCCGTAGGGTGCCAGAACGGAGTTTCTGGTTCCCGGATTGGGTTTTCTGTTTGCGGCGGAGCAGCAGAACTCTTTCTGAAAAAACGTCGAACCCCCCTCTGTTTTTAGGCCAGGTGCTTTTATATAGTCAGGAGGTGAGGTCGAGGGGGTGCCCGAGGCGGCCACACCACCCCTAGGCGTGGCCAGGGGTGGCCCGCGCCTAGGCCAGGTGTGGGCCCCTCGTGGCTCTTCTTCGTCTCGTCTTGTGGCTCCGTGAGTCTTCGGGTAAAATAGGGACTTTTCAATATTTTCCAGGAATTTTCCTGAAAGTTGGATTTCTGCACAAAAACGAGACACCAGAGCAATTCTGCTGAAAACAACGTTAGTCCGTGTTAGTTGTATTCAAAACACACAAATTAGATGGAAAACAACAGAAAAAGTGTTCGGGAAAGTAGATACATTTTGGACATATGAACTCCCCCAAGCTTAGCTTATTGCTTGTCCTCAAGCAATTCAGTGACAACTGAGTGCGTTAAAAGAAACTTTCACGAACCTATTTGCTTCATATGATGTATATATTCTCACTATATGATCAAGTACTTAGGCAATTCATAATAAGAAGTATGCAACTAAGGCTACTCAATAGTCATGCAAGCTATGAAAAGATACCGACACAATAATAAGCAACATGAAACATAAGTATCTGCAGGATTGCAATTTTCATAACATGATATGATAAAGTGGTATCTCGCTTGCCCTTATTTGTGGAGCAAAACATAAATGCCAAGGCACATCTGAAGTTCAAGACACCACTAGAAGTAAAAATATTGAAAGATTCAAGCATCACAGTTATACCACAATTAATCTTATTCCGGGACAAGCATATTACACTAAGAATGACAGCTATGCTTTCGAGAAGGTACTCCAAGAAAGGATGGTTACTCAACATAAAAAGTAAAAGATTGCCCCTGCACAGAGGGAAGCAAGATTACTAATGTGCTAGAGCTTTTTATTTTGAATAAAATAGAGGTGTTGAAAATATATTTTGGGAGGTATGTATGTCTATGTCAACGACTAGCATCAAATGATCTATCACCCCTTTCATGTTTAATGGCTTCAAGAGCGGCTCCCATAGAGAGAACAATAAAGTTCCTCTTCTCCTTTGTTTAAACAAGCTAAGTTCCTAATTTTTCAAGTACATAGTGTTAGGAGATTTAGATTATTGGTTTAATTTATATTTAGTGGGCTGGCCACCCGTGCCTGCTCTTTTTTGCAAAATTAAGGACTAGCACCTTGTGCATGCTAGTCAGAGTGTAAAGCCATAATAAACATGAAAAAGATGATAAAGCATTCAACACTTCCTCATTAGCTAAAAAAAACACAAAACATGTAATAATTTTTGGAAGGTTTTAAAGGTAGCACACAAGCAATTCACTTTGGAGTGGCGATGAAATACCACATATAGGTATGTACGGTAGACATAATTGGCAAATTTTGGTTTCTGGGAGTTGGATGCACGAGTAGAGCTCATACTCAGTACAAGTGAAGGCTAGCAGTAGACTGGATAGCGATGATGAAGAAAGCAGTAATGGTCATAATCATGCTTGCGACAGAACAAAATTAACAGAAGCATAAAAGTAATACAAGAACCCGAGGCAAAATAAATAATCAAGGCTTAAATGATTTTTAGTCTTATGCATGCATGAGCATGTGCTAAGTCGATTCAAATGAAACATTTAGATGAGGATACCACAATGTCATACCGTTTTATGAATAGAGTAATGCAAGCAAACATCTATATGGCATGTTACCTACTATTTGTAAATTGGAACTAATTATAAGAGAGCAAAAACTACTAAGCATCATTAAATAACATACACCTTACACGAACAAACTAAGCATGCCCACATAAATGAGTATATGTACAAACACGAAAACAAATATAGTTCATACCAGCCTCTCACCACATCTTGAATTATCATAGATCGTCATTATCGCCCTTCACTTGTGTGGCTTGAATAATATGAAATGATAACCAAGCTCCAATGGAGTCACGGAAGACTATTGAACTCTGCAGCAAAGTTTACAATACCAAAGAAGAACAACAAATATTTTTGGATTTTCGATTTTGAATCAACAAACAAAGCAAAATATTTTTGGATTTTTGAATAGCAAACCATAACTAGAAAATGAAACAAACTAAAACTTAGAAACTAAAGAAGCAAATGAAGAGAAACAACAGAAATATTTTTGTTCTTTTTATGTTTTGGAAAGTAGAAACAAAACAAGAACAACAAAATAAAGAAAACTAACATAGATATACAAATGCAAATAGTGGCAGAAATCTGCCAAAATAGAACAAAAGGTAAAGATCGATTTTTCAAAAATCTTCTGTTGCTCAAATCAAAAATAGGAAAACTAATGAAAGTTAGATAATATCTAGGGCATATGCTAAAAAATTGGCAGCTTAATACGACGTTCTGGCTGGGAATACGAATTTTTTTGGTGACAGCACAGAATCTGTTTTGGGACAGCAACTTCCCCAAATCTTACCTCCTTCCTATTAGAGGCTATTCACGGCACAAAAACGAAATAAAAAGGATAAGGAGAGGTTATTACAGTGGTAAAAACTTCCAAGATTCAATAAAAGAAAAATTAAATAAATAAACTAAATAATAACAAAACAAAAGAAAGCGAAACATGGATACACAAAGTTCCGACGGAATATGATGTATCAATGAGTGAGATGTCGGTATACCTCCCCCCAAGCTTAGGATTTTGTCCTAAGTGGAGATCAATCCCAGCGTGGGTAGAAGCTCCAGGCTGGTGGGTCATCCCTAGTGTGATCGTACCCTGGCTCTCGTGAGGAACAAGAAGCAGAAGGCCCATAATCATAGTCAGGTTGCTGATATGGGAACCCTGTAGTGTTGGAGGGCTAGACAGAATGATCTTTGGCCTCCGCTCCATCATCCTCCACGTGCTGGCAGTGCTCCTCTATGTATGTGTCAAGCTCGTGCTCCATGAGCGGCCATCCTTCCCTGACATCAAGGTTGAACAAAAGAGGTGCAGGAAAATTGACTAAACGATCAGACTTAACTACTCTCCACCCTGGTTTCTTGAAAAAGGTTATTTCATAAGGTAGGTTGTCCCTGTCTTGAAAAGAAACAAATTTGTGTTGTATCATGGAATCAAGATCAGGCCTCTCCACTAGTAGGAAAAGCCTCATCAGTGGCGCACGAAAAAGTGATTCTGTGGCGCACGGGTGGTGCGCCACAGAAACGTCGCCACAAAAATAAGGTTTCTGTGGCGCAGGTGCCCGTGCGCCACAGAATTAAGGTTTCTGTGGCGCACATGGTTACCCATGCGCCACAGAAATGCGCCACTGAATTACATTTTGGTGCGCCACAGAACATTGTACAGGTATACTCGATTTTATACTGCCTGGTGTATTATACAGGTTTTATACACAGTATACAGGTTATATACAGATATAATATAGACAGATATAATGTGAACACATATAACATAGCAACATTATACATCATCATCACATTATACAACAATATATACAAATGTTTTGCATACAACTCTTAATTCATACAAATTTCACAATTTCGAGATACAAAGTAGTCTTCATCCGGTTCCTCCTTTGCTCCCCTCCTCTCTACCCACCAGGCTCGCTTGCATCGGGTCTTCATATCCAGTTCCTACTATGATGAAAATAGAAGAAAGTGAGACCAACAAGTCCGATGCACAAGAGAAATGGAATAAATGCCTCATACATTTTAATCATCGGCATTTTGGAAATACCAAAGCAAATTGAAAGACAAAATGGAATAAGTGCCTCATACATTGTTGGTCAACACAAATATTAGCATTCCGGGATGGCGTAAGCGAGACCAAGTCCGATGCACAAGAGATTGATATTTGTGCTATCTTACCATGCTCACTTACGCCACCCCAGAGTGTACGGGGACCAAACATTTTAATCATCGGCATTTTGAAAATATCAAAGCAAATGGAATGACAAAATGGAATAAGTGCCTCATACATTGTTGGTCAACACAAAATACTATGGTCAGAAACCATAGTTGCAGTATACGCCGCAATATACTTTGCAGAAGGGCCCCCTTACCCCGGCCGCCGTTCCATGAACGGGTCCTTGACGAGACAACAACGCCGATTTGCCTCTCCGGCGCAGAACCACGGCAGTCCCAGCCGCCTCCCTTGTGGCCGTGTGTCTTGCGTCCTGCACTGTTCGCCTTCTTGCCCGATGAACCAATAGACTGATCGTTGGAATAAGGAAACCGATGACGGCCGGTCGCAAGATTAGATTGCGATCGACCGTCGTCGGCTTCCTTATTCCAACGACGTCATTGTTCTGAAGTTCCCGCAGGAGACGCGGCCACAAGAGCGGCTGGGACTGGCGTGGTTCTGCCGGGAGGCAGGTCGGCGTTGTCTCGTCAAAGACTCGGGCGGCGGGAAAGGGGGCCCGTCTACAAAGTATATTGCGGCGTATATGTGACCAAACATTCTAATCATCGGCACTAAAATGGAAGAAAGAGCCAAGTGGTATCTCAACTAGATATCATATGCCTCATACTTTTTTGGTCGAAAGAAATATTAACATTCAGGGATGGGGTCAGCGAGGCCAGGTAGGATGCACAAGAGATTGATATTTGTGCCATCGCACCAGGCTCAGTGGCCCCACCCCAGAGTGTACAAGTGACCAAACAATTTAATCATCGGCACTAAAATGGAAGAAAGGCCAATGCAATTAAGAATTAGCTAGTATGAACTAAATGGTGACATAAGTCAAGATGCTCAAACACACATAGCATGCATATGGAGCAGATGCTCCAAAGGGATTATTCATCACTTGGTATATAGACCAAGTGATGCTGGCAAAAGAGAGGCCAATCAGAAACTGTCCATTTGAGAGAAATAACATTGGGGTAATGTTAAAATGTTTGTCTCCATATTTGGGAGACATTTTTAATATTGGAGTCTAGCTAATGGAAATCAAGAACTAGTCTTGATCTCCAAATGGTGATTAGAGGGAATTTTATTCATCTTAAGCAACATTAGGGACAAATGGGATCATGCAAGGGACTTTGGTCATTTGGATCATAAGGCATCAATTAAGGAGGCAACCAGGGACAAAGGGAAACATTTGATGATCCATTATCATAGGCAACAAAGCAGCAACTTTTTCCCCTCTAATCTAGCTAGAGTCCTTAAAAGAAATCCATCATAAGCATGGTCAAATACACATATATAGCATGCATGGAACATATGCTCCAAAGGGATTATTCATCACTTGGTATATAGACCAAGTGATGCTGGCAAAAGAGAGGCCAATCAAGAACCAGTAAATCCAGTAAGTGATAGATATGCCTAAACAAGCAACAACACATAGCATATCCCAGCTAACCAGATGAGACAAGTCTTGGTAGCCAACTTAATCACCTAGCACCACCTAGCCTTTTAAAACCATCAGAAACAGTCCTTTTTCTTCAAAGGATACCACAGTGGCATTCATTTACATGATCCCCTACTGTGAATATCTCTATTTTCATCTAAGCCAACAAGAAAAAGAAATTTATCATTACTCAATTGAGTTCAAAACAAAGCTGGGGTCCATAAGGGATTACTCATCACTTGGTAGTAACAAAGTGATGCTGGCAAGAGAGAGGCCAAGCCTGAGCTAGTCAATCCAGTAGAGATGGATATGCATAAGTAAGCAAGAGCACATAGCCTATCCAAGTTAACCAGATAAAACCAACCTTGACAGCCAACTTAATAACCTAGCATCACCTAGTCTTTTAAACCATCAGAAACCAAGTGAAGCCTGGTACAAATGGCAAGGACCAGGAATTTGACCAACTCAAGTCACCATGGTTATGCCAACCAATTGAATAGTAGCATCTTCCAAATGGAACTAGGAAGGAAACCATCCCAGATGATTTACCAAGCCAGCAGTTCATGACTGCAAAGGCCAATTCAACCACCAAACCATCCAAACCACCAAGCCTACACACTTATCATTACCCAACAGGATTCAAAATGAAGCTAGGGTCCCCAACAATAGTTGGCATCCATCTAGCTTAAGTAAATACAGTAATAGAATCATTACTGCAAAGTAGTTCATCTCAATTATCTACATTAACAAGATAAAGTTTCACAGATAAATGAATTAGTCAACTGCTAGGCAACAGGGATGCTTGGCAAGCATCATGCATCCATTTATATGCTTTTCAAAGCATAAGCAACCACCAGTACATGGTGAGAAGCTATACAAATCAAGCAACAACACAGTATATCAAGCAACATGCATAGATAGAGAAAGTAGTAAGTAATTATCAACCAATTGGTGATCAAATGATCACCAGAGCTTGCAACAAGCCATAGGGGCAGCGGAGGAGGAATTAAGAGGGAGAGGAGGGATCGAGGGGAGAGAGAGCACCGATGACAGGGGTGGAGGACGAGCTTGAAGATGACGTCAGGGGTGGAGGAGGAGGAGGAGGCGGCGGATCCTCCACCTTGCCGCGACGACGGCCCCTCCTCGCGGCGGCCCCTCCTCGCCGTAGGGGCAGCTTGTGCTGCAGGTGGCGGGGATGGGAGGACCGCGGCGGCATGCGCCCCTCGCGGAGGAAGGCGGCGGCGGCGACCATGGAGGATCCAGGCGACCACGGAGGAAGGCGGCGGCGGCGACCACGGAGGAGAGGGGAGAGGGGAGAGGGAGGAATCCTCCAGGTGACCACGGAGGAAGGCGGCGGCGGCGGATCCAGGCGACCACGGAGGAGAGGAGAGGGAGAGGGGAGGCCGGGGCTGGGGAGGGGAGAGAGGTGAACAGGCGGGGGAGGGCACGGGCGAGAGATGTATAAGTCCCTTAATTCGTGGCGCACCAAAGCCGGTGCGCCACGAAGAGTTATTTCTGGCGCACACGACATGTGCGCCACAGAAATACCTACAGTAAATGGTGGTGGCAGGATGTGGGCCCCACATAGTTTCGTGGCGCAGTACCCAAGCGTGCGCCACAAAATTAAGCTATTTCGTGGCGCACCGTTCTGGTGCGCCACAAAATAAGTTTCGTGGCGCATTCAAAACGGTGCGCCACAGAACTAAGCTTCGCCTATAAGGGTTTTCCTACTAGTGCTCTAATGGAAATTGAATGTCTAAATTATGCGGAACTACACCGTGAAAGGCTAATAAACGAGAAGCAATGAGGCCTCCACAAATTTAGTAGTAAGAAGGGTAGCTATCAGAGCACCCAAATTATAGGTCCTATCTCGTCTCAAGGCAGCGGCGATGAAAGCTAAATCATATGAAGATAATTTATTTGCATTCTTCCTAGCTAGAACACACTTGGCAATGAAATAGGCAAAATATGGAATAGATGGAAGTTGAATACTTCGAATTTTACCACTCCATCTGAGAAGCTTCTCCCTTGGCAGATTTCCTTATAAAGGTCCATCAATGGTTTAGGTCGCTCTTTCATCCTTTTGCGCGATCCCCAGTGTGGCCTGTAACGGCCCCGGGTAGTACCCCTAATAGATTTGCTTGTTTTTTTTCTTTTGTGCATCATCATGGCATCATGCATTATATCATCCATGCTTTTAACAAATAAGATTTATTTTTATAAACCCTAATTATTTTCTTCCCCTCTCATATGGTTTATTTAATTAAACCTCCCTTGGTCTTTTCATTTAACAAATCCTCAAAGAAATATTTTAAAGTATTGTTAAATTATTTAAAATAAAATTGAAGTTTTCAAATTAATTTTTGGCAAAACCCCCTATGCTCTTTTGTTCCTGCTTCTTCTTCTCTCCTTTTGTTTTTTTTCGGCAAATGGAGAATTTCCCCGTCGTTCGAAAAATAGCTGCAGCATTCCTTTTCATGTTCCATCTCCTCCTATCAGCCCATTCTCTATTTCTGGTATCTTGCTTTGAGCCTAGAGGCAGCCCACAACCCCACATCCTCATCTTCCACTTGTTCTCTTCGTGCACATACAGAGCACGAGACAGAGCGTGCCTCTGCTGGACGTCATACTCCACCATCGAGCCAACCACTACACTTTCCCCTCTATAATTCCCTAATCCTCACCAGCGCTGCAGGAACCCTAGCCTCCTCCATCTTCCCTCCTCACGCCGCCACTAATTTCTCCCCCCTCTCTCACAAAAGGATGCAGCGAAAAGTCCAGTCAAATTCAGTTTAGCACGACCGGAGCAAATCGCCAACTACTCCACCGTTCCTTGCCGTCGTTCACAGCGCTGAGCAGCGGGATGGACTTGCCATGATCTCCTCTTCGTCCTCGTCACCTTCAAGGAGCCGGAGCTGCTCTGGACGGACAAGGCCGTCCTCGACCTCCGCTTCGGCCGCCGAAGTCTTCAACCATCTGCGATCATTCCGGTGCTCCTCCGTCGTTGTCGTCTGCACCCAGAGAGCATGGTGAACATCCTCTTCCAATTCCCCCTCTCCCCCGTCTCGTTTAAGCTCCGAAACCCAGCTTCCCCTTCCGTCCACCGCGGGATGTTGTCACCTATTTTCTGTAGTTCGTCAGTTCGTCAGTAAAGTGCACACCTTCTATATCCGTGTCAAACTTACCGCAGCCGGTTCCTGTCACCAAGACGCTGCAGTTCTTCTGATTTGTTCCATTTGATTCATCGGGAGAGTCCTGGTTCGATCCCGGTTTCAATTCCCCAGCTCGCTGCATGTCCTGTGCTTGCTCGTGTCAACCGAGCCGCTCCAATTCAGCTCACCATGTCCCTGATCCCTTTCGCTGCACATCACTAGTCGATCCCATCTTCGCCACCACTTGTTTTCCTTGCCAGACAGCAGTACAGCGCCACCATTTGTTCAATTTGCATCGCCACCAGGATACACACAAGTCGTTGCACCACTCCTGAACGTTTTGTTCATTTTCTTTCAGCTAGCACATCTTGCAAATCATCAATCCATCCAGCAGCTTACTAGCTTGCTTGTTTAGCTAGCTATGCATAACATGAAACGATCCAGTACCTTGTCTGCTAGCTTGTGTATATAACGGCACACATCATTCTTTTACCATCTCATGTTCCAGATTTTAGCATCTGTCCAGATTCAGTTAAATAAGAATGACACTTTCCGTTATGTGTAGCTCGACTGGAATTTCTATTCTTTTGCCCATCTTTAAAAATGTTTCCCTGCCTATTGTTCATGCTCTTGATCCAATTCCATCAGCCCAAGATCAAATCGCCGGAAAGACACACAGCACTTCTTTTGTTCTATCTCTGTTTCAGTTTTCAGAACACCTGCAGTTCGGTTCAAGTCACACCACACGGATTTATATCTCAATTCTTTTAACCATCCCTGTAAAACTCAAACTGTCATATATTTTGCCATTTAAATCTGTTTTAAACAAAATGTTGTATGTTTCTAAATCAAAACATGTGTAGAATCTAAATATGTCATCCATATACATGTTTGCATCTGGCATCATGTAGTGTCGTGTTAGTTTGCATCGCACCTAATAAATAAACGCGGAGTATTTTGGAATTACCGGATAAGAATTCCCCGCTCCGTTTAATATTGAATTAGCTCATCTGTGCCATGTCTTTCCTATGCTAATTAACATTTAATATTGCCGGTAGAAAAATAACTCGAACATAATAATTGTTTGTCGGAATTCTGATTCCGCTTAATTGAATAAGTGCATCGCATCATACCTTGCCATGTCATGCAAGCCTGCATTTGATCATGCTGGTTCTTCTTCCGTAGTAGTAAGACTTGCACCCGTTGTTTGTCCAGCATTTGCTTCTTCTCGGATAGGATCGCGAAGTGGTGTGTGAGATACGACGAGTTCTCCGACAAGTTCTTCTGCAACCTTTCACAGGCGAGCCCACCTCCTTCACCTATTTTATATTTTTCTCTCGCTCTCACTGCTATCCATATGTTGCGCTTCTCTATCGAGTCACGTGTCCTATTCCACTTGTTTACCATAATAATCCTATACATATCATTCCTTACCCATAGCCATTGCTTGATGTTTGAGCCTTGCGAGTCGTAGGCGTGTTTAGGCTCTGTTGTTTATCTCGATCTGTTATCGGGATATGTTGGGTTGTTGGGAGGTTATCGCATGCTATATCAATTGTTGGAGATATTCACACTTTACTTTATTTTTATTGTTAACAACTAAAATTGTAAGCAGAGGCATCTGTGAGCTCCTTTGCGAAAGCATCAGAACTTTGACTCGCTAATGTCCCCTAGGACCCGAGTTCTTGTTATCTGTTCCGAGATTGAGCGCTCTACCCGTACGTGGGGATTACTACTGGGACCCCCCTCACCCATTACCTTTTCTCAAGTCAGTTGAAAAGGGGGCCACAACCTTGGTTTTATTTGCTCATATGCACGATTTACTTCCTGTTGCCTTCGGGTGTTTATATTATGTACTGTACTGCATAATTGCTAGACGACTTATCTAGTGCTTGGCCGTTAGTGCCCGCCTAGACGCCTACGCAACCTCTGGGTCCGTATCGGAGTACGGCCGGACTTCGTCACGGGTAGCTTAGTTGGGTGGCCCCCTAGACTTTCTTGTTGAACTGGGAACGGTCTTGTTGTGAGACATCGCCTGTAAGAAGCGGGTCGAGCATGCGTATGGTTACATTTGGGCAACCCCTGCAGGGTGTACATCTTATCGATAAGCCGTGTCCGCGGTTATGGACGACTTGGAATTGTATAGCTTGATCATAGAACAACTTACACCTTTATATTGTTGATAATAATTTGCTAATAACTTGATTAGTAATATAGCATACCACAACCGATACCTAATAAAACTTGTCCACCGTTGAGTGCCTTTTACATTGCCTCTTCGCTTTGTTGAAGGGGATATGTGTAATCGGCTGGGTTATGTTTGTATAGTATTTATCTGTTATCTTGTGCGCTTTCTTATCTTCTCTGAGTAGACGGATGTTGTAGCATGTCTCTATTGGTTATAGTTTTGCTGCCGCTAAACCTACCATATAGCCCCCGGCGATATATTCGCCTGGCGAGCATAGCCATTTCTAGTCTCGCTAAGTACGTGCCGGAGTTCGTTCCTTGGTACTTACCCTCGCATTTTCTCTTTCTCTCTTGTTTCCTCCTTTTATCGGCAACCGATGGCCCAACTTCGACAGGTACGAGGTGGCGATGTTAGCAAGGTTACCCTTCCGGCTTGGCCTGGGCAGGGTTATGGATGCCATCGATTATCTTCAGGACTTTTAGTCCAATTTGTATCTTGTCCGTACTCGGATGTATTCGATCTTCTGTATGATTTGGATCTTTGTATGTATCTATTTGTATCTTGACTCGTTGGAGTCGTTGTTGTAATATATGTTTCTTGTGGGCTCTATTGTAATCCTGTTGTAATGTTACCGCTCGTGTTAATTCCTCTGGCATCACGTGTGTGATTCGTTGCGCACGTCGTGTCGGAGAGCGTCTCAGAATCGATACCGTGCGGATTTTGGCGGGATCGCTGGAATCCTCATGGTACCGGTTCCAGGGCGTCACAAGTTGGTATCAGAGCCCAGGTTGACGGTACCTCACTAGTCCAGCCTGTAGGATAACCTTGCCAACGGACGTTGTTGTGTAGAGTGTCAAAAACTATTTTCTAAAATTCGTTGGATAGATCTGATTAGCTCTGATTTTTCTCCTAATCTCAATTCTTTCTTATCTTACCTTTGCGAGTTTTGAGTGTTCTCTCTTATCTGAGTCTCTGAGTCTTAGGTTCCAACGTGGGTTGGACGATCTTTGCCCCTCACCTAATAGGTCCGATCTTCGGAGGATCCCGACAGAAGCGCATCATCAACATCGAAACAACGACTTCTTGTTAGTGGTGTCGCCCGATCAACATGGAGCAAGAACTCTTGTTAGTGGTGTCGAGGAGATCGACACGTCGCCTGAAGATCCGATAGTTCATCTCTCTCCCCCGTACCTTGAGGTGGAACTTTGGGGCGAGGTTCCTTGTTAGTGGTGTCGATTGTAACGGCCCCGGGTAGTACCCCTAATAGATTTTCTTGTTTTTTTTTCTTTTGTGCATCATCATGGCATCATGCATTATATCATCCATGCTTTTAACAAATAAGATTTATTTTTATAAACCCTAATTATTTTCTTCCCCTCTCATATGGTTTATTTAATTAAACCTCCCTTGGTCTTTTCATTTAACAAATCCTCAAAGAAATATATTAAAGTATTGTTAAATTATTTAAAATAAAATTGAAGTTTTCAAATTAATTTTTGGCAAAACCCCCTCTGCTCTTTTGTTCCTGCTTCTTCTTCTCTCCTTTTGTTTTTTTTCGGCAAATGGAGAATTTCCCCGTCGTTCGAAAAATAGCTGCAGCATTCCTTTTCATGTTCCATCTCCTCCTATCACCCCATTCTCTATTTCTGGTATCTTGCTTTGAGCCTAGAGGCAGCCCACAACCCCACGTCCTCATCTTCCACTTGTTCTCTTCGTGCACATACAGAGCACGAGACAGAGCGTGCCTCTGCTGGACGTCATACTCCACCATCGAGCCAACCACTCCAGTTTCCCCTCTATAATTCCCTAATCCTCACTAGCGCTGCAGGAACCCTAGCCTCCTCCATCTTCCCTCCTCACGCCGCCACTAATTTCTCCCCCCTCTCTCACAAAAGGATACAGCGAAAAGTTCAGTCAAATTCAGTTTAGCACGACCGGAGCAAATCGCCAACTACTCCACCGTTCCTTGCCGTCGTTCACAGCGCCGAGCAGCGGGATGGACTTGCCATGATCTCCTCTTCGTCCTCGTCACCTTCAAGGAGCCGGAGCTGCTCTGGACGGACAAGGCCGTCCTCGACCTCCGCTCCGGCCGCCGGTGTCTTCAACCATCTGCGATCACTCCGGTGCTCCTCCGTCGTTGTCGTCTGCACCCAGAGAGCATGGTGAGCATCCTCTTCCAATTCCCCCTCTCCCCCGTCTCGTTTAAGCTCCGAAACCCAGCTTCCCCTTCCGTCCACCGCGGGATGTTGTCACCTGTTTTCTGTAGTTCGTCAGTTCGTCAGTAAAGTGCACACCTTCTATATCCGTGTCAAACTTACCGCAGCCGGTTCCTGTCACCAAGACGCTGCAGTTCTTCTGATTTGTTCCATTTGATTCATCGGGAGAGTCCTGGTTCGATCCCGGTTTCAATTCCCCAGCTCGCTGCATGTCCTGTGCTTGCTCGTGTCAACCGAGCCGCTCCAATTCAGCTCGCCATGTCCCTGATCCCTTTCGCTGCACATCACTAGTCGATCCCATCTTCGCCACCACTTGTTTTCCTTGCCAGACAGCAGTACAGCGCCACCATTTGTTCAATTTGCATCGCCACCAGGATACACAGAAGTCGTTGCACCACTCCTGAACGTTTTGTTCATTTTCTTTCAGCTAGCACATCTTGCAAATCATCAATCCATCCAGCAGCTTACTAGCTTGCTTGTTTAGCTAGCTATGCATAACATGAAACGATCCAGTACCTTGTCTGCTAGCTTGTGTATATAACGGCACACATCATTCTTTTACCATCTCATGTTCCAGATTTTAGCATCTGTCCAGATTCAGTTAAATAAGAATGGCACTTTCCGTTATGTGTAGCTCGACTGGAATTTCTATTCTTTTGCCCATCTTTAAAAATGTTTCCCTGCCTATTGTTCATGCTCTTGATCCAATTCCATCAGCCCAAGATCAAATCGCCGGAAAGACACACAACACTTCTTTTGTTCTATCTCTGAAGGTGTGCTTCGGTGCGCACCCTCTCCAAACTCGCCACTCATCGCCGAAGGGGTACGGTGGTCCCGAATTTGTTATTTTTGTGCTGCCCGCCGAAACCCATATCCAAGCCCAGTACAAGGCTCGTATGGGTATACATGGCATAGGCGTATCTATACGGACGACCCCACGTGGGTGGGTCCCACGTGTTAAGCTAATCACCGTGATTAGCTCCCATTGCATGCATCGTTTTCATCGGCACTGGAGATCTGATCGAGCTGTTCCACACGCCGCCGCTAGGTAAAACGCAAGCGGTTGTTGCCGGCCCGGCCGTCGGCGGTTGTTGCCGGCCCGTCCGTCGCCGCCGGTGGTTGTTTCGCATTTCGACGACGCCGACCGCGCGCGAAGCTCCCCGCAGATCGACGACCTTGCAAAGGCGCGCCACCGGCTCGGCATATCTTCCCCGCTAGGGTTTATAATTAGAGGTACCATGACTTCGTCTTCTAGCATAGTCAAGAGGACGCAATACTGCCGGTTTTTCAATTGTTCTAATTATGGTCCAATGGTACAGAATATGGAGAATATTGAGGAACAAAACGAGTACGTCGGCTATAATTCCGATGACTCTGAAATGGAGGAAAATTTGCAGCACGAAGCCGGCTGGAGCGAAGACGAGTTTGATGTGAGCTACATTACTATATATTGTTTGTGCACTATTTTTTATTTCGATTACCAGCTGTCCAGCATCATCAAATAATATATGGTTCCTCCTGTCATAATTTATGCAGATTGCGTACGATGAATTTCATAATGATGACAACCATGGTGAATACACAGACGATCAAAATGGTGAAAACCATGGTGAACACACAGACGATCAAAATAGTAGTGAGGTATGTGTAGTGACTCATAAAATGACATAAAATGATGCATGAAATGATGGCTACTGTACAATTTACGGTACTAAATTTCGCTATGCATTAATAAATTTCAGGCACAATTTGACACGCAGCTTGAGTACGACTATTACGGTGAATCTGACTTGGACACGGGCCATACTGATGATGTGGAAGGTGCATCAGTTCCTGAGGATTCTGTTGACATGAGCCAGGTTGTTATCTCTTTTTTATCAGTCTCATATAGCTGGAACACATAAATTTATAGTTTTAATTAATGCCTATGTTTTATACTTGCAGGCGACGCCAAGCGCTAGTCAGCCTGAGAAAACACAGAAAGGAAGCAATGGCAATGAATATCCTGATAATAACCGGGATTTATACTGGATGATAAAAGAGATGACTTTTATTTCTGAAGCAGCAGCATTTTCTTTCTACAACAGATATGCTAAAGATTATGGGTTCAGCGTTCGGCTGGACCAGGTTAAGCGGTTTGATGATGGAGTAATTCGGTTAAGGCGTTTTGTGTGTTCCAGACAAGGCAGACGTCCCAAAAACCAACTGACCACGGAAGGCCGTGTATATAGGCACAGACCTGAGTCTCGCTGCGGCTGCAAGGCACGTTTGGTGGTGAAGTTTGATGGAAGAACTGGTTTCTGGGTTGTTGAAGATTTTCGTGACAAACATAACCATGACCCAGCTGAACCATGTCAGACTCCGTTTCTTCGGTCCCATAGGACGATCAACGACGCGCAGAGATCTGAGATATTATCACTGGGATCCATGGGGGTCAGGAAGCACCTCATTATGAGAAAATTCATTGCAGGCTCCGGTTCATTTGCCGGTGTTGGATTCACAAGAAAGGATTTGTACAACATGTGCTCTAGGGAGAGGAGGAGGCTGCTTTTCGACGGTGACGCTACCACAGCCATCCGCATTATGGCAAAGAGGAAAAAGAGGGACCCTGAATTTTTCTATGAATATGACGTTGATGAAAAAGGCCGTCTGAAGCACATGTTCTGGTGTGATTCCCAGTCACGTAGGGATTACCAGGACTACGGAGATGTGCTGGTGTTTGATAGCACATACAAGATGAATAAATATAAGATGCCATTTGTTCCTTTTGTGGGCTTGAACAACCACCGTAGGACAACGGTTTTTGGGTGTGCCATCCTTTCAAGCGAGAATGAACAAACATATGTTTGGCTTCTAAAGACTTTCCTCAAAGCGATGTGTCAACAGAAGCCAAAGGCAGTAATCACGGATGCAGATGCCGCGATGATCGGCGCAATCGGCGAAGTATTTTCTGGTGTGTCGCATCGCATCTGCAGCTTCCACATTGAAAAAAATATGGAGATGCATCTACCTAACAAGTCACTGAACGAGTTCAGGACTCTTTTGTATTACACCACCTCAGAGCAAGTATTTGAGGAGCGATGGCATGCATTTTACAGAAAATGGCAATCCCCAAAAACCAGAACATGGATGAAGAGGATGTACAACAAGAGGAAACTTTGGGCTGCAGCGTATCTCTCTGAAGGATTCTGGCTGGGTATGAAAAGTAACCAGCGGAGTGAAAGTTTAAACTCTTGTCTGCACCTGCACCTAGATGGGGAAATGACAATTGTTGATATGATTATGCACTACGACAACGCAATTGTCCGTCTCCGTGAGAACGAAGCCCACGACGACTGCACGGCTTCACAGACTACACCAGTGCCAATTACTAATTTCAGAGAACTAGAGGTTGCTGCTGCAAAAATCTTCACTCCTGCTGTGTTCTATATTATTCAAGGTGAGCTTTCAAAGATTGGCGGCATAGAGATCTTAGAAAAAATGCAGGCAGGAGACTCAAACATCTTCATTGTGGCATGGAGGAATCATGTAAGGACCAGGTTCTACGTGGAATATAGACCCAACGAGGCAGAAATTATAAGGTGCAGCTGTCAAAGGATGATTCGAAAGGGGATCCCTTGCAAGCACATACTGCATGTGCTGCATTTCTTGAAATTTACTGAAATTCCACAATGTTGTGCTCTACGACGATTCACAAAAAATGCCAGGTTAGGGTTGCCAGCTAGACGCACCAGCGACATGTTTGGGTGGGGTTGGTCTGGGGCATAGGAGCGGATGAAATACAACAGGATGAATATTAAGGTATCACAGGCTATGCATATTGCATTAAACAATTCAGAGGAATATGATCTGCTGAACAGTACCATTGATGGCATAATTTCTAGAAGAGAGGGGTATGCTAAAGGTAAAGCATATGGTCCCCTCAGGTCGGTGCATGAAAATGAAGATGCTAGTGGACCATGCGATATTGTTATTGGTGATCCTTTGAAAGTGTCCACTAAGGGTGCACCTAGGCAAGAAGCGCAGAAATCTCCGATGACTAAAAATGGAAGACCACTAGGACACAAGGAACGCAGGGTGCAGGTGTGCGGGGCATGCCAAGAAGAAGGGCATAACAGAAGAAACCCAATATGCATATTTCATCCGAAGTAAGTTTTTCTGCCATTTTGTTTCATATATTTTAAAAGATTCCTATGAGTTGTTGTGTAATTTTATGTCTGTGAACATGTGCAGGAATGTGCTGCAGCAGGAAGGGTAGTTCTTTCATAGTTATCTAAAGGGCAGTAAATTTCCTTAATTATGAATGGGACGACTATAGCTTTGTATTTGATGGAGTTGTTAATGTTTGCAACGTACTGATGTTTTTATTTTGTACTGATGTTCTTAATTCTCTGGTGTTCTTTTGTAAAAATGGCAAAATACATTATATATTGTGAAGTAGGCATTTCCTTATAATCATCATAGCATGCATGTACAAAGATAAAAATAATTGCATACTTTCGATAATGGGAAATAAAATCATTGTTACAAAATTTTGTAGATAATCATAATCGAATAAATATTGTTTACAACCGAAGACAATTATAAATTCAATATTCCATGTGTCCGGAAACCTTCTGCGGGAGCAAACCGAACAGTCACACTATCAAATTTATATTTTCCTGGTCTTTGCTAGCAATCTCACTTTGTTTTTCACCCTGTCAAGAATGTTGTGTGGTGAAAAAACAATGTTTGCAACTGTACTTTCTCTCGATTCATCGACTCTGGCCTGCCAAAACATTATAAGGTGTTATACACATGGCTTGTTAACATTGTTAAAATTAACCGAGTGCATGGAACATAGTATAGCCAACCTGAGAAACCGGGCAAGTCATCTGATCTCCGTCCCAGTGCTCCATACATTGCAATACCCATAATCCGCATGAATTGCTGGTATATAATGTGACAAAATTTAAAAGTGTCCGCATATACAAAACCGACTTTCTTTATGTGTAATGCAATATAGGTACTTACGTATCGGTTTGCTTAGGGATATCATAGCTTTTAATAGGCCATTCCTCGACATCAGGATATTCTTTGTCACAAGTATTGTTTGCTTCTTGTATGTCCAGTGAAATTTGCCCAATCTACAAAACAACAAATATATTACTGCACAGACATGAGAAAGTACACAAAGACATGTATGTAGAGAGTGTAATACCAAGTCTTCCACAACTGATTTTGACACCCCTAAAACAAACAGAGGATCAAGGACCTGGAATTCCTTCTTCTTTGTATGCATGACAACAGTTACGTAATGAGTTTTCCGTATGTTCAGTGCGAAAAATGTCTACAAGAGAAGGAAAAAACTTTGTCAATTATCATATTGTTTTATTCTAATTTGGCATGAAACATTGAAAGAAACTGATGTTACCTTCTCACGCTTGAAATATTCATCCATAACCCTACCTATGGCTCCTGGTCTTGTAACTACCTCATCTATATTTCTAATATTGTATTTTTTTCTGTATTGTTTTTCTGCTTGTTCAAGGAGATAGTTTGTCCTCCACGCAGGACATAACATTCGATCAGACCCAACACGGAGAGACAAATACCCAATAGCAGCATCAATAATCTGAAAACAACAACAATATTTTCAAATTCAAATAGTTTAATTACGAGTATAACGCAAACTTTTGGTTTTGAAGACTTACATCATCAGATAGCCATTCGTGCGCAAGAACGACGTTAAGCTTTTCTGAAGACAAGCTGGCGCCAAATTCATTCTTGTACACTCCTTTAGATGCTTGTTTTGGTAGCTTGGATATTGTTTTAACATATAAAGCGGCAGCTTCTATTTCCTGCTGTGTTGGTACTGCCGAAGATACCCCAACTTCATGTTCTGCAAACAACCCTGATGCACAAAATAGTAATAACATATGTGTTACAGGTTGCAGCATCATTTATTTGCCAACAAAGAAATAACGAATAAATGGTGTTACCTTTCTTTACACGGCTTTGACGTTTTGCTCTAGGTTTCGCGACCACATATGGTGATCCATATTTTTGATTCGTCGTCCGTTTCCTTTTCCCTCCAACTTGTACCGCCGCTGCGTTTCTCCTTCTACCATTACTATTTGCACACTTTGCCGTATTGCCCTTCTTCCTACTAGCCTCTCGTCCCATTGTTTCAACACTATGACTACTCATAACTTCATCATCACCGTCATGTAGGTCATCCTTCTGTCCAGCATTCACCTTGGTGGTAGATCTTGCAAAAATGTCATCCGGTATATCCGAGGATGATGCCGGTTTTGTGGTATCATTTAAGATAAAAGGATTATCTTGTGTACCCTCCGTGTTACCAAGGTTTCCTGGTGTGACGTACACATTATCTCCTGCCTCCGGCACCCCATTATGCTTAGGAGGTGTGACAAACTTACCAGAATTCTTTGTTAAATTGCTAATTAAAGCATCTAACTCGTCAGAACTGTTCTTGTACATGAATTCTTTCTTAGACGAATCATCGATGTGAATAGAAGTGTCTTCTTCCTCATCTCCTCCTTTATCTGACTCTGATCCTTCAACCGGTTTGTACATGACACCATTCTTATTTAGCATTTTTAGAACTTCCTGCAAAACAAGTAGTACCATAATTATTCATTACTGATAATGTAATACTTTCGTGTTCGTAAAATGTATGGCTCCTCACCTCTGCACATCTCTTTGGTACAAGTGCTAATTGTGTGTCAATGTGATCCGTCAGTTCCTTCTTCAAACTTTCCAATAGTATGTCCTTGTTACTAAGCCTCTGTCTCGAACGTGTCGAACGTGACTGTTCACCATTCTGCGATGTGTTTTGCTTTGTTTGCGCTCTGGCATTGGCTTGAGTTGTAAGATCATTAATAATCTGCATATCAAATTAGAAAACAAATGTCATAAATTAATATAACAACACAATGTCGGCTATGATATAATGTAGCTAGAAGTAGTGATAAAAACAAAACCTTCACTTTGCCTCTCCCACGACCATTTGCATAGTCGTACTGCGACCTCCTTTCCGCTTCCGCTTCAGTCCAGTTTTTCATTAGTGGCCGAATAGACTTGTGTGGAATATACGTAGGATCATCAACGACTACCACCTTTTCCCAGTATAGTAGCTACAAACAACACATTTTAAATGAAATAAGTTTCAAATTGTCACATACATCAAATATAGTGCTAATCATGTTTGCATACCTGAGTGAGACAAAGATTTCCAACCGGCCATCCCCTACCTTTTGCTGCTGATCTTGTGTAAGCAGACAAATTATCAAGGAGGTAACGCAATGTGAAGTGATTCCAGTTAATCTTAAAAAGTCTAGGAACATCCTCCACTAAACAGTAGTGATCTCTATCGACTGTTTTTGGGCCAGATGGCGCAAGAACCGTGCCAATTAGCACAAGCACTGCTTTCCGCACAAAGTCATCATCGGAAGCTTTCTCTCTCTGTATGTCAGCAATCAAGTCGGAAATAACTAGATTTCCACTAGACTTGCTGAGATAACTAGGCGGTATTTTCCTTCTACTTATTAGACATTCTTGATCAATTATTTCAAAAGCGGAATAACCGTCATTACGTAGACCATAAATGCATTCTATGTCTACAGAGGTTGCAGCTATCGCTCCTGCCTTGTCTTGTACGACGAATGTCTCAGTTTTAGGATCATATAGCTCTATCATAAATCTAATCAAATTTGTGCGCGTGCCGAAGGCTGGCAGTTGCAACATCGTCCGCAAACTAGTAGAGCTAAACCTCGCACGTTGAGGTCCTGAGAAAGTGGCTACGAGATCCGTCCACAATGTGTAGTCACAATAGACCGGGCCATCTAATTCATCCATTCTGCAAATAACATATACAAACAACAATTATTGCCGACATAGAAAATCTCCTAACCATCTACAGCGTAAATGTCAACCTAAAACTTACACGTCCGGCAAAGAATGAAGGTTTAGATCAAGCGCCCTCTAGATCAAGTGGGCGAAAGGATCGATGATAAACGAGATTGCAAACGCGCGCACCTGGAAGGCTGGAACACGGATGTTGCCGTCGTTAGATTCAGCTGTAGGCTCCGCCGACGAAAGGACTCCTATCTTCTCCAGACGGCGATGGAAGGCGACGTTGACTTGAAGAAGAAATCGTGGGTAGTTAGACGTGGTGCGTCGGACGTGCCGCTAACTAGGGCATCTGCTGTTAATACTATAATTAGGCAAGCTCTCGATGGATATCTGGGCCAGCCCGTTAGTACCCAGCCCATACACGGAGGCCACTCTATGCATGTGATAAGACACTGCTTTGCATTCGGCAGACGCATCGACAACTTACTTCTCCCTCTCTCTTTTGGAGCAGCAATACATGTTCAAAGGTGCTGATCACCTACAAGCATACCATGGTTCCGCATGGCACCACACAACAATGGCTTGTAGCTAGTACGACGGTGCAAAATATTTTTTAATTACGATTTGAATTGTTTGTAACGAAGAATTTTTTAAAAAATATGGTCTTTTTTGCACATTACTAGATCTGCAATGTACATAATTGACATATCTATAGTGCCACTGTCGAGTGGGGCATCAACAAATTTCACAATGCTACAACCCTCATACAACACTTGTTCATGTCCAAATTTGTAGAGAAATAAGCTGGATATAATTAATAAGCATTCACGATCGAACTCTTCACACATTGTCATAAAAGTGTGAACGGGCTATAGTGTACCATTAAAAATGACATAAATTTGCACCATACTAAAAGTGTACCAACAGACATGACATAAACGAAAATTTTAGATAGCTATAGTCTTCACGAGCGAAGTCTGAACCGGGCTGCTCTCACACACAGTCAAGCATAATCTTCAGACCACCTTCTCCTTGCTTACGGAACCAGAACACGTATTTCTGATTTTTCTTCATGCCATTCTGCCTCACCACATCCATCCAGTGTGATGTTATCATGGCACCTCCTTTTGGTACCCCTTTCACCGTTGACATGTTCATCACCATCGTAACTTCTGTAACATTGGCACCTGGTGAGTAGAGCTTTATTGTTGCTGGTAGCTGAATATTGGGCAGAATGTGGTTGAGGGTGAACCTCCTTGAGAAGTACTACACATAAATTTGACAGTCAATTATCGGCATATCTTGGTTAGTAGTAAGAAATGATGGAAATCAAAATTAATTACCATCTTTGCTTTATTCTTCACGATGTGTGATTTCTTGATGGTGCACACGTACAATGGAATTACTGGTAGGGTTTTCGCAACTAGTCGTTCGAGTGCATCAAAATCGTCATAATTCATCTTAACTCGATTTGCATACTCTATGAAAGCTTCAAAATCATACTCTTCCTCTTCTCCAGGACCTACATGTAATATTAAAAAACATAAGGGACAACAATTAATTCTAAATTAAGTTGTTCATAACACTGTGTTCTCATTGAGTGCCATAAACAGACTTACCCCTTATAATAGGCCTTTTCCTCCAATTCGGTAAAGCACGAAGCTGGGCAGGCGTAGCAAGGAATGGCTGATCAATGTCAATGTTCTCATATGTCATATACGTACGATCAAATTAACCACTAGATCTAATTAAGTCGGCCGATATTTTTTTCCCAAGCGACCCAACCAAGGGAAGTAAGATTAGACGACCAGATCTAACTTGGGCAGATCAAAGTAAAGACGATCTACCGCGTCTACATATGTTGTCAGGCAAGAGTTCATAAAAAAATTAGGTGCATGGCACGAGGTGAGCGAACTATACTTACATCCATGGCGATGAGATCCGAGTCAGCTCGTAACCAACGTCTTCGAGGACGCAGTCGGCGTCCAGTCGTAGATCAGAGGAGGCGTTGAGGAGATAGATCGTTTGGGAATTAGATTTGAGGCTTAGTACGGCAGTTAAATACGCCGTAAATAAAAGGTTGGGCCAGGATGGGCCTCAATTGCGGCCCACGAGGAGCATAAAGAAGCATACCACAAACGAAAAGATGGATCCCTCGGCCCGTTATCTCATCAGCATCTCCATCCTGCCTCCACCTACAGGTCGCCGCCGCCATGGTGATTTCGGCTATGGACGACATCGACCTCGTCGAACCCATGCACAACTCATCGGATGAGGTATGATTCTAAGTTAACGTCTTCATCTCATGGGATTCTAAATATCTTGAAGAGTCATCGGTATGTGCAGTTCATAAGTTATGTCGAATTTAATATGTTTTCCATTTTATTGTAGGAATCAATATGTGAGTGTGGTATTCGGGATGGCTGTGCCCAGTTTCAACATTGTCTACAAGCAAAAATTGTTCTCCTAGAAGAACTAAATTTTAAAAGAGAGGAGAAAATGAAGATTGATGAAGAATTGAGGATTGTCAAAGAGAAGCTCGGGGTGGCTCATGAGACAATTCGGAAGATGGAACAAGCATTGATGACCACCAACAAAAAAATAGAAACACTTCTGGAAGAGAAAGGCCGAATCGAGTTGATGATGGCTGATATCATCGATGAACACAACATTAGTAAAAACGAAACAAGGGCGTCAACAAGGTTGAAGATGAATAAGGTCAAAAAATATGCTCACCAACGGGAATTGTTTCTTCAGTACGCTGATACGTCCAAAACGTATCTACTTTCCCGAACACTTTTGCTATTATTTTGCCTCTAATTTGTGTATTTTGGATACAACTAACACGGACTAACGCTGTTTTCAGCAGAATTGCTCTGGTGTCTCGTTTTTGTGCAGAAATTCAACTTTCGGAAAATCCTCGGAATTTATGTCAAAGGCCTTATTTTTCCGAAGAATCACGGAGCCGAAGGGCAGGCCTGGAGAGGCCCGGGCCCCCAGACACTAGGCCGGCGCGGCCGAGGGGGCGCGCCGCCCTAGCGTGTGGTCGCCTCGGCCAGCCTCGATGCCCCCTCTGGACTACTTAAGGGTTTCGATCTAAAAACGCGAGACGAGAAGTCGAAGTCGCCAGAAACCCTCTGCGCCGCCGTCGCGAAACTCCGTCTCGGGACCAGAAACTCCGTTCTGGCACTCCGCCGGGACGGGGAATTGGAGGGGATTATCGCCGCCATCACCACCGACGCCTCTCCATCGACCAGCCATGTTTCCCCCATCCATGTGTGAGTAATTCCCCCGCTGTAGGCTGAAGGGGATGGTAGAGATTGGATGAGATTGGTCATGTAATAGTCATAAGATTGTTAGGGCATGGTGCCTAGTATCCGTAGATGTTACTTTTAAGATATTGTTGCAACTTGTTATGCTTAATGCTTGTCACTAGGGCCCGAGTGCCATGATCTCAGATCTGAACATGTTATTGTTTCATCATGATATGCATTGTTTTATGATCTTACCTGCAAGTTGTATACACATGTTGCTGTCCGGAACCCGAGGCCCCAAAGTGACAGAAATTGGGACAACCGGAGGGGAAGGCGGTGATGTGAGGATCACATGTGTTCACGGAGTGTTAATGCTTTGCTCCGGTACTCTATTAAAAGGAGTACCTTAATTTCCAGTAGTTTCCCTAGAGGCCCGGCTGCCACCGGCTGGTAGGACAAAAGATGTTGTGCAAGTTTCTCATTGCGAGCACATACGACTATATACGGAACACATGCCTATGGATTGATTAGTACTTGGATACCGCTTTATTATTATCTGAAAATGCCCTACCATGATTGTTATATGAATCCTCTCATCCAAGCAACGCCCGTTCATCCATCCCTGTGCCTACATTATTTTAATCCTGCTGTTTACTATAATCACTACTGTTGTCTTTATTTCACTGCTGCTGTTATTTCACTACTCCTACTACTATAAAACTGTTGCTACTGATAAACTCTTGCGAGCATGTCTGTTTCCAGTGCAGCTGAATTGACAACTCATTGTTAAGGCTTACAAGTATTCTTTGTCTCCCCTTGTGTCGAATCAATAATTGGGTTTTACTTCCCTCGAAGACTGTTGCGATCCCCTATACTTGTGGGTCATCAAGACTATTTTCTGGCGCCGTTGCCGGGGAGCATAGCTTTATTTGCAAGTTCACTTGGATTGATATTGTTCGCTGCAAATCCTCCATCATGGGTAAACCTCGCGATGCTGAAGTCGCCATATTACCATCCACTACAAGAAAAGGTACAACTCTGAGTACCTCTGCTGCTCTTGATTCACCATCTGTGATAAGTCAACTTGTTTCACCACCACAAGCTTCACGTGTTGGTATTTCTGTTGAATCTGAAAATTCCTCTGATAATTTTGATGATGCTTCTACTGTGCTTGATAATACTGGTTCATTAGGTCCTTTTCTAGATGCTACAATTGCTAGGTCTAGACAAATTGAAAATACTGAAACTCCTAATGAAAATACTGTTACACCTGTTAATTCACCTGAGTCTGATGACCTTGATGAAGATTATGTGGAACTTGATGATGATTTTATTGATAAATGCAATGCTACTACTAGTACAAGTAACCTTAAAAAGCTTATTGCACAACATGCTGTTAGATATAAACTGTCTCCTGATCCTAAATTTGCCACATCTCCTATAAACATTAAGGATAAAGATTATGAATTTTCTCTTGATTTATCTCATATATCTATTGTTGAGAAAACAACTTTCTGTGGTACTGAAAAAGAGAGTGCTGTAGAGCACATGAATGAGCTTTCTACTTTAAGTAGCTTGTTTTCTGATGATGTTAAGATGCGTACTTATTTTGTTGCTAAGATTTTCCATTTCTCATTAAAGGATGATGCTAAGATTTGGTATAATAATTTGCCTCCTGATTCTATTGATAGTCCAAGTTGTTTGCTTGATGTTTTCTTTCGAAAATAGTTTCCCGCTAGTGCTCAACATATTGCTCTGCAGAGAATTTATAGTTTTGATCAAGAAGATGGAGAGAAATTGCCTGAAGCTTGGGCAAGATTTTGCTCTCTTATTAGAGCTCGGCCTGGACATGATTTGGAGAAGCATGATTTACTTGATATATTTTATAGTGGACTAACCATTGAGTCTAGGACATACCTGGATAGTTGTGCTGATTGTGTTTTCAGGAAAAGAACTCCAGATGAAGCTGAAGAATTATTGGCTAAGATAAGCAAAAATCATGATGATTGGTCTACACCTGAACCAACCCCAACACCAATATTGAAGAAGAGGGGTATGATTGAATTAAATGATGAAGATATGAGGGAAGCCAAGAAATCTCTTATGGAGAAAGGTATTAAATCTGAAGATGTGAAGAATTTGCCTCCTATAGAAGACCTATGTAAGATAATTCCCCCTTCATCCACAATTGAGGTACATTCTCTTCAACGCTTTGATAGAGGAGATATCCCTTATTCAAAACCTCCTGATCAATGTTTAGATGAATTTGATAATTATATTGTTAAGCAAAATAATTTTAATATGAGAGTAGAGAATCATCTAATAGAAAATTCTCAAGCTATTAGTAAATTGCATGATATTGTGGAGAGAACCTCCAATGATGTTAAGATGCTTGTTAAACATTTTAATATGATTCAAACTCAAATTGATCAACTTACTAAAGTGCAAAATGACTTGTTAAAAAATACTCATGAAAAACATGCTTATGAAGTAACAACTAGAGGTGGTGTTTCTACTCAGGATCCTCTATATCCTGAAGGGCATCCCAAAAGAGTTGAACAAGATTCTCAACGAACTAAAGAAACTAGTAGTCCTTCTAAGAAAAAGAAGAAGAAACATAAAGCTGTTGTAGAATCCTCTGAACCTGTTAATGATCCTAATAGTATTTCTATTTCTGATGCTGAAACTGAAAGTGGTAATGAACATGATGAAGATAATGATAAGAATGATACTCCTGATAAAGAAGAAATTGAAAAAGAACCTGAAAAGCATGCTAAAAATAAAAAGTACACTAAAGAAGATTTTATTACAAAGAAACATGGTAATGAAAGAGAACCTTGGGTTCAAAAGCAAATGCCTTTTCCTGCTAAGAAACTGAAATCAAAGGAGGAGGACCATTATAATAAATTTTGTGATTGGATGAAACCTTTATTTTTGCAAATCCCTTTGACTGATGCTATTAAATTGCCTCCTTATTCAAAGTATATGAAAGATATTGTCTCTAACAAAAGGAAAATTCCTAATGAGGAGATTTCCACTATGCTCGCTAATTACTCTTTCAATGGCAAGGTTCCAAAGAAGCTGGGAGACCCAGGTATACCGACTATTCCTTGTTCCATCAAGAATAATTATGTTAGAACTGCTCTATGTGATTTGGGAGCAGGAGTTAGTGTGATGCCTTTTTCTCTTTACAAGAGACTTGATTTAGAGAAGTTGATACCAACTGATATATCTTTGCAAATGGCTGATAAATCTACTGCTGTTCCTGTTGGTGTATGTGAAGATGTTCCTGTTCAAGTTACTCAAAATTGCTTAATATTAACTGATTTTGTTGTGTTGGAAATGCCTGAAGATGATAATATGTCTATTATTCTTGGAAGACCCTTTCTTAATACTGCAGGGGCTGTTATTGATTGCAATAAAGGAAAAGTTACTTTCAATGTTGATGACAAGGAACATACTGTCTATTTTCCCAAGAGGATTGATAAAGTATATGGAGTTAATACAATTTGTAATTTGAAAACTATCAAGGTGGGATCATTTGATTGTCCTATATATGAGCCTAAAGAAGAATATCAAACTCTTGTGATTGGATATAAGGTAACATGATTGATTTGAGGTTTATTTCTTCTTATGTCATATAAAATTTATTTGATAGCAAGACTTGATCAACCTTGTTAACAAGTATATTTTAAATGCATGAGAGAGCTAAACAACATTTCTTTCTTCCTCCACTTGTTTTACTTGCTGTAGCACTTTTAGTTTTGCAAGATGCTTTAGTCGTTTAAGATTTTGGAAATCATTTTCCTGCGCTGTAATAATCACTTTAACACCCAGAAATGTGCATTTTTCGAAGTTCTCAAAAATTTACAAAAATTATACTGGTAGTCTTATTTTTCAAGGGGCACCTGGAGCACCTGGGGATGACCAGTGGGGCACCCCAGGGTGGCACCCCACAGGCCGGCGCGGCCAGCAAGGGGGCGCGCCACCCTGTTGTGTGGGGCCCTCCTTGCCCCACTTCTTCACTTCTTTCTCCCATCTCACTCTCTCTCCCGAAAAAACTCGACTTTCTCTCACTCGCGTTTCTGCTCAAGAGCTCAAGATTTCTCGATCTCTTTGCTCAGCCCAGATTTCTGTCTGAAATTTGGCACATTTGCTCTCCGGTATGTGACTCCTTTGATTATCCAATTAGAATTTTGTTTGGTTGAGTATATTTTGAATATTTTGCTGCTGTAGGTAACATGTTTAGTGAGCTTGCATGCTTGTTCTAAGTTGTAAAAATTAGTTTTGATGCATGTTTAGTACTCTAGCAAGTTCCTATAGTAGTTTCCCTCAATTATATACCTTGAAATCAAATTTTATAATGATTGTTGAAAAATTTCAGAAAATGGAAGGGAATAGGCACCAACTAAATCAACAAGAATTGGAGGTGCAAGAAGTCATGAGAGTTCACCGCGAAGAGGGAGTATACCCCTCTTATTACCCATGCACTGATTTTATGCGGAATGCAGGAATTTTGCAAGATGTTCAAAAACTGATTTCCAATGCAGGGTTGGAAAGTTTCGTTGTTGGTGAACCTTACCAATATGCAAAACTAACCATGTCAGGATTTCGAATTCAATCGGTCCCAAACTAACCCCATGGTTCGATACAAAATTTATAATAAAACTGTCAACTTGCCCTTTAATGATTTTTGTGCAGCAATTAGAGTGCCACAATGGGGATCATGCGAGAAGGTTAGGGGAACGCCGCGGGAGCTCTTGAGTCTATACACGATGATTTGTCAAGGGAGAAGCTTCTCCGATGATGGTGGTAAAATCAGTAGTATTCAACTCCCAGCTATTCGCTACTTTGCTTATTTCATCACAAAGTGCGTTCTTGCTAGAAGGAATGCAAGTAAGTTGTCTATCCAAGATATGGCTTTCTTAGCTGCGGCATTGCAACATGATAGGACTTATAATTTGGGTGCTTTGATAGCTTGTAGACTTGCTACTAACCGTGAGAAGGGAGGAATTTGTGGAGGTCTCATCGCCTCTCGTTTATTAGCTATGCATGGTGTAGAACCTCACCATCTTGATATTCAGCTCTCCATAGAGAAACTTGATGTTGTTTCCATGATTAAACATGACTTTGTTTCGGATACGTCTAATTTGAGCAACCTGTCTTATAAGATAACATTCTATAAGAAAAATTGGAGAACAACTAAGAAAACTGAAAAGCTAGTACGATTGCCTGCACCTGTTTTGTTTAACCTTGATTCCAGGAAAAGTTGGTCGGTCACAGAAAATGAGCTAAATGCATACATAGAAGGAGAAGGCCATCATGCAAGGGACGGCACGGAGGAGGCCGAGGAACACCTCGACTCGTCATCCGATGCAGCGAGCTCCTCACATCAACATTATGGTCATGTGGAGCCTCCACGCTATTCTTCTGCGCAGGGACCTTATTATGATCACGCCATGTACGATCCACCGGCGTGGAACCCAGACCCTCGCTGGGGTTGATCTCCACTTAGGCCAAAAGCCTAAGCTTGGGGGGAGGTATACCGGCATCACTCATTCTTTGCATATTACAATTGCTGGATACTTGTATATACTTGTTGATACGCGGCGATCTTCGGTCTTCACCGCATCATGTGCTTCATCGCCAAGACGGCACGCCAAGGTGAATCTTCTCCTTTACGCGTGCCTCGAATCGCCCATTTGGACGATATACTACTTCATACTCCGTCATGTCTTGATGATAGGAACTCGACGACAAGTACGGAGGGAAGAGAGGATGCCATGGAGACCCGAGGACGCAAGGCCGATGTCACGGAAGCATGGAAGAGAAGGAGAAAGAGGAGCTGGACGCTCCAGGCCGGAACTTCCACCCCTGATGGCCGGAACTTCCGCCCCAAGGACCGGAACTTCCGCCCGGATGCCGCCAAGATGCCTTCCAGCGCCCAGAGAAATGGAGCAGGCCGGAACTTCCGCCCGAGGGACCGGAACTTCCGCCCTTTTCCGCCCAAGTTCCGAAATTACGCCAAAACGCCCCTGGATGTTACTGCAAGGAAATTGGCCATATTCGGAACTAGGCCGGAACTTGGCCGGAACTTCCGGCCCCCAAGACCGGAACTTTCGCCCCTGACCGGAACTTCGCCCAAGACGGCCGGAACTTCCGCCCTACCGAACTTCAGCACAACACACTTTTCAGCGTTTATCCCTTCGCCCCCATCTATAAATAGGCTAGTTGGCTCAGATCTGAGATTAGACTTGATTTGAAAGAAAACCTGAGCTTAGCTCACCCTTGTGGGAACCCTACCTAGATCTATGATCTTGTATCCCCACCCGGGCTCCTTATCGACTCGTGAAGATCTCTTTGGCGACTTCTACCGTTTGTTTGATCTTTTGCTTGCACTTCTACCTATTTGGTCTTTTGCTTGCACTTCTATCAAACCTTCCGGTCTTTTCGCCCTTCTAGATCTCCCGAGCTTTGATTTGTCGATCTCTTTGCGGGACTTCTACCGGAAGGTCTTTTCTCGCAACCTCTATCGAGTTGGTGTTTCGAGCCAACGAGGGAAAACTCGAATTGTGTGCGTGTGTGTGTTGTATCCCGCGATTCCCCCACGTGTTCATCGCGTTCATCCACCTACCCCCACGAATCCCTTCAAATCCGTGAAGATCGGGCACACCCTTGGGCTTAGCCCTTATCATATGGTATCAAGAGCTCCTTGGTTGCCACGGATTTGACCCCCACACCCACCAATTCCACCAATTTCGCCCAAAAAATTTTCCAAAAATTTTCCCAAAAAATAGCCCCAAATTGGCCTTGGTTGGATCTCGCGATTTGTTGAGTTTTTGGTGGTTTTGGTCCAATAGAAACTTGTCTTTGGTGTTGATCTACAATTCCCCACCTTCCCACAGCTTCTAGTGCCAAATTTTCCGCGAATTCGAAGATTTTCGGCCCGGATTTCCGCCCAAATCGAAGAACAGCCCGCAGATCTGATTGCGACCGGAAGTTCCGCCCGGCAGGACCGGAAGTTCCGCCCCTCAGGACCGGAAGTTCCGCCTGGCCGAAATTTTCACAGCATCCTTCGTTTTTCGTTTTGGCACTAACCCCTTGTGTTTGGACTTTGGTTTGTGTGCCATTTCAGCTACCACAAAGCTTCCGCAACATCAACTACGACGACGGCACCCCGAGGATCCAAGCGGTTCATTTGACACCTTCCACCATAGCAAGTTCAAGATCGTCGGCCACCGTCATCACGTGGTATAACTTGCCCCCTAACTTGTAGCCTTAGCTTCCTTTGCGTACCTTTCCTATCGAGAGTGGCTATTTAGTGTTGCGAAGCATTGCGCAAGCGTCCCGACTGTGAGGGTGTGCGTGTGTTGAGCAAAGCTACGAAGCAAGCTCGTTGTGAAAAGATAGGCAAAATAAGTGTGACATACATACATAGATGGTAGTATCCTTGCATAGTGAGAAAAAGAAAGCTTCTAAGCATTAAAAGAGTGTGTGAGTGGCACCTATACACAAAAGAGTCCAAAGCTTCTAAGAAAAGAGAGAAAAGAGAAGAGAGGCGTCTTGCGCAAATCTTGTTGCTTCTCAATTTTGCAACCAAGCCACGGTCTCTCTTGCGTTAGCGTGACACCGAGCTACTAGTCTTCGTTAGGACCATTTTTGTTCGTGCTCATTTTCCGTTGCGCTAACCCCATTTTGTCCCACGTGTGTGTTCCACCTTGTGTATGCCTTTTGTGATCACCGCCTTTGACTTGTGACTTTTGGATCTTACCCACTTTTGACAATAGACTCTTCGTTTGGTTCTTCCATTTGGCTTTCCACATCCATACCTAACACCATATAGAGTTTTTGTTTTGTGTGTGTGCATACATATCGGTTGTTCCTCGACTTGAAACACCTCTTCGATTTTGGTTTGCAAGTTTTGACACTTTTGGTAGTTTTCTTTCCACCACATATACACCAATCATAGAGACTAACATGGATAGTGAGGATGAGCCTACGGAGGACGACATGGAGTACGATGAGGGTGATAGCTCCGCAAGCACCGCGGATATGGAGGACCATGTGGAGCTCGACACCGACAATGGCTCCGCAAGCATTGGTGACATGACCGACATCGAGCATCTCTACACCGACCATGACTCGCCAAGCATGGACAACATGGTGGACCACCACTCCGAGCTCGACTACGACACCATGATGGAGCACCGCACCGAGCACTACCTCGACTACGACTACGACACCATGATGGAGCACCGCACCGAGCACTACCTCGACTACGACTACGACACCATGATGGAGCACCGCACCGAGCACTACCTCGACTACGACTACGACACCATGATGGAGCACCGCACCGAGCACTACCTCGACTATGACATTGACACCATGGTGGAACCTAACTTCAACACCACCTTGCACAAGAATGGTGCCTACAAGTTCCCCACCTTGGCCAATGGAACTACTTATGACGGTTGCGGACCTTCAAGACGGCGCCACCATGAGAGTGCTTCCGCACATGATCATCTACATCGAGCTCGTCCTTTGGAACAACAAGAGCGTCCCCGCCATGATCGCCATCGACACTCTCCTCCGAGCTCAAGAAGGCGCCACAAGCAAAGTGCCAAGCTACATGAACCATCATCTAGGCATGTTGAGGATCGTCATCGACACTCGTCACCTCATGATCATCGTCGACCATCACCACCTCATGATCACCATCGACATGCGTCACCACATGATCATCGCCGACACAAGTCACCTCATGTTCGCCATCGACCAACACCTCCCAAGGATCTTCGACGACACCCCCAAGACATGGTGATGATGCAAGAAGACGAGAGCCTCGACATGAAGCGGCCAAGGCTACAAAGAACAACAACACCAACAATATGGTGTCCACAAAGCCTAGCGCCACCACCAAAATGGCATCTCCAAGACCGCCTACACATGAGAAGATCTCCAATGGTGCGAGACAAGACGCTACATCAACAAGGAAGATGGTGGCAAGTGCAAATAAAGAGGAACCACCTATCATGGTGCCTTCCCCTCCTACCGCCACCACCACAATGGCACCTACAAGAAGCTCAAGCCCCAAGATGAAGACCGTGGAGTCTACACTTCAAGATGAAGGACGATCTACCCATCTTTATGCCAACATGACAATGATTCGTCCTCCAAGACCACGTAGCTCCCAATGCTTTCGTTGCACACAAGACGGTCATCTTTGGGAATGCCCCAATCTCCATTGTGATGTGTGCACGTCCAACAAGCACATGACATGGGAGTGCAACACACCACAAGCCCACAAGCTCTACTTCGCCCAATTGGATGCCCAATTCGCCAACATGACACTTCAAGATACCATCGTGTTCAAAGAATGGTGCAAGGAAATGGACAAGATGACGACTATGAAGCCCACACTTCAAGATGGAGCACGAGAAGGCCAAGACAAGAGTGACGTTGATTCGAGCCTAGCTCTCAACAACACTATAGCGCCATCAAATGGTGTCAACATGGGAGGCGATGGAGTTGAGAAGGTTGAGCATGGGATGATCCCTTCAACCAAGGAGGCGAATGGAGTTGAGAATGGTGAGCATGGGATGATCCCTTCACCAATGGAGGCGCATGGAGATGACAAAATCGAGCCTACTCCTATATGCTTGAATGATGAGATGGTACCAATCCCATGTGAGCATGAGAGCCACTTAGCCCACTTGAGTGAGAGTGATAGTGAGTTGAGTGACTCCCACCCCATATGTGAGTTTGAGTGCTTCCATTTGGAGGACATGAGTGATACACCGAGTGAGTTGAGCGAGGTAGTTGATAGGTCCATGGTTGCCATTTCACATTCTAACAACTTACCCTCTACCTCTAGTGTGTTTTCTCATGTTATAATAGGTTCCATGGATGATGAGTTCCCGATCATGGAGAAGATGTACATGGTGCATGAAGATGATGATATCTCACCATGCTTGCTCCAAGATGGACATGTCGACCACATGGATCCTCCTACTTCCACAACACCTACTTCACATGAGTCGGTGATGTCTACGTTCCCCCTCCTTTCCTGTAGACAGTGTTGGGCCTCCAAGTGCAGAGGTTTGTAGAACAGCAGCAAGTTTTCCCTTAAGTGGATCACCCAAGGTTTATCGAACTCAGGGAGGAAGAGGTCAAAGATATCCCTCTCATGCAACCCGCAACCACAAAGCAAGAAGTCTCTTGTGTCCCCAACACACCAAATAGGTGCACTAGTTCGGCGAAGAGATAGTGAAATACAGGTGGTATGAATATATATGAGCAGTAGCAACGGTGCCAGAAAATAGCTTGCTGGCGTGTAGTTGATGGTGGTAGTATTGCAGCAGTAGTAACACAGTAAACAAGCAGTAGTAACTCAGCGGTATTTAGGAACAAGGCCTAGGGATTACACTTTCACTAGTGGACACTCTCAACATTGATCACATAACAGAATAGATAAATGCATACTCTACACTTTTGTTGGATGATGAACACATTGCGTAGGATTACACGAACCCTCAATGCCGGAGTTAACAAGCTCCACAATAATGCTCATGTTTAAGTAACCTTAAGTGTAAGATAGATCAAAACGACTAAACCAAGTACTAGCATAGCATGCACACTGTCACCTTCATGCATATGTAGGAGGAATAGATCACATCAATATTATCATAGCAATAGTTAACTTCGCAATCTACAAGAGATCATGATCATAGCATAAACCAAGTACTAACACGGTGCACGCACTGTCACCTTTACACACGTGGAGGAGGAATAAAACTACTTTAATAACACATCACTAGAGTAGCACATAGATAAATTGTGATACAAAACTCATATGAATCTCAATCATGTAAGGCAGCTCATGAGATCATTGTATTGAAGTACATAGAAGAGAGATTAACCACATAGCTACCGGTACAGCCCCGAGCCTCGATGGAGAACTACTCCCTCCTCATGGGAGCAGCAGCGGTGATGAAGATGGCGGTGGAGATGGCAGCGGTGTCGATGGAGAAGCCTTCCGGGGCACTTCCCCGCTCCGGCGGGTGCCGGAACAGAGACTCTGTCCCCGGATCTTGGCTTCGCGATGGTGGCGGCTCGGAAGGTTTCGCGTACCGTGGCTTTCTCCGTAAGGGTTTTAGGTCAGGGACCTTTATATAGGCGAAGAGGCGGCGTCGGAAGGTCGAAGAGGCGGCCGGGGGTAAGGCGGCGCGGGCCAACCCTAGGCCGCGCCGGCCACCCTCTGGTGGGCTGTGGCCCCCTCGGTCCTTCCGGGTGGAAGCTTCGTGGAAAAATAGGAACCGGGCGTTGATTTCGTCCGATTCCGAGAATATTTCGTTACTAGGATTTCTGAAACCAAAAACAGCGAAACGGCACTTCGGCATCTTGTTAATAGGTTAGTTCCAGAAAACGCATAAATACGACATATAATGTGCATAAAACATGTAGGTATCATCAATAAAGTGGCATGGAACATAAGAAATTATAGATACGTTGGAGACGTATCAGCATCCCCAAGCTTAGTTCTGCTCGTCCCGAGCAGGTAAAACGATAACAAAGATAATTTCTTAAGTGACATGCCATCATAACCTTGATCATACTATTGTAAGCATATGAGATGAATGCAGCGATCAAAACAATGGTAATGACATGAGTAAACAACTGAATCATAAAGCAAAGACTTTTCATGAATAGTACTTCAAGACAAGCATCAATAAGTCTTGCATAAGAGTTAACTCATAAAGCAATAAATCAAAGTAAAGGTATTGAAGCAACACAAAGGAAGATTAAGTTTCAGCGGTTGCTTTCAACTTATAACATGTATATCTCATGGATAATTGTCAACATAGAGTAATATAACAAGTGCAATATGCAAGTATGTAGGAATCAATGCACAGTTCACACAAGTGTTTGCTTCTTAAGGTGGAGAGAAATAGGTGAACTGACTCAACATAAAAAGTAAAAGAATGGCCCTTCGCAGAGGGAAGCATTGATTGCTATATTTGTGCTAGAGCTTTTATTTTGAAAACATGAAACAATTTTGTCAACGGTAGTAATAAAGCATATGAGTTATGAAAATTATATCTTACAAGTTGCAAGCCTCACGCATAGTATACTAATAGTGCCCGCACCTCGTCCTACTTAACTTGGACTACCGGATCTTTGCATGCCATGTTTCAACCAAGTGTCACAAAGGGGTACCTCCATGCCGCCTGTACAAAGGTCTAAGGAGAATGCTCGCATTTCGGATTTCTCGCTTTTGATTATTCTCAACTTAGACATCCATACCGGGACAACATGGACAACAGATAATGGACTCCTCTTAAATGCATAAGCATGTAGCAATGGTTATTGTTCTCATATGAGATTGAGGATATATGTCCAAAACTGAAACTTCCACCATGGTTCATGGCTTTAGTTAGCGGCCCAATGTTCTTCTCTAACAATTTTGCATGCTCCAACCACTAAAATGATAGACCTTCAGACAAGACGGACATGCATAGCAACTCACATGATATTCAACAATAGTTGATGGCGTTCCCCAGAAGCATGGTTATCGCACAACAGGCAACTTAATAAAATATAAAGTGCATAAGTACATATTCAATACTACGATAGTTTTTAAGGCTATTTTGTCCCATGAGCTATATATTGCAAAGGCGAATGATGGAATTTTAAAGGTAGCACTCAAGCAATTTACTTTGGAATGGCGGGTAAATACCATGTAGTAGGTAGGTATGGTGGACACAAATGGCATAGTGGTTGGCTCAAGGATTTTGGATGCATGAGAAGTATTCCCTCTCGATACAAGGTTTAGGCTAGCAAGGTTATTTGAAGCAAACTCAAGGATGAACAAGTGCAGCAAAACTCACATAAAAGACATATTGTAAACATTATAAGACTCTACACCGTCTTCCTTGTTGTTCAAAACTCAATACTAGAAATTATCTAGACCTTAGAGAGACCAATTATGCAAACCAAATTTTAGCAAGCTCTATGTATTTCTTCATTAATGGGTGCAAAGTATATGATGCAAGAGCTTAAACATGAGCACAACAATTGCCAAGTATCACATTATCCAAGACATTTTAGAATTACTACATGTAGCATTTTCCAATTCCAACCATATAACAATTTAACGAAGAGGAAACTTCGCCATGAATATTATGAGCTAAGAACACATGTGTTCATACGAACCAGCGGAGCGTGTCTCTCTCCCACACAAGGATGAACTTATTCAGAGAACTAAGATAACAAAACAAAAACAAAAATAAAAGCACACAGACGCTCCAAGTAAAGTACATAAGATGTGACGGAATAAAAATATAGTTTCACTAGAAGAAACCTGATAAGTTGTCGATGAAGAAGGGGATGCCTTGGGCATCCCCAAGCTTAGATGCTTGAGTCTTCTTGAAATATGCAGGGATGAACCACCGGGGCATCCCCAAGCTTAGACCTTTCACTCTTCTCGATCACATTATATCACCCTCTTCTATTGACCCTTGAAAACTTCCTTCACACCAAACTTCAAGCAAACTCATTAGAGGGTTAGTGCATAATCAAAAAAATCACATGTTCAGAGGTGACACAATCATTCTTAACACTTCTGGACATTGCACAAAACTTCTGAAAGTTAATGGAACAAAGAAACTCATTCAACTTAACAAAAGCGGCAATGCGAAATAAAAGGCAGAATCTGTCAAAAACAGAACAGTCCGTAAAGACGAATTTTAAGATGGCACCAGACTTGCTCAAATGGAAAAACTCAAAACTAATGAAAGTTGCGTACATATCTGAGGATCACGCTCGTAAATTGGCAGATTTTTTCGAATTTTCTACAGAGAACTGTGCCCAGATTCGTGACAGACAGCAATGCTGTTTCTGCGCAGCAATCCCAAATATAACATCAACTTTGACATAGAAACTTTACTTGGCACAAAAACTTGATAAGGAGAGGTTGCTACAGTAGTAAACAACTTCCAAGACACAACAAAACAAAAATTGCTGTAGTAAAATAAACACATGGGTTATCTCCCAAGAAGTTCTTTCTTTATAGCCATTAAGATGGGCTCAGTAGTTTTAATGATGCACTCGCAAGAAATAGTATTTGAAGCAAAAGAGAGCATCAAGAGGCAAATTCAAAACACATTTAAGTCTAACATGCTTCCTATGCATAAGAATCTTGTAAATAAACAAGTTCATGAAGAGCAAAGTAGCAAGCATAGGAAGATAAAACAAGTGTAGCTTCAAAAATTTCAGCACATAGAGAGGCATTTTAGTAACATGAAAATTTCTACAACCATATTTCCCTCTCTCATAATAACTTTCAGTAGCATCATGAGCAAACTCAACAATATAACTATCACATAAAGCATTCTTATCATGAGTCTCATGCATAAAATAATTACTACTCCCAACATAAGCATAATCAATTTTATTAGTTGTAGTGGGAGCAAATTCAACAAAGTAGCTATCAAATATAGGAGGTATATTGTAATCATAATCAAATTTATCCTCCATAACAGGTGGTAACAAAAGACTACTATCATCATAAATAGGAGGCAAAGTATCATCAAAGTAAATTTTCTCCTCAATGCTTGGGGGACTAAAAATATCATGCTCATCAAAACCAGCTTCCCCAAGCTTAGAATTTTCCATAGCATTAGCAACAATGGTGTTCAAAGCATTCATAGTAATAACATTCCCATTAGCATGCATATAAAGTTCCATGGGTTTCTTAATTCTTTCTTCAAACACATCATGTCCTAATTCAAGATAAAGTTCATAAAGATCTCTCATATTTTTGTTGTTTTCCATTATGCCTAACTAGTGTAAACAAGAAACCAAATGTCGCAATTGCAGAGTCTAAAGGAAATAGCTTCGAGTACTTACAACGGCGCCGGAAAATAGCTTAGTAGCCGAGGTCCGGAGTGTGAGTACCTTTTACCTTTCCTCCCCGGCAACGGCGCCAAAAGTGCTTGATGTCTACGTTCCCCCTCCTTTCCTGTAGACAGTGTTGGGCCTCCAAGTGCAGAGGTTTGTAGAACAGCAGCAAGTTTTCCCTTAAGTGGATCACCCAAGGTTTATCGAACTCAGGGAGGAAGAGGTCAAAGATATCCCTCTCATGCAACCCTGCAACCACAAAGCAAGAAGTCTCTTGTGTCCCCAACACACCAAATAGGTGCACTAGTTCGGCGAAGAGATAGTGAAATACAGGTGGTATGAATATATATGAGCAGTAGCAACGGTGCCAAAATAGCTTGCTGGCGTGTAGTTGATGGTGGTAGTATTGCAGCAGTAGTAACACAGTAAAACAGTAAACAAGCAGTAGTAACTCAGCAGTATTTAGGAACAAGGCCTAGGGATTACACTTTCACTAGTGGACACTCTCAACATTGATCACATAACAGAATAGATAAATGCATACTCTACACTTTTGTTGGATGATGAACACATTGCGTAGGATTACACGAACCCTCAATGCCGGAGTTAACAAGCTCCACAATAATGCTCATGTTTAAGTAACCTTAAGTGTAAGATAGATCAAAACGACTAAACCAAGTACTAGCATAGCATGCACACTGTCACCTTCATGCATATGTAGGAGGAATAGATCACATCAATATTATCATAGCAATAGTTAACTTCGCAATCTACAAGAGATCATGATCATAGCATAAACCAAGTACTAACACGGTGCACACACTGTCACCTTTACACACGGAGGAATAAAACTACTTTAATAACACATCACTAGAGTAGCACATAGATAAATTGTGATACAAAACTCATATGAATCTCAATCATGTAAGGCAGCTCATGAGATCATTGTATTGAAGTACATAGAAGAGAGATTAACCACATAGCTACCGGTACAGCCCCGAGCCTCGATGGAGAACTACTCCCTCCTCATGGGAGCAGCAGCGGTGATGAAGATGGCGGTGGAGATGGCAGCGGTGTCGATGGAGAAGCCTTCCGGGGCACTTCCTCGGCGGCAGGTGCGGGACAGAGACTCTGTCCCCGATCTTGGCTTCGCGATGGTGGCGGCTCTGGAAGGTTTCGCGTACCGTGGCTTTCTCCGTAAGGGTTTTAGGTCAGGGACCTTTATATAGGCGAAGAGGCGGCGTCGGAAGGTCAAGAGGCGGCCAAACGGCGCGGGCCAACCCTAGGCCGCGCCGGCCACCCTCCTGGTGGGCCTGTGGCCCCCTCTGGTCCTTCCCGGGTGTTGGAAGCTTCGTGGAAAAATAGGAACCTGGGCGTTGATTTCGTCCGATTCCGAGAATATTTCGTTACTAGGATTTCTGAAACCAAAAACAGCAGAAAACAGGAACTGGCACTTCGGCATCTTGTTAATAGGTTAGTTCCAGAAAACGCATAAATACGACATATAATGTGCATAAAACATGTAGGTATCATCAATAAAGTGGCATGGAACATAAGAAATTATAGATACGTTGGAGACGTATCAGTCGGCCTACAAAGGTAACAACATAGGTGTTGATGATGCCATGATCCCACTAGTGGACATGATGACTTATGAGTGCATGCATGATCTTGATGATACATTTGCTACGTCACATGCTTCCTTCATATTCCCATGTGATGCTTTGCTTGATAACATTGTTGATCATGTGGAATTGATTGATTGTGATACCATGAACATGCCATGCTATGAGAGTTTCATATTTGCTCCGCTTGCTTGCAATGATAATGATTATGATCATGCTTGTGTTGTGACACCCTTGATGAACACTTGCTCTTTCCATAGGGTAGTCGACAACAATGATAACATGTTAAACATGCTTTGCCCAAAATGTTTGCACTATTCCATGTTCCTTGCATCCAAGATTGTGAATAATGGCTCTTTCTTATGCTTGGTATGCAAGAATGCTTATTTCATTGTCCATGAGATGGCCCCCATAGCCTTCTCAATTTTTGATGATCCTAAGTTACCACATGCCATGAATGCACCTTCTTTCCATATGCACCATCACCATGCATTTCATACTATCTTGCTTGACACTAATGGTGATGTGCACAAGACATGGAACATCATGATGGATGATGTATTCATCTACCATGCACACACACTTTTTGTTTTCTCCATTGTGTGTATAGGTACCCGAACGACAACATCCACCGCCACGGAGCATGAGTTGACGACACGTGCCATTGAGAGCTATCCCACCACGGACGAACTCCATCACCAAACCCGCGGGATTCAAACCAAAGGGTATGTTTCCCAATGCCTTCGCCATCGTGTGTTTCCGACATTTCTTGTCGAGCTTCCGGTTTGGTCCAATTCCTCGTCACCTCTTTTGCTTCTTATGCAACATGTCTTGAAAGATCTTGTTGGCACAATGGTTGTTGTATGTATTGATGATATCATCATACGCTCCGAGAACCTCAAGGATCATGTCATACATGTGAGAGACACCTTATGCACCTTGTGCCACATGTCACACCAAAAGTTGCTCTCCTTTGGATTTCTCATTTCATCTTTGGCAATTACAATGGATTCTTTGACACTTGAGGATACCCATACTAGGCTCACGCCAACCATACTTGCCCAAGCTAGAAGTCTCCATAGCTTTGCCATTGCACATAACAATTTTGCCTCAAATTTTGCCGCCGATACTTGCCTTTTGATGGTTCCATTTGTGTGGGACAAGGCTACACACAACATTTTTGACACCTTCCAAAGCAAACTTTTACTTGCACAAATTTTTGTCCTACCACATTTTGGATACATCAAAACTCTTTTGATCACCATTTTTGCAAAATGCCTCTTGAAGAAACGACTTGATGCTTCGTATTTGATTGAGAGCATAATAAAAGTTAGTTCAAGATCGAACCCGGCTCTAATACCTTTCCCATGCTTTGCATTGAACATGCCGAACAATTTCTCTTTCTTATGGTTCTTTTGCAAGCATGATGATGTGATTCTTACCGTTGGTGTTGCCTCAAACAAGTTGACCAATTTCTCTTTCATTTGGTTTGTTGGCACGCACGGTTGTGTAAATGTTGTTGTGGTGAACATTTTGGATGATATGTTGTGTGTTGCACCAAATATGAGGACCAATTTCTCTTTCCAATGGTTTGTGTGCACACATGTTGATGCTATTTTGAACACTCTACCTCATGCATTTTGGCCAAATTCTCCACTTGTTGCTTCAAGGATGTTGAACAATTTCTCTTTCCGATGCCTTGAGTGCAATAATGCACATGAGTTTCTACATGAGATGGACATCATAGTCATCTCACAATTTGGAGTTTTTGTGTTTCCACATTTGGAAGATGTTCATATGGAGTTATTACACATTGACCTTGCACATGAATTATTCTTGATAAATTTGTGTTGTGCTAACGGTGTCGTGAACATGAAAGGACATGTCATCTATGATGTGCTCCAATATCACACACAAACATATTTTGCTTGGTCTTTGTTGTGTGAAGGTACAAGTGACTTGTGGATGAGCGTCAACGAATGGGTTCAACCCCACACCTCTACTACACAAGACCTCTCCATGAGAGCACACCGACATTACGATAAGGTGACCTCCTTCTACATAAGGCCCCTTGCTAAATCCGTTGAACATTGGCTATGCTTTGAGTGTTCTCTTGCTTCTCTTGTGCTATTGATAGGGCTCTTGACAAGTGACGGGACATTCAAGCGTGGTTGTCATCTACCTCCTATACAAGTTTGTGAAGAGATCGTCGAGGACGACTCTTTTTCAAGTGGGGGAGATGATACGGGGCGACCTTCGGTCTTCACCGCATCATGTGCTTCATCGCCAAGACGGCACGCCAAGGTGAATCTTCTCCTTTACGCGTGCCTCGAATCGCCCATTTGGGACGATATACTACTTCATACTCCGTCATGTCTTGATGATAGGAACTCGACGACAAGTACGGAGGGAAGAGAGGATGCCATGGAGACCCGAGGACGCAAGGCCGATGTCACGGAAGCATGGAAGAGAAGGAGAAAGAGGAGCTGGACGCTCCAGGCCGGAACTTCCTGATGGCCGGAATTTCCGCCCCACCGGAACTTGCGCCCCCAAGGACCGGAACTTCCGCCCAGATGCCGCCAAGATGCCTTCCAGCGCCCAGAGAAATGGAGCAGGCCGGAACTTCCGCCCACTCGGAACTTCCGCCCAAGTTCCGCCCAAGTTCCGAAAACGCCCGGGATGTTACTGCAAGGAAATTGGCCATATTCGGAACTAGGCCGGAACTTCCGGCCGGGGACGGCCCCAAGACCGGAACTTCCGCCCCTGACCGGAACTTCCGCCCAAGACGGCCGGAACTTCCGCCCTACTGAACTTCAACACAACAGCACTTTTAAGCGTGTAACTTATCCCTTCGCCCCCACCTATAAATAGGCTAGTTGGCTCAGATCTGAGATTAGACTTGATTTGAAAGAAAACCTGAGCTTAGCTCACCCTTGTGGGAACCCTACCTAGATCTATGATCTTGTATCCCCACCCGGGCTCCTTATCGACTCGTGAAGATCTCTTTGGCGACTTCTACCGTTTGTTTGATCTTTTGCTTGCACTTCTACCTATTTGGTCTTTTGCTTGCACTTCTATCAAACCTTCCGGTCTTTTCGCCCTTCTAGATCTCCCGAGCTTCGATTTGTCGATCTCTTTGCGGGACTTCTACCGAAAGGTCTTTTCTCGCAACCTCTATCGAGTTGGTCTTTCGAGCCAACGAGGGAAAACTCGAATTGTGTGCGCGTGTGTGTTGTATCCCCGCGATTCCCCCACGTGTTCATTGCGTTCATCCACCTACCCCCACGAATCCCTTCAAATCCGTGAAGATCGGGCACACCCTTGGGCTTAGCCCTTATCACTTGTTTAGCTTCTTAAAGTGATTTCTAATGAGAGGGAGATGATATTTGGGGAAGTGCTGTCTAAAAACAGATTCTGGGCTGTTACTAAAAAAATTCGTGCGCACAGCCAGAACGTTATTTTGAGTTGAAAATTTTTGTGCATGTTCCCCAGGTTGTTATCTAACTTTCATTAGATGAACACTTTTCGAACTGAGCAACGAAGATTTTTGTAAAAATCGATTTCTGTACTGCTGTCAAGTTTTGGCAGATTTCTGCCATCTTGCTTTTCTGTGTTTCTTTTAGTTTTCATTCTCTTGTTTTTGCTTTGTTTCTTTCCTAAAACACAAAAAGACCAAAAATATTTCTGTTGTTTATCTTCACCATTTGTTTATTTGGTTCTTTGCTCCTATTTTACCTTATTTGCTATCGTTGGTTTGCTATGAGAAAATCCAAAAAGATTGTGCTTTGTTTGTTTGTTTCCTTTTGTTCTTGTTTCTAACCCGAAAACACCAAAAATATTTGTTGTTCTTTTTTGGTTTTGTAATGTTTATTAGGGAGTTCAGCGGTCTCCGGTGGTTGGAGCTTGGTTTCATTCCATATTATTATTCAAGCTGGACAAGTGAAAGGCAATAATGACGATCTACGACAACTGACTGTGGTGAGAGGCTGGTATGAACTCTATTTGTTTTCATTTTTGTACATATACTCATCCATGTGAGCATGCTTAGTTGGTTCATGTGAGGTATATGTCATTTAATGAACGTCTAGTAGTTCATGATCTCTCATGATTAGTTCCAATTTATTAATAATGAGTAGCATGACATGAATATTCGCTTGCATTGCTTTATTCATAGATCGGTATGACATTGTGGTATCCTACTATGAATAATTCACTTGAATCGACTTGGCACATGCTCACGCATGTATATGACTAAACAAAAGTCAATTAAGCCTCGATGATCTACTTTGTTTCAGAGTTCTTGTATCACTTTTATGCCTCCGTTACTTTTATTTTGTCGCAAGCATGATTATGACAGTTATTGCTCTCTCGATTGTCGCTTCCCAGTCTATTGCTAGCCTTCACTTGTACTGAGCGGGAACGCTGCTCGTGCTTCCAAATACCTGAAAACCAAGTTGTTCCAAAGTGTCCACCATAAATACCTATGCATGGCATTTCAAACCATTTCAAGTAAATTCTCATGTGCTACCTTTAAACCTTCAAACTACTTCTCAATTTGTGTTAATGTTTTATAGCTCATGAGGAAATATGTGGTGTTTTATCTTTCAACCTTGTCATTTACTCTGGACAGACTTTCACCAATGGACTAGTGGCACATCCGCTTATCCAATAATTTTGCAAAAAGAGCTGGCAACGGGGTTCCCAGCCCCAATTAATTAATCTTCATTAATAATTCTCTTCACGTGTTTTGCTCTGATTCATCAGTAAGCAACTTAACCTGCAAATAGATACCCCATGGTATGTGAATGTTGGAAGGCACCAGAGGATTCGGTTAGCCATGGCTTGTGTAAGCAAAGGTTGGGGGAGTGTCATCCATAATGAAACTAAAATGCATGTGTAAACAAAAGAGAAGAGGGATGATCTACCTTGCTGGTAGAGATAACTTCCTTCATGGGAGCCGCTCTTGAGAGTCTGGTTGGCGAGGTGGTTAGAGTACCCACTATCATTCGTTGACAACAACAAACACCTCTCAAAATAATTTTATTTCTGTCTTTGAAAAATGAAAAGCTCTAGCACACGTTAATCACTGCTTCCCTCTGCGAAGGGTAAATCTTTTACTTTTATGTTGAGTCACCATCCTTTCTTTGAGCACCTTTTTGAGAGCATAACTGTCATTCTTAGTATAATATGCTTGTCCCAAAATATGATCAACTGTGGTATAACTTTGATGCTTTTATCTTTGACAATTTTTACTTCTAGTCTTTCTATGAACTTCAGAGGTGCCTGGGCATTTATGTTTTGCTGTACAAATACAGGCAAGCGAGATACCACTTTATCATATCTTTCTATGAACATTGCAATCCTGCTTATGGAAGTGTTTCATGATGCTTGCTATTAGTTTGTTGGTATCTCTTTCATGATTGATATAGCTATTAGATGACTTTATTTGCATGTATCTTATTATGAATTGCTTAAGCACTTGCCATATCATGAGAATATTTACATCATATGAACAAATATGTTCGTGAAAGTTCTTTTATCGCACTCAGTTGTTAACTGAATTGCTTGAGGACAAGCAATAAGCTAAGCTTGGGGGGAGTTGATACGTCCAAAACGTATCTACTTTCCCGAACACTTTTGCTATTGTTTTGCCTCTAATTTGTGTATTTTGGATACAACTAACACGGACTAACGCTGTTTTCAGCAGAATTGCTCTGTCTCGTTTTTGTGCAGAAATTCAACTTTCAGGAAAATCCTCGGAATTTATGTCAAAGGCCTTATTTTTCCAAGAATCACGGAGCGAGAAGGGCAGGCGGGAGGCCGGGCTCCCGGACACTAGGCCGGCGCGGCTGTAGGGGGCGCGCCGCCCTAGCGTGTGGTCGCCTCGGCCAGCCTCCGACGCCCCCGGACTACTTAAGGGTTTCGATCTAAAAACGCGAGACGGGAAGTCAAAGTCGCCGAAACCCTCCAGTCGCCGCCTCCGTCGCGAAACTCCGTCTCGGGACCGAAACTGCGTTCTAGCACTCCGCCGGGACGGGGAATTGGAGGGATCATCGCCGCCATCACCACCGACGCCTCTCCATCGACCAGCCATGTTTCCCCCATCCATGTGTGAGTAATTCCCCCGCTGTAGGCTGAAGGGGATGGTAGGGATTGGATGAGATTGGTCATGTAATAGTCATAAGATTGTTAGGGCATGGTGCCTAGTATCCGTAGATGTTACTTTTATGATATTGTTGCAACTTGTTATGCTTAATGCTTGTCACTAGGGCCCGAGTGCCATGATCTCAGATCTGAACATGTTATTGTTTCATCATGATATGCATTGTTTTATGATCTTACCTGCAAGTTGTATACACATGTTGCTGTCCGGAACCCGAGGCCCCAAAGTGACAGAAATTGGGACAACCGGAGGGGAAGGCGGTGATGTGAGGATCACATGTGTTCACGGAGTGTTAATGCTTTGCTCCGGTACTCTATTAAAATGAGTACCTTAATTTCCAGTAGTTTCCCTAGAGGCCCGGCTGCCACCGGCTGGTAGGACAAAAGATGTTGTGCAAGTTTCTCATTGTGAGCACGTACGACTATATACGGAACACATGCCTATGGATTGATTAGTACTTGGATACCGCTTTATTATTATCTGCAAATGCCCTACCATGATTGTTATATGAATTCTCTCATCCATGCAACGCCCGTTCATCCATCCCTGTGCCTACAGTATTTTAATCCTGCTGTTTACTATAATCACTACTTGTCTTTATTTCACTGCTGCTGTATTTCACTACTCCTACTACTATAAAACTGTTGCTACTGATAAACTCTTGCGAGCAAGTCTGTTTCCAGGTGCAGCTGAATTGACAACTCCGCTGTTAAGGCTTACAAGTATTCTTTGTCTCCCCTTGTGTCGAATCAATAAATTGGGTTTTACTTCCCTCGAAGATGTTGCGATCCCCTATACTTGTTTCTTCAGTACGCCTTGTGTGCTATTATTATTCTAGTAGCCGTTATAATCGCGATGTCAGGGCTTTTAAAATGCTCGGCCTAGATGTTATGGTTGGGCAACAGTGAATTCAGTAATGTGATCATGTCCAGAAATAAAAATTTCTTTTTCGACAGTGAAAAGCTGATGAGGAGAAGTACATAGCATAATTACCTCTTACAATAATTAAAATGCAGAAAAAATATGGTAGAGAGCTGCCTCGTCGTCTACTTGGAACGTTTGTACGACGACTCTGCCTCGTCGTCGTCCGGGCGCCCCCGTTTGCGAGAAGCCTTCTCCGACGAGGAGCTGTCGTCCGACGAGGTGGACTCCGACGAGTCATCTTCTGACGAGGAGTACTCCGAAGAGCCGTTGTACTCCTCCTCCTCGTCCGTCACCTCGGCCCGCGCCCGCGCCACGGCTGCCTTCTTCGCGCGAGCCTTCTTTTTCGCGGCCGCCTTCTCATCGGCGGCCAAGGCCTCCTCCAGCCGCGCCCACTTCGCGTCGGAGTCCTCGTCCTCTTCCGCATCGTCGGCGGCGGGTTCCTCGTCGTCCGCGTCGTCGACGGCATGTTCCTCCGCGTCCGCGTCGTCGGCGGCGCCCTCCTCCTCGTCCGCGTCGTCGGCGGCGCCCTCCTCCTCGTCCGCGTCGTCGGCGGCGCCCTCCTCCTCGTCCGCGTCGTCGGCGGCGCCCTCCTCCTCGTCCGCGTCGTCGGCGGCGCCCTCCTCCTCGTCCGATTCGTCGGCGTCGTCGGGCTCCGAGTCGTCGGGCTCCGAGCCGTCGGGCTCCGAGCCGTCCGCGGCGTCCTCCTCCTCGTCCGACTCATCGGCGCTCCGCGGTGGTTCCCTTTCCCACCAGTGGCGCCACCCAGGCGGCTTTCCGTCGCTGTCGGAGTCGGACGGCCAGGAAACGTCACTCATGGTCGCGCCGCGGGTGGTTGACGACGGTGGGGAGCGGGTCTGGAAGATATGCGAACCGCTAGCGTTGGCACCGTACTTGTATGCAAGGCAACGCGGTAATGGTAGAGGGCGGCCGTTGCCATTCCGGTGTTTAAAGAGCCACGACGCCTCAGGTCGTGCGCGCGCGGTTTCAAGTAACGAGGCGCGTGGTAATTTCCGCCCGCGTGGCGCACACCGTGGCACTTTCTTCTCACTATCCCTGGCGCATGAAAATTTGCTAGAAACAGGATCCAAAGGTAGGGTAAACGGCCTCATTTCTAAGCTTTTGAATTTTTATGGTGTGTTGTTGTAGCACGGAATATAAAAACATTGATATATAGAGCTAGATAGTACAAACCTTACATAGGAATTCCATCACACGTACGATACAGAAGCACACAACAAACCCCGGGCCCACAGACACGACAACAAGACATAGATAATAAAACAGCTCTAAAAACACTCATGAAACTAGATAAATGATAAAGATGAGGCAACGCCGTCGTCCCTCCTAGGATGTTCATTCCCCTTGCTCCTCCTTCGCTGTTTTACTCCTCCTCATCACCGACGGGGCCGTCAATGTGGTAGCGGTATGGGAGGCAGTGCATGTTGAAACGGTCGGGAAAGATGACGTGGAAGTTGGTGAAGATATTGTAGGTAGTGAAAGCGATAAACTCGCAACCACACCAGAACACCTGCCCGAGGAGGTGGTGCGCGTCGAAGGGGTTCCTGAAGTGGACGAAGAGGCCTATCTCATGGTTGTTGTTGCCGTCGAAGTGGGACTCGATCGTGTACATGGGCGGCGAGCCTAGAGGGAGGTTGAGGTGGCGGTAGCCCTGCGAGAGAAAGAACTCGGCTAGCGCCCTGTCGCTCCTCCACCTCGATATCGCCCAGATGCGCAGCTCGTTCTCCACGATGACACCCTCCGGCCACTCCCTCTCGCGCACGGTGGCCGGGCGACGGTAAGTTGGGCCAAAGAACTCCATGGTGGCGGCTAGGGTTTGGTGTTTCTGTGGCTAGTCCACGGATGCGGTGGTAGATGGATGAAGCAGAAGAGTGCGTGAGATGTGTGAGAGAAGAGGAAGAAGAGGTGCCCTTATATATAGACGGGGGAGTTTGTAAAATTCACTTAAATAATGCACACAAATTTCACTTTAAAACTGATGCCAGCCAACTCGATGGCACGCTGAGACGAGGGCAACCTCTGAGACGATGTCACGGTGCTGAAACGGTGGTTGGCATGCATGAGAGCGTGGCGCGGGTAATTTAATAGCGTGCTGCATGGCGCATGCATGTAAAGGTGGTGACCTGATCGAGGGCTGCATCAGGCGGAGGCAGGCCTAGACGGGCCAGTTGGCAAAGCTTTGACGCGCGAGCGGCCCAGCGGTTATATCTCTGTCTCTGCCTTTCTCAAATTAAACAACCTATTACGCCCTAAAAACCGTGTGACATTAGAAATAGTCTGAATTACAAACAATAGTCTGAATTAAAAATAGTCTGAAAGTAAGAAGAAGATAAACTTTTTCCTAGGTACAGCCGCCGCCTCCTCTCCAAAACCCTAGCCGCCTCCACCTCAGCCTCCTCCATAGATTGGTTCCCCCTCTTCCGGCCGGCTTCGTCGGCGTCGGGAGGAGTGATGTAAGTGGTGTTTTCATGCCATGCTGAAGCAGATCCCAAAAGATGGGACCACCATCCACAAGCGCCGACAGACGATCCACTGTTTTGACACCTCTTTCTGGCGAGAACCCTATATTTCAGGGGTCTACATCACATGAACATGGGCATTCACACATGCAAAACCCTAAACCCATGGCTTGGAGTGGGTGGGATGACATGGTGCACCAGTGCCCACAACATGGGGTCACCCAAGGGTTGTGGGCCCACTTTGTGGCCTGGGTAGAGCCGTTTTGCACGTAAACCATGTGTGCGGGCTCCCGTGAGGTAGCTAGGCAAGGATCACATGCTTTCTTCCATGGATGGTGATGTAAGTGGTGTTTGCATGCCATGCTGAAGCAGATCCCAAAAGATGGGACCACCATGCACACGCGCCGTCAGACGATCCACTGTTTTGACACCTTTTTCTGACGAGAACCCTATATTTCAGGGGTCTACACCACATGAACATGGGCATTCACACATGCAAAACCCTAAACCCATGGCTTGGAGTGGGTGGGATGACATGGTGCACCAGTGCCCACAACATGGGGTCACCCAAGGGTTGTGGGCCCACTTTGTGGCCTGGGTAGAGCCGTTTTGCACGTAAACCATGTGTGCGGGCTCCCGTGAGGTAGCTAGGCAAGGAGCACATGCTTTCTTCCATGGATGGTGATGGAAGTGGTGTTTGCATGCCATGCTGAAGCAGATCCCAAAAGATGGGACCACCATTCACACGCGCCGTCAGACGATCCACTGTTTTGACACCTTTTTCTGACGAGAACCCTATATTTCAGGGGTCTACACCACATGAACATGGGAATTGACACATGCAAAACCCTAAACCCATGGCTTGGAGTGGGTGGGATGACATGGTGCACCGGTGCCCACAACATGGGGTCACCCAAGGGTTGTGGGCCCACTTTGTGGCCTGGGTAGAGCCGTTTTGCACGTAAACCATGTGTGCGGGCTCCCGTGAGGTAGCTAGGCAAGGAGCACATGCTTTCTTCCATGGGTGGTGATGTAAGTGGTGTTTGCATGCCATGCTGAAGCAGATCCCAAAAGATGGGACCACCATGCACACGCGCCGTCAGACGATCCACTGTTTTGACACCATTTTCTGACGAGAACCCTATATTTCAGGGGTCTACATCACATGAACATGGGCATTGACACATGCAAAACTCTAAACCCATGGCTTGGAGTGGGTGGGATGACATGGTGCACCAGTGCCCACAACATGGGGTCACCCAAGGGTTGTGGGCCCACTTTGTGGCCTGGGTAGAGCCGTTTTGCACGTAAACCATGTGTGCGGGCTCCCGTGAGGTAGCTAGGCAAGGAGCACATGCTTTCTTCCATGGATGGTGATGTAAGTGGTGTTTGCATGCCATGCTGAAGCAGATCCCAAAAGATGGGACCACCATGCACACGCGCCGTCAGACGATCCACTGTTTTGACACCTTTTTCTGACGAGAACCCTATATTTCAGGGGTCTACATCACATGAACATGGGCATTGACACATGCAAAACCCTAAACCCATGGCTTGGAGTGGGTGGGATGACATGGTGCACAAGTGCCCACAACATGGGGTCACCCAAGGGTTGTGGGCCCACTTTGTGGGCTGCGTAGAGCCGTTTTGCACGTAAACCATGTGTGCGGGCTCCCGTGAGGTAGCTAGGCAAGGAGCACATGCTTTCTTCCATGGATGGTGATGTAAGTGGTGTTTGCATGCCATGCTGAAGCAGATCCCAAAAGATGGGACCACCATGCACACGCGCCGTCAGACGATCCACTGTTTTGACACCTTTTTCTGACGAGAACCTATATTTCAGGGGTCTACACCACATGAACATGGGCATTGACACATGCAAAACCCTAAACCCATGTCTTGGAGTGGGTGGGATGACATGGTGCACCAGTGCCCACAACATGGGGTCACCCAAGGGTTGTGGGCCCACTTTGTGGCCTGGGTAGAGCCGTTTTGCACGTAAACCATGTGTGCGGGCTCCCGTGAGGTAGCTAGGCAAGGAGCACATGCTTTCTTCCATGGATGGTGATGTAAGTGGTGTTTGCATGCCATGCTGAAGCAGATCCCAAAAGATGGGACCACCATTCACACGCGCCGTCAGACGATCCACTGTTTTGACACCTTTTTCTGACGAGAACCCTATATTTCAGGGGTCTACACCACATGAACATGGGAATTGACACATGCAAAACCCTAAACCCATGGCTTGGAGTGAGTGGGATGACATGGTGCACCGGTGCCCACAACATGGGGTCACCCAAGGGTTGTGGGCCCACTTTGTGGCCTGGGTAGAGCCGTTTTGCACGTAAACCATGTGTGCGGGCTCCCGTGAGGTAGCTAGGCAAGGAGCACATGCTTTCTTCCATGGATGGTGATGGAAGTGGTGTTTGCATGCCATGCTGAAGCAGATCCCAAAAGATGGGACCACCATTCACACGCGCCGTCAGACGATCCACTGTTTTGACACCTTTTTCTGACGAGAACCCTATATTTCAGGGGTCTACACCACATGAACATGGGAATTGACACATGCAAAACCCTAAACCCATGGCTTGGAGTGAGTGGGATGACATGGTGCACCGGTGCCCACAACATGGGGTCACCCAAGGGTTGTGGGCCCACTTTGTGGCCTGGGTAGAGCCGTTTTGCACGTAAACCATGTGTGCGGGCTCCCGTGAGGTAGCTAGGCAAGGAGCACATGCTTTCTTCCATGGGTGGTGATGTAAGTGGTGTTTGCATGCCATGCTGAAGCAGATCCCAAAAGATGGGACCACCATGCACACGCGCCGTCAGACGATCCACTGTTTTGACACCTTTTTCTGACGAGAACCCTATATTTCAGGGGTCTACATCACATGAACATGGGCATTGACACATGCAAAACTCTAAACCCATGGCTTGGAGTGGGTGGGATGACATGGTGCACCAGTGCCCACAACATGGGGTCACCCAAGGGTTGTGGGCCCACTTTGTGGCCTGGGTACGTAGAGTCGTTTTGCACGTAAACCATGTGTGTGGGCTCCCGTGAGGTAGCTAGGCAAGGAGCACATGCTTTCTTCCATGGATGGTGATGTAAGTGGTGTTTGCATGCCATGCTGAAGCAGATCCCAAAAGATGGGACCACCATGCACACGCGCCGTCAGACGATCCACTGTTTTGACACCTTTTTCTGACGAGAACCCTATATTTCAGGGGTCTACATCACATGAACATGGGCATTGACACATGCAAAACCCTAAACCCATGGCTTGGAGTGGGTGGGATGACATGGTGCACAAGTGCCCACAACATGGGGTCACCCAAGGGTTGTGGGCCCACTTTGTGGCCTGGGTAGAGCCGTTTTGCACGTAAACCATGTGTGCGGGCTCCCGTGAGGTAGCTAGGCAAGGAGCACATGCTTTCTTCCATGGATGGTGATGTAAGTGGTGTTTGCATGCCATGCTGAAGCAGATCCCAAAAGATGGGACCACCATGCACACGCGCCGTCAGACGATCCACTGTTTTGACACCTTTTTCTGACGAGAACCTATATTTCAGGGGTCTACACCACATGAACATGGGCATTGACACATGCAAAACCCTAAACCCATGGCTTGGAGTGGGTGGGATGACATGGTGCACCGGTGCCCACAACATGGGGTCACCCAAGGGTTGTGGGCCCACTTTGTGGCCTGGGTAGAGCCGTTTTGCACGTAAACCATGTGTGCGGGCTCCCGTGAGGTAGCTAGGCAAGGAGCACATGCTTTCTTCCATGGATGGTGATGGAAGTGGTGTTTGCATGCCATGCTGAAGCAGATCCCAAAAGATGGGACCACCATTCACACGCGCCGTCAGACGATCCACTGTTTTGACACCTTTTTCTGACGAGAACCCTATATTTCAGGGGTCTACACCACATGAACATGGGAATTGACACATGCAAAACCCTAAACCCATGGCTTGGAGTGGGTGGGATGACATGGTGCACCGGTGCCCACAACATGGGGTCACCCAAGGGTTGTGGGCCCACTTTGTGGCCTGGGTAGAGCCGTTTTGCACGTAAACCATGTGTGCGGGCTCCCGTGAGGTAGCTAGGCAAGGAGCACATGCTTTCTTCCATGGGTGGTGATGTAAGTGGTGTTTGCATGCCATGCTGAAGCAGATCCCAAAAGATGGGACCACCATGCACACGCGCCGTCAGACGATCCACTGTTTTGACACCTTTTTCTGACGAGAACCCTATATTTCAGGGGTCTACATCACATGAACATGGGCATTGACACATGCAAAACTCTAAACCCATGGCTTGGAGTGGGTGGGATGACATGGTGCACCAGTGCCCACAACATGGGGTCACCCAAGGGTTGTGGGCCCACTTTGTGGCCTGGGTAGAGTCGTTTTGCACGTAAACCATGTGTGCGGGCTCCCGTGAGGTAGCTAGGCAAGGAGCACATGCTTTCTTCCATGGATGGTGATGTAAGTGGTGTTTGCATGCCATGCTGAAGCAGATCCCAAAAGATGGGACCACCATGCACACGCGCCGTCAGACGATCCACTGTTTTGACACCATTTTCTGACGAGAACCCTATATTTCAGGGGTCTACATCACATGAACATGGGCATTGACACATGCAAAACCCTAAACCCATGGCTTGGAGTGGGTGGGATGACATGGTGCACAAGTGCCCACAACATGGGGTCACCCAAGGGTTGTGGGCCCACTTTGTGGCCTGGGTAGAGCCGTTTTGCACGTAAACCATGTGTGCGGGCTCCCGTGAGGTAGCTAGGCAAGGAGCACATGCTTTCTTCCATGGATGGTGATGTAAGTGGTGTTTGCATGCCATGCTGAAGCAGATCCCAAAAGATGGGACCACCATGCACACGCGCCGTCAGACGATCCACTGTTTTGACACCTTTTTCTGACGAGAACCCTATATTTCAGGGGTCTACACCACATGAACATGGGCATTGACACATGCAAAACCCTAAACCCATGTCTTGGAGTGGGTGGGATGACATGGTGCACCAGTGCCCACAACATGGGGTCACCCAAGGGTTGTGGGCCCACTTTGTGGCCTGGGTAGAGCCGTTTTGCACGTAAACCATGTGTGCGGGCTCCCGTGAGGTAGCTAGGCAAGGAGCACATGCTTTCTTCCATGGATGGTGATGGAAGTGGTGTTTGCATGCCATGCTGAAGCAGATCCCAAAAGATGGGACCACCATTCACACGCGCCGTCAGACGATCCACTGTTTTGACACCTTTTTCTGACGAGAACCCTATATTTCAGGGGTCTACACCACATGAACATGGGAATTGACACATGCAAAACCCTAAACCCATGGCTTGGAGTGAGTGGGATGACATGGTGCACCGGTGCCCACAACATGGGGTCACCCAAGGGTTGTGGGCCCACTTTGTGGCCTGGGTAGAGCCGTTTTGCACGTAAACCATGTGTGCGGGCTCCCGTGAGGTAGCTAGGCAAGGAGCACATGCTTTCTTCCATGGATGGTGATGGAAGTGGTGTTTGCATGCCATGCTGAAGCAGATCCCAAAAGATGGGACCACCATTCACACGCGCCGTCAGACGATCCACTGTTTTGACACCTTTTTCTGACGAGAACCCTATATTTCAGGGGTCTACACCACATGAACATGGGAATTGACACATGCAAAACCCTAAACCCATGGCTTGGAGTGGGTGGGATGACATGGTGCACCGGTGCCCACAACATGGGGTCACCCAAGGGTTGTGGGCCCACTTTGTGGCCTGGGTAGAGCCGTTTTGCACGTAAACCATGTGTGCGGGCTCCCGTGAGGTAGCTAGGCAAGGAGCACATGCTTTCTTCCATGGGTGGTGATGTAAGTGGTGTTTGCATGCCATGCTGAAGCAGATCCCAAAAGATGGGACCACCATGCACACGCGCCGTCAGACGATCCACTGTTTTGACACCTTTTTCTGACGAGAACCCTATATTTCAGGGGTCTACATCACATGAACATGGGCATTGACACATGCAAAACTCTAAACCCATGGCTTGGAGTGGGTGGGATGACATGGTGCACCAGTGCCCACAACATGGGGTCACCCAAGGGTTGTGGGCCCACTTTGTGGCCTGGGTACGTAGAGTCGTTTTGCACGTAAACCATGTGTGTGGGCTCCCGTGAGGTAGCTAGGCAAGGAGCACATGCTTTCTTCCATGGATGGTGATGTAAGTGGTGTTTGCATGCCATGCTGAAGCAGATCCCAAAAGATGGGACCACCATGCACACGCGCCGTCAGACGATCCACTGTTTTGACACCTTTTTCTGACGAGAACCCTATATTTCAGGGGTCTACATCACATGAACATGGGCATTGACACATGCAAAACCCTAAACCCATGGCTTGGAGTGGGTGGGATGACATGGTGCACAAGTGCCCACAACATGGGGTCACCCAAGGGTTGTGGGCCCACTTTGGGCTGGGTAGAGCCGTTTTGCACGTAAACCATGTGTGCGGGCTCCCGTGAGGTAGCTAGGCAAGGAGCACATGCTTTCTTCCATGGATGGTGATGTAAGTGGTGTTTGCATGCCATGCTGAAGCAGATCCCAAAAGATGGGACCACCATGCACACGCGCCGTCAGACGATCCACTGTTTTGACACCTTTTTCTGACGAGAACCCTATATTTCAGGGGTCTACACCACATGAACATGGGCATTGACACATGCAAAACCCTAAACCCATGGCTTGGAGTGGGTGGGATGACATGGTGCACCGGTGCCCACAACATGGGGTCACCCAAGGGTTGTGGGCCCACTTTGTGGCCTGGGTAGAGCCGTTTTGCACGTAAACCATGTGTGCGGGCTCCCGTGAGGTAGCTAGGCAAGGAGCACATGCTTTCTTCCATGGATGGTGATGGAAGTGGTGTTTGCATGCCATGCTGAAGCAGATCCCAAAAGATGGGACCACCATGCACACGCGCCGTCAGACGATCCACTGTTTTGACACCTTTTTCTGACGAGAACCCTATATTTCAGGGGTCTACACCACATGAACATGGGAATTGACACATGCAAAACCCTAAACCCATGGCTTGGAGTGGGTGGGATGACATGGTGCACCGGTGCCCACAACATGGGGTCACCCAAGGGTTGTGGGCCCACTTTGTGGCCTGGGTAGAGCCGTTTTGCACGTAAACCATGTGTGCGGGCTCCCGTGAGGTAGCTAGGCAAGGAGCACATGCTTTCTTCCATGGGTGGTGATGTAAGTGGTGTTTGCATGCCATGCTGAAGCAGATCCCAAAAGATGGGACCACCATGCACACGCGCCGTCAGACGATCCACTGTTTTGACACCTTTTTCTGACGAGAACCCTATATTTCAGGGGTCTACATCACATGAACATGGGCATTGACACATGCAAAACTCTAAACCCATGGCTTGGAGTGGGTGGGATGACATGGTGCACCAGTGCCCACAACATGGGGTCACCCAAGGGTTGTGGGCCCACTTTGTGGCCTGGGTAGAGTCGTTTTGCACGTAAACCATGTGTGCGGGCTCCCGTGAGGTAGCTAGGCAAGGAGCACATGCTTTCTTCCATGGATGGTGATGTAAGTGGTGTTTGCATGCCATGCTGAAGCAGATCCCAAAAGATGGGACCACCATGCACACGCGCCGTCAGACGATCCACTGTTTTGACACCATTTTCTGACGAGAACCCTATATTTCAGGGGTCTACATCACATGAACATGGGCATTGACACATGCAAAACCCTAAACCCATGGCTTGGAGTGGGTGGGATGACATGGTGCACAAGTGCCCACAACATGGGGTCACCCAAGGGTTGTGGGCCCACTTTGTGGGCTGCGTAGAGCCGTTTTGCACGTAAACCATGTGTGCGGGCTCCCGTGAGGTAGCTAGGCAAGGAGCACATGCTTTCTTCCATGGATGGTGATGTAAGTGGTGTTTGCATGCCATGCTGAAGCAGATCCCAAAAGATGGGACCACCATGCACACGCGCCGTCAGACGATCCACTGTTTTGACACCTTTTTCTGACGAGAACCCTATATTTCAGGGGTCTACACCACATGAACATGGGCATTGACACATGCAAAACCCTAAACCCATGTCTTGGAGTGGGTGGGATGACATGGTGCACCAGTGCCCACAACATGGGGTCACCCAAGGGTTGTGGGCCCACTTTGTGGCCTGGGTAGAGCCGTTTTGCACGTAAACCATGTGTGCGGGCTCCCGTGAGGTAGCTAGGCAAGGAGCACATGCTTTCTTCCATGGATGGTGATGGAAGTGGTGTTTGCATGCCATGCTGAAGCAGATCCCAAAAGATGGGACCACCATGCACACGCGCCGTCAGACGATCCACTGTTTTGACACCTTTTTCTGACGAGAACCCTATATTTCAGGGGTCTACACCACATGAACATGGGAATTGACACATGCAAAACCCTAAACCCATGGCTTGGAGTGAGTGGGATGACATGGTGCACCGGTGCCCACAACATGGGGTCACCCAAGGGTTGTGGGCCCACTTTGTGGCCTGGGTAGAGCCGTTTTGCACGTAAACCATGTGTGCGGGCTCCCGTGAGGTAGCTAGGCAAGGAGCACATGCTTTCTTCCATGGATGGTGATGGAAGTGGTGTTTGCATGCCATGCTGAAGCAGATCCCAAAAGATGGGACCACCATTCACACGCGCCGTCAGACGATCCACTGTTTTGACACCTTTTTCTGACGAGAACCCTATATTTCAGGGGTCTACACCACATGAACATGGGAATTGACACATGCAAAACCCTAAACCCATGGCTTGGAGTGAGTGGGATGACATGGTGCACCGGTGCCCACAACATGGGGTCACCCAAGGGTTGTGGGCCCACTTTGTGGCCTGGGTAGAGCCGTTTTGCACGTAAACCATGTGTGCGGGCTCCCGTGAGGTAGCTAGGCAAGGAGCACATGCTTTCTTCCATGGGTGGTGATGTAAGTGGTGTTTGCATGCCATGCTGAAGCAGATCCCAAAAGATGGGACCACCATGCACACGCGCCGTCAGACGATCCACTGTTTTGACACCTTTTTCTGACGAGAACCCTATATTTCAGGGGTCTACATCACATGAACATGGGCATTGACACATGCAAAACTCTAAACCCATGGCTTGGAGTGGGTGGGATGACATGGTGCACCAGTGCCCACAACATGGGGTCACCCAAGGGTTGTGGGCCCACTTTGTGGCCTGGGTAGAGTCGTTTTGCACGTAAACCATGTGTGTGGGCTCCCGTGAGGTAGCTAGGCAAGGAGCACATGCTTTCTTCCATGGATGGTGATGTAAGTGGTGTTTGCATGCCATGCTGAAGCAGATCCCAAAAGATGGGACCACCATGCACACGCGCCGTCAGACGATCCACTGTTTTGACACCATTTTCTGACGAGAACCCTATATTTCAGGGGTCTACATCACATGAACATGGGCATTGACACATGCAAAACCCTAAACCCATGGCTTGGAGTGGGTGGGATGACATGGTGCACAAGTGCCCACAACATGGGGTCACCCAAGGGTTGTGGGCCCACTTTGTGGGCTGCGTAGAGCCGTTTTGCACGTAAACCATGTGTGCGGGCTCCCGTGAGGTAGCTAGGCAAGGAGCACATGCTTTCTTCCATGGATGGTGATGTAAGTGGTGTTTGCATGCCATGCTGAAGCAGATCCCAAAAGATGGGACCACCATGCACACGCGCCGTCAGACGATCCACTGTTTTGACACCTTTTTCTGACGAGAACCCTATATTTCAGGGGTCTACACCACATGAACATGGGCATTGACACATGCAAAACCCTAAACCCATGGCTTGGAGTGGGTGGGATGACATGGTGCACCGGTGCCCACAACATGGGGTCACCCAAGGGTTGTGGGCCCACTTTGTGGCCTGGGTAGAGCCGTTTTGCACGTAAACCATGTGTGCGGGCTCCCGTGAGGTAGCTAGGCAAGGAGCACATGCTTTCTTCCATGGATGGTGATGTAAGTGGTGTTTGCATGCCATGCTGAAGCAGATCCCAAAAGATGGGACCACCATGCACACGCGCCGTCAGACGATCCACTGTTTTGACACCTTTTTCTGACGAGAACCCTATATTTCAGGGGTCTACACCACATGAACATGGGAATTGACACATGCAAAACCCTAAACCCATGGCTTGGAGTGGGTGGGATGACATGGTGCACCGGTGCCCACAACATGGGGTCACCCAAGGGTTGTGGGCCCACTTTGTGGCCTGGGTAGAGCCGTTTTGCACGTAAACCATGTGTGCGGGCTCCCGTGAGGTAGCTAGGCAAGGAGCACATGCTTTCTTCCATGGGTGGTGATGTAAGTGGTGTTTGCATGCCATGCTGAAGCAGATCCCAAAAGATGGGACCACCATGCACACAGACGATCCACTGTTTTGACACCTTTTTCTGACGAGAACCCTATATTTCAGGGGTCTACATCACATGAACATGGGCATTGACACATGCAAAACTCTAAACCCATGGCTTGGAGTGGGTGGGATGACATGGTGCACCAGTGCCCACAACATGGGGTCACCCAAGGGTTGTGGGCCCACTTTGTGGCCTGGGTACGTAGAGTCGTTTTGCACGTAAACCATGTGTGTGGGCTCCCGTGAGGTAGCTAGGCAAGGAGCACATGCTTTCTTCCATGGATGGTGATGTAAGTGGTGTTTGCATGCCATGCTGAAGCAGATCCCAAAAGATGGGACCACCATGCACACGCGCCGTCAGACGATCCACTGTTTTGACACCTTTTTCTGACGAGAACCCTATATTTCAGGGGTCTACATCACATGAACATGGGCATTGACACATGCAAAACCCTAAACCCATGGCTTGGAGTGGGTGGGATGACATGGTGCACAAGTGCCCACAACATGGGGTCACCCAAGGGTTGTGGGCCCACTTTGTGGCCTGGGTAGAGCCGTTTTGCACGTAAACCATGTGTGCGGGCTCCCGTGAGGTAGCTAGGCAAGGAGCACATGCTTTCTTCCATGGATGGTGATGTAAGTGGTGTTTGCATGCCATGCTGAAGCAGATCCCAAAAGATGGGACCACCATGCACACGCGCCGTCAGACGATCCACTGTTTTGACACCTTTTTCTGACGAGAACCCTATATTTCAGGGGTCTACACCACATGAACATGGGCATTGACACATGCAAAACCTTAAACCCATGGCTTGGAGTGGGTGGGATGACATGGTGCACCGGTGCCCACAACATGGGGTCACCCAAGGGTTGTGGGCCCACTTTGTGGCCTGGGTAGAGCCGTTTTGCACGTAAACCATGTGTGCGGGCTCCCGTGAGGTAGCTAGGCAAGGAGCACATGCTTTCTTCCATGGATGGTGATGGAAGTGGTGTTTGCATGCCATGCTGAAGCAGATCCCAAAAGATGGGACCACCATTCACACGCGCCGTCAGACGATCCACTGTTTTGACACCTTTTTCTGACGAGAACCCTATATTTCAGGGGTCTACACCACATGAACATGGGAATTGACACATGCAAAACCCTAAACCCATGGCTTGGAGTGGGTGGGATGACATGGTGCACCGGTGCCCACAACATGGGGTCACCCAAGGGTTGTGGGCCCACTTTGTGGCCTGGGTAGAGCCGTTTTGCACGTAAACCATGTGTGCGGGCTCCCGTGAGGTAGCTAGGCAAGGAGCACATGCTTTCTTCCATGGGTGGTGATGTAAGTGGTGTTTGCATGCCATGCTGAAGCAGATCCCAAAAGATGGGACCACCATGCACACGCGCCGTCAGACGATCCACTGTTTTGACACCTTTTTCTGACGAGAACCCTATATTTCAGGGGTCTACATCACATGAACATGGGCATTGACACATGCAAAACTCTAAACCCATGGCTTGGAGTGGGTGGGATGACATGGTGCACCAGTGCCCACAACATGGGGTCACCCAAGGGTTGTGGGCCCACTTTGTGGCCTGGGTAGAGCCGTTTTGCACGTAAACCATGTGTGCGGGCTCCCGTGAGGTAGCTAGGCAAGGAGCACATGCTTTCTTCCATGGATGGTGATGTAAGTGGTGTTTGCATGCCATGCTGAAGCAGATCCCAAAAGATGGGACCACCATGCACACGCGCCGTCAGACGATCCACTGTTTTGACACCATTTTCTGACGAGAACCCTATATTTCAGGGGTCTACATCACATGAACATGGGCATTGACACATGCAAAACCCTAAACCCATGGCTTGGAGTGGGTGGGATGACATGGTGCACAAGTGCCCACAACATGGGGTCACCCAAGGGTTGTGGGCCCACTTTGTGGCCTGCGTAGAGCCGTTTTGCACGTAAACCATGTGTGCGGGCTCCCGTGAGGTAGCTAGGCAAGGAGCACATGCTTTCTTCCATGGATGGTGATGTAAGTGGTGTTTGCATGCCATGCTGAAGCAGATCCCAAAAGATGGGACCACCATGCACACGCGCCGTCAGACGATCCACTGTTTTGACACCTTTTTCTGACGAGAACCCTATATTTCAGGGGTCTACACCACATGAACATGGGCATTGACACATGCAAAACCCTAAACCCATGGCTTGGAGTGGGTGGGATGACATGGTGCACCAGTGCCCACAACATGGGGTCACCCAAGGGTTGTGGGCCCACTTTGTGGCCTGGGTAGAGCCGTTTTGCACGTAAACCATGTGTGCGGGCTCCCGTGAGGTAGCTAGGCAAGGAGCACATGCTTTCTTCCATGGATGGTGATGGAAGTGGTGTTTGCATGCCATGCTGAAGCAGATCCCAAAAGATGGGACCACCATTCACACGCGCCGTCAGACGATCCACTGTTTTGACACCTTTTTCTGACGAGAACCCTATATTTCAGGGGTCTACACCACATGAACATGGGAATTGACACATGCAAAACCCTAAACCCATGGCTTGGAGTGAGTGGGATGACATGGTGCACCGGTGCCCACAACATGGGGTCACCCAAGGGTTGTGGGCCCACTTTGTGGCCTGGGTAGAGCCGTTTTGCACGTAAACCATGTGTGCGGGCTCCCGTGAGGTAGCTAGGCAAGGAGCACATGCTTTCTTCCATGGATGGTGATGGAAGTGGTGTTTGCATGCCATGCTGAAGCAGATCCCAAAAGATGGGACCACCATGCACACGCGCCGTCAGACGATCCACTGTTTTGACACCTTTTTCTGACGAGAACCCTATATTTCAGGGGTCTACACCACATGAACATGGGAATTGACACATGCAAAACCCTAAACCCATGGCTTGGAGTGGGTGGGATGACATGGTGCACCGGTGCCCACAACATGGGGTCACCCAAGGGTTGTGGGCCCACTTTGTGGCCTGGGTAGAGCCGTTTTGCACGTAAACCATGTGTGCGGGCTCCCGTGAGGTAGCTAGGCAAGGAGCACATGCTTTCTTCCATGGATGGTGATGTAAGTGGTGTTTGCATGCCATGCTGAAGCAGATCCCAAAAGATGGGACCACCATGCACACGCGCCGTCAGACGATCCACTGTTTTGACACCTTTTTCTGACGAGAACCCTATATTTCAGGGGTCTACATCACATGAACATGGGCATTGACACATGCAAAACTCTAAACCCATGGCTTGGAGTGGGTGGGATGACATGGTGCACCAGTGCCCACAACATGGGGTCACCCAAGGGTTGTGGGCCCACTTTGTGGCCTGGGTAGAGTCGTTTTGCACGTAAACCATGTGTGCGGGCTCCCGTGAGGTAGCTAGGCAAGGAGCACATGCTTTCTTCCATGGATGGTGATGTAAGTGGTGTTTGCATGCCATGGTGAAGCAGATCCCAAAAGATGGGACCACCATGCACACGCGCCGTCAGACGATCCACTGTTTTGACACCTTTTTCTGACGAGAACCCTATATTTCAGGGGTCTACATCACATGAACATGGGCATTGACACATGCAAAACCCTAAACCCATGGCTTGGAGTGGGTGGGATGACATGGTGCACAAGTGCCCACAACATGGGGTCACCCAAGGGTTGTGGGCCCACTTTGTGGCCTGCGTAGAGCCGTTTTGCACGTAAACCATGTGTGCGGGCTCCCGTGAGGTAGCTAGGCAAGGAGCACATGCTTTCTTCCATGGATGGTGATGTAAGTGGTGTTTGCATGCCATGCTGAAGCAGATCCCAAAAGATGGGACCACCATGCACACGCGCCGTCAGACGATCCACTGTTTTGACACCTTTTTCTGACGAGAACCCTATATTTCAGGGGTCTACACCACATGAACATGGGCATTGACACATGCAAAACCCTAAACCCATGGCTTGGAGTGGGTGGGATGACATGGTGCACCGGTGCCCACAACATGGGGTCACCCAAGGGTTGTGGGCCCACTTTGTGGCCTGGGTAGAGCCGTTTTGCACGTAAACCATGTGTGCGGGCTCCCGTGAGGTAGCTAGGCAAGGAGCACATGCTTTCTTCCATGGATGGTGATGGAAGTGGTGTTTGCATGCCATGCTGAAGCAGATCCCAAAAGATGGGACCACCATTCACACGCGCCGTCAGACGATCCACTGTTTTGACACCTTTTTCTGACGAGAACCCTATATTTCAGGGGTCTACACCACATGAACATGGGAATTGACACATGCAAAACCCTAAACCCATGGCTTGGAGTGGGTGGGATGACATGGTGCACCGGTGCCCACAACATGGGGTCACCCAAGGGTTGTGGGCCCACTTTGTGGCCTGGGTAGAGCCGTTTTGCACGTAAACCATGTGTGCGGGCTCCCGTGAGGTAGCTAGGCAAGGAGCACATGCTTTCTTCCATGGGTGGTGATGTAAGTGGTGTTTGCATGCCATGCTGAAGCAGATCCCAAAAGATGGGACCACCATGCACACGCGCCGTCAGACGATCCACTGTTTTGACACCTTTTTCTGACGAGAACCCTATATTTCAGGGGTCTACATCACATGAACATGGGCATTGACACATGCAAAACCCTAAACCCATGGCTTGGAGTGGGTGGGATGACATGGTGCACCAGTGCCCACAACATGGGGTCACCCAAGGGTTGTGGGCCCACTTTGTGGCCTGGGTAGAGCCGTTTTGCACGTAAACCATGTGTGCGGGCTCCCGTGAGGTAGCTAGGCAAGGAGCACATGCTTTCTTCCATGGATGGTGATGTAAGTGGTGTTTGCATGCCATGCTGAAGCAGATCCCAAAAGATGGGACCACCATGCACACGCGCCGTCAGACGATCCACTGTTTTGACACCATTTCTGACGAGAACCCTATATTTCAGGGGTCTACATCACATGAACATGGGCATTGACACATGCAAAACCCTAAACCCATGGCTTGGAGTGGGTGGGATGACATGGTGCACAAGTGCCCACAACATGGGGTCACCCAAGGGTTGTGGGCCCACTTTGTGGGCTGCGTAGAGCCGTTTTGCACGTAAACCATGTGTGCGGGCTCCCGTGAGGTAGCTAGGCAAGGAGCACATGCTTTCTTCCATGGATGGTGATGTAAGTGGTGTTTGCATGCCATGCTGAAGCAGATCCCAAAAGATGGGACCACCATGCACACGCGCCGTCAGACGATCCACTGTTTTGACACCTTTTTCTGACGAGAACCCTATATTTCAGGGGTCTACACCACATGAACATGGGCATTCACACATGCAAAACCCTAAACCCATGGCTTGGAGTGGGTGGGATGACATGGTGCACCAGTGCCCACAACATGGGGTCACCCAAGGGTTGTGGGCCCACTTTGTGGCCTGGGTAGAGCCGTTTTGCACGTAAACCATGTGTGCGGGCTCCCGTGAGGTAGCTAGGCAAGGAGCACATGCTTTCTTCCATGGATGGTGATGTAAGTGGTGTTTGCATGCCATGCTGAAGCAGATCCCAAAAGATGGGACCACCATGCACACGCGCCGTCAGACGATCCACTGTTTTGACACCTTTTTCTGACGAGAACCCTATATTTCAGGGGTCTACACCACATGAACATGGGCATTCACACATGCAAAACCCTAAACCCATGGCTTGGAGTGGGTGGGATGACATGGTGCACCAGTGCCCACAACATGGGGTCACCCAAGGGTTGTGGGCCCACTTTGTGGCCTGGGTAGAGCCGTTTTGCACGTAAACCATGTGTGCGGGCTCCCGTGAGGTAGCTAGGAAAGGAGCACATGCTTTCTTCCATGGATGGTGATGTAAGTGGTGTTTGCATGCCATGCTGAAGCAGATCCCAAAAGATGGGACCACCATGCACACGCGCCGTCAGACGATCCACTGTTTTGACACCTTTTTCTGACGAGAACCCTATATTTCAGGGGTCTACACCACATGAACATGGGCATTCACACATGCAAAACCCTAAACCCATGGCTTGGAGTGGGTGGGATGACATGGTGCACCAGTGCCCACAACATGGGGTCACCCAAGGGTTGTGGGCCCACTTTGTGGCCTGGGTAGAGCCGTTTTGCACGTAAACCATGTGTGCGGGCTCCCGTGAGGTAGCTAGGCAAGGAGCACATGATTTCTTCCATGGATGGTGATGTAAGTGGTGTTTGCATGCCATGCTGAAGCAGATCCCAAAAGATGGGACCACCATTCACACGCGCCGTCAGACGATCCACTGTTTTGACACCTTTTTCTGACGAGAACCCTATATTTCAGGGGTCTACACCACATGAACATGGGAATTGACACATGCAAAACCCTAAACCCATGGCTTGGAGTGGGTGGGATGACATGGTGCACCGGTGCCCACAACATGGGGTCACCCAAGGGTTGTGGGCCCACTTTGTGGCCTGGGTAGAGCCGTTTTGCACGTAAACCATGTGTGCGGGCTCCCGTGAGGTAGCTAGGCAAGGAGCACATGCTTTCTTCCATGGGTGGTGATGTAAGTGGTGTTTGCATGCCATGCTGAAGCAGATCCCAAAAGATGGGACCACCATGCACACGCGCCGTCAGACGATCCACTGTTTTGACACCTTTTTCTGACGAGAACCCTATATTTCAGGGGTCTACATCACATGAACATGGGCATTGACACATGCAAAACCCTAAACCCATGGCTTGGAGTGGGTGGGATGACATGGTGCACCAGTGCCCACAACATGGGGTCACCCAAGGGTTGTGGGCCCACTTTGTGGCCTGGGTAGAGTCGTTTTGCACGTAAACCATGTGTGCGGGCTCCCGTGAGGTAGCTAGGCAAGGAGCACATGCTTTCTTCCATGGATGGTGATGTAAGTGGTGTTTGCATGCCATGCTGAAGCAGATCCCAAAAGATGGGACCACCATGCACACGCGCCGTCAGACGATCCACTGTTTTGACACCTTTTTCTGACGAGAACCCTATATTTCAGGGGTCTACATCACATGAACATGGGCATTGACACATGCAAAACCCTAAACCCATGGCTTGGAGTGGGTGGGATGACATGGTGCACAAGTGCCCACAACATGGGGTCACCCAAGGGTTGTGGGCCCACTTTGTGGCCTGGGTAGAGCCGTTTTGCACGTAAACCATGTGTGCGGGCTCCCGTGAGGTAGCTAGGCAAGGAGCACATGCTTTCTTCCATGGATGGTGATGTAAGTGGTGTTTGCATGCCATGCTGAAGCAGATCCCAAAAGATGGGACCACCATGCACACGCGCCGTCAGACGATCCACTGTTTTGACACCTTTTTCTGACGAGAACCCTATATTTCAGGGGTCTACACCACATGAACATGGGCATTCACACATGCAAAACCCTAAACCCATGGCTTGGAGTGGGTGGGATGACATGGTGCACCAGTGCCCACAACATGGGGTCACCCAAGGGTTGTGGGCCCACTTTGTGGCCTGGGTAGAGCCGTTTTGCACGTAAACCATGTGTGCGGGCTCCCGTGAGGTAGCTAGGCAAGGAGCACATGCTTTCTTCCATGGATGGTGATGTAAGTGGTGTTTGCATGCCATGCTGAAGCAGATCCCAAAAGATGGGACCACCATGCACACGCGCCGTCAGACGATCCACTGTTTTGACACCTTTTTCTGACGAGAACCCTATATTTCAGGGGTCTACACCACATGAACATGGGCATTCACACATGCAAAACCCTAAACCCATGGCTTGGAGTGGGTGGGATGACATGGTGCACCAGTGCCCACAACATGGGGTCACCCAAGGGTTGTGGGCCCACTTTGTGGCCTGGGTAGAGTCGTTTTGCACGTAAACCATGTGTGCGGGCTCCCGTGAGGTAGCTAGGCAAGGAGCACATGCTTTCTTCCATGGATGGTGATGTAAGTGGTGTTTGCATGCCATGCTGAAGCAGATCCCAAAAGATGGGACCACCATGCACACGCGCCGTCAGACGATCCACTGTTTTGACACCTTTTTCTGACGAGAACCCTATATTTCAGGGGTCTACACCACATGAACATGGGCATTCACACATGCAAAACCCTAAACCCATGGCTTGGAGTGGGTGGGATGACATGGTGCACCAGTGCCCACAACATGGGGTCACCCAAGGGTTGTGGGCCCACTTTGTGGCCTGGGTAGAGCCGTTTTGCACGTAAACCATGTGTGCGGGCTCCCGTGAGGTAGCTAGGCAAGGAGCACATGCTTTCTTCCATGGATGGTGATGTAAGTGGTGTTTGCATGCCATGCTGAAGCAGATCCCAAAAGATGGGACCACCATGCACACGCGCCGTCAGACGATCCACTGTTTTGACACCTTTTTCTGACGAGAACCCTATATTTCAGGGGTCTACACCACATGAACATGGGCATTGACACATGCAAAACCCTAAACCCATGGCTTGGAGTGGGTGGGATGACATGGTGCACCAGTGCCCACAACATGGGGTCACCCAAGGGTTGTGGGCCCACTTTGTGGCCTGGGTAGAGCCGTTTTGCACGTAAACCATGTGTGCGGGCTCCCGTGAGGTAGCTAGGCAAGGAGCACATGCTTTCTTCCATGGATGGTGATGTAAGTGGTGTTTGCATGCCATGCTGAAGCAGATCCCAAAAGATGGGACCACCATGCACACGCGCCGTCAGACGATCCACTGTTTTGACACCTTTTTCTGACGAGAACCCTATATTTCAGGGGTCTACACCACATGAACATGGGCATTCACACATGCAAAACCCTAAACCCATGGCTTGGAGTGGGTGGGATGACATGGTGCACCAGTGCCCACAACATGGGGTCACCCAAGGGTTGTGGGCCCACTTTGTGGCCTGGGTAGAGCCGTTTTGCACGTAAACCATGTGTGCGGGCTCCCGTGAGGTAGCTAGGCAAGGAGCACATGCTTTCTTCCATGGATGGTGATGTAAGTGGTGTTTGCATGCCATGCTGAAGCAGATCCCAAAAGATGGGACCACCATGCACACGCGCCGTCAGACGATCCACTGTTTTGACACCTTTTTCTGACGAGAACCCTATATTTCAGGGGTCTACACCACATGAACATGGGCATTCACACATGCAAAACCCTAAACCCATGGCTTGGAGTGGGTGGGATGACATGGTGCACCAGTGCCCACAACATGGGGTCACCCAAGGGTTGTGGGCCCACTTTGTGGCCTGGGTAGAGCCGTTTTGCACGTAAACCATGTGTGCGGGCTCCCGTGAGGTAGCTAGGCAAGGAGCACATGCTTTCTTCCATGGATGGTGATGTAAGTGGTGTTTGCATGCCATGCTGAAGCAGATCCCAAAAGATGGGACCACCATGCACACGCGCCGTCAGACGATCCACTGTTTTGACACCTTTTTCTGACGAGAACCCTATATTTCAGGGGTCTACACCACATGAACATGGGCATTGACACATGCAAAACCCTAAACCCATGGCTTGGAGTGGGTGGGATGACATGGTGCACCGGTGCCCACAACATGGGGTCACCCAAGGGTTGTGGGCCCACTTTGTGGCCTGGGTAGAGCCGTTTTGCACGTAAACCATGTGTGCGGGCTCCCGTGAGGTAGCTAGGCAAGGAGCACATGCTTTCTTCCATGGATGGTGATGTAAGTGGTGTTTGCATGCCATGCTGAAGCAGATCCCAAAAGATGGGACCACCATGCACACGCGCCGTCAGACGATCCACTGTTTTGACACCTTTTTCTGACGAGAACCCTATATTTCAGGGGTCTACACCACATGAACATGGGAATTGACACATGCAAAACCCTAAACCCATGGCTTGGAGTGGGTGGGATGACATGGTGCACCGGTGCCCACAACATGGGGTCACCCAAGGGTTGTGGGCCCACTTTGTGGCCTGGGTAGAGCCGTTTTGCACGTAAACCATGTGTGCGGGCTCCCGTGAGGTAGCTAGGCAAGGAGCACATGCTTTCTTCCATGGGTGGTGATGTAAGTGGTGTTTGCATGCCATGCTGAAGCAGATCCCAAAAGATGGGACCACCATGCACACGCGCCGTCAGACGATCCACTGTTTTGACACCTTTTTCTGACGAGAACCCTATATTTCAGGGGTCTACATCACATGAACATGGGCATTGACACATGCAAAACCCTAAACCCATGGCTTGGAGTGGGTGGGATGACATGGTGCACCAGTGCCCACAACATGGGGTCACCCAAGGGTTGTGGGCCCACTTTGTGGCCTGGGTAGAGTTTTGCACGTAAACCATGTGTGCGGGCTCCCGTGAGGTAGCTAGGCAAGGAGCACATGCTTTCTTCCATGGATGGTGATGTAAGTGGTGTTTGCATGCCATGCTGAAGCAGATCCCAAAAGATGGGACCACCATGCACACGCGCCGTCAGACGATCCACTGTTTTGACACCTTTTTCTGACGAGAACCCTATATTTCAGGGGTCTACATCACATGAACATGGGCATTGACACATGCAAAACCCTAAACCCATGGCTTGGAGTGGGTGGGATGACATGGTGCACAAGTGCCCACAACATGGGGTCACCCAAGGGTTGTGGGCCCACTTTGTGGCCTGGGTAGAGCCGTTTTGCACGTAAACCATGTGTGCGGGCTCCCGTGAGGTAGCTAGGCAAGGAGCACATGCTTTCTTCCATGGATGGTGATGTAAGTGGTGTTTGCATGCCATGCTGAAGCAGATCCCAAAAGATGGGACCACCATGCACACGCGCCGTCAGACGATCCACTGTTTTGACACCTTTTTCTGACGAGAACCCTATATTTCAGGGGTCTACACCACATGAACATGGGCATTCACACATGCAAAACCCTAAACCCATGGCTTGGAGTGGGTGGGATGACATGGTGCACCAGTGCCCACAACATGGGGTCACCCAAGGGTTGTGGGCCCACTTTGTGGCCTGGGTAGAGCCGTTTTGCACGTAAACCATGTGTGCGGGCTCCCGTGAGGTAGCTAGGCAAGGAGCACATGCTTTCTTCCATGGATGGTGATGTAAGTGGTGTTTGCATGCCATGCTGAAGCAGATCCCAAAAGATGGGACCACCATGCACACGCGCCGTCAGACGATCCACTGTTTTGACACCTTTTTCTGACGAGAACCCTATATTTCAGGGGTCTACACCACATGAACATGGGCATTCACACATGCAAAACCCTAAACCCATGGCTTGGAGTGGGTGGGATGACATGGTGCACCAGTGCCCACAACATGGGGTCACCCAAGGGTTGTGGGCCCACTTTGTGGCCTGGGTAGAGTCGTTTTGCACGTAAACCATGTGTGCGGGCTCCCGTGAGGTAGCTAGGCAAGGAGCACATGCTTTCTTCCATGGATGGTGATGTAAGTGGTGTTTGCATGCCATGCTGAAGCAGATCCCAAAAGATGGGACCACCATGCACACGCGCCGTCAGACGATCCACTGTTTTGACACCTTTTTCTGACGAGAACCCTATATTTCAGGGGTCTACACCACATGAACATGGGCATTCACACATGCAAAACCCTAAACCCATGGCTTGGAGTGGGTGGGATGACATGGTGCACCAGTGCCCACAACATGGGGTCACCCAAGGGTTGTGGGCCCACTTTGTGGCCTGGGTAGAGCCGTTTTGCACGTAAACCATGTGTGCGGGCTCCCGTGAGGTAGCTAGGCAAGGAGCACATGCTTTCTTCCATGGATGGTGATGTAAGTGGTGTTTGCATGCCATGCTGAAGCAGATCCCAAAAGATGGGACCACCATGCACACGCGCCGTCAGACGATCCACTGTTTTGACACCTTTTTCTGACGAGAACCCTATATTTCAGGGGTCTACACCACATGAACATGGGAATTGACACATGCAAAACCCTAAACCCATGGCTTGGAGTGGGTGGGATGACATGGTGCACCGGTGCCCACAACATGGGGTCACCCAAGGGTTGTGGGCCCACTTTGTGGCCTGGGTAGAGCCGTTTTGCACGTAAACCATGTGTGCGGGCTCCCGTGAGGTAGCTAGGCAAGGAGCACATGCTTTCTTCCATGGATGGTGATGTAAGTGGTGTTTGCATGCCATGCTGAAGCAGATCCCAAAAGATGGGACCACCATGCACACGCGCCGTCAGACGATCCACTGTTTTGACACCTTTTTCTGACGAGAACCCTATATTTCAGGGGTCTACATCACATGAACATGGGCATTGACACATGCAAAACTCTAAACCCATGGCTTGGAGTGGGTGGGATGACATGGTGCACCAGTGCCCACAACATGGGGTCACCCAAGGGTTGTGGGCCCACTTTGTGGCCTGGGTAGAGCCGTTTTGCACGTAAACCATGTGTGCGGGCTCCCGTGAGGTAGCTAGGCAAGGAGCACATGCTTTCTTCCATGGATGGTGATGTAAGTGGTGTTTGCATGCCATGCTGAAGCAGATCCCAAAAGATGGGACCACCATGCACACGCGCCGTCAGACGATCCACTGTTTTGACACCTTTTTCTGACGAGAACCCTATATTTCAGGGGTCTACATCACATGAACATGGGCATTGACACATGCAAAACCCTAAACCCATGGCTTGGAGTGGGTGGGATGACATGGTGCACAAGTGCCCACAACATGGGGTCACCCAAGGGTTGTGGGCCCACTTTGTGGCCTGGGTAGAGCCGTTTTGCACGTAAACCATGTGTGCGGGCTCCCGTGAGGTAGCTAGGCAAGGAGCACATGCTTTCTTCCATGGATGGTGATGTAAGTGGTGTTTGCATGCCATGCTGAAGCAGATCCCAAAAGATGGGACCACCATGCACACGCGCCGTCAGACGATCCACTGTTTTGACACCTTTTTCTGACGAGAACCCTATATTTCAGGGGTCTACACCACATGAACATGGGCATTCACACATGCAAAACCCTAAACCCATGGCTTGGAGTGGGTGGGATGACATGGTGCACCAGTGCCCACAACATGGGGTCACCCAAGGGTTGTGGGCCCACTTTGTGGCCTGGGTAGAGCCGTTTTGCACGTAAACCATGTGTGCGGGCTCCCGTGAGGTAGCTAGGCAAGGAGCACATGCTTTCTTCCATGGATGGTGATGTAAGTGGTGTTTGCATGCCATGCTGAAGCAGATCCCAAAAGATGGGACCACCATGCACACGCGCCGTCAGACGATCCACTGTTTTGACACCTTTTTCTGACGAGAACCCTATATTTCAGGGGTCTACACCACATGAACATGGGCATTCACACATGCAAAACCCTAAACCCATGGCTTGGAGTGGGTGGGATGACATGGTGCACCAGTGCCCACAACATGGGGTCACCCAAGGGTTGTGGGCCCACTTTGTGGCCTGGGTAGAGCCGTTTTGCACGTAAACCATGTGTGCGGGCTCCCGTGAGGTAGCTAGGCAAGGAGCACATGCTTTCTTCCATGGATGGTGATGTAAGTGGTGTTTGCATGCCATGCTGAAGCAGATCCCAAAAGATGGGACCACCATGCACACGCGCCGTCAGACGATCCACTGTTTTGACACCTTTTTCTGACGAGAACCCTATATTTCAGGGGTCTACACCACATGAACATGGGCATTCACACATGCAAAACCCTAAACCCATGGCTTGGAGTGGGTGGGATGACATGGTGCACCAGTGCCCACAACATGGGGTCACCCAAGGGTTGTGGGCCCACTTTGTGGCCTGGGTAGAGCCGTTTTGCACGTAAACCATGTGTGCGGGCTCCCGTGAGGTAGCTAGGCAAGGAGCACATGCTTTCTTCCATGGATGGTGATGTAAGTGGTGTTTGCATGCCATGCTGAAGCAGATCCCAAAAGATGGGACCACCATGCACACGCGCCGTCAGACGATCCACTGTTTTGACACCTTTTTCTGACGAGAACCCTATATTTCAGGGGTCTACACCACATGAACATGGGCATTGACACATGCAAAACCCTAAACCCATGGCTTGGAGTGGGTGGGATGACATGGTGCACCAGTGCCCACAACATGGGGTCACCCAAGGGTTGTGGGCCCACTTTGTGGCCTGGGTAGAGCCGTTTTGCACGTAAACCATGTGTGCGGGCTCCCGTGAGGTAGCTAGGCAAGGAGCACATGCTTTCTTCCATGGATGGTGATGTAAGTGGTGTTTGCATGCCATGCTGAAGCAGATCCCAAAAGATGGGACCACCATGCACACGCGCCGTCAGACGATCCACTGTTTTGACACCTTTTTCTGACGAGAACCCTATATTTCAGGGGTCTACACCACATGAACATGGGCATTCACACATGCAAAACCCTAAACCCATGGCTTGGAGTGGGTGGGATGACATGGTGCACCAGTGCCCACAACATGGGGTCACCCAAGGGTTGTGGGCCCACTTTGTGGCCTGGGTAGAGCCGTTTTGCACGTAAACCATGTGTGCGGGCTCCCGTGAGGTAGCTAGGCAAGGAGCACATGCTTTCTTCCATGGATGGTGATGTAAGTGGTGTTTGCATGCCATGCTGAAGCAGATCCCAAAAGATGGGACCACCATGCACACGCGCCGTCAGACGATCCACTATTTTGACACCTTTTTCTGACGAGAACCCTATATTTCAGGGGTCTACACACATGAACATGGGCATTGACACATGCAAAACCCTAAACCCATGGCTTGGAGTGGGTGGGATGACATGGTGCACCAGTGCCCACAACATGGGGTCACCCAAGGGTTGTGGGCCCACTTTGTGGCCTGGGTAGAGCCGTTTTGCACGTAAACCATGTGTGCGGGCTCCCGTGAGGTAGCTAGGCAAGGAGCACATGCTTTCTTCCATGGATGGTGATGTAAGTGGTGTTTGCATGCCATGCTGAAGCAGATCCCAAAAGATGGGACCACCATGCACACGCGCCGTCAGACGATCCACTGTTTTGACACCTTTTTCTGACGAGAACCCTATATTTCAGGGGTCTACATCACATGAACATGGGCATTGACACATGCAAAACCCTAAACCCATGGCTTGGAGTGGGTGGGATGACATGGTGCACCAGTGCCCACAACATGGGGTCACCCAAGGGTTGTGGGCCCACTTTGTGGCCTGGGTAGAGCCGTTTTGCACGTAAACCATGTGTGCGGGCTCCCGTGAGGTAGCTAGGCAAGGAGCACATGCTTTCTTCCATGGATGGTGATGTAAGTGGTGTTTGCATGCCATGCTGAAGCAGATCCCAAAAGATGGGACCACCATGCACACGCGCCGTCAGACGATCCACTGTTTTGACACCTTTTTCTGACGAGAACCCTATATTTCAGGGGTCTACACCACATGAACATGGGCATTCACACATGCAAAACCCTAAACCCATGGCTTGGAGTGGGTGGGATGACATGGTGCACCAGTGCCCACAACATGGGGTCACCCAAGGGTTGTGGGCCCACTTTGTGGCCTGGGTAGAGCCGTTTTGCACGTAAACCATGTGTGCGGGCTCCCGTGAGGTAGCTAGGCAAGGAGCACATGCTTTCTTCCATGGATGGTGATGTAAGTGGTGTTTGCATGCCATGCTGAAGCAGATCCCAAAAGATGGGACCACCATGCACACGCGCCGTCAGACGATCCACTGTTTTGACACCTTTTTCTGACGAGAACCCTATATTTCAGGGGTCTACACCACATGAACATGGGCATTCACACATGCAAAACCCTAAACCCATGGCTTGGAGTGGGTGGGATGACATGGTGCACCAGTGCCCACAACATGGGGTCACCCAAGGGTTGTGGGCCCACTTTGTGGCCTGGGTAGAGCCGTTTTGCACGTAAACCATGTGTGCGGGCTCCCGTGAGGTAGCTAGGCAAGGAGCACATGCTTTCTTCCATGGATGGTGATGTAAGTGGTGTTTGCATGCCATGCTGAAGCAGATCCCAAAAGATGGGACCACCATGCACACGCGCCGTCAGACGATCCACTGTTTTGACACCTTTTTCTGACGAGAACCCTATATTTCAGGGGTCTACACCACATGAACATGGGCATTGACACATGCAAAACCCTAAACCCATGGCTTGGAGTGGGTGGGATGACATGGTGCACCAGTGCCCACAACATGGGGTCACCCAAGGGTTGTGGGCCCACTTTGTGGCCTGGGTAGAGCCGTTTTGCACGTAAACCATGTGTGCGGGCTCCCGTGAGGTAGCTAGGCAAGGAGCACATGCTTTCTTCCATGGATGGTGATGTAAGTGGTGTTTGCATGCCATGCTGAAGCAGATCCCAAAAGATGGGACCACCATGCACACGCGCCGTCAGACGATCCACTGTTTTGACACCTTTTTCTGACGAGAACCCTATATTTCAGGGGTCTACACCACATGAACATGGGCATTCACACATGCAAAACCCTAAACCCATGGCTTGGAGTGGGTGGGATGACATGGTGCACCAGTGCCCACAACATGGGGTCACCCAAGGGTTGTGGGCCCACTTTGTGGCCTGGGTAGAGCCGTTTTGCACGTAAACCATGTGTGCGGGCTCCCGTGAGGTAGCTAGGCAAGGAGCACATGCTTTCTTCCATGGATGGTGATGTAAGTGGTGTTTGCATGCCATGCTGAAGCAGATCCCAAAAGATGGGACCACCATGCACACGCGCCGTCAGACGATCCACTGTTTTGACACCTTTTTCTGACGAGAACCCTATATTTCAGGGGTCTACACCACATGAACATGGGCATTGACACATGCAAAACCCTAAACCCATGGCTTGGAGTGGGTGGGATGACATGGTGCACCAGTGCCCACAACATGGGGTCACCCAAGGGTTGTGGGCCCACTTTGTGGCCTGGGTAGAGCCGTTTTGCACGTAAACCATGTGTGCGGGCTCCCGTGAGGTAGCTAGGCAAGGAGCACATGATTTCTTCCATGGATGGTGATGTAAGTGGTGTTTTCATGCCATGGTGAAGCAGATCCCAAAAGATGGGACCACCATGCACACGCGCCGTCAGACGATCCACTGTTTTGACACCTTTTTCTGACGAGAACCCTATATTTCAGGGGTCTACACCACATGAACATGGGCATTGACACATGCAAAACCCTAAACCCATGGCTTGGAGTGGGTGGGATGACATGGTGCACCAGTGCCCACAACATGGGGTCACCCAAGGGTTGTGGGCCCACTTTGTGGCCTGGGTAGAGCCGTTTTGCACGTAAACCATGTGTGCGGGCTCCCGTGAGGTAGCTAGGCAAGGAGCACATGCTTTCTTCCATGGATGGTGATGTAAGTGGTGTTTGCATGCCATGCTGAAGCAGATCCCAAAAGATGGGACCACCATGCACACGCGCCGTCAGACGATCCACTGTTTTGACACCTTTTTCTGACGAGAACCCTATATTTCAGGGGTCTACACCACATGAACATGGGCATTCACACATGCAAAACCCTAAACCCATGGCTTGGAGTGGGTGGGATGACATGGTGCACCAGTGCCCACAACATGGGGTCACCCAAGGGTTGTGGGCCCACTTTGTGGCCTGGGTAGAGCCGTTTTGCACGTAAACCATGTGTGCGGGCTCCCGTGAGGTAGCTAGGCAAGGAGCACATGCTTTCTTCCATGGATGGTGATGTAAGTGGTGTTTGCATGCCATGCTGAAGCAGATCCCAAAAGATGGGACCACCATGCACACGCGCCGTCAGACGATCCACTATTTTGACACCTTTTTCTGACGAGAACCCTATATTTCAGGGGTCTACATCACATGAACATGGGCATTGACACATGCAAAACCCTAAACCCATGGCTTGGAGTGGGTGGGATGACATGGTGCACCAGTGCCCACAACATGGGGTCACCCAAGGGTTGTGGGCCCACTTTGTGGCCTGGGTAGAGCCGTTTTGCACGTAAACCATGTGTGCGGGCTCCCGTGAGGTAGCTAGGCAAGGAGCACATGCTTTCTTCCATGGATGGTGATGTAAGTGGTGTTTGCATGCCATGCTGAAGCAGATCCCAAAAGATGGGACCACCATGCACACGCGCCGTCAGACGATCCACTGTTTTGACACCTTTTTCTGACGAGAACCCTATATTTCAGGGGTCTACACCACATGAACATGGGCATTGACACATGCAAAACCCTAAACCCATGGCTTGGAGTGGGTGGGATGACATGGTGCACCAGTGCCCACAACATGGGGTCACCCAAGGGTTGTGGGCCCACTTTGTGGCCTGGGTAGAGCCGTTTTGCACGTAAACCATGTGTGCGGGCTCCCGTGAGGTAGCTAGGCAAGGAGCACATGCTTTCTTCCATGGATGGTGATGTAAGTGGTGTTTGCATGCCATGCTGAAGCAGATCCCAAAAGATGGGACCACCATGCACACGCGCCGTCAGACGATCCACTGTTTTGACACCTTTTTCTGACGAGAACCCTATATTTCAGGGGTCTACATCACATGAACATGGGCATTGACACATGCAAAACCCTAAACCCATGGCTTGGAGTGGGTGGGATGACATGGTGCACAAGTGCCCACAACATGGGGTCACCCAAGGGTTGTGGGCCTGATACGTCTCCAACGTATCGATAATTTCTTATGTTCCATGCTACATTATTGATGATACCTACATGTTTGATGCACATTATATGTCGTATTTACGCATTTTCTGGAACTAACCTATTAACAAGATGCCGAAGTGCGTTCTGTTTTGTTTTTGGTTTCGAAATCCTAGTAACGAAATATTCTCGGAATTGGACGAAATCACCGCCCGGTTCCTATTTTTCCACGAAGCTTCCAACACCGGGAAGGACCGAGAGGGGCCACAGGCCCCGGACCATAGGCCGCGCGGCACAGGGGTGGCCGCGCCCTCCTATGGTGTCGCCGCCTCGTCGCCCCCTGCGCCGCCTCTTCGCCTATATAAAGCCCCTGCATCGAAAACCCTTACGGAGGAAGCCACGGTACGCGAAACCTTCCAGAGCCGCCGCCATCGCGAAGCCAAGATGCGGGGACAGGAGTCTCGTTCGGCACCCTGCCGAGCGGGGAAGTGCCCCGGAAGGCTTCTCCATCGACACCGCTGCCATCTCCACCGCCATCTTCATCACCGCTGCTGCTCCCATGAGGAGGAGTAGTTCTCCATTGAGGCTCGGGGCTGCGGTAGCTATGTGGTTAATCTCTCTCCTATGTACTTCAATACAATAATCTCATGAGCTGCCTTACATGATTGAGATTCATATGAGTTTTGTATCACTATTCATCTATGTGCTACTCTAGTGATGTTATTAAAGTACTCTATTCCTCCTCCACGTGTGTAAAGGTGACAGTGTGTGCACCGTGTGAGTACTTGGCGTAGGCTATGATCATGATCTCTTGTAGATTGCGAAGTTAACTATTGCTATGATAATATTGATGTGATCTATTCCTCCTACATATGCATGATGGTGACAGTGTGCATGCTATGCTAGTACTTGGTTTAGTCTTTTGATCTATCTTACACTATAAGGTTACTTAAACATGAGCATTATTGTGGAGCTTGTTAACTCCGGCATTGAGGGTTCGTGTAATCCTACGCAATGTGTTCATCATCCAACAAGAGTGTAGAGTATGCATTTATCTATTCTTATGTGATCAATGTTGAGAGTGTCCACTAGTGAAAGTCTATTCCCTAGGCCTTGTTCCTAAATACTGCTATCGCTGCTTGTTTACTGTTTCTTTTACTACTGCTGTGTTACTACTGCTTGTTTACTTCCTACAATATTACTACCATCAACTGCACGCCAGCTATTTTCTGGCACCATACTACTGCTCATATTCATTCATACCACTTGTATTTCACTATCTCTTCGCCGAACTAGTGCACCTATTAGGTGTGTTGGGGACACAAGAGACTTCTTGCTTTGTGGTTGCAGGGTTGCATGAGAGGGATATCTTTGACCTCTTCCTCCCTGAGTTCGATAAACCTTGGGTAATCCACCTAAGGGAAACTTGCTGCTGTTCTACAAACCTCTGCTCTTGGAGGCCCAACACTGTCTACAGGAAAAGGAGGGGGAAGTAGACATCAAGCTATTTTCTGGCGCCGTTGCGGGGAGGGAAGGTAAACGGCACTCACACATTGGCAAGCCCGGCAACTAAGCACTTTTCCTCCCTCGTCAACTACGCGCCAAGCTATTTTCTGGCGCCGTTGCCGGGGAGGAAAGGTAAAAGGTACTCACACTCCGGATCTCGGCTACTAAGCTATTTTCCGGCGCCGTTGTAAGTACTCGAAGCTATTTCCTTTAGACTCTGCAATTGCGACATTTGGTTTCTTGTTTACACTAGTTTGGCATAATGGACAACAATGACCTTTTTATTCTATTTCCTGATTTAAGACATGGATGGTTTGATGCGAAAATTAAAAAACCCATGGAACATATTAATATGAATGCTTTGAACACTATTGTTGTTAATGATATGGAAAATTCTAAGCTTGGGGAAGCTGGCTTTGATGAGCATGATATTTTTAGTCCCCCAAGCATTGAGGAGAAAATTTATTTTGATGATACTTTGCCTCCCATTTATGATGATTATAATGATAGTAGTCTTTTGTTACCACCTGTTATGGAGGATAAATTTGATTATGATTACAATATACCTCCTATATTTGATAGCTACTTTGTTGAATTTGCTCCCACTACAACTAATAAAATTGATTATGCTTACGTTGGGAGTAGTAATTATTCTATGCATGAGACTCATGATAAGAATGCTTTATGTGATAGTTATATTGTTGAGTTTGCTCATGTTGCTACTGAAAGTTATTATGAGAGAGGAAAATATGGTTGTAGAAATTTTCATGTTACTAAAACACCTCTCTATGTGCTGAAATTTTTGAAGCTACACTTGTTTTATCTTCCTATGCTTGTTACTTTGCTCTTCATGAACTTGTTTATTTACAAGATTCTTATGCATAGGAAGCATGTTAGACTTAAATGTGTTTTGAATTTGCCTCTTGATGCTCTCTTTTGCTTCAACTCTTATTTCTTACGAGTGCATCATTAAAACTGCTGAGCCCATCTTAATGGCTATAAAGAAAAGAACTTCTTGGGAGATAACCCATGTGTTATTTTGCTACAGTACTTTGTTTTATATTTGTGTCTTGGAAGTTGTTTACTACTGTAGCAACCTCTCTTTATCTTAGTTTTGTGTTTTTTTTGTGCCAAGTAAAGTTTCTATGTTAAAGTTGATGTTATATTTGGGATCGCTGCGCAGAAACAGCATTGCTGTCTGTCACGAATCTGGGCACAGTTCTGTAGAAAATTCGAAAAAATATGCCAATTTACGAGCGTGATCCTCAGATATGCAACTTTCATTAGTTTTGAGTTTTTCCGTTTGAGCAAGTCTGGTGCCAGCTTTAAATTCGTCTTTACGGACTGTTCTGTTTTTGACAGATTCTGCCTTTTATTTCGCATTGCCGCTTTTGTTAAGTTGAATGAGTTTCTTTGTTCCATTAACTTTCAGAAGTTTTGTGCAATGTCCAGAAGTGTTAAGAATGATTGTGTCACCTCTGAACATGTGAATTTTTGATTATGCACTAACCCTCTAATGAGTTTGCTTGAAGTTTGGTGTGAAGGAAGTTTTCAAGGGTCAAGAGAGGAGGATGATATACTACGATCAAGAAGAATGAAAAGTCTAAGCTTGGGGATGCCCCGGTGGTTCATCCCTGCATATTTCAAGAAGACTCAAGCATCTAAGCTTGGGGATGCCCAAGGCATCCCCTTCTTCATCGACAACTTATCAGGTTTCTTCTAGTGAAACTATATTTTTATTCGATCACATCTTATGTACTTTACTTGGAGCGTCTGTGTGCTTTTATTTTTGTTTTTTATCTTAGTTCTCTGAATAAGTTCATCCTTGTGTGGGAGAGAGACACGCTCCGCTGGTTCGTATGAACACATGTGTTCTTAGCTCATAATATTCATGGCGAAGTTTCCTCTTCGTTATATTGTTATATGGTTGGAATTGGAAAAATGCTACATGTAGTAATTGGTAAAATGTCTTGGATAATGTGATACTTGGCAATTGTTGTGCTCATGTTTAAGCTCTTGCATCATATACTTTGCACCTATTAGTGAAGAAATACATAGAGCATGCTAAAATTGGTTTGCATAATTGGTCTCTCTAAGGTCTAGATAATTTCTAGTATTGAGTTTGAACAACAAGGAAGACGGTGTAGAGTCTTATAATGTTTACAATATGTCTTTTATGTGAGTTTTGCTGCACCGGTTCATCCTTGTGTTTGCTTCAAATAAACCTTGCTAGCCTAAGCCTTGTATCGAGAAGGAATACTTCTCATGCATCCAAAATCCTTGAGCCAACCACTATGCCATTTGTGTCCACCATACCTACCTACTACATGGTATTTTCCGCCATTCCAAAGTAAATTGCTTGAGTGCTACCTTTAAACAATTCAAAATTTATCACCTCTTATTTGTGTCAATGTTTAATAGCTCATGAGGAAGTATGTGGTGTTTATCTTTCAATCTTGTTGGGCAACTTTCACCAATGGACTAGTGGCTTCATCCGCTTATCCAATAACTTTGCAAAAAGAGCTGGCAATGGGATTCCCAGTCCCAAATTAATTAACAAAAATAGACACTCCTCCATGGTATGTGATTGTTGGACGGCACCCGAAGGATTCGGTTAGCCATGGCTTGAGAAAGCAAAGGTGGGGAGGAGTGTCATCATAATAAAACTAAAATAAAAGGCACTCCTTCATGGTATGAGATTGTTGGCAGGCACCCGAGGATTCGGTTAGCCATGGTTTGTGAAAGAAAGGTTGGAAGGAGTGCCACCCAAAAATAAAATAAAATGGGAGCCGCTCTTTGAAGGTTTGTCTGGCAAGGGGGTTAGAGTACCCACTACCATTCGTTGACAACAACAAACACCTCTCAAAACTTTACTTTTATGCTCTCTTTATGTTTTCAAAATAAAAGCTCTAGCACAAATATAGCAATCGATGCTTTCCTCTTCGAAGGGCCATTCTTTTACTTTTATGTTGAGTCAGTTCACCTATCTCTCTCCACCTTAAGAAGCAAACACTTGTGTGAACTGTGCATTGATTCTTACATACTTGCTTATTGCATTTGTTATATTACTCTATGTTGACAATTATCCATGAGATATACATGTTATAAGTTGAAAGCAACCGCTGAAACTTAATCTTCTTTTGTGTTGCTTCAATGCCTTTACTTTGAATTATTGCTTTATGAGTTAACTCTTATGCAAGACTTATTGATGCTTATCTTGAAGTACTATTCATGAAAAGTCTTTGCTTTATGATTCACTTGTTTACTCATGTCATTACCATTGTTTTGATCGCTGCATTCATTACATATGTTTACAAATAGTATGATCAAAGTTATGATGGCATGTCACTTAAGAAATTATCTTTGTTATCGTTTTACCTCGGGACGAGCAGAACTAAGCTTGGGGATGCTGATACGTCTCCAACGTATCGATAATTTCTTATGTTCCATGCTACATTATTGATGATACCTACATGTTTTATGCACATTATATGTCGTATTTACGCATTTTCGGAACTAACCTATTAACAAGATGCCGAAGTGCCAGTTCTGTTTTTTTTGGTTTCGAAATCCTAGTAACGAAATATTCTCGGAATTGGACGAAATCACCGCCCGGGTTCCTATTTTTCCACGAAGCTTCGAGAACACCGGGAAGGACCGAGGGGGCCACAGGCCCACGGACCATATGGCGCGCACGGGGTGGCCCGCGCCCCCTATGGTGTCGCCGCCTCGTCGCCCCCTGCGCCGCCTCTTCGCCTATATAAAGCCCCATCGAAAACCCTTACGGAGGAAGCCACGGTACGCGAAACCTTCCGAGCGCCGCCATCGCGAAGCCAAGATCTGGGGGAGTCTCTGTTCCGGCACCCTGCCGGAGCGGGAAGTGCCCCGGAAGGCTTCTCCATCGACACCGCTGCCATCTCCACCGCCATCTTCATCACCGCTGCTGCTCCCATGAGGAGGGAGTAGTTCTCCATTGAGGCTCGGGGCTGTACCGGTAGCTATGTGGTTAATCTCTCTCCTATGTACTTCAATACAATGATCTCATGAGCTGCCTTACATGATTGAGATTCATATGAGTTTTGTATCACTATTCATCTATGTGCTACTCTAGTGATGTTATTAAAGTACTCTATTCCTCCTCCACGTGTGTAAAGGTGACAGTGTGTGCACCGTGTGAGTACTTGGCGTAGGCTATGATCATGATCTCTTGTAGATTGCGAAGTTAACTATTGCTATGATAATATTGATGTGATCTATTCCTCCTACATATGCATGATGGTGACAGTGTGCATGCTATGCTAGTACTTGGTTTAGTCTTTTGATCTATCTTACACTATAAGGTTACTTAAACATGAGCATTATTGTGGAGCTTGTTAACTCCGGCATTGAGGGTTCGTGTAATCCTACGCAATGTGTTCATCATCCAACAAGAGTGTAGAGTATGCATTTATCTATTCTGTTATGTGATCAATGTTGAGAGTGTCCACTAGTGAAAGTCTATTCCCTAGGCCTTGTTCCTAAATACTGCTATCGCTGCTTGTTTACTGTTTTACTGCGTTACTACTGCTGTGTTACTACTGCTTGTTTACTTCCTACAATATTACTACCATCAACTGCACGCCAGCGAGCTATTTTCTGCACCATACTACTGCTCATATTCATTCATACCACTTGTATTTCACTATCTCTTCGCCGAACTAGTGCACCTATTAGGTGTGTTGGGGACACAAGAGACTTCTTGCTTTGTGGTTGCAGGGTTGCATGAGAGGGATATCTTAGACCTCTTCCTCCCTGAGTTCGATAAACCTTGGGTAATCCACTTAAGGGAAAACTGGTGCTACAAGTGCCCACAACATGGGGTCACCCAAGGGTTGTGGGCCCACTTTGTGGCCTGGGTAGAGCCGTTTTGCACGTAAACCATGTGTGCGGGCTCCCGTGAGGTAGCTAGGCAAGGAGCACATGCTTTCTTCCATGGATGGTGATGTAAGTGGTGTTTGCATGCCATGCTGAAGCAGATCCCAAAAGATGGGACCACCATGCACACGCGCCGTCAGACGATCCACTGTTTTGACACCTTTTTCTGACGAGAACCCTATATTTCAGGGGTCTACACCACATGAACATGGGCATTGACACATGCAAAACCCTAAACCCATGGCTTGGAGTGGGTGGGATGACATGGTGCACCAGTGCCCACAACATGGGGTCACCCAAGGGTTGTGGGCCCACTTTGTGGCCTGGGTAGAGCCGTTTTGCACGTAAACCATGTGTGCGGGCTCCCGTGAGGTAGCTAGGCAAGGAGCACATGCTTTCTTCCATGGATGGTGATGTAAGTGGTGTTTGCATGCCATGCTGAAGCAGATCCCAAAAGATGGGACCACCATGCACACGCGCCGTCAGACGATCCACTGTTTTGACACCTTTTTCTGACGAGAACCCTATATTTCAGGGGTCTACACCACATGAACATGGGCATTCACACATGCAAAACCCTAAACCCATGGCTTGGAGTGGGTGGGATGACATGGTGCACCAGTGCCCACAACATGGGGTCACCCAAGGGTTGTGGGCCCACTTTGTGGCCTGGGTAGAGCCGTTTTGCACGTAAACCATGTGTGCGGGCTCCCGTGAGGTAGCTAGGCAAGGAGCACATGCTTTCTTCCATGGATGGTGATGTAAGTGGTGTTTGCATGCCATGCTGAAGCAGATCCCAAAAGATGGGACCACCATGCACACGCGCCGTCAGACGATCCACTGTTTTGACACCTTTTTCTGACGAGAACCCTATATTTCAGGGGTCTACACCACATGAACATGGGCATTCACACATGCAAAACCCTAAACCCATGGCTTGGAGTGGGTGGGATGACATGGTGCACCAGTGCCCACAACATGGGGTCACCCAAGGGTTGTGGGCCCACTTTGTGGCCTGGGTAGAGCCGTTTTGCACGTAAACCATGTGTGCGGGCTCCCGTGAGGTAGCTAGGCAAGGAGCACATGCTTTCTTCCATGGATGGTGATGTAAGTGGTGTTTGCATGCCATGCTGAAGCAGATCCCAAAAGATGGGACCACCATGCACACGCGCCGTCAGACGATCCACTGTTTTGACACCTTTTTCTGACGAGAACCCTATATTTCAGGGGTCTACATCACATGAACATGGGCATTGACACATGCAAAACCCTAAACCCATGGCTTGGAGTGGGTGGGATGACATGGTGCACCAGTGCCCACAACATGGGGTCACCCAAGGGTTGTGGGCCCACTTTGTGGCCTGGGTAGAGCCGTTTTGCACGTAAACCATGTGTGCGGGCTCCCGTGAGGTAGCTAGGCAAGGAGCACATGCTTTCTTCCATGGATGGTGATGTAAGTGGTGTTTGCATGCCATGCTGAAGCAGATCCCAAAAGATGGGACCACCATGCACACGCGCCGTCAGACGATCCACTGTTTTGACACCTTTTTCTGACGAGAACCCTATATTTCAGGGGTCTACACCACATGAACATGGGCATTGACACATGCAAAACCCTAAACCCATGGCTTGGAGTGGGTGGGATGACATGGTGCACCAGTGCCCACAACATGGGGTCACCCAAGGGTTGTGGGCCCACTTTGTGGCCTGGGTAGAGCCGTTTTGCACGTAAACCATGTGTGCGGGCTCCCGTGAGGTAGCTAGGCAAGGAGCACATGCTTTCTTCCATGGATGGTGATGTAAGTGGTGTTTGCATGCCATGCTGAAGCAGATCCCAAAAGATGGGACCACCATGCACACGCGCCGTCAGACGATCCACTGTTTTGACACCTTTTTCTGACGAGAACCCTATATTTCAGGGGTCTACACCACATGAACATGGGCATTCACACATGCAAAACCCTAAACCCATGGCTTGGAGTGGGTGGGATGACATGGTGCACCAGTGCCCACAACATGGGGTCACCCAAGGGTTGTGGGCCCACTTTGTGGCCTGGGTAGAGCCGTTTTGCACGTAAACCATGTGTGCGGGCTCCCGTGAGGTAGCTAGGCAAGGAGCACATGCTTTCTTCCATGGATGGTGATGTAAGTGGTGTTTGCATGCCATGCTGAAGCAGATCCCAAAAGATGGGACCACCATGCACACGCGCCGTCAGACGATCCACTATTTTGACACCTTTTTCTGACGAGAACCCTATATTTCAGGGGTCTACATCACATGAACATGGGCATTGACACATGCAAAACCCTAAACCCATGGCTTGGAGTGGGTGGGATGACATGGTGCACCAGTGCCCACAACATGGGGTCACCCAAGGGTTGTGGGCCCACTTTGTGGCCTGGGTAGAGCCGTTTTGCACGTAAACCATGTGTGCGGGCTCCCGTGAGGTAGCTAGGCAAGGAGCACATGCTTTCTTCCATGGATGGTGATGTAAGTGGTGTTTGCATGCCATGCTGAAGCAGATCCCAAAAGATGGGACCACCATGCACACGCGCCGTCAGACGATCCACTGTTTTGACACCTTTTTCTGACGAGAACCCTATATTTCAGGGGTCTACATCACATGAACATGGGCATTGACACATGCAAAACCCTAAACCCATGGCTTGGAGTGGGTGGGATGACATGGTGCACCAGTGCCCACAACATGGGGTCACCCAAGGGTTGTGGGCCCACTTTGTGGCCTGGGTAGAGCCGTTTTGCACGTAAACCATGTGTGCGGGCTCCCGTGAGGTAGCTAGGCAAGGAGCACATGCTTTCTTCCATGGATGGTGATGTAAGTGGTGTTTGCATGCCATGCTGAAGCAGATCCCAAAAGATGGGACCACCATGCACACGCGCCGTCAGACGATCCACTGTTTTGACACCTTTTTCTGACGAGAACCCTATATTTCAGGGGTCTACACCACATGAACATGGGCATTGACACATGCAAAACCCTAAACCCATGGCTTGGAGTGGGTGGGATGACATGGTGCACCAGTGCCCACAACATGGGGTCACCCAAGGGTTGTGGGCCCACTTTGTGGCCTGGGTAGAGCCGTTTTGCACGTAAACCATGTGTGCGGGCTCCCGTGAGGTAGCTAGGCAAGGAGCACATGCTTTCTTCCATGGATGGTGATGTAAGTGGTGTTTGCATGCCATGCTGAAGCAGATCCCAAAAGATGGGACCACCATGCACACGCGCCGTCAGACGATCCACTGTTTTGACACCTTTTTCTGACGAGAACCCTATATTTCAGGGGTCTACACCACATGAACATGGGCATTCACACATGCAAAACCCTAAACCCATGGCTTGGAGTGGGTGGGATGACATGGTGCACCAGTGCCCACAACATGGGGTCACCCAAGGGTTGTGGGCCCACTTTGTGGCCTGGGTAGAGCCGTTTTGCACGTAAACCATGTGTGCGGGCTCCCGTGAGGTAGCTAGGCAAGGAGCACATGCTTTCTTCCATGGATGGTGATGTAAGTGGTGTTTGCATGCCATGCTGAAGCAGATCCCAAAAGATGGGACCACCATGCACACGCGCCGTCAGACGATCCACTGTTTTGACACCTTTTTCTGACGAGAACCCTATATTTCAGGGGTCTACACCACATGAACATGGGCATTCACACATGCAAAACCCTAAACCCATGGCTTGGAGTGGGTGGGATGACATGGTGCACCAGTGCCCACAACATGGGGTCACCCAAGGGTTGTGGGCCCACTTTGTGGCCTGGGTAGAGCCGTTTTGCACGTAAACCATGTGTGCGGGCTCCCGTGAGGTAGCTAGGCAAGGAGCACATGCTTTCTTCCATGGATGGTGATGTAAGTGGTGTTTGCATGCCATGCTGAAGCAGATCCCAAAAGATGGGACCACCATGCACACGCGCCGTCAGACGATCCACTGTTTTGACACCTTTTTCTGACGAGAACCCTATATTTCAGGGGTCTAAATGAACATGGGCATTGACACATGCAAAACCCTAAACCCATGGCTTGGAGTGGGTGGGATGACATGGTGCACCAGTGCCCACAACATGGGGTCACCCAAGGGTTGTGGGCCCACTTTGTGGCCTGGGTAGAGCCGTTTTGCACGTAAACCATGTGTGCGGGCTCCCGTGAGGTAGCTAGGCAAGGAGCACATGCTTTCTTCCATGGATGGTGATGTAAGTGGTGTTTGCATGCCATGCTGAAGCAGATCCCAAAAGATGGGACCACCATGCACACGCGCCGTCAGACGATCCACTGTTTTGACACCTTTTTCTGACGAGAACCCTATATTTCAGGGGTCTACACCACATGAACATGGGCATTGACACATGCAAAACCCTAAACCCATGGCTTGGAGTGGGTGGGATGACATGGTGCACCAGTGCCCACAACATGGGGTCACCCAAGGGTTGTGGGCCCACTTTGTGGCCTGGGTAGAGCCGTTTTGCACGTAAACCATGTGTGCGGGCTCCCGTGAGGTAGCTAGGCAAGGAGCACATGCTTTCTTCCATGGATGGTGATGTAAGTGGTGTTTGCATGCCATGTGAAGCAGATCCCAAAAGATGGGACCACCATGCACACGCGCCGTCAGACGATCCACTGTTTTGACACCTTTTTCTGACGAGAACCCTATATTTCAGGGGTCTACACCACATGAACATGGGCATTGACACATGCAAAACCCTAAACCCATGGCTTGGAGTGGGTGGGATGACATGGTGCACCAGTGCCCACAACATGGGGTCACCCAAGGGTTGTGGGCCCACTTTGTGGCCTGGGTAGAGCCGTTTTGCACGTAAACCATGTGTGCGGGCTCCCGTGAGGTAGCTAGGCAAGGAGCACATGCTTTCTTCCATGGATGGTGATGTAAGTGGTGTTTGCATGCCATGCTGAAGCAGATCCCAAAAGATGGGACCACCATGCACACGCGCCGTCAGACGATCCACTGTTTTGACACCTTTTTCTGACGAGAACCCTATATTTCAGGGGTCTACACCACATGAACATGGGCATTGACACATGCAAAACCCTAAACCCATGGCTTGGAGTGGGTGGGATGACATGGTGCACCAGTGCCCACAACATGGGGTCACCCAAGGGTTGTGGGCCCACTTTGTGGCCTGGGTAGAGCCGTTTTGCACGTAAACCATGTGTGCGGGCTCCCGTGAGGTAGCTAGGCAAGGAGCACATGCTTTCTTCCATGGATGGTGATGTAAGTGGTGTTTGCATGCCATGCTGAAGCAGATCCCAAAAGATGGGACCACCATGCACACGCGCCGTCAGACGATCCACTGTTTTGACACCTTTTTCTGACGAGAACCCTATATTTCAGGGGTCTACACACATGAACATGGGCATTGACACATGCAAAACCCTAAACCCATGGCTTGGAGTGGGTGGGATGACATGGTGCACCAGTGCCCACAACATGGGGTCACCCAAGGGTTGTGGGCCCACTTTGTGGCCTGGGTAGAGCCGTTTTGCACGTAAACCATGTGTGCGGGCTCCCGTGAGGTAGCTAGGCAAGGAGCACATGCTTTCTTCCATGGATGGTGATGTAAGTGGTGTTTGCATGCCATGCTGAAGCAGATCCCAAAAGATGGGACCACCATGCACACGCGCCGTCAGACGATCCACTGTTTTGACACCTTTTTCTGACGAGAACCCTATATTTCAGGGGTCTACACCACATGAACATGGGCATTGACACATGCAAAACCCTAAACCCATGGCTTGGAGTGGGTGGGATGACATGGTGCACCAGTGCCCACAACATGGGGTCACCCAAGGGTTGTGGGCCCACTTTGTGGCCTGGGTAGAGCCGTTTTGCACGTAAACCATGTGTGCGGGCTCCCGTGAGGTAGCTAGGCAAGGAGCACATGCTTTCTTCCATGGATGGTGATGTAAGTGGTGTTTGCATGCCATGCTGAAGCAGATCCCAAAAGATGGGACCACCATGCACACGCGCCGTCAGACGATCCACTGTTTTGACACCTTTTTCTGACGAGAACCCTATATTTCAGGGGTCTACACCACATGAACATGGGCATTGACACATGCAAAACCCTAAACCCATGGCTTGGAGTGGGTGGGATGACATGGTGCACCAGTGCCCACAACATGGGGTCACCCAAGGGTTGTGGGCCCACTTTGTGGCCTGGGTAGAGCCGTTTTGCACGTAAACCATGTGTGCGGGCTCCCGTGAGGTAGCTAGGCAAGGAGCACATGCTTTCTTCCATGGATGGTGATGTAAGTGGTGTTTGCATGCCATGCTGAAGCAGATCCCAAAAGATGGGACCACCATGCACACGCGCCGTCAGACGATCCACTGTTTTGACACCTTTTTCTGACGAGAACCCTATATTTCAGGGGTCTACACCACATGAACATGGGCATTGACACATGCAAAACCCTAAACCCATGGCTTGGAGTGGGTGGGATGACATGGTGCACCAGTGCCCACAACATGGGGTCACCCAAGGGTTGTGGGCCCACTTTGTGGCCTGGGTAGAGCCGTTTTGCACGTAAACCATGTGTGCGGGCTCCCGTGAGGTAGCTAGGCAAGGAGCACATGCTTTCTTCCATGGATGGTGATGTAAGTGGTGTTTGCATGCCATGCTGAAGCAGATCCCAAAAGATGGGACCACCATGCACACGCGCCGTCAGACGATCCACTGTTTTGACACCTTTTTCTGACGAGAACCCTATATTTCAGGGGTCTACACCACATGAACATGGGCATTCACACATGCAAAACCCTAAACCCATGGCTTGGAGTGGGTGGGATGACATGGTGCACCAGTGCCCACAACATGGGGTCACCCAAGGGTTGTGGGCCCACTTTGTGGCCTGGGTAGAGCCGTTTTGCACGTAAACCATGTGTGCGGGCTCCCGTGAGGTAGCTAGGCAAGGAGCACATGCTTTCTTCCATGGATGGTGATGTAAGTGGTGTTTGCATGCCATGCTGAAGCAGATCCCAAAAGATGGGACCACCATGCACACGCGCCGTCAGACGATCCACTGTTTTGACACCTTTTTCTGACGAGAACCCTATATTTCAGGGGTCTACACCACATGAACATGGGCATTGACACATGCAAAACCCTAAACCCATGGCTTGGAGTGGGTGGGATGACATGGTGCACCAGTGCCCACAACATGGGGTCACCCAAGGGTTGTGGGCCCACTTTGTGGCCTGGGTAGAGCCGTTTTGCACGTAAACCATGTGTGCGGGCTCCCGTGAGGTAGCTAGGCAAGGAGCACATGCTTTCTTCCATGGATGGTGATGTAAGTGGTGTTTGCATGCCATGGTGAAGCAGATCCCAAAAGATGGGACCACCATGCACACGCGCCGTCAGACGATCCACTGTTTTGACACCTTTTTCTGACGAGAACCCTATATTTCAGGGGTCTACACCACATGAACATGGGCATTGACACATGAAAAACCCTAAACCCATGGCTTGGAGTGGGTGGGATGACATGGTGCACCAGTGCCCACAACATGGGGTCACCCAAGGGTTGTGGGCCCACTTTGTGGCCTGGGTAGAGCCGTTTTGCACGTAAACCATGTGTGCGGGCTCCCGTGAGGTAGCTAGGCAAGGAGCACATGCTTTCTTCCATGGATGGTGATGTAAGTGGTGTTTGCATGCCATGCTGAAGCAGATCCCAAAAGATGGGACCACCATGCACACGCGCCGTCAGACGATCCACTGTTTTGACACCTTTTTCTGACGAGAACCCTATATTTCAGGGGTCTACACCACATGAACATGGGCATTCACACATGCAAAACCCTAAACCCATGGCTTGGAGTGGGTGGGATGACATGGTGCACCAGTGCCCACAACATGGGGTCACCCAAGGGTTGTGGGCCCACTTTGTGGCCTGGGTAGAGCCGTTTTGCACGTAAACCATGTGTGCGGGCTCCCGTGAGGTAGCTAGGCAAGGAGCACATGCTTTCTTCCATGGATGGTGATGTAAGTGGTGTTTGCATGCCATGCTGAAGCAGATCCCAAAAGATGGGACCACCATGCACACGCGCCGTCAGACGATCCACTGTTTTGACACCTTTTTCTGACGAGAACCCTATATTTCAGGGGTCTACACCACATGAACATGGGCATTGACACATGCAAAACCCTAAACCCATGGCTTGGAGTGGGTGGGATGACATGGTGCACCAGTGCCCACAACATGGGGTCACCCAAGGGTTGTGGGCCCACTTTGTGGCCTGGGTAGAGCCGTTTTGCACGTAAACCATGTGTGCGGGCTCCCGTGAGGTAGCTAGGCAAGGAGCACATGATTTCTTCCATGGATGGTGATGTAAGTGGTGTTTGCATGCCATGGTGAAGCAGATCCCAAAAGATGGGACCACCATGCACACGCGCCGTCAGACGATCCACTGTTTTGACACCTTTTTCTGACGAGAACCCTATATTTCAGGGGTCTACACCACATGAACATGGGCATTGACACATGCAAAACCCTAAACCCATGGCTTGGAGTGGGTGGGATGACATGGTGCACCAGTGCCCACAACATGGGGTCACCCAAGGGTTGTGGGCCCACTTTGTGGCCTGGGTAGAGCCGTTTTGCACGTAAACCATGTGTGCGGGCTCCCGTGAGGTAGCTAGGCAAGGAGCACATGCTTCGTTCCATGGATGGTGATGTAAGTGGTGTTTGCATGCCATGCTGAAGCAGATCCCAAAAGATGGGACCACCATGCACACGCGCCGTCAGACGATCCACTGTTTTGACACCTTTTTCTGACGAGAACCCTATATTTCAGGGGTCTACACCACATGAACATGGGCATTCACACATGCAAAACCCTAAACCCATGGCTTGGAGTGGGTGGGATGACATGGTGCACCAGTGCCCACAACATGGGGTCACCCAAGGGTTGTGGGCCCACTTTGTGGCCTGGGTAGAGCCGTTTTGCACGTAAACCATGTGTGCGGGCTCCCGTGAGGTAGCTAGGCAAGGAGCACATGCTTTCTTCCATGGATGGTGATGTAAGTGGTGTTTGCATGCCATGCTGAAGCAGATCCCAAAAGATGGGACCACCATGCACACGCGCCGTCAGACGATCCACTGTTTTGACACCTTTTTCTGACGAGAACCCTATATTTCAGGGGTCTACACCACATGAACATGGGCATTGACACATGCAAAACCCTAAACCCATGGCTTGGAGTGGGTGGGATGACATGGTGCACCAGTGCCCACAACATGGGGTCACCCAAGGGTTGTGGGCCCACTTTGTGGCCTGGGTAGAGCCGTTTTGCACGTAAACCATGTGTGCGGGCTCCCGTGAGGTAGCTAGGCAAGGAGCACATGCTTTCTTCCATGGATGGTGATGTAAGTGGTGTTTGCATGCCATGCTGAAGCAGATCCCAAAAGATGGGACCACCATGCACACGCGCCGTCAGACGATCCACTGTTTTGACACCTTTTTCTGACGAGAACCCTATATTTCAGGGGTCTACATCACATGAACATGGGTATTGACACATGCAAAACCCTAAACCCATGGCTTGGAGTGGGTGGGATGACATGGTGCACCAGTGCCCACAACATGGGGTCACCCAAGGGTTGTGGGCCCACTTTGTGGCCTGGGTAGAGCCGTTTTGCACGTAAACCATGTGTGCGGGCTCCCGTGAGGTAGCTAGGCAAGGAGCACATGCTTTCTTCCATGGATGGTGATGTAAGTGGTGTTTGCATGCCATGCTGAAGCAGATCCCAAAAGATGGGACCACCATGCACACGCGCCGTCAGACGATCCACTGTTTTGACACCTTTTTCTGACGAGAACCCTATATTTCAGGGGTCTACACCACATGAACATGGGCATTCACACATGCAAAACCCTAAACCCATGGCTTGGAGTGGGTGGGATGACATGGTGCACCAGTGCCCACAACATGGGGTCACCCAAGGGTTGTGGGCCCACTTTGTGGCCTGGGTAGAGCCGTTTTGCACGTAAACCATGTGTGCGGGCTCCCGTGAGGTAGCTAGGCAAGGAGCACATGCTTTCTTCCATGGATGGTGATGTAAGTGGTGTTTGCATGCCATGCTGAAGCAGATCCCAAAAGATGGGACCACCATGCACACGCGCCGTGAGACGATCCACTGTTTTGACACCTTTTTCTGACGAGAACCCTATATTTCAGGGGTCTACACCACATGAACATGGGCATTCACACATGCAAAACCCTAAACCCATGGCTTGGAGTGGGTGGGATGACATGGTGCACCAGTGCCCACAACATGGGGTCACCCAAGGGTTGTGGGCCCACTTTGTGGCCTGGGTAGAGCCGTTTTGCACGTAAACCATGTGTGCGGGCTCCCGTGAGGTAGCTAGGCAAGGAGCACATGCTTTCTTCCATGGATGGTGATGTAAGTGGTGTTTGCATGCCATGCTGAAGCAGATCCCAAAAGATGGGACCACCATGCACACGCGCCGTGAGACGATCCACTGTTTTGACACCTTTTTCTGACGAGAACCCTATATTTCAGGGGTCTACACCACATGAACATGGGCATTGACACATGCAAAACCCTAAACCCATGGCTTGGAGTGGGTGGGATGACATGGTGCACCAGTGCCCACAACATGGGGTCACCCAAGGGTTGTGGGCCCACTTTGTGGCCTGGGTAGAGCCGTTTTGCACGTAAACCATGTGTGCGGGCTCCCGTGAGGTAGCTAGGCAAGGAGCACATGCTTTCTTCCATGGATGGTGATGTAAGTGGTGTTTGCATGCCATGCTGAAGCAGATCCCAAAAGATGGGACCACCATGCACACGCGCCGTCAGACGATCCACTGTTTTGACACCTTTTTCTGACGAGAACCCTATATTTCAGGGGTCTACACCACATGAACATGGGCATTGACACATGCAAAACCCTAAACCCATGGCTTGGAGTGGGTGGGATGACATGGTGCACCAGTGCCCACAACATGGGGTCACCCAAGGGTTGTGGGCCCACTTTGTGGCCTGGGTAGAGCCGTTTTGCACGTAAACCATGTGTGCGGGCTCCCGTGAGGTAGCTAGGCAAGGAGCACATGCTTTCTTCCATGGATGGTGATGTAAGTGGTGTTTGCATGCCATGCTGAAGCAGATCCCAAAAGATGGGACCACCATGCACACGCGCCGTCAGACGATCCACTGTTTTGACACCTTTTTCTGACGAGAACCCTATATTTCAGGGGTCTACACCACATGAACATGGGCATTCACACATGCAAAACCCTAAACCCATGGCTTGGAGTGGGTGGGATGACATGGTGCACCAGTGCCCACAACATGGGGTCACCCAAGGGTTGTGGGCCCACTTTGTGGCCTAGGTAGAGCCGTTTTGCACGTAAACCATGTGTGTGGGCTCCCGTGAGGTAGCTAGGCAAGGAGCACATGCTTTCTTCCATGGATGGTGATGTAAGTGGTGTTTGCATGCCATGCTGAAGCAGATCCCAAAAGATGGGACCACCATGCACACGCGCCGTCAGACGATCCACTGTTTTGACACCTTTTTCTGACGAGAACCCTATATTTCAGGGGTCTACACCACATGAACATGGGCATTCACACATGCAAAACCCTAAACCCATGGCTTGGAGTGGGTGGGATGACATGGTGCACCAGTGCCCACAACATGGGGTCACCCAAGGGTTGTGGGCCCACTTTGTGGCATGGGTAGAGCCGTTTTGCACGTAAACCATGTGTGCGGGCTCCCGTGAGGTAGCTAGGCAAGGAGCACATGCTTTCTTCCATGGATGGTGATGTAATTGGTGTTTGCATGCCATGCTGAAGCAGATCCCAAAAGATGGGACCACCATGCACACGCGCCGTCAGACGATCCACTATTTTGACACCTTTTTCTGACGAAGAACCCTATATTTCAGGGGTCTACATCACATGAACATGGGCATTGACACATGCAAAACCCTAAACCCATGGCTTGGAGTGGGTGGGATGACATGGTGCACCAGTGCCCACAACATGGGGTGACCCAAGGGTTGTGGGCCCACTTTGTGGCCTGGGTAGAGTCGTTTTGCACGTAAACCATGTGTCAAAGAGAAAATGAATTTCCTTTTTCAAAAATGAGAACCAACAAAAACTTTTCCTACATAGAGTACTATGTCTAGTGCTCATACATAATAATTGTGTTTTGTCATGATGTGTGTTTTTGCTATGTGATAAACCCTAAAACCCTAAAGTTATCAAGTGAAGATCACCAACCAAATAAAATAAAAGAGAAAGAAATCAAATAAGAAAAACCCTAAACCCTAACCTTCTCAAAAATCATTTGGATCTATTTTGAGAAACCAAGATAAAAGAAAAAGACATATGTGGGCCTATAGCTCTAATATATAAATTTTGAACTCTACCATTCTTTCTTCTCTAAATAGTGATGAACCATGGTAAACCCCACTAAGACCTAAACCTCATCTTCATTATCACCATCTATTTAAAACAAAATAAAAAGAAATGATATTAAATAATAAAGGCATATGCAAGCCTATGGCTACTTTTTGCAAATGCTCCAACTTTGAGTGTTGACCTTGGTATATGATTGGAAATACATCAACACACCCAACTAAGTAATTATCAACCAATTCAAGTGAGAAAGAAAATAAAATCAAACATATGCATAGAGGTATATGTGCCTATGGCTATTTTTGTAAAACTTTACCCTAGGCCTTTCTACTTTATTTAGAGGATTGGAAAACCTTCACAAACCTTATCTAGTACTTCTCAAACACAATCCAAAGTGAAACAAAAGATTTTGAAAAGAAAGTAATAATGCCATAGAGGCATATGAGAGCAAAATATCAAATTTGTGAAATTGAGGATCTTGACCCTAAGACTTGTAGTGAATGGTTGGATCACTCCTATATACCATTTCAACACTCAACAACATCAATTGGGTCAAGCCTAGTCAAACTAAAAATCAAATGCAACATATGCATAGAGGCATATGTGGCACATAGCCATAATACTCAATTCTTGCCCTATGACTTTAAACCTTACCTAAATGATGTGAAACCATCTCTCAACCTAATATAACACTAAATTTACCCTAACCCATGCCCAAGTAAAGCAATGGGAACAATTTACAAGTTTAATAAATTTTGACACATCACCTCTTATGTGTTATGGCCATTTTTTCAAATCTTTGAACAAGACCATTTGAAATAGTTTCCATGGTTTGAAAATGTTTCCAAACTAATAAGAATCACATTAGAGTCAAGAAAAGTCAAATCAAATGGAGAGAAATCAAATAGTGAGAAAATTCCATTTTCACTCACATACACATTTAGCCAATTTTGCAAATCTTGACCTAGACACCCCCATTGCCTCAAAATGGTTTGAACCTTTGTCCCCACACAATCTAACATCAAATAAACCTCACCCTTGTCAAAGTGAGGCCAAGAAAAATAAAAGAATAAATAGTTAGAAATTCACAAAACCCTCACATATGGTTTATGCCATTTTTCCAAATATTTGACCTAGACCAATTTGGCCTTCACCAAGAGTTGAATAATGATACTAAACACTTATTACAACTTTTGGAATCAAAGAAACACAATTCAAATGAATTTCAAATTCAAATTTGGCTCACATATGATATTGGTCAAATCTGCCAATTATAGTCTGATCACTACTTTGAGCCCTTGCAATTCAATATTTTCAAACTAAACTTTCTCAACTCTTTGCATGTAATCCAAGAGGACATCAAGATGAACAACTTTTGTAAAGACAACCATGCCAAATTCTTTTTAGATCAAATGCTATGCTCATCCAAAGTTGGAACTTTTTTTATATTCAACAATCTCACACTTGTCAATTTTGGCAATTCTTTGAATTTGAAAATTTCACCACCACACTCCCTCACCTCTGGTCATTTCTAACTAAATGAATTACTCACAATTCAACACCTGCAAGCTTTTGAATTGAATCAAATTTAAATAAAATTCACAAATAGCATCTATGGCACTATTTGACACTATTTGAAATAGTGCCCTATACCCAACCCTACACCCTCATTTCACTCCACCTTGTCCCCTTGTCCCCTTGTCCCCTCCAACATCTGGTCCCCTCCAACACCTTGTCCCCTCCAACACCTTGTCCCCTCCAACACCTTGTCCCCTCCAACACCTTGTCCCCTCCAACACCTTGTCCCCTCCAACACCTTGTCCCCTCCAACATCATGTCCACCCCATGCCACCATATCCCCTCTCCTCTCCATCCTTGAACCTATAAATAGAGCACTTCCCCCTGCTCTTGGACACACCACCCCACCTAGCAGCATCCTCCTCTCCCTCCTTGAGCCTCTCCTCCTCCCTCCTTGCCTCTCCACGGCCCCAAACATCGCCGGAGTGCACCCGGCGGCCACCCTCTAAACTGCCCAGATTTTTGTCACCATAGCCTCCAACTCCTACCCCATCTTGTAGCCCTTGAAGAGAGCTTTCCAACGCAACCAACCACGCCTCAATCCGAGCTCCGAGGTGAGAGAAATCGCCCCCGCAAGCTAGCAGAGTCGGGAGGAAGACGACGGCCCAGCGCCGTCGGATCCCGATCCGACGCGCCGCGTGCGTCGCCCGCGCCGGACGTGCATGCGCCATGCATGCGTGGCCCAGGCCGCAGCTGGGCCGGCCCACTTCGTTTCCCGCCCCCAGTTTAAATTCAAATTTCGTTTATTTCTTTTTAGATAATTTGCTATCAGATGCTTTGCTATAAATTGAATAACTCCAAATCTACTTGGCCAAATTTTACAAATTTTATATATTTGGAAAGCTTAGAGTTTTCTCTACACAATGCCACTGGAATCAAACCAATATCTGTTGTAGAATTAAAGTAGCAAAATAAACAAGACATGGACTTTTCTGCCTTAGAATAATTATTAAAAATCAACCACAAATGATTTTAAGTTAATTCCAACTCCTATAAATCACATTACACTTGTACCAATTGTTTATGCAAAAATATACCATGCTTACTTTGAATGATCATGGCCTAGATTAATTAAAGGACTATATGGCTATTTCTAGTCAAAGATATTGTCCAAAACTATTAATAAATCATATGGGAGTTTTTCTCTCACTTAAATCTTGTCATGAACAATTCAAAATGAGGTAGAGACTCTGGTCATTTAGGTCTCATATGAATTGTTGATGATATTAAATCTTTACCATATTAGGATTAAATTGTATGAGGTGCTTCACCTCATTTAAATCATTTTCTTAAATGATGAGTATGAAGAGGTTGACTTAGTCAACCTAGGTCATATATTATTCATGAGAGAAATTAAATCTTAATAAGATAATGAAAGGAAATTATTTATCTAAGTAATTAAAAGTAACACCTTAATTAGCAGGAGAGGAACTTATTTTCCTTAAATAAGAAAAACACATCTACCCACTCCCTAGTAATGTGTGATGCTAGTTTAAGTTGTGTAAATTGTATGAAGTGTTTCACTTCATTTAAATCTTGCCCTAAGTACTTTCACATGAAGTTTGAACCCCTGGTCAAATGCTCTCATATGAAATATTTGGAGATTTTAAATCATTGGTAGAATTGTCAAATAGTATGAGGTATCTCTACTTCACTTAAATCTTTTTCTCAAATAATGGTGATGAATGGTTGACTTAGGTCAACATGATATCATGTACTATTGTTGGAGAAATTAAATCTTAAGAAGATTTCAATGAGAGGAAATTATTTCTCAAGAACTATATGGAAACTATCATTTACATATGTAATGAGAGTAAATTATTTTCCTCAAGCCACACAACCAATGCACCCTAATTATATTAATTGTGTGATTGGAATAGTTTGTGTGAATATATGTTGGAATAGCCAATAAATTGTTTGGTGATTGTATCCTCGTATTCGTGTATAGACGCTAGTACCGGAGGATACCAGGAAGAGGAAGGATTCTACCCAGAAGAAGAAGAGAACTTTGACCACATCAACAACCAAGGCAAGCTAACACCACTGCAAGTTCTATTGTTGCAAGCTAATATTCTTGCAAAGTGCAAAGCTCTACTAGAGCAAGGCACCCTCACCAATTACTTTATGCTTCATGATCCCATCCCAAGTTTTATTCTTACAAGCTTTTACTTGGATTATTATAACTTGCTTTTATAGTTAACTTTGGTCTAGAGATAGAATACTACAAGAGTATCAAAGTTAGCCTAGAACAATCAAAGCTAGTTAGCACCCCTCATGACTAGTTGCTAGTGCTAAATAAATAAAATTGACTACTTTAGATGGGAACATGTGAAATGACATGACTTTGAAAACCTTGGAATGAGAAGTCATTCTATTGAAGATTTTGAAGGTGAATGTGACTTGTGAATGACATGGTGAATTTTACAAAAACTGATGGTTGAGTTCGGATGCGATACCATTCCAATTTTGCAAGTACCCCACAATACCTGATATGGGTAAGGGCTTAACTGGAAGTTTATGTATCTTAGTATGGGTTCCCTCTAAACAAGCGTCATCGGGTTATGCCGAGGCTGCCTCCAATTGAAATGTGAAATGATGTGAAATGACGTGAATGAATGAAAGTCCGTTCAAGCAGCTCCCAGGCTTGGTCTTCACCCAAGGCTCATGGGGAGAGGTGCCTATACTAGGTATGAAAGGTTATGGTTGGTAGTCCGCACACTGAGTGTGATGTGTGGGCAAACCTCGACGGATTATTGCAAATGTTGTGGCACAAGTGTACGACCTCTGCAGAGTGTAGAACTATTCGAATAGCCGCGTCCACGGTTATGACGGTTGGAAAGGCCATCTGTTCCGTCATCAGACCATTTTCAAAAATGTGACATGTGAAGGTGACTTGTGATTTGAACTTGAATTGGTGACTTTGACTTGAATCACAACAGAGTTGTGGGAATGACACTAATGTTCCCACTTGAGTTAGTTAGCACATGAAGAGTCTTTATTTCAAATACGTGTGAACTAAAATTGGCTTTATGCAAAAGAAACTAGAGCTTAGCACCCCTTACTATAGTTAATACTTACATTAGTATTAGTTTGCGAGTACTTTAAAGTACTCATGGCTTTGTCCCTGGCTATTCAAATGGCCAGACTATGAAGAGGAGGACCAGTCAGGATGATGGACGCAGGACGTCTACGACAACTAGGACTACTCCGACGTCAACAGTTGTGGAACAGATGGACCAAGACCGCTACTTCGCTTCCGCTATATGTGTTTTGTATTTGGATCTCTAGATCCACTATGTTGTAAGACTGGATCATGTGATCCTCTATTTGTAAGACGATTATGGTATGTAATGAATGATGTGTTGTGATATCAATCTATTATGTCTCGCAAAAACAATATTCCTGGGATTGCGATGTATGGCATAATAGGCATCTGGACTTAAAAATCCGGGTGTTGACAAGTTGGTATCAGAGCCATTGTTTGACCTTAGGAGACCCTAGTTAGAATGGACGTCTGCAAAACTTAGTTTCAAAACCAATAAGTGCATATTTATGAAAATTTATTCTCACTCTTATCCTTGATAACTTTTTCAAAAAGAGAAATTTATGCTCTACTTTTCTTTGCAATCCTACATAAAATTTTGCACACTTGACTACTTCTTTAACTTACTTATCCTAATTGCTCACAGATGGAGTACCAATGGGAGTTCTATCAGCTTGGTCCCGGAGGCGACCTGAGGTTCGAAAAGGATTTGAAGCAACTAGTGGAATATCTAGGCCACCCGTATCCCGAGTTCTTCGGAATACCCCTCAACAACCACTCCGGAGAACCACCTCGGTGGGAAGTTTCTACTGATCTACGAAGAAAGCTTGGAGCCCCGGTATGGGAAACCATCTGGTTTTCTGTAACGGGAAACACTTGGAAGGAAGGACTAGTCAGAGCTATGCAAGAAGCAATTTCCCGTCTGTGTGGACAAAATGAGAACAAGATCAAGAACACTCGCTTCATCTACTACCCAAGACATGATCCCATGGGAAGACCGATGACCATGCCCCCACCCACGGAGATGAACCCCTATGTAGCGCACCAGGACTTTAGGCAGTACAAAACCCGCAGGGATTTGGACAACGCCCTCGCCTCTCGCCAAGCACATCACCCGTGAAGACGAAGAATCCACCCGAAGAGTAGTATCACCCCAGCACTTAAGTAGGTGTGAGTTGTATCAGGATCCCCTTGTATCGTAGAGCGAATGAATGGTTCTTCAAACCAACGGTGTGTTAGATTTGTAATGTGTGATGTTTGGTATGAATGAAAAAGTGTTGTTGGTTTTACCCCTTCAACACTACTCAAGTTTTCAAGTTTTGAACCTTTGAAACTTTTTGAACTTTAACTCAAACAAACCATAGAAAATTCCCTCTTATCTTATCATCTACCTCAATCTTCAGATGGCCCCACCAACCCGCAGCGCCAACCAAGACGCCATGATGCAGATGCTAGAGATGATGATGGCCGACCGCGAAGCCGAGAGAGCTGAACGCCAAGCCAACATTGCTGCACTGCAGCAGATTGCTCAGAACAACAACGGCCATGGAAACCATGATCACCCAGGGTCAAAGCTCAAGAACTTTCAGAACACCAACCCACCCATTTTTAGCAAGACCGAAGAGCCCCTCGATGCAGATGACTGGCTACAGACCATGGAGAATAACCTGGAAGTTGCGGGAGTAGAAGCCGCAGAGAAAGTACTATTCGCCACCCACTACCTGTCAGGACCTGCACGAGCCTGGTGGACGAGTGCCCGCGCAATGAATGCGGGACAAATGATGACCTGGGAAGACTTCAAGCTGAAGTTTAGCAAGTATCACGTGCCCCAAGGACTGATCAAGAAGATGAGAGACGAGTTCCGCGAACTCAAGCAAGGCAGAATGTCTGTGGTAGAATACCGCGACAGATTTCTTACTCTGTCAAGGTACGCCCCGGATGAGACCGATACAAATGAGAAAAGGAAAGAAAGATTTCTGAACGGACTCCATGACGAGATGCAGACCGTACTGGTCAACATTCCCTTTGCTGACCTAGAAGCTCTGGTGGACTCCGCCATCCAGATGGAAGGGAAGCTTCACCAAGCCAATGAGAATCGCAAGCGCCGGATGATGAATCAGCATGGGTCCAGCAATACCCAGAAGTACCGCAACAACTCATCTGGAGGATTTACTCCAAAATACAACAAGCCCACTGCCCAGACTTACCGCCCAAACTACACCAATACCCATGGAGGACCCCCGAAGCCCGGAGGCAACAACAACCACAATCGCACCAACAACAACAACAGCAACAACAACAACAACACTGCCCAAAGAATGGAAGTAATGCCATCCCCATCAACCCCAAGGACAAGTCAACCATAACTTGTTATGAATGTGGAATTGTGGGACACTACTCCAACGAGTGCCCCAAGAGACTCGCCAAGATTGCCGGCAACCCCGCTGCACCTGCTCAGAACCAACGCCGCTTTGCCGCAAGAAGGAACCAGAATAACAACAACGGCCGCCTCTACAACATGACTGCCGCAGAAGACCAAGAAGCACCTCAAGCCATGCCAAGTATGTTCCCTGCTAAAATCATATCGCCCAATCTCTCTTAGGAACCTAACTTTTCTTAAAATCTCGGGACGAGATTTGTTTAAGGGGGAAGGGTTTGTAACATCCCAAATTTTAAAGCAAAGAGAAAATGAATTTCCTTTTTCAAAAATGAGAACCAACAAAAACTTTTCCTACATAGAGTACTATGTCTAGTGCTCATACATAATAATTGTGTTTTGTCATGATGTGTGTTTTTGCTATGTGATAAACCCTAAAACCCTAAAGTGATCAAGTGAAGATCACCAACCAAATAAAATAAAAGAGAAAGAAATCAAATAAGAAAAACCCTAAACCCTAACCTTCTCAAAAATCATTTGGATCTATTTTGAGAAACCAAGATAAAAGAAAAAGACATATGTGGGCCTATAGCTCTAATATATAAATTTTGAACTCTACCATTCTTTCTTCTCTAAATAGTGATGAACCATGGTAAACTCCACTAAGACCTAAACCTCATCTTCATTATCACCATCTATTTAAAACAAAATAAAAAGAAATGATATTAAATAATAAAGGCATATGCAAGCCTATGGCTACTTTTTGCAAATGCTCCAACTTTGAGTGTTGACCTTGGTATATGATTGGAAATACATCAACACACCCAACTAAGTAATTATCAACCAATTCAAGTGAGAAAGAAAATAAAATCAAACATATGCATAGAGGTATATGTGCCTATGGCTATTTTTGTAAAACTTTACCCTAGGCCTTTCTACTTTATTTAGAGGATTGGAAAACCTTCACAAACCTTATCTAGTACTTCTCAAACACAATCCAAAGTGAAACAAAAGATTTTGAAAAGAAAGTAATAATGCCATAGAGGCATATGAGAGCAAAATATCAAATTTGTGAAATTGAGGATCTTGACCCTAAGACTTGTAGTGAATGGTTGGATCACTCCTATATACCATTTCAACACTCAACAACATCAATTGGGTCAAGCCTAGTCAAACTAAAAATCAAATGCAACATATGCATAGAGGCATATGTGGCACATAGCCATAATACTCAATTCTTGCCCTATGACTTTAAACCTTACCCAAATGATGTGAAACCATCTCTCAACCTAATATAACACTAAATTTACCCTAACCCATGCCCAAGTAAAGCAATGGGAACAATTTACAAGTTTAATAAATTTTGACACATCACCTCTTATGTGTTATGGCCATTTTTTCAAATCTTTGAACAAGACCATTTGAAATAGTTTCAATGGTTTGAAAATGTTTCCAAACTAATAAGAATCACATTAGAGTCAAGAAAAGTCAAATCAAATGGAGAGAAATCAAATAGTGAGAAAATTCCATTTTCACTCACATACACATTTAGCCAATTTTGCAAATCTTGACCTAGACACCCCCATTGCCTCAAAATGGTTTGAACCTTTGTCCCCACACAATCTAACATCAAATAAACCTCACCCTTGTCAAAGTGAGGCCAAGAAAAATAAAAGAATAAATAGTTAGAAATTCACAAAACCCTCACATATGGTTTATGCCATTTTTCCAAATATTTGACCTAGACCAATTTGGCCTTCACCAAGAGTTGAATAATGATACTAAACACTTATTACAACTTTTGGAATCAAAGAAACACAATTCAAATGAATTTCAAATTCAAATTTGGCTCACATATGATATTGGTCAAATCTGCCAATTATAGTCTGATCACTACTTTGAGCCCTTGCAATTCAATATTTTCAAACTAAACTTTCTCAACTCTTTGCATGTAATCCAAGAGGACATCAAGATGAACAACTTTTGTAAAGACAACCATGCCAAATTCTTTTTAGATCAAATGCTATGCTCATCCAAAGTTGGAACTTTTTTTATATTCAACAATCTCACACTTGTCAATTTTGGCAATTCTTTGAATTTGAAAATTTCACCACCACACTCCCTCACCTCTGGTCATTTCTAACTAAATGAATTACTCACAATTCAACACCTGCAAGCTTTTGAATTGAATCAAATTTAAATAAAATTCACAAATAGCATCTATGGCACTATTTGACACTATTTGAAATAGTGCCCTATACCCAACCCTACACCCTCATTTCACTCCACCTTGTCCCCTTGTCCCCTTGTCCCCTCCAACATCTGGTCCCCTCCAACACCTTGTCCCCTCCAACACCTTGTCCCCTCCAACACCTTGTCCCCTCCAACACCTTGTCCCCTCCAACACTTTGTCCCCTCCAACACCTTGTCCCCTCCAACATCATGTCCACCCCATGCCACCATATCCCCTCTCCTCTCCATCCTTGAACCTATAAATAGAGCACTTCCCCCTGCTCTTGGACACACCACCCCACCTAGCAGCATCCTCCTCTCCCTCCTTGAGCCTCTCCTCCTCCCTCCTTGCCTCTCCACGGCCCCAAACATCGCCGGAGTGCACCCGGCGGCCACCCTCTAAACTGCCCAGATTTTTGTCACCATAGCCTCCAACTCCTACCCCATCTTGTAGCCCTTGAAGAGAGCTTTCCAACGCAACCAACCACGCCTCAATCCGAGCTCCGAGGTGAGAGAAATCGCCCCCGCAAGCTAGCAGAGTCGGGAGGAAGACGACGGCCCAGCGCCGTCGGATCCCGATCCGACGCGCCGCGTGCGTCGCCCGCGCCGGACGTGCATGCGCCATGCATGCGTGGCCCAGGCCGCAGCTGGGCCGGCCCACTTCGTTTCCCGCCCCCAGTTTAAATTCAAATTTCGTTTATTTCTTTTTAGATAATTTGCTATCAGATGCTTTGCTATAAATTGAATAACTCCAAATCTACTTGGCCAAATTTTACAAATTTTATATATTTGGAAAGCTTAGAGTTTTCTCTACACAATGCCACTGGAATCAAACCAATATCTGTTGTAGAATTAAAGTAGCAAAATAAACAAGACATGGACTTTTCTGCCTTAGAATAATTATTAAAAATCAACCACAAATGATTTTAAGTTAATTCCAACTCCTATAAATCACATTACACTTGTACTAATTGTTTATGCAAAAATATACCATGCTTACTTTGAATGATCATGGCCTAGATTAATTAAAGGACTATATGGCTATTTCTAGTCAAAGATATTGTCCAAAATTATTAATAAATCATATGGGAGTTTTTCTCTCACTTAAATCTTGTCATGAACAATTCAAAATGAGGTCGACACTCTGGTCATTTAGGTCTCATATGAATTGTTGATGATATTAAATCTTTACCATATTAGGATTAAATTGTATGAGGTGCTTCACCTCATTTAAATCATTTTCTTAAATGATGAGTATGAAGAGGTTGACTTAGTCAACCTAGGTCATATATTATTCATGAGAGAAATTAAATCTTAATAAGATAATGAAAGGAAATTATTTATCTAAGTAATTAAAAGTAACACCTTAATTAGCAGGAGAGGAACTTACTTTCCTTAAATAAGAAAAGCACATCTACCCACTCCATAGTAATGTGTGATGCTAGTTTAAGTTGTGTAAATTGTATGAAGTGTTTCACTTCATTTAAATCTTGCCCTAAGTACTTTCACATGAAGTTTGAACCCCTGGTCAAATGCTCTCATATGAAATATTTGGAGATTTTAAATCATTGGTAGAATTGTCAAATAGTATGAGGTATCTCTACTTCACTTAAATCTTTTTCTCAAATAATGGTGATGAATGGTTGACTTAGGTCAACATGATATCATGTACTATTGTTGGAGAAATTAAATCTTAAGAAGATTTCAATGAGAGGAAATTATTTCTCAAGAACTATATGGAAACTATCATTTACATATGTAATGAGAGTAAATTATTTTCCTCAAGCCACACAACCAATGCACCCTAATTATATTAATTGTGTGCTTAGAATAGTTTGTGTGAATATATGTTGGAATAGCCAATAAATTGTTTGGTGATTGTATCCTCGTATTCGTGTATAGACGCTAGTACCGGAGGATACCAGGAAGAGGAAGGATTCTACCCAGAAGAAGAAGAGAACTTTGACCACATCAACAACCAAGGCAAGCTAACACCACTGCAAGTTCTATTGTTGCAAGCTAATATTCTTGCAAAGTGCAAAGCTCTACTAGAGCAAGGCACCCTCACCAATTACTTTATGCTTCATGATCCCATCCCAAGTTTTATTCTTACAAGCTTTTACTTGGATTATTATAACTTGCTTTTATAGTTAACTTTGGTCTAGAGATAGAATACTACAAGAGTATCAAAGTTAGCCTAGAACAATCAAAGCTAGTTAGCACCCCTCATGACTAGTTGCTAGTGCTAAATAAATAAAATTGACTACTTTAGATGGGAACATGTGAAATGACATGACTTTGAAAACCTTGGAATGAGAAGTCATTCTATTGACAGATTTTGAAGGTGAATGTGACTTGTGAATGACATGGTGAATTTTACAAAAACTGATGGTTGAGTTCGGATGCGATACCATTCCAATTTTGCAAGTACCCCCACAATACCTGATATGGGTAAGGGCTTAACTGGAAGTTTATGTATCTTAGTATGGGTTCCCTCTAAACAAGCGTCATCGGGGTTATGCCGAGGCTGCCTCCAATTGAAATGTGAAATGATGTGAAATGACGTGAATGAGGTGAATTGTCCGGCCCAAGCCCTGTGCAGTTCCCAGGCTGAGTTGTCTTCACCGGGAGGCCAAGCTCATGGGGAGAGGTGCCTATACTAGGGTATGTAGGTGAAAGGTTATGGTTGGTAGTCCGCACACGGAGTGTGATAAATCAGGGCCAGTTAACCCTGACGGATTATTGCAAATGTTGTGGCACAAGTGTACGACCTCTGCAGAGTGTAGAACTATTCGAATAGCCGCGTCCACGGTTATGGACGGTTGGAAAGGCCATACTGTTCCGTCATCAGACCATTTTCAAAAATGTGACATGTGAAGGGTGACTTGTGATTTGAACTTGAATTGGTGACTTTGACTTGAATCACAACAGAGTTGTGGGAATGACACTAATGTTCCCACTTGAGTTAGTTAGCACATGAAGAGTCTTTATTTCAAATACGTGTGAACTAAAATTGGCTTTATGCAAAAGAAACTAGAGCTTAGCACCCCCTTACTATAGTTAATAGTACTTACATTAGTATTAGTTTGCGAGTACTTTAAAGTACTCATGGCTTTGTCCCTGGCTATTCAAATGGCCAGACTATGAAGAGGAGGACTACCAGGATGATGGACAGCAGGACGTCTACGACAACTAGGACTACTCCTGACGTCAACAGTTGCCTGTGGAACAGATGGACCAAGACCGCTACTTCTCTTCCGCTATATGTGTTTTGTATTTGGATCTCTAGATCCACTATGTTGTAAGACTGGATCAGGTGATCCTCTATTTGTAAGACGATTATGGTATGTAATGAATGATGTGTTGTGATATCAATCTATTATGTCTCGCAAAAACAATATTCCTGGGATTGCGATGTATGGCATAATAGGCATCTGGACTTAAAAATCCGGGTGTTGACATAAACCATGTGTGCGGGCTCCCGTGAGGTAGCTAGGCAAGGAGAACATGCTTTCTTCCATGGATGGTGATGTAAGTAGTGTTTGCATGCCATGCTGAAGAAGATCCCAAAAGATGGGACCACCATGCACACGCGCCGTCAGACGATCCACTGTTTTGACACCTTTTTCTGACGAGAACCCTATATTTCAGGGGTCTACATCACATGAAAATGGGCATTGACACATGCAAAACCCTAAACCCATGGCTTGGAGTGGGTGGGATGACATGGTGCACCAGTGCCCACAACATGGGGTCACCCAAGGGTTGTGGACCCACTTTGTGGCCTGGGTAGAGCCGTTTTGCACGTAAACCATGTGTGCGGGCTCCCGTGAGGTAGCTAGGCAAGGAGCACATGCTTTCGTCCATGGATGGTGATGTAAGTGGTGTTTGCATGCCATGCTGAAGCAGATCCCAAAAGATGGGACCACCATGCACACGCGCCGTCAGACGATCCACTGTTTTGACACCTTTTTCTGACGAGAACCCTATATTTCAGGGGTCTACACCACATGAACATGGGCATTCACACATGCAAAACCCTAAACCCATGGCTTGGAGTGGGTGGGATGACATGGTGCACCAGTGCCCACAACATGGGGTCACCCAAGGGTTGTGGGCCCACTTTGTGGCCTGGGTAGAGCCGTTTTGCACGTAAACCATGTGTGCGGGCTCCCGTGAGGTAGCTAGGCAAGGAGCACATGCTTTCTTCCATGGATGGTGATGTAAGTGGTGTTTGCATGCCATGCTGAAGCAGATCCCAAAAGATGGGACCACCATGCACACGCGCCGTGAGACGATCCACTGTTTTGACACCTTTTTCTGACGAGAACCCTATATTTCAGGGGTCTACACCACATGAACATGGGCATTCACACATGCAAAACCCTAAACCCATGGCTTGGAGTGGGTGGGATGACATGGTGCACCAGTGCCCACAACATGGGGTCACCCAAGGGTTGTGGGCCCACTTTGTGGCCTGGGTAGAGCCGTTTTGCACGTAAACCATGTGTGCGGGCTCCCGTGAGGTAGCTAGGCAAGGAGCACATGCTTTCTTCCATGGATGGTGATGTAAGTGGTGTTTGCATGCCATGCTGAAGCAGATCCCAAAAGATGGGACCACCATGCACACGCGCCGTCAGACGATCCACTGTTTTGACACCTTTTTCTGACGAGAACCCTATATTTCAGGGGTCTACACCACATGAACATGGGCATTCACACATGCAAAACCCTAAACCCATGGCTTGGAGTGGGTGGGATGACATGGTGCACCAGTGCCCACAACATGGGGTCACCCAAGGGTTGTGGGCCCACTTTGTGGCCTGGGTAGAGCCGTTTTGCACGTAAACCATGTGTGCGGGCTCCCGTGAGGTAGCTAGGCAAGGAGCACATGCTTTCTTCCATGGATGGTGATGTAAGTGGTGTTTGCATGCCATGCTGAAGCAGATCCCAAAAGATGGGACCACCATGCACACGCGCCGTGAGACGATCCACTGTTTTGACACCTTTTTCTGACGAGAACCCTATATTTCAGGGGTCTACACCACATGAACATGGGCATTCACACATGCAAAACCCTAAACCCATGGCTTGGAGTGGGTGGGATGACATGGTGCACCAGTGCCCACAACATGGGGTCACCCAAGGGTTGTGGGCCCACTTTGTGGCCTGGGTAGAGCCGTTTTGCACGTAAACCATGTGTGCGGGCTCCCGTGAGGTAGCTAGGCAAGGAGCACATGCTTTCTTCCATGGATGGTGATGTAAGTGGTGTTTGCATGCCATGCTGAAGCAGATCCCAAAAGATGGGACCACCATGCACACGCGCCGTCAGACGATCCACTGTTTTGACACCTTTTTCTGACGAGAACCCTATATTTCAAGGGTCTACACCACATGAACATGGGCATTCACACATGCAAAACCCTAAACCCATGGCTTGGAGTGGGTGGGATGACATGGTGCACCGGTGCCCACAACATGGGGTCACCCAAGGGTTGTGGGCCCACTTTGTGGCCTGGGTAGAGCCGTTTTGCACGTAAACCATGTGTGCGGGCTCCCGTGAGGTAGCTAGGCAAGGAGCACATGCTTTCTTCCATGGATGGTGATGTAAGTGGTGTTTGCATGCCATGCTGAAGCAGATCCCAAAAGATGGGACCACCATGCACACGCGCCGTCAGACGATCCACTGTTTTGACACCTTTTTCTGACGAGAACCCTATATTTCAGGGGTCTACACCACATGAACATGGGCATTGACACATGCAAAACCCTAAACCCATGGCTTGGAGTGGGTGGGATGACATGGTGCACCGGTGCCCACAACATGGGGTCACCCAAGGGTTGTGGGCCCACTTTGTGGCCTGGGTAGAGCCGTTTTGCACGTAAACCATGTGTGCGGGCTCCCGTGAGGTAGCTAGGCAAGGAGCACATGCTTTCTTCCATGGATGGTGATGTAAGTGGTGTTTGCATGCCATGCTGAAGCAGATCCCAAAAGATGGGACCACCATGCACACGCGCCGTCAGACGATCCACTGTTTTGACACCTTTTTCTGACGAGAACCCTATATTTCAGGGGTCTACACCACATGAACATGGGCATTGACACATGCAAAACCCTAAACCCATGGCTTGGAGTGGGTGGGATGACATGGTGCACCAGTTCCCACAACATGGGGTCACCCAAGGGTTGTGGGCCCACTTTGTGGCCTGGGTAGAGCCGTTTTGCACGTAAACCATGTGTGCGGGCTCCCGTGAGGTAGCTAGGCAAGGAGCACATGCTTTCTTCCATGGATGGTGATGTAAGTGGTGTTTGCATGCCATGCTGAAGCAGATCCCAAAAGATGGGACCACCATGCACACGCGCCGTCAGACGATCCACTGTTTTGACACCTTTTTCTGACGAGAACCCTATATTTCAGGGGTCTACACCACATGAACATGGGCATTGACACATGCAAAACTCTAAACCCATGGCTTGGAGTGGGTGGGATGACATGGTGCACCAGTTCCCACAACATGGGGTCACCCAAGGGTTGTGGGCCCACTTTGTGGCCTGGGTAGAGCCGTTTTGCACGTAAACCATGTGTGCGGGCTCCCGTGAGGTAGCTAGGCAAGGAGCACATGCTTTCTTCCATGGATGGTGATGTAAGTGGTGTTTGCATGCCATGCTGAAGCAGATCCCAAAAGATGGGACCACCATGCACACGCGCCGTCAGACGATCCACTGTTTTGACACCTTTTTCTGACGAGAACCCTATATTTCAGGGGTCTACACCACATGAACATGGGCATTGACACATGCAAAACCCTAAACCCATGGCTTGGAGTGGGTGGGATGACATGGTGCACCAGTGCCCACAACATGGGGTCACCCAAGGGTTGTGGGCCCACTTTGTGGCCTGGGTAGAGCCGTTTTGCACGTAAACCATGTGTGCGGGCTCCCGTGAGGTAGCTAGGCAAGGAGCACATGCTTTCTTCCATGGATGGTGATGTAAGTGGTGTTTGCATGCCATGCTGAAGCAGATCCCAAAAGATGGGACCACCATGCACACGCGCCGTCAGACGATCCACTGTTTTGACACCTTTTTCTGACGAGAACCCTATATTTCAGGGGTCTACACCACATGAACATGGGCATTGACACATGCAAAACCCTAAACCCATGGCTTGGAGTGGGTGGGATGACATGGTGCACCAGTTCCCACAACATGGGGTCACCCAAGGGTTGTGGGCCCACTTTGTGGCCTGGGTAGAGCCGTTTTGCACGTAAACCATGTGTGCGGGCTCCCGTGAGGTAGCTAGGCAAGGAGCACTTGCTTTCTTCCATGGATGGTGATGTAAGTGGTGTTTGCATGCCATGTTGAAGCAGATCCCAAAAGATGGGACCACCATGCACACGCGCCGTCAGACGATCCACTGTTTTGACACCTTTTTCTGACGAGAACCCTATATTTCAGGGGTCTACACCACATGAACATGGGCATTCACACATGCAAAACCCTAAACCCATGGCTTGGAGTGGGTGGGATGACATGGTGCACCGGTGCCCACAACATGGGGTCACCCAAGGGTTGTGGGCCCACTTTGTGGCCTGGGTAGAGCCGTTTTGCACGTAAACCATGTGTGCGGGCTCCCGTGAGGTAGCTAGGCAAGGAGCACATGCTTTCTTCCATGGATGGTGATGTAAGTGGTGTTTGCATGCCATGCTGAAGCAGATCCCAAAAGATGGGACCACCATGCACACGCGCCGTCAGACGATCCACTGTTTTGACACCTTTTTCTGACGAGAACCCTATATTTCAGGGGTCTACACCACATGAACATGGGCATTCACACATGCAAAACCCTAAACCCATGGCTTGGAGTGGGTGGGATGACATGGTGCACCAGTGCCCACAACATGGGGTCACCCAAGGGTTGTGGGCCCACTTTGTGGCCTGGGTAGAGCCGTTTTGCACGTAAACCATGTGTGCGGGCTCCCGTGAGGTAGCTAGGCAAGGAGCACATGCTTTCTTCCATGGATGGTGATGTAAGTGGTGTTTGCATGCCATGCTGAAGCAGATCCCAAAAGATGGGACCACCATGCACACGCGCCGTCAGACGATCCACTGTTTTGACACCTTTTTCTGACGAGAACCCTATATTTCAGGGGTCTACACCACATGAACATGGGCATTGACACATGCAAAACCCTAAACCCATGGCTTGGAGTGGGTGGGATGACATGGTGCACCAGTTCCCACAACATGGGGTCACCCAAGGGTTGTGGGCCCACTTTGTGGCCTGGGTAGAGCCGTTTTGCACGTAAACCATGTGTGCGGGCTCCCGTGAGGTAGCTAGGCAAGGAGCACATGATTTCTTCCATGGATGGTGATGTAAGTGGTGTTTGCATGCCATGCTGAAGCAGATCCCAAAAGATGGGACCACCATGCACACGCGCCGTCAGACGATCCACTGTTTTGACACCTCGTTCTGACGAGAACCCTATATTTCAGGGGTCTACACCACATGAACATGGGCATTGACACATGCAAAACCCTAAACCCATGGCTTGGAGTGGGTGGGATGACATGGTGCACCAGTTCCCACAACATGGGGTCACCCAAGGGTTGTGGGCCCACTTTGTGGCCTGGGTAGAGCCGTTTTGCACGTAAACCATGTGTGCGGGCTCCCGTGAGGTAGCTAGGCAAGGAGCACTTGCTTTCTTCCATGGATGGTGATGTAAGTGGTGTTTGCATGCCATGTTGAAGCAGATCCCAAAAGATGGGACCACCATGCACACGCGCCGTCAGACGATCCACTGTTTTGACACCTTTTTCTGACGAGAACCCTATATTTCAGGGGTCTACACCACATGAACATGGGCATTGACACATGCAAAACCCTAAACCCATGGCTTGGAGTGGGTGGGATGACATGGTGCACCAGTGCCCACAACATGGGGTCACCCAAGGGTTGTGGGCCCACTTTGTGGCCTGGGTAGAGCCGTTTTGCACGTAAACCATGTGTGCGGGCTCCCGTGAGGTAGCTAGGCAAGGAGCACATGCTTTCTTCCATGGATGGTGATGTAAGTGGTGTTTGCATGCCATGCTGAAGCAGATCCCAAAAGATGGGACCACCATGCACACGCGCCGTCAGACGATCCACTGTTTTGACACCTTTTTCTGACGAGAACCCTATATTTCAGGGGTCTACACCACATGAACATGGGCATTCACACATGCAAAACCCTAAACCCATGGCTTGGAGTGGGTGGGATGACATGGTGCACCAGTGCCCACAACATGGGGTCACCCAAGGGTTGTGGGCCCACTTTGTGGCCTGGGTAGAGCCGTTTTGCACGTAAACCATGTGTGCGGGCTCCCGTGAGGTAGCTAGGCAAGGAGCACATGATTTCTTCCATGGATGGTGATGTAAGTGGTGTTTGCATGCCATGCTGAAGCAGATCCCAAAAGATGGGACCACCATGCACACGCGCCGTCAGACGATCCACTGTTTTGACACCTTTTTCTGACGAGAACCCTATATTTCAGGGGTCTACACCACATGAACATGGGCATTCACACATGCAAAACCCTAAACCCATGGCTTGGAGTGGGTGGGATGACATGGTACGTCTCCAACGTATCGATAATTTCTTATGTTCCATGCCACTTTATTGATGATACCTACATGTTTTATGCACATTATATGTCATATTTATGCATTTTCTGGAACTAACCTATTAACAAGATGCCGAAGAGCCGTTCTGTTTTCTGCTGTTTTTGGTTTCAGAAATCCTAGTAAGGAAATATTCTCGAATTGGACGAAACTTTCGCCCGGGGTCCTATTTTTGCACGAAGCTTCCAGAAGACCGAAGAGATAACGATGGGGCCACGAGGCAGCCGGGGACAGGGCAGCGCGGCCCAGGCCCGGCCACGGGCCCTACCCCCTGGGCACCTCGTGTGGCCCCTCGCGTTGCCCTTTCGCCTGCTTAAAGCCTCCGTCGCAAACCCCCAGCACGAGAGCCGATACGAAAACCTTCCAGAGACGCGCCGCGCGAATCCCATCTCGGGGATTCAGATCGCCTCCGGCACCTGCCGAGAGGGGATTCATCTCCTGAGGACTCTTCATCGCCATGATCGCCTCCGGAGTGATGAGTGAGTAGTTCACCCCTGGACCATGGGTCCATAGCAGTAGCTAGATGGTCGTCTTCTCCTTGTTGTGCTTCATTGTTGGATCTTGTGAGCTGCCTAACATGATCAAGATCATCTATATGTAATTCTATATGTTGTGTTTGTCGGGATCCGATGGATAGAGAGTACTATGATTATGGTGATTATCAATCTATTGTTTATGTGTTGTTTATGATCTTGCATGCTCTCCGTGATTAGTAGAGGCTCTGGCCAAGTTTGTACTCTTAACTCCAAGAGGGAGTATTTATGCTCGATAGTGGGTTCATGCCTCCATTAAATCTGGGACAGTGACAGAAAGTTCTAAGGTTGTGGATGTGCTGTTGCCACTAGGGATAAAACATTGATTCTATGTCTAAGGATGTAGTTGTCGATTACATTACACACCATACTTAATGCAATTGTCTGTTGCTTAGCAACTTAATACTGAATGGGGTTCGGATGATAACCTGAAGGTGGACTTTTTAGGCATAGATGCAGTTGGATGGCGGTCTATGTACTTTGTCGTAATGCCCAATTAAATCTCACTATATTTATCATATCATGTATATGCATTGTTATGCCTTTCTCTATTTGTCAATTGCCCGACCGTAATTTGTTCACCCAACATGCTTTTATCTTATGGGAGAGACACCTCTAGTGAACTGTGGACCCCGGTCCTATTCTTTACATAGCATACAATCTACTGCAATACTTTTTACTGTTTTCTTGCAAACAATCATCTTCCACTCGATACGCTTAATCCTTTGTTACAGCCGGTGAGATTGACAACCTCGCTGTTTCGTTGGGGCAAAGTACTTTGGTTTTGTTGTGCAGATTCCACGTTGGCGCCGGAATCCCTGTTGTTGCACCGCATCACATTTCGCCACCATCAACCTTCAACGTGCTTCTTGGCTCCTCCCGGTTCGATTCAACCTTGGTTTCTTTCTGAGGGAAAACTTGCCACTGTGCGCATCATACCTTCCTCTTGGGGTTCCCAACGGACGTGTACATTTACGCGCATCAAGCCTGTTTTCTGGCGCCGTTGCCGGGGAGATCAAGACACGCTGCAAGGGGAGTCTCCACTTCTCAATCTCTTTACTTTGTTTTTGTCTTGCTTTATTTTATTTACTACTTTGTTTGCTGCACCTAAACAAAACACACAAAAAATTAGTTGCTAGTTTTACTTTATTTACTGTCTTGCTCTCTATATCAAAAACACAAAAAATAGTTACTTGCATTTACTTTATTTGCCTAGTTTACTTTATTACTGTTATCATGAGTAATCCTGAAGTTGAAGTTCGTTCTTTTAAGCAACAAGGTGGAGAAAGTTTTAAAGATGCTTGGTATAGAATTAGTAATGCTCATCATAGGTGCATTAAGAAACACTCCACCACTATCCTTCTTAGGAACTTTTATGTTGGTTTATCTAGTTGGAATAGGTATGTTCTTGATACTCTTTCGGGAGGCAATTTCCTAGGTACTCCCGCTTTAGAAGCTAGTTGCATCATTGAGAGTCTAGTTGGAATACCACCTGTTAATGAAATTAAAATTGAAATCTCTCTTGAAGATGTTATGAAAAAATTGGAAACCATAGAGAAAAATTTTCCAAGTGTTGAAACTAAATTGGGAATGTTATTTGACAAAACTTATGAACTTGATAAATCCTTAGGAGGAATTGATGAAAGAATTAGTGTCCTAGGAACTTGTGTTATCCATGATAATCAAACCAATAGGATTGATGAACTTGAAAAAGCTATGGGAACCTTGGGTTCAACCTTTTCTTCTCTCAAGTATAATGAGAAAGCTTATGTGGGTAAAGAGCAAAAATTCATGTACGCCTCTAAAGTGCCTAAACAAAAGAATTATTATAGGCCTAAAATTTCTAAAACCCCTAGCACCACCATAGAGAATTTAGATAATGGAGCACCTAAAGTACCCTCTGCAACAAGTTGTGTTTGCATGAAAAATAATGTTGATGCTTCATCTCTCGATGTTACTTGATTTGCACTTTCTGCGCCTAGCTGAAAGGCGTTAAAGAAAAGCGCTTATGGGAGACAACCCATGTTTTTACCTACAACAATTTTTTGTTTTGTTGAGTCTTGGAAGTTGTTTACTACTGTAGCAACCTCTCCTTATCATGTTTTTGTGCCAAGTAAAGTTTCTATGTCAAAGTTGATGTTATATTTGGGATCGCTGCGCAGAAACAGCATTGCTGTCTGTCACGAATCTGGGCACAGTTCTCTGTAGAAAATTCGAAAAAGTCTGCCAATTTACGAGCGTGATCCTCAGATATCTTTCATTAGTTTTGAGTTTTTCTATTTGAGCAAGTCTGGTGCCAGCTTTAAATTCGTCTTTACGGACTGTTCTGTTTTTGACAGATTCTGCCTTTTATTTCGCATTGCCTCTTTTGCTATGTTGGATTTATTTCTTTGATCCATTAATGTCCAGTAGCATTATGCAATGTCCAGAAGTGAAAATAATGATTGTGTCACCTCTGAATGTGTGAATTATTAATTGTGCACTAACCCTCTAATGAGTTTGCTTAAAGTTTGGTGTGAAGGAAGTTTTCAAGGGTCAAGAGAGGAGTATGATATACTATGATCAAGAGGAGTGAAAGCTCTAAGCTTGGGGATGCCCCGTGGTTCACCCCTGCATATTCTAAGAAGACTCAAGCGTCTAAGCTTGGGGATGCCCAAGGCATCCCCTTCTTCATCGACAACATCATCAGGTTCCTCCCCTGAAACTATATTTTTATTCAATCACATCTTGTGTTCTTTACTTGGAGCGTCGGTTTGTTTTTGTTTTTGTTTTTGTTTGAATAAAATGGATCCTAGCATTCACTTTGTGGGAGAGACACGCTCCGCTGTTGCATATGGACACATGTGTCCTTAGGCTTTACTCATAATGTTCAAGGCGAAGTTTCTTCTTCGTTAATTTGTTATATTGTTGGAATTGGAAAATGCTACATGTAGTAATTCTAAAATGTCTTGGATAATGTGATACTTGGCAATTGTTGTGCTCATGTTTAAGCTCTTGCATCATATGCTTTGCACCCATTAATGAAGAAATACATAGAGCTTGCTAAAATTTGATTTGCATATTTGGTCTCTCTAAGGTCTAGATAATATCTAGTATTGAGTTTTGAACAACAAGGAAGACGGTGTAGAGTCTTATAATGTTTACAATGTGTCTTTTATGTGAGTTTTGCTGCACTTGTTCATCCTTGAGTTTGCTTCAAATAACCTTGCTAGCCTAAACCTTGTATCGAGAGGGAATACTTCTCATGCATCCAAAATCCTTGAGCCAACTACTATGCCATTTGTGTCCACTATACCTACCTACTACATGGTATTTCTCCGCCATTCCAAAGTAAATTGCTTGAGTGCTACCTTTAAAATTCCATCATTCACCTTTGCAATATATAGCTCATGGGACAAAATAGCCTTAAAAACTATCGTAGTATTGAATATGTACTTATGCACTTTATATTTTATTAAGTTGCTTGTTGTGCGATAACCATGCTTCTGGGGAACGCCATCAACTATTGTTGAATATCATGTGAGTTGCTATGCATGTCCGTCTTGTCTGAAGGATCTATCATTTTAGTGGTTGGAGCATGCAAAATTGTTAGAGAAGAACATTGGGCCGCTAACTAAAGCCATGAATCATGGTTGAAGTTTCAGTTTTGGACATATATCCTCAATCTCATATGAGAATAATAATCATTGCTACATGCTTATGCATTTAAGAGGAGTCCATTATCTGTTGTCCATGTTGTCCCGGTATGGATGTCTAAGTTGAGAATAATCAAAAGCGAGAAATCCAAAATGCGAGCTTTCTCCTTAGACCTTTGTACAGGCGGCATGGAGGTACCCCTTTGTGACACTTGGTTGAAACATGGCATGCAAAGATCCGGTAGTCCAAGCTAAGTAGGACGAGGTGCGGGCACTATTAGTATACTATGCATGAGGCTTGCAACTTGTAAGATATAATTTACATAACTCATATGCCTTATTACTACCGTTGACAAAATTGTTTCATGTTTTCAAAATAAAAGCTCTAGCACAAATACAGCAATCGATGCTTTCCTCTTTGAAGGACCTTTCTTTTACTTTTATTGTTGAGTCAGTTTACCTATCTCCTTCCACCTTAAGAAGCAAACACTTGTGTGAACTGTGCATTGATTCCTACATACTTGCATATTGCACTTGTTATATTACTTTATGTTGACAATATCCATGAGATATACATGTTATAAGTTGAAAGCAACCGCTGAAACTTAATCTTCCTTTGTGTTGCTTCAACACCTTTACTTTGATTTATTGCTTTATGAGTTAACTCTTATGCAAGGCTTATTGATGCTTGTCTTGAAGTACTATTCATGAAAAGTCTTTGCTTTATGATTCAGTTGTTTACTCGTGTCATTACCTTTGTTTTGATCGCTGCATTCATTACATATGTTTACAAATAGTATGATCAAGATTATGATGGCATGTCACTTCAGAAATTATCTTTGTTATCGTTTTACCTGCTCGGGACGAGCAGAACTAAGCTTGGGGATGCTGATACGTCTCCAACGTATCGATAATTTCTTATGTTCCATGCCACTTTATTGATGATACCTACATGTTTTATGCACATTATATGTCATATTTATGCATTTTACGGAACTAACCTATTAACAAGATGCCGAAGAGCCAGTTGCTGTTTTCTGCTGTTTTTGGTTTCAGAAATCCTAGTAAGGAAATATTCTCGGAATTGGACGAAACTTTCGCCCAGGGTCCTATTTTTGCACGAAGCTTCCGAAGACCGAAGAGATAACGAAGTGGGGCCACGAGGCAGCCAGAGGACAGGCGGCCCGTGCCCCGCCGCGCGCCCTACCCCCTGGCACCTCGTGGCCCCCTCGCGTTGCCCTTTCGCTACTTAAAGCCTCCCGTCGCGAAACCCCAGTACCGAGAGCCACGATGGAAAACCTCCGAGAGACGCTCGCCGCGAATCCCATCTCGGGGATTCAGAGATCGCCTCGGCACCCTGCCGGAGAGGGGATTCATCTCCCGGAGGACTCTTCATCGCCATGATCGCCTCCCGAGTGATGAGTGAGTAGTTCACCCCTGGACCATGGGTCCATAGCAGTAGCTAGATGGTCGTCTTCTCCTTGTTGTGCTTCATTGTTGGATCTTGTGAGCTGCCTAACATGATCAAGATCATCTATATGTAATTCTATATGTTGTGTTTGTCGGGATCCGATGGATAGAGAGTACTATGATTATGGTGATTATCAATCTATTGTTTATGTGTTGTTTATGATCTTGCATGCTCTCCGTTATTAGTAGAGGCTCTGGCCAAGTTTGTACTCTTAACTCCAAGAGGGATTATTTATGCTCGATAGTGGGTTCATGCCTCCATTAAATCTGGGACAGTGACAGAAAGTTCTAAGGTTGTGGATGTGCTGTTGCCACTAGGGATAAAACATTGATTCTATGTCTAAGGATGTAGTTGTCGATTACATTACGCACCATACTTAATGCAATTGTCTGTTGCTTAGCAACTTAATACTGAATGGGGTTCGGATGATAACCTGAAGGTGGACTTTTTAGGCATAGATGCAGTTGGATGGCGGTCTATGTACTTTGTCGTAATGCCCAATTAAATCTCACTATATTTATCATATCATGTATATGCATTGTTATGCCTTTCTCTATTTGTCAATTGCCCGACTGTAATTTGTTCACCCAACATGCTTTTATCTTATGGGAGAGACACCTCTAGTGAACTGTGGACCCGGTCCTATTCTTTACATAGCATACAATCTACTGCAATACTTGTTTACTGTTTTCTTGCAAACAATCATCTTCCACTCGATACGCTTAATCCTTTGTTACAGCAAGCCGGTGAGATTGACAACCTCACTGTTTCGTTGGGGCAAAGTACTTTGGTTTTGTTGTGCAGATTCCACGTTGGCGCCGGAATCCCTGTTCGCCGCATCACATTTCGCCACCATCAACCTTCAACGTGCTTCTTGGCTCCTCCTGGTTCGATTCAACCTTGGTTTCTTTCTGGGCATTGACACATGCAAAACCCTAAACCCATGGCTTGGAGTGGGTGGGATGACATGGTGCACCAGTTCCCACAACATGGGGTCACCCAAGGGTTGTGGGCCCACTTTGTGGCCTGGGTAGAGCCGTTTTGCACGTAAACCATGTGTGCGGGCTCCCGTGAGGTAGCTAGGCAAGGAGCACATGCTTTCTTCCATGGATGGTGATGTAAGTGGTGTTTGCATGCCATGCTGAAGCAGATCCCAAAAGATGGGACCACCATGCACACGCGCCGTCAGACGATCCACTGTTTTGACACCTTTTTCTGACGAGAACCCTATATTTCAGGGGTCTACACCACATGAACATGGGCATTCACACATGCAAAACCCTAAACCCATGGCTTGGAGTGGGTGGGATGACATGGTGCACCAGTGCCCACAACATGGGGTCACCCAAGGGTTGTGGGCCCACTTTGTGGCCTGGGTAGAGCCGTTTTGCACGTAAACCATGTGTGCGGGCTCCCGTGAGGTAGCTAGGCAAGGATCACATGCTTTCTTCCATGGATGGTGATGTAAGTGGTGTTTGCATGCCATGCTGAAGCAGATCCCAAAAGATGGGACCACCATGCACACGCGCCGTCAGACGATCCACTGTTTTGACACCTTTTTCTGACGAGAACCCTATATTTCAGGGGTCTACACCACATGAACATGGGCATTCACACATGCAAAACCCTAAACCCATGGCTTGGAGTGGGTGGGATGACATGGTGCACCAGTTCCCACAACATGGGGTCACCCAAGGGTTGTGGGCCCACTTTGTGGCCTGGGTAGAGCCGTTTTGCACGTAAACCATGTGTGCGGGCTCCCGTGAGGTAGCTAGGCAAGGAGCACTTGCTTTCTTCCATGGATGGTGATGTAAGTGGTGTTTGCATGCCATGTTGAAGCAGATCCCAAAAGATGGGACCACCATGCACACGCGCCGTCAGACGATCCACTGTTTTGACACCTTTTTCTGACGAGAACCCTATATTTCAGGGGTCTACACCACATGAACATGGGCATTGACACATGCAAAACCCTAAACCCATGGCTTGGAGTGGGTGGGATGACATGGTGCACCAGTGCCCACAACATGGGGTCACCCAAGGGTTGTGGGCCCACTTTGTGGCCTGGGTAGAGCCGTTTTGCACGTAAACCATGTGTGCGGGCTCCCGTGAGGTAGCTAGGCAAGGAGCACATGCTTTCTTCCATGGATGGTGATGTAAGTGGTGTTTGCATGCCATGCTGAAGCAGATCCCAAAAGATGGGACCACCATGCACACGCGCCGTCAGACGATCCACTGTTTTGACACCTTTTTCTGACGAGAACCCTATATTTCAGGGGTCTACACCACATGAACATGGGCATTCACACATGCAAAACCCTAAACCCATGGCTTGGAGTGGGTGGGATGACATGGTGCACCAGTGCCCACAACATGGGGTCACCCAAGGGTTGTGGGCCCACTTTGTGGCCTGGGTAGAGCCGTTTTGCACGTAAACCATGTGTGCGGGCTCCCGTGAGGTAGCTAGGCAAGGAGCACATGCTTTCTTCCATGGATGGTGATGTAAGTGGTGTTTGCATGCCATGCTGAAGCAGATCCCAAAAGATGGGACCACCATGCACACGCGCCGTCAGACGATCCACTGTTTTGACACCTTTTTCTGACGAGAACCCTATATTTCAGGGGTCTACACCACATGAACATGGGCATTCACACATGCAAAACCCTAAACCCATGGCTTGGAGTGGGTGGGATGACATGGTGCACCAGTGCCCACAACATGGGGTCACCCAAGGGTTGTGGGCCCACTTTGTGGCCTGGGTAGAGCCGTTTTGCACGTAAACCATGTGTGCGGGCTCCCGTGAGGTAGCTAGGCAAGGAGCACATGCTTTCTTCCATGGATGGTGATGTAAGTGGTGTTTGCATGCCATGCTGAAGCAGATCCCAAAAGATGGGACCACCATGCACACGCGCCGTCAGACGATCCACTGTTTTGACACCTTTTTCTGACGAGAACCCTATATTTCAGGGGTCTACACCACATGAACATGGGCATTCACACATGCAAAACCCTAAACCCATGGCTTGGAGTGGGTGGGATGACATGGTGCACCAGTGCCCACAACATGGGGTCACCCAAGGGTTGTGGGCCCACTTTGTGGCCTGGGTAGAGCCGTTTTGCACGTAAACCATGTGTGCGGGCTCCCGTGAGGTAGCTAGGCAAGGAGCACATGCTTTCTTCCATGGATGGTGATGTAAGTGGTGTTTGCATGCCATGCTGAAGCAGATCCCAAAAGATGGGACCACCATGCACACGCGCCGTCAGACGATCCACTGTTTTGACACCTTTTTCTGACGAGAACCCTATATTTCAGGGGTCTACACCACATGAACATGGGCATTCACACATGCAAAACCCTAAACCCATGGCTTGGAGTGGGTGGGATGACATGGTGCACCAGTTCCCACAACATGGGGTCACCCAAGGGTTGTGGGCCCACTTTGTGGCCTGGGTAGAGCCGTTTTGCACGTAAACCATGTGTGCGGGCTCCCGTGAGGTAGCTAGGCAAGGAGCACTTGCTTTCTTCCATGGATGGTGATGTAAGTGGTGTTTGCATGCCATGTTGAAGCAGATCCCAAAAGATGGGACCACCATGCACACGCGCCGTCAGACGATCCACTGTTTTGACACCTTTTTCTGACGAGAACCCTATATTTCAGGGGTCTACACCACATGAACATGGGCATTGACACATGCAAAACCCTAAACCCATGGCTTGGAGTGGGTGGGATGACATGGTGCACCAGTGCCCACAACATGGGGTCACCCAAGGGTTGTGGGCCCACTTTGTGGCCTGGGTAGAGCCGTTTTGCACGTAAACCATGTGTGCGGGCTCCCGTGAGGTAGCTAGGCAAGGAGCACATGCTTTCTTCCATGGATGGTGATGTAAGTGGTGTTTGCATGCCATGCTGAAGCAGATCCCAAAAGATGGGACCACCATGCACACGCGCCGTCAGACGATCCACTGTTTTGACACCTTTTTCTGACGAGAACCCTATATTTCAGGGGTCTACACCACATGAACATGGGCATTCACACATGCAAAACCCTAAACCCATGGCTTGGAGTGGGTGGGATGACATGGTGCACCAGTGCCCACAACATGGGGTCACCCAAGGGTTGTGGGCCCACTTTGTGGCCTGGGTAGAGCCGTTTTGCACGTAAACCATGTGTGCGGGCTCCCGTGAGGTAGCTAGGCAAGGAGCACATGCTTTCTTCCATGGATGGTGATGTAAGTGGTGTTTGCATGCCATGCTGAAGCAGATCCCAAAAGATGGGACCACCATGCACACGCGCCGTCAGACGATCCACTGTTTTGACACCTTTTTCTGACGAGAACCCTATATTTCAGGGGTCTACACCACATGAACATGGGCATTCACACATGCAAAACCCTAAACCCATGGCTTGGAGTGGGTGGGATGACATGGTGCACCAGTGCCCACAACATGGGGTCACCCAAGGGTTGTGGGCCCACTTTGTGGCCTGGGTAGAGCCGTTTTGCACGTAAACCATGTGTGCGGGCTCCCGTGAGGTAGCTAGGCAAGGAGCACATGCTTTCTTCCATGGATGGTGATGTAAGTGGTGTTTGCATGCCATGCTGAAGCAGATCCCAAAAGATGGGACCACCATGCACACGCGCCGTCAGACGATCCACTGTTTTGACACCTTTTTCTGACGAGAACCCTATATTTCAGGGGTCTACACCACATGAACATGGGCATTCACACATGCAAAACCCTAAACCCATGGCTTGGAGTGGGTGGGATGACATGGTGCACCAGTGCCCACAACATGGGGTCACCCAAGGGTTGTGGGCCCACTTTGTGGCCTGGGTAGAGCCGTTTTGCACGTAAACCATGTGTGCGGGCTCCCGTGAGGTAGCTAGGCAAGGAGCACATGCTTTCTTCCATGGATGGTGATGTAAGTGGTGTTTGCATGCCATGCTGAAGCAGATCCCAAAAGATGGGACCACCATGCACACGCGCCGTCAGACGATCCACTGTTTTGACACCTTTTTCTGACGAGAACCCTATATTTCAGGGGTCACCACATGAACATGGGCATTCACACATGCAAAACCCTAAACCCATGGCTTGGAGTGGGTGGGATGACATGGTGCACCAGTTCCCACAACATGGGGTCACCCAAGGGTTGTGGGCCCACTTTGTGGCCTGGGTAGAGCCGTTTTGCACGTAAACCATGTGTGCGGGCTCCCGTGAGGTAGCTAGGCAAGGAGCACATGCTTTCTTCCATGGATGGTGATGTAAGTGCTTGCCAAAGCAGATCCCAAAAGATGGGACCACCATGCACACGCGCCGTCAGACGATCCACTGTTTTGACACCTTTTTCTGACGAGAACCCTATATTTCAGGGGTCTACACCACATGAACATGGGCATTGACACATGCAAAACCCTAAACCCATGGCTTGGAGTGGGTGGGATGACATGGTGCACCAGTGCCCACAACATGGGGTCACCCAAGGGTTGTGGGCCCACTTTGTGGCCTGTTTTGCACGTAAACCATGTGTGCGGGCTCCCGTGAGGTAGCTAGGCAAGGAGCACATGATTTCTTCCATGGATGGTGATGTAAGTGGTGTTTGGATGCCATGGTGAAGCAGATCCCAAAAGATGGGACCACCATGCACACGCGCCGTCAGACGATCCACTGTTTTGACACCGTATTTGAGGGGTGTACACCACATGAACAAGTGCATTCACACATGCAAATTGCAAAACTCATGGCTTGAAGTGTGTTAAATGACATGGTGCACCACTGCCGACAATATGGGGTCATCCCAGGGTTGGTCAAAAAAGTGCCAGAAACAGGCTCCAAAGGTAGGGTAAACGGCCTCATTTCTAAGCATGTTTTTTTTCGACCTTGTCTAAATGACCCAAATAAATTTCCTAGACATCTACTTTATATGTATAGACTGTTTTTGAAGATTTTATTTTTTTTGGATTTTCTCTGAAATTTTTAGGAATATTTGAATATACAGCAATCTGATTGGCTGGACTCCTTTTTTTTCCTGAACACGGGTGGGGGTTCCGAGCGGGCACGCTAGATGGACTGTTGGGCCGTGTTGCGGTCTGGCCTTGTGCCCGTTGTGCAATGCGCCGGCCTAGGCCTGCATGCGCGGGAAGCGACGACGACGGCATGCATGCGCCCCGCAGCAGTGACTCAGCTATGCATGCATCGCCACGACGTCGCCATGAATGAGCCAGCAAGCCCCGTTTAAGTGCGGTCGATTCAGCTGATAGCAGACGCGCCGCCCCGTTTCAGTGTAAAACGACAACGACACGGGACACCCCCTCGATTAATGTGCGAAACGGCAACGGCTACATGCACGCGTCACTCGCGTCGTTTCATCGCCAAACAACAATCTTCGTCTCCCACACCACATTTTTCTAGCCTATTTATACGTCTACATTCCTCTCCCACACACCACCCAGCTCCACTCCAGACACGACGCCCTTCATCCTTTCCTAGAACCCCAAAGCACCACCAGAAGATGCAGTACGTCGGACCGACCTTCGTTCGGCCGCCTACCGTGCCAGAGCTGCGCTACCCGCCGGGCGTCCTCGTCGAGCGCACGCTCCGTGTGTGGGCGCAATCCAGGTGGAGGAGCCCCGTCGAGCTCGCCGACGCATTCTTCACCGCCGGCTTCGCCCACCTCCCACCGGGCTCGCCGCCGATGTTCCACCTCGAGGAGGTTCGTGACGGCGTCACCCTCAAGTTGCTCACGGTCACCCTCACCAACCCGTGGGACGCGTACGAGCTCCTCGGCCAAGTGTTCTGGTGCGGCTGCGAGTCAATCTTCTTCACGACGTACAACATCTTCACCAACTGCGAGTGCATCTTCCCCACCGAAAACCAGATGCACTGCCTCCCCTACGAGGAGTGAGGTGTTGATGACGTACGGTGGTCGAGTAGCGCGGCCAGGGTGGAAGAAAGTTGAGGAGGAATTTCGTGAAGCTTGTCATGCATGTTTCTCTACTTTTTAGTTTTATCGTGTTTATTTAAAATGCCGTGTTTTTATATATTGTACCGTGTCGTGTCCCTGGACTTATCTATGTAACGACGGTGGTACTTGTTTACATCCTTATTTATGTAAGTGACATATTTATGTAATCTAAGTGAGTCTCTATGTGTGTTCAAACCTGTTCGTCCTCAAATGACTACTATTTCTTGTACCAAATTGTTTACAAAACCCAACAAAAAAACAAAAAATTCTAATCCACTAAGACAAGAATTTTAGCTATTTTCAATTTTTTAAGTTGTTATTCATATATATTACAAATTTAGTGTTAAGATTCATATTGAATTATCTATTTCATATTCAATTAGTGAATTAGTGAATTGTATATAATAGACTACACAAAGATCTGTGTGTTGAAAAATGTACAAACATGCATTTAATAACCTAACGGAAGTGATAAAATGACTATAGATACCTTTATTACTTGTGAGTGTCAATATGTATCTATCCGTCCCACTGGTTACCAGACTACCCCTGCGAGACGACTTCCCACGAGGTGTGCGGTTCGAGTCGCGGCAACACCCATTTTTTGCTTCATTTTTTTTGATATTTAATATGTACCACCTCAACTAGCCTAATGGGCCTAATTTGGTTGGAGATGGCCCATTAGTCAAATCTAGATTGGGCTATCCGCTGCGATTATTGTTGCTGTTAAATGAGATAGTTGTTCCTGTTTTATATGTAGCCTAATGGGCCTAATTGGATGGAGTTGGCCCATTAGTCAAGTCTAGATTGGGCTGCTGTCTGCTGTGAGTGTTGTAGCTGTGAAATGAGCTATTTGTTGTTGTTGACTGAGAGATTTGTTGCTGTCAAGTATCACATAAGATAACAACTCCACCCTACTGCCAACACGCCGTCTTTATTTTAGATTACCAGAGGTTTTCCCCCATTTCCACTGGAAAATACCTTATCAATTATGTACAAATCGTCTGCAACACAACTGAGCAAAACTGACAATACATTTCCTATAATCAAACGCTTACTTTGGCAAAATCTTTGTCACTTGGTGAATTGAAGCATGGGAGTTGTGCTAGTGTGTCCTACCTATCTGTTTGGTTTGTGTAATGGATTTAGATGGCGGTTGTTTTCAGTGTGTGATCACTGCTCTAAACCTGTTCCAGGCTTTTCTGGTATTTCGGAGTTGGTTGGGATGGCAGCCAATCTCCCCAGTAAACCCTGTTTTCCTTTTATTTTGTTGGTGTCTAGTTTTAATCCTGTAATAGACTTGGCTTCTTTTTCAATGAAATTGGGGCTGGGGGGCAACCTGATCTAAAAAATCTTTGTCACTACATCATGCTAACAGGCTAGATCAACAGCAGCAAATAGAACATGCTTACCTAGCATCCAAGCACACAACAGGGCCAAGCATGCACAACACATCAGCATATGTAGTAAGCACATCATACACATGCTTAAACACTAAGCATACTTAATTAGAAACATAGTTCACACATACTTAAATAGAAACATAGTTCACAACAGCATTAACCAAGTTTTAACACCACAAGCACGACAGAGTTTAACATAAACACACAACTAAAGAAAGAGGCATCAGGTAGGCAGGCAGGTCGGCAGGCAGGTAGGCAGGCAGGTCGGCACCATCCTCCGCATGCTCCTACTGCCGGGGGGCGTACTTCTTGAGGAACAGGCCGTAGGCGGCATGCTTGGCCCTGATGTGTGCGGGTGTCTGCCCGCTGCCAACACCAGTGTAGGTGGCATGCTGGTACATGCCGAGGAAGTCCGTCGGCATTTCCTTGCGGCTGCACCAGGGGCACTTGAACCTCCCTGGGCCAAGAAGGTAGCGAATCTCCCCAGACCTAAGCCTGCGGAGAACATGCCTGCTCTTCTGGTCCCTATCCTCCCGGTCAGAACCGACTTCATCCGAAGGATCCTCCTGTTAAATGAAGTAAATTAGGTTAATTAGCTGCTATTGCATACAAACAATGTAATGACTATAAATAGAAAAGGAATGAAAACAATGCAAAGTAATTATTTGTATAAATGCACATTAGTTAGTAACTATACATACCATATCTAATTTAAACAAAAACTAGTGTTTGGAATGGAACAAGTGGCAATACCACTTGGTTAGCAAAAGAAAGGCCTTGGTGGAGATAATCATTAGGTTGACAAGCCAACCCATTGCATCTACCCAAGCAGCTCACTCATCTGGTGACTCACCATTAGGTGAAAGAGGTGAAGACACACAGTAATGCATTACTGCCGACCTAGCAAGCCACAAGGCTTGCTATAAAAAGCACATTGCCCAACAGATAAGCTTGTACATCACCAAAGGACTCAACATCAACATCTGCAGTTCATCAGTTCATCCACAAACCAACCATCACTGGAACACCATGGTGACATAAAACTGAAGAACAACATCTGGAGCTAGGAGGAGAAGGGCAAGCTTTAACCACAAGATCAAGCAAACCATCACAGAAGAAAAACACTATGTCTAGAAGCTGGAGAAAGGTATACTTGATACCTGGAAAGGATCCAGAGGATCCAATCCATCAATATGCATGCTCAAATCACACCAATGAGCAGATGCTCAAAAGGTATTAGTCATCACTTCGTATAGACCAAGTGATGCTAGCAATATTTGAGGCAAACAAAAACTTGGAGTGCCCAGTAGATGCAGATATGCAAAATAGTATGAAATACAAGCATATCCAAGTATAAACCAGATACACACAAAGCTTTGACAGCCACATACACCACCTAGCTATTAAACCATCAGAAACCCTTATTTTCTTCATAAAACAATCATAGTGGCATTCATATGTATGATACCCTACTGTGAGGATCTCTATTAATAAAAACCAACAGTTTATCCATCAAGGTGAGCAACCAGTAGCAGTAGCAAGAGCTACTGAGGTCACATCAAACCTAGTAAGCCACAGCCATAGCATCAATCATCATAATATGGACAGATTCAGATTGTGATGAATATTAATCCAACAATAGTTGGCATCCATCCATTCTTCTCAAACAAATTGAATCATTACCAATACACAGTTCATCAATAAAGAATTCCAGTGAATATCCTTACACAGCAAGCAACCATAGTTCAATTAGTAACAATAACAACACCAAATGATCAAGTTTACAGTAGCATGACTTGCACATGACACTCTAGTGAAGGCAAAGCTCCAGTCAAGAAATCAAGAAATCAAGGCAGTGATTACTTAGAACAGGCTCAAGGGGCTGGCCCGCGGCAAAGGCCGGCTGAGGAGCAGCCGGCTGGAGCCGTGGCCGGCTGCCTTGGGAGTCGGCTGGTTCAAAGTCCACGCTGGCCTGCTATAGCATTAATGTGGCTAGGCCGGCATCAACTTGTCTTATCCGGCTTGGTATACCTCTCCCTGACATGGTCCGGGTTGGTGAGGCTTGCAGGAGAAGGAACTGGGAAGGTAGTCCGGCTCCTAAAGTCCACGATGATCTCACCTTCCGTAAAGGGCGGGGCACTGTAGAGCAACAGTGCCTCCGCCGGACAGGGCAGCATGGCGCCGTACGGCTACAGGTCATGATGGCGACAGGGACATCTCCTCTCCATACCGCTGACCCCGGCAGGCGGATGGGACAGGCCATGAGGCCTCAACGGCTCCTGACGTCAACGCCTCGGGAAGGAGCAGAAGCCGAAGCCGGCCAGTCGGCCACTAGGTCTTAGGGACTTGTATGTAAAGTGCCAGCGTCTATATAAGCTGCACTACCCCCTCGTGCGGGGGAGGATCGATCACTCCATACTCTTTCTAGTCTCAGAGCTGCCCTGAGATCATCATCTCCCTTAGCCTACCAGGAGCAGCCGGATACAGCTCAAGGAGCACCATTGTACTGTGATACATCTTATACACTCATAGCAGGAGTAGAGGTGTTACCTCCATCGGAGGGCCTCGAACCTGGGTACGTCGCCGTGTCGCTCGTCCCCATACCCGCATCCGGATACCGCCGTAGATCATACAAGGAACCACTCTCATTAGCCACCCTATGGCATATGCCGTGACGATACCACGACATTTGGCGCCCACCGTGGCTCCTCGGCCGGTGTCTTCATCCGGACGGGCCTCACCATCACCACCGGCGAGCGGGTCGCAGGCTTGATCTGGAGATCTGCCTCGACTGCGTCGCGACAACGCTGGCTGCTTCGCCGCGACCCGCCATTCAGCTGCGGCGGCAACGTCATCAGCTTCGGCGGCTTCGACGTCTACGTTGCCACCGTCGCACCACCGCGCTACCCGCGCCGATCTGCGCCGCGCAAGCCCTCCTCCGGAGCCGGCGCCAGCCTCGCATCGCCAGCCCCTGTGTCATGCAGAGGTCATGGCAACCGCGATGACGCCGGCGACAAGTCCACGCGCGTCCGCGGTCCTGAGTTGGAGCGCACGCGAAGGACGCGCGCATTGATCGTCGCAAACGTATCTATAATTTCTTATGTTCCATGCTACTTTTATTACAATACTTGAGTGTTTTATACATACTTTACAGCGTTATTTTACATTTTCCGGCACTAACCTATTAACAAGATGCCGAAGTGCCAGTTGCTGTTTTCCTGCTGTTTTTGGTTTCAGAAATCCTAGTAAGGAAATATTCTCGGAATTGGACGAAATCAACGCCAGGGTCCTATTTTTGCACGAAGCTTCCGAAGACCGGATAACGGTTGGGCGACGAGGGCGCCGCACACCGTGGCCGCGCGGCCAGGCTAGGGCCCGCGCGCCCTTGTTGTGGGGCCTCGTGTCACCCTGACCTACCCTTCCGCCTACTTAAAGCCTCCGTCGCGAAACCCCCGTACCGAGAGCCACGATACGGAAAACATTACTGAGAGGCCGCCGCCGCAATCCCATCTCGGGGATTCAGGAGATCGCCTCCGCACCTGCCGGAGAGGGGAATCATCACCGGAGGGGCTCTACATCATCATGCCCGCCTCCGGATTGATGCGTGATTAGTTCATCCTTGGACTATGGGTCCATAGCAGTAGCTAGATGGTTGTCTTCTCCGCTTGTGCTTTCATTGTTATAGATCTTGTGAGCTACCTAACATGATCAAGATCATCTATTTGTAATGCTACATGTTGTGTTTGGTGAGATCCGATGAATAGAGAATACTATGTTAAGTTGATTATCAATCTATCATATATGTGTTGTTTATGTTCTTGCATGCTCTCCGTTGCTAGTAGAGGCTCTGGCCAAGTTGATACTCGTAACTCCAAGAGGGGTAATTATGCTCGATAGTGGGTTCATGCCTCCATTAAATCTGGGACAGTGACAGAAAGTTCTAAGGTTGTGGATGTGTGATACGTCTCCAACGTATCGATAATTTCTTATGTTCCATGCTACTTTATTGATGATACCTACATGTTTTATGCACATTATATGTCATATTTATGCATTTTCCGGAACTAACCTATTAACAAGATGCCGAAGAGCTTGCTGTTTTCTGCTGTTTTTGGTTTCAGAAATCCTAGTAAAGAAATATTCTCGGAATTGGACGAAACTTTCGCCCAGGTCCTATTTTTGCACGAAGCTTCCAGAAGACCGAAGAGATAACGAAGTGGGGCCACGAGGCAGCCAGAGGCGGCGGCGCGGCCCCGGCCGCCACCGACACCGGGCCCCTCGTGTGGCCCCCGTGTTGCTTCCGCCTACTTAAAGCCTCCGTCGCGAAACCCCCGTACCGAGAGCCACGATACGGAAAACCTTACCGAGACGCCGCCGCGAATCCCATCTCGGGATTCAGAGATCGCCTCCAGACTGCGGGAGGGATTCATCTCCGAGGACTCTTCATCGCCATGATCGCCTCCAGAGTGATGAGTGAGTAGTTCACCCCTGGACCATGGGTCCATAGCAGTAGCTAGATGGTCGTCTTCTCCTTGTTGTGCTTCATTGTTGGATCTTGTGAGCTGCCTAACATGATCAAGATCATCTATCCGTAATACTATATGTTGTGTTTGTCGGGATCCGATGGATAGAGAGTACTATGATTATGGTGATTATCAATCTATTGTTTATGTGTTGTTTATGATCTTGCATGCTCTCCGTTATTAGTAGAGGCTCTGGCCAAGTTTTTACTCTTAACTCCAAGAGGGAGTGTTTATGCTCGATAGTGGGTTCATGCCTCCATTGAATCTGGACAGTGACAGAAAGTTCTAAGGTTGTGGATGTGTTGTTGCCACTAGGGATAAAACATTGATTCTATGTCTAAGGATGTAGTTGTCGATTACATTACGCACCATACTTAATGCAATTGTCTGTTGCTTTGCAACTTAATACTGGAGGGGGTTCGGATGATAACCTGAAGGTGGACTTTTAGGCATAGATGCAGTTGGATGGCGGTCTATGTACTTTGTCGTAATGCCCAATTAAATCTCACTATATTTATCATATCATGTATATGCATTGTTATGCCTTTCTCTATTTGTCAATTGCCCGACTGTAATTTGTTTACCCAACATGCTTTTATCTTATGGGAGAGACACCTCTAGTGAACTGTGGATCCCGGTCCTATTCTTTACATAGCATACAATCTACTGCAATTGTGTTTACTGTTTTCTTGCAAACAAACATCTTCCACTCGATACGTTTAATCCTTTGTTACAGCAAGACGGTGAGATTGACAACCTCACTGTTTCATTGGGACAAAGTACTTGGATTGTGTTGTGCAGGTTCCGCGTTGGCGCCGGAATCCCTGGTGTTGCGCCGCATCACATTTCGCGACCATCAACCTTCAACGTGCTTCTTGGCTCCTACTGGTTCGATTAAACTTGGTTTCTTTCTGAGGGAAAACTTGCGCTGTGCGCATCATACCTTCCTCTTGGGGTTCCCAACGGACGTGTACATCTACGCGCATCAATCACTTTTTCTGGCGCCGTTGCCGGGGAGATCAAGACACGCTGCAAGGGGAGTCTCCACTTCTCAATCTCTTTACTTTGTTTTTGTCTTGCTTTATTTTATTTACTACTTTGTTTGCTGCACCTAAACAAAATACAAAAAAAATTAGTTGCTAGTTTTACTTTATTTACTGTCTTGCTCTCTATATCAAAAACACAAAAAAATTAGTTACTCGCATTTACTTCATCTAGTTTGCTTTATTTATTGTCTTGCACTCTATATCAAAAATATAAAAAAATTTAGTTACTTTTGTTACCATGTCTAGCTCTGAACCTGTTACTTCTTCACCTGAAGAATTAGTCTTCACTTTTAAACAAGGGGATGAGGAGAGTTTTAAGGATGCTTGGTCTAGAATTTTTACTTCTTATCGTAAAACTGAACCTCAAATGACTCTAAGTTTGCTCCTTAGTAATTTTTATTTTGGTCTTATGGTTCGCTATAGATATGCTTTGGACACTTTAGTAGGAGGAGATTTCCTTCATTGTAATGGGGATCAAGCTTTTAATGCCATAAAGAAATTGGTTACATCACATGATTCAGCTAATAACTTTGATTCAGCCCTTATTAGCATTTATAATAGATTAAACACTCTTGAGACAAGGGCATCTTGCTTGAATGAAAATTATAGATATGTTCGTAACCGTCTTGACCAAGTTTTAATGAACTCTGAACCTTCATTATGGGATCCTACTATTAAAATTGTTATCGGTGACCAAACTCTTCATGCCAATTGTGATATTATGTCTGAATTTTGCTTAATGCCTAAGAGTATTCATGAATCTTTGCAACTTTGGGGATTCGTTGAAGGAGGAGAAGGAATAACTCTTATTGATAACTCTGTTATAATCCCTAAAGGAATAGCTGCGGGTGTGCATACAACCATTCTTGGTAGAACAATATCCATTGATTATCTTGTTATTGAATGTGCAGGAACAGGACAAATCACACTCGGAAGATCCCTGCTGAAACTATTGGGGGCAGTCATAGATATGGGAGAAGGCACCCTAAAATTCACCTCTACACCTGGGGGTAGACATGTATTCCCTAAACCAAAGAGTAAGAAAAAGAACAAGAAAGGTAAGGGTAAAGCCCAAGGTAATGATGATGCCTCATCTCTTGAAAATACTTAATTGATTTGCACTTTCTGCGCCTAGCTGAAAGGCGTTAAAGAAAAGCGCTTATGGGAGACAACCCATGTTTTTACCTACAGCAATTTTTTGTTTTGTTGAGTCTTGGAAGTTGTTTACTACTGTAGCAACCTCTCCTTATCATGTTTTTGTGCCAAGTAAAGTTTCTATGTCAAAGTTGATGTTATATTTGGGATCGCTGCGCAGAAACAGCATTGCTGTCTGTCACGAATCTGGGCACAGTTCTCTGTAGAAAATTCGAAAAAATCTGCCAATTTACGAGCGTGATCCTCAGATATGTACGCAACTTTCATTAGTTTTGAGTTTTTCCATTTGAGCAAGTCTGGTGCCAGCTTTAAATTCGTCTTTACGGACTGTTCTGTTTTTGACAGATTCTGCCTTTTATTTCGCATTGCCTCTTTTGCTATGTTGGATTTATTTCTTTGATCCACTAATGTCCAGTAGCATTATGCAATGTCCAGAAGTGAAAATAATGATTGTGTCACCTCTGAATGAGTGAATTATTAATTGTGCACTAACCCTCTAATGAGTTTGCTTGAAGTTTGGTGTGAAGGAAGTTTTCAAGGGTCAAGAGAGGAGAATGATATACTATGATCAAGAGGAGTGAAAGCTCTAAGCTTGGGGATGCCCCCGTGGTTCATCCCTGCATATTTTAAGAAGACTCAAGCGTCTAAGCTTGGGGATGCCCAAGGCATCCCCTTCTTCATCGACAACATCATCAGGTTCCTCCCCCGAAACTATATTTTTATTCAGTCACATCTTGTGTTCTTTACTTGGAGCGTTGGTTTGTTTTCGTTTTTGTTTTTGTTTGAATAAAATGGATCCTAGCATTCACTTTGTGGGAGAGAGACACGCTCCGCTGTTGCATATGGACACATGTGTCCTTAGGCTTTACTCATAATGTTCAAGGCGAAGTTTCTTCTTCGTTAAATTGTTATATGGTTGGAATTGGAAAATGCTACATGTAGTAATTCTAAAATGTCTTGGATAATGTGATACTTGGAAATTGTTGTGCTCATGTTTAAGCTCTTGCATCATATGCTTTGCACCCATTAATGAAGAAATACATAGAGCTTGCTAAAATTTGATTTGCATATTTGGTCTCTCTAAAGTCTAGATAATATCTAGTATTGAGTTTTGAAAACAAGGAAGACGGTGTAGAGTCTTATAATGTTTACAATATGTCTTTTATGTGAGTTTTGCTGCACTTGTTCATCCTTGAGTTTGCTTCAAATAACCTTGCTAGCCTAAACCTTGTATCGAGAGGGAATACTTCTCATGCATCCAAAATCCTTGAGCCAACTACTATGCCATTTGTGTCCACCATACCTACCTACTACATGGTATTTCTCCGCCATTCCAAAGTAAATTGCTTGAGTGCTACCTTTAAAATTCCATCATTCACCTTTGCAATATATAGCTCATGGGACAAAATAGCCTTAAAAACTATCGTAGTATTGAATATGTACTTATGCACTTTATATTTTATTAAGTTGCTTGTTGTGCGATAACCATGCTTCGGGGAACGCCATCAACTATTGTTGAATATCATGTGAGTTGCTATGCATGTCCGTCTTGTCTGAAGGATCTATCATTTTAGTGGTTGGAGCATGCAAAATTGTTAGAGAAGAACATTGGGCCGCTAACTAAAGCCATGAATCATGGTGGAAGTTTCAGTTCTGGACATATATCCTCAATCTCATATGAGAATAATGACTTTGCTACATGCTTATGCATTAAAGAGGAGTCCATTATCTGTTGTCCATGTTGTCCCGGTATGAATGTCTAAGTTGAGAATAATCAAAAGCGAGAAATCCGAAATGCGAGCATTCTCCTTGGACCTTTGTACAGGCGGCATGGAGGTACCCCTTTGTGACACTTGGGTGAAACATGGCATGCAAAGATCCGGTAGTCCAAGCTAAGTAGGACGAGGTGCGGGCACTATTAGCATACTATGCATGAGGCTTGCAACTTGTAAGATATAATTTACATAACTCATATGCTTTGTTACTACCGTTGACAAAATTGTTTCATGTTTTCAAAATAAAAGCTCTAGCACAAATACAGCAATCGATGCTTTCCTCTTTGAAGGACCATTCTTTTACTTTTATTGTTGAGTCAGTTTACCTATCTCCTTCCACCTTAAGAAGCAAACACTTGTGTGAACTGTGCATTGATTCCTACATACTTGCATATTGCACTTGTTATATTTCTTTATGTTGACAATATCCATGAGATATACATGTTATAAGTTCAAAGCAACCGCTGAAACTTAATCTTCCTTTGTGTTGCTTCAACACCTTTACTTTGATTTATTGCTTTATGAGTTAACTCTTATGCAGGACTTATTGATGCTTGTCTTGAAGTACTATTCATGAAAAGTCTTTGCTTTATGATTCATTGTTTACTCATGTCATTACCTTTGTTTTGATCGCTGCATTCATTACATATGTTTACAAATAGTATGATCAAGATTATGATGGCATGTCACTGAAATTATCTTTGTTATCGTTTTACCTGCTCGGGACGAGCAGAACTAAGGGATGCTGATACGTCTCCAACGTATCGATAATTTCTTATGTTACATGCTACTTTATTGATGATACCTACATGTTTTATGCACATTATATGTCATATTTATGCATTTTCTGGAACTAACCTATTAACAAGATGCCGAAGAGACAGTTGCTGTTTTCTGCTGTTTTTGGTTTCAATCCTAGTAAAGAAATATTCTCGGAATTGGACGAAACTTTCGCCTGGGTCCTATTTTTGCACGAAGCTTCCAGAAGACCGAAGAGATAACGGTGGGGCCACGAGGCAGCCAGAGGCCAGGCGGCGGCCCAGTGCCCTGGCCGCGCCGACCTACTGGGCCCTCGTGCCCCCGCGTTGCTCTTCCGCCTACTTAAAGCCTCCGTCGCGAAACCCCAAACCGAGAGCCACGATACTAAACCTTACCGAGACGCGCCGCCGAATCCCATCTCGGGGATTCAGGAGATCGCTCCGGCACCTGCCGAGAGGGGATTCATCTCCGGAGGACTCTTCATCGCCATGATCGCCTCCGGAGTGATGAGTGAGTAGTTCACCCCTGGACCATGGGTCCATAGCAGTAGCTAGATGGTCGTCTTCTTCTTGTTGTGCTTCATTGTTGGATCTTGTGAGCTGCCTAACATGATCAAGATCATCTATCTGTAATACTATATGTTGTGTTTGTCGGGATCCGATGGATAGAGAGTACTATGATTATGGTGATTATCAATCTATTGTTTATGTGTTGTTTATGATCTTGCATGCTCTCCGTTATTAGTAGAGGCTCGGCCAAGTTTTTACTCTTAACTCCAAGAGGGAGTGTTTATGCTCGATAGTGGGTTCATGCCTCCATTGAATCTGGGACAGTGACAGAAAGTTCTAAGGTTGTGGATGTGCTGTTGGGATAAAACATTGATTCTATGTCTAAGGATGTAGTTGTCATTACATTACGCACCATACTTAATGCAATTGTCTTTGCAAACTTAATACCGGAGGGGGTTCGGATGATAACCTGAAGGTGGACTTTTCAGGCATAGATGCAGTTGGATGGCGGTCTATGTACTTTGTCGTAATGCCCAATTAAATCTCACTATATTTATCATATCATGTATATGCATTGTTATGCCTTTCTCTATTTGTCAATTGCCCGACGTAATTTGTTCACCGAACATGCTTTTATCTTATGGGAGAGACACCTCTAGTGAACTGTGGATCCCGGTCCTATTCTTTACATAGCATACAATCGCAATTGTGTTTCTGTTTTCTTGCAAACAAACATCTTCCACTCGATACGTTTAATCCTTTGTTACAGCAAGTCGTGAGATTGACAACCTCACCGTTTCGCTGGGACAAAGTACTTGGGTTGTGTTGTAGGTTCCGTTGGCGCCGGAATCCCAGGCGCCGCATCACATTTCGCGACCATCAACCTTCAACGTGCTTCTTGGCTCCTACTGGTTCGATTAAACCTTGGTTTCTTTCTGAGGGAAAACTTGCCGTGCGCATCATACCTTCCTCTTGGGGTTCCCAACGGACGTACATCTACGCGCATCAATGTGTTGTTGCTACTAGGGATAAAACATTGATGCTTTGTCTAAGGATATTTGTGTTGATTACATTACGCACCATACTTAATGCAATTATCTGTTGTTCGCAACTTAATACCGGAAGGGGTTCGGATGATAACCTGAAGGTGGATTATTTAGGCATAGATGCATGCTGGATAACGGTCTATGTACTTTGTCGTAATGCCCTGATTAAATCACATAGTAATCATCGTTGATATGTATTGAATCTTTATTTGTCAATTGCTCACCTGTAATTTGTTCACCCAGCATGCTAGTTATCTTATTGGAGAGACACCACTAGTGAACTGTGGACCCCGATTCATTCTTTACATCTGAATACATTCTACTATTTTTACTGTTCTTTGCAAACAAACACCATCTTCCACTCGATACGCTTAATCCTTTGTTTTCAGCAAGCCGGTGAGATTGACAACCTCATTGATGCAAAGTACTTTGATTGTGTTGTGCAGGTTCCACATTGGCGCCGGTTTCACTGGTGGCGCCGCACTACATTCCTCCACCAACAACCTTCACATGCTTCTTGGCTCCCTGGTTCGATTACTTGGTTTCTTTAGGGAAAACTGCCATTGCGATCATACCTTCCTCTTGGGGTTCCCAACGGATTTGCACATCTACGCGCATCAAGCTCTTTTTCTGGCGCCATTGCCGGGGATCTGAAGAAAGTTACACCACAAAGATTTCTATCTCCCACGTCAACCGCACGCCAGCTCTTTTTGCGCCGTTGGGGAGATCAAGACACGCTGCAAGGGAGTCTCCACTTCCAATCTCTTTACTTTGTTTTTGTCTTGCTTTACTTTATTTTTATTTTCTGTCTTGTTTGCTTCATATTAAAAACAAAAAAATTAGTTACTTTATTTACTGTCTTATTTACTAGCTCTATATCAAAAACACAAAAATTAGTTACTTGCATTTAATTTATTTTGTTATCATGTCTAGTCATGTACTTGCTTTTATTTTCACTAGTTAGGCATAATGGAAAACAATAAAAAAATTAGAGATCTTTATGAACTTTATCTTGAACTAGCAAAAATGCCCGTGCGCTGCAACGGAGAACAAAACGCAGATGCAAGTATTGTCAAAATTGATTTTTAACTCTCTAAGATTGAAATACAAAACTATCTAGTAGGATTAACCAAAGCCAACAGCAAATAACCCCTCTTGATGGCACAAACAACGCAGTACAGACCTAGAACATCAATGTAGCAAAAGTAGGTCTAGGTGATGGCCTAAATATAAAATTTAGCAAAGCCAACATCACAAAGAACAATTAACCCAAATTGATGGCACAAAGAACGTATTACAGACCTAGAACAACAATGTGGAGAAAGTAGTCTTGGGTGATGACCTAAATATAAGAGCCCGATTCATAATACAATCAAATCCAGCTAGTTCCACTACACTGGGATGAGCCGTACCAATCAACTATGCTGGGGAGCCATTATATTTCAAGATCGACTCTCACATTTGTAACAAAAAAAGCTAGGCACCAATCTAAGCAAAGCTCTAATATCTTATATCCTACAGTCCCAACAAAAAAAAAAGATATAGCTGACTTAGAGGTTTCAGCTTTACTCAGCTCAACCATCAGAAAGCATATTCGTTTCAGCTCACACAATGTTTGGCCGCGGCTGAGGGAAAAAAAAAACTGGGAGCGGATCGGGATGCCGGATGTGAGCGCCGGCCGACAGGATTGGGAAGGCAGCAACATCTTGTACGAGAGTTTGAGCATTTGTACCTCAGTACATGTGGTGCGCGATAATGAACTATACTCATTTTCTTATGAAGGCTGTGATTTCCGCGGACACGTGAGATCACTCCGCACCTGCACACTAACGCGACATGCGACCCGCCATAGCGTAACGTGGGAAACGAACTCCACGAGCTCGCCACAACTTGCCCAAGGTGCCGCCCCATGCGCCGGCCGGTGGCACAAAGCGAGCTACGCATTGATCTGCATAGATCAGCCGTGGCGAGAACACCTCAGGTCAATGTTCGAGTGGCTACGGACGATTTATTTTTCAGGAACCGCTCCTTCACTCCATGCCGGCGACGAGAAGCAGGTCAGGAGGTCCTCGACGGTTGTCTATCTGCATCACGATCCAGCCCGAAATCAATAGTCGATCTCACGTGTATATATGTTCGCCGCGGCACCAAGAGTACTGCTGTCCGACCCTTCGGCGGTCGGCGCAGTCCCCTGCAGCTTCCAGGTTGTCTATCGACGGTGGCCTCCGTGCGCCGTCTCTAATTCTGGCAACGCCTATCCAGCACGCCTCCTCTTCCCAGCGTGGCACAGCTCCGATACCTTCGTTATCCATGGCGAGCCAAGGCGAAGCCCACTTGATCGAGTTCCGAGAGATTGGCCTGGCTGCGTAGTAAATCGTCGTTTGGAACCTGGCACATAGGTATTTAAATTCATGCTCGATCAACCGGGTTCGAGCCGGACTCATCTGCAGGATCTTAGGACGGAAAAAGGATTCCATGTAAGTCGTGTTGTATCAGGATTCCCTGGGAAACTTAGCATCGTATAGGTCGGACGAAAACGTATTGATGTATTGACCAAAGCGCATTATGACGGACCGAACCAAGGAAACGTTAGCTCCTTTATTATTAGGTATAGATATAGATTAGGACATGATGTGTTTGAAGAGAAAATTAAAAACCCATGGAACTTTGTTTGCAAAATAGTTGTAGCAATGTTATTAGCATGAACTCTTTGAACACCATTATTGCTAAAGCTATGGAAGAATTTAAGCTTGGGGAAGCTGGTTTTGAGGAGCATGATGTTTTTAGTCCCCCAAGCATGGAGGAGAAAATTTACTTGGATGATACTTTACCTCCTATATATAATGTTTGCAATGATGAATATGATATTTTCAGTCCACCTACTATTGAGGAGAAAATTAATTATGATGACAATATGCCTCCTATATATGATGATTATGGTGATGAGAATAATAATGATAGCTACTTTATTGAATTTTCTCCCACTACAATTAATAGTAATGATTATGTTTATGTGGAGAGTAATGATTTTATGCATGTGGCTCATGACAAGAATGCTTTATGTGATAGTTATATTGTTGAGTTTGTTCATGGTGCTACTGAAAGTTATTATGAGAGAGGGAAACATGGTTATATGCATCTTAATAATATTAAGTTTCCCCTCTTTATGTTGAGAATCTTGAAATTGCGCTTGTGTTGCTTTTCTATGCTTGCCACTTTGTTCTTCATGAATCTATTTGTGTACAAGATTCATTTTCATAGGAAGTGGGTTAGGCTTAAATGTGTTTTAAATTTGCTTCTTGCTTCAACGCTTATTTCTTGCGAGTATCATTAAAATTACTGAGCCCATCTTAATGGCTATAAAGAAAGAACTTCTTGGGAGATAACCCATGTGTTTATTTTACTACAGCAATTTTTGTTTTGTTGAGTCTTGGAAGTTGTTTACTACTGTAGCAACCTCTCCTTATCATGTTTTTGTGCCAAGTAAAGTTTCTATGTTAAAGTTGATGTTATATTTGGGATCGCTGCGCAGAAACAGCATTGCTGTCTGTCACGAATTCTGGCATAAGTCTCTGTATAAAATTCTAAAAAATCTGCAAATTTACGAGCGTGATTCTCAGATATGTACGCAACTTTCATTAGTTTTGAGTTTTTCCATTTGAGCAAGTTAAGTGCCCAGTCCAGAAGCATCTTTACGGACTGTTCTGTTTGACAGATTCTGTCTTTTATTTCGCATTGCCGCTTTTGCTATGTTGAATGAGTTTCTTTGTTCCATTAACTTTCAGAAGATTTGTGCAATGTCCAGAAGTGTTAAGAATGATTGTGTCACCTCTGAATATGTGAATTTGTGGTTATGCACTAACCCTCTCATGAGTTTGCTTGAAGTTTGTGTGAAGGAAGTTTTGAAGGGTCAAGAGAAGAGGATGATATACTATGATCAAGAAGAGTGAAGGTCTAAGCTTGGGGATGCCCCCGTGGTTCATCCCTGCATATTTTAAGAAGACTCAAGCATCTAAGCTTGGGATGCCCAAGGCATCCCCTTCTTCATCGACATTATCAGGTCACTTCTAGAAACTATATTTTTATTCCGTCACATTCTTATGTTCTTTACTTGGAGCGTCGGTTTGTTTTTATTTTTGTTTTGTTTTGAATAAAGTTGGATCTCACCATTCTTATATTGGAGATATTACGCTCCGCTTTTCATATGGAACACTTGTGTTCTTAATTGTGCTTTAATGTTCATGGCGAAGGCTTATTGCTTCGTTAAATTGCTATTTGGTTGGAATTGGAAAATGATGCATATGGTTTGACAATTTGGCAATTGTTTGAGCTCTCATAGATCATGTTTAAGCTCTTGCATCATGTAGTTTAATCCATTAATGAAGAACTACTGAGAGCTTGTTTAATTTGGTTTGCATGATTGATCTCTCTAAGTCTAGATATTTTCGGTAAAGTGTTTGAACAACAAGGAAGACAGTGTAGAGCCTTATAATGCTTGCAATATGTTCTTGTGTGAGTTTTGTTGTACCTGTTCATACTTGTGTTTGCTTCAAACAACCTTGCTAGCCCAAACCTTGTACTGAGAGGAAATGCTTCTCGTGCATCCAAATACCTTGAGCCAAACTCCATGCCATTTGTGTCCACCATATCTACCTATTATGTGGTATTTTTCCGCCATTCCAAAGTAAATTACTTGAGTGCTACCTTTAAATTTCATTCCTCTACCTTTACAATATATAGCTCATGGGACAAATAGCTTAAAAACTATTGTGGTGATGAATATGTAGTTATGTGTTTTAATTCTTATAAGTTGCTTGTTGAGCGGTAACCATGTTTTCCGGGGACGCCATCAACTTTATCTTTGTTGGATATCATGTGAGATGCTATGCATGTTCGTCTTGTCTGAAGTAGTGGATTTCATGATCAAATGGTTTGAGTATGCATATGATTAGAGAAGAACATTGGGCCGCTAACTAAAGCCATGTATCATGGTGGAAGTTTCAGTTTGGACATACAACCTCAATCTCTTATGAGAATATTAACTATTGTTGAATGCTTAAGCATTAAAAAGAGGAGTCCATTATCTGTTGTCTATGTTGTCCCGGTATGGATGTCTAAGTTGAGAATAATCAAAAGCGAGAAATCCAATGCGTGCTTTCTCCTTAGACACTTGTACAGGCGGCATAGAGGTACCCCTTTGTGACACTTGGTTGAAGCATATGTATGCGATGAGAATCCGTGTTTTCCGAGATAGTAGGACAAGGTGCGAGCACTATTGGTACTCTATGCATGAGGCATGCAACTTGTAGGAAGTATTATGCATAGCACATATGAATTATTACTACCGTTGACAAAATTGTTTCTATGTTTTCAAAACAAAAAGCTCTAGCACAAAATAGTAATCAATGCTTCCCTCTCGAAGGGCCAATCTTTTACTTTATTGTTGAGTCAGTTTACCCATTCCCTTCTATCTTAGAAGCAAACACTTGTGTTAACTGTGTGCATTGATTCTTACATGTTTACTTATTGCACCTGTTATATTACTCTATGTTGACAAATATCCATGAGATATACATGTTACAAGTTGAAAGCATCCGCTGAAACTTAATCATCCTTTGTGTTGCTTCAATGCATTCTACTATGAATTTATTGCTTATGAGTTATCTCTTATGCAAGTCTTATTGATACTTGTTTGAAAGTATTATTCATGAAAAGTTTTGCTATATGATTCATTTGCTTAGTCATTATCTTTGTTAGCAATCTTTTGTTCAGATCACTCCATTCATCTCATATGCTTTACAATAATGTTGATCAAGATTATGTTGGTAGCATGTCACTTCAGAAATTATTTGTGTTATCGTTTACCTACTCGAGGACGAGTAGGAACTAAGCTTGGGGATGCTTGATACGTCGTAAACGTATCTATAATTTCTTATGTTCCATGCTACTTTTATTACAATACTTGAATGTTTTATACATACTTTACAGCGTTATTTTACATTTTCCGGCACTAACCTATTAACAAGATGCCGAAGCCGCTGCTGTTTTTCTGCTGTTTTTGGTTTCAGAAATCCTAGTAAAGAAATATTCTCGGAATTGGATGAAATCAACGCCCAGGTCCATTTTTGCACGAAGCTTCCAAGACCGAAAGGATAACGAGTAACACGAGGCGCCGCCACACCAGGCCGCGGCCAGGCTAGGGCCCGCCGCCCTGTTGTGTGGGGCCCTCGTGTCGCCCTTTGACCTACCCTTCCGCCTACTTAAAGCCTCCGTCGCGAAACCCCCAGTACCGAGAGCCACGATACGGAAAACCTTCTCGAGAGGCCGCCGCCGCCAATCCCATCTCGGGGATTCAGGAGATCGCCTCCAGCACCCTGCCGGAGAGGGGAATCATCACCGGAGGGGCTCTACATCATCATGCCCGCCTCCGGATTGATGCGTGAGTAGTTCATCCTTGGACTATGGGTCCATAGCAGTAGCTAGATGGTTGTCTTCTCCGCTTGTGCTTTCATTGTTATAGATCTTGTGAGCTGCCTAACATGATCAAGATCATCTATTTGTAATGCTACATGTTGTGTTTGGTGAGATCCGATGAATAGAGAATACTATGTTAAGTTGATTATCAATCTATCATATATGTGTTGTTTATGTTCTTGCATGCTCTCCGTTGCTAGTAGAGGCTCTGGCCAAGTTGATACTGTAACTCCAAGAGGGGGTAATTATGCTCGATAGTGGGTTCATGCCTCCATTAAATCTGTGACAGAAAGTTCTAAGGTTGTGGATGTGCTGTTGCTACTAGGGATAAAACATTGATGCTTTGTCTAAGGATATTTGTGTTGATTACATTACGCACCATACTTAATGCAATTATCTGTTGTTCGCAACTTAATACTGGAAGGGGTTCGGATGATAACCTGAAGGTGGATTATTTAGGCATAGATGCATGCTGGATAGCGGTCTATGTACTTTGTCGTAATGCCCTGATTAAATCACATAGTAATCATCGTTGATATGTATTGAATCTTTATTTGTCAATTGCTCACCTGTAATTTGTTCACCCAGCATGCTAGTTATCTTATTGGAGAGACACCACTAGTGAACTGTGGACCCCGGTCCATTCTTTACATCTGAATACATTCTACTGCTTTTACTGTTCTTTGCAAACAAACACCATCTTCCACTCGATACGCTTAATCCTTTGTTTTCAGCAAGCCGGTGAGATTGACAACCTCACTGTTACGTTGGGGCAAAGTACTTTGATTGTGTTGTGCAGGTTCCACGTTGGCGCCGGTTTCACTGGTGTTGCGCCGCACTACATTCCTCCACCAACAACCTTCACGTGCTTCTTGGCTCCTACCGGTTCGATAACCTTGGTTTCTTTCGAGGGAAAACTTGCTGCTGTGCGCATCGCACCTTCCTCTTGGGGTTCCCAACGGACGTGCATCTACACGCATCACGCATCCGGCTCGGGCCCAAAGGCCCCAGCACCACCGTCCCGCTTGGACGAAGTCCGGGCGAAGTTGAGCTCCCCGCTCACAGCCGGAGCGGATCCCTCTGCCATCGAGGCGGACCTGGAGACGCACCGCCAGCTGCTCCTCAAGCAGGCGGAAGAGCTGTCTGCCGCAAAGCGGCAGATGGAGATCACCCAGCGCGAGTACAACCGCGCTCACGGCTTCACGCCAGCCGGCGACAACCCAAGCCGAGCCGGCCAGATTCGCCGGAGGGGAGGCGGCCTGGGCGCCGAGATCGCCCGGGACGGCGCAGAATCGCCGGCTCCGTCTGCGGAGCAACCCGTCTACAACACCCCCGACAAGAACATGCGCGCGGCGCAAGCCGCCGCAGAAGAGCTGAACCGCCTCGAAGGCGAAGAGTTACGCCGCCGACGAGCGGGTAACGAGCTGCTCAACGCGGCCACCAGCAGTCGGCCGACCCCAGTACGCCAACGCTCCCAGAGCTTCTCACGCTCGCGCTGCAGGCAACGACAGGGACGGCCCAGAGACACGGCCGAGTCCTCCTCTCGCCACCACCAAGCCGGCACCGGGACTCCCGGCCACCTGTAAGTTCCACGGGAGCCGGCTGGCAGCGGCAACAGCGGCCGCAGCCGGCCACCACCAAGCCGGCGCCAGGAAGAAGAGTCCGAAGGCCGGCGCCAAGACGCCGCACCGGCCGGCCCCAGAGGCTGCCGCGGCCACCGCCAGGCGGCCCACTCCCGGCTGGGCCCACGCATCGAGCCGGCAAATGCCAGAGACCGACTCGACCGGCTGGTCGAATCCCGCATCGCGGAAGAAGAAGGGCCAGCCGGCCCAAAGTGCTTCGGGCCGCGGATCCTCAACGAGCCCATGGTTGACGGCTTCCAGCTCCCGCGCGACACCCCCAAGTACGACGGCACGGCCAAGCCGGAGGACTGGCTGCTGGACTACTCCACCGCAGTCGGCATCGCCAAAGGCAACAAGCGCTGGGCTGTGCGCTACTCCCCCTCATGCTGCTCGGCTCCGCCCGCACATGGCTCAACAACCTGCCAGCCGGCAGCATCAACGGCTGGCTCGACTTCGAGGAGGCCTTCATCAGCAACTTCACCGGCACCTATCGCCGGCCGGGTCGCCCCCAACAGCTTGAGATGTGCAAGCAGGGCCCGGACGAGACGGATCGCGCGTACCTGACGCGTTGGTGCGAAATGCGCAACTCCTGCGAGGGCGTGCACGAGATCCAGGCCATCAGCTTCTTCATGGGCGGCTGCCGGCCCAACACCATGTTGGCACAAGCTGCGCCGCAGCGAGCCCAAGACGATGGCCGCCTTGATGGCCATCGCGGACAAGTACGCGCTGGCTGAGGAAGCCGGCAAGGCTCCGGCTGAGGCTTCGCCGGCTCCGTCCAGGCGGGACAACAACAAGCCGGCCGAGCACAAGCCGGCCGAGGGCGGCTCACATGGCAGCCGGCGGGACAACTACCGCGGCAAGCGGCACAGCGACCAGCCGGACCGCCGGTATGGCTCCGCCCATGTGGCAGCCGTGTCGGACCACGCGGCGGCTGGCGGCAGCCGGCGCCAGAAACAGGACCGGCCCTGGAAGCCGAAGTACACCTTTGAGCAAATGCTCGACTCGCCGTGCAAGTACCACAGCGGCAAGAACCCCTCCAACCACACCACCCGCGACTGCCACTTCATGAAGCGGCTGACGAGCGGCGAACCGCTTCCGCCTCCACCCCCGCCTCCACCAGCCGGCGGGCCGGGTGGCCAAGCCGGCGCAGAGAACGCCAACCTCGAGCACCACGAGGCTAACCAAGTGCACCATGGCGGCCGGTACCTGGCTGAGGATGCCACCTACATCATCTTCACCACCGAGCCGGAGGACAAAACGAGCCAACAGCGCCGTTCCCTCGAAGTCAACGCGGTCATGCCGCCGGTCCCCCAGTACCTAAACTGGTCAGAGCAGGCCATCACCTTTGATCGCCGCGACACACCGGCTGTCCTACCGAAGCCGGGCAGCTACGCCATGGTCCTCGACCCCACCATTGGCACAAGCCGGCGCAGCGTGCGTCTCTCGCGTCCTCATCGACGGCGGCAGCAGCATCAACATCCTCTACCGCGACACCGCCCGCAAGCTGGGCATCCAGGAGGCCGAGTTGCGCCCCACCCCCACCGTCTTCCATGGCATCGTGCCAGGCCACTCGTGCCAGCCGATCGGCCGGATCACCCTGGAGGTCATGTTCGGCAAGCCGGACCACTTCCGCACGGAGAACATCGAGTTCGAGGTGGTGGACCTGGTCAGTCCCTACCACGCGCTCCTGGGCAGGCCGGCCCTGACCAAGTTTATGGCGGTGCCCCATTAGGGTACCTGAAGATGAAGCTGCCGGGCTCAAAGGGGGTCACTACCATAGCCGGCGACTATCGCCGCTCTATGGAGTGCGCCACCCAGAGCTCCAAGATGGCCCAGACGCTGGTCATAGCTGCCGAGAAGCAGCTCATCCACGACGCCGTCGCCATGGCCAAGGCCGCGCAGTCGGACATGCCGGCTGTGGGCAACCCGGCTGGGACGACTCACTTCCAGCCGGCCAACGACACGAAGAAGATCCTGCTCGACCCGGCGCAGCCGGACAAGTTCGTCACCATCGGTGCCGGCTTGAGCAGCAAATAGGAAAGCGAGCTCACCAGCTTCCTCCGTGAGAATCGGGACATCTTTGCATGGTCTCCAAGGGACATGCCGGGTGTGCCGAGGGAGTTGGCTGAGCACCACCTCCACGTCAGGCCAGAGGCCAAGCCGGTGAAGCAACCTCTACGTCGCTTCGCCGAAGAAAGAAGGAAGGCCATCGGTGAAGAAATCGCCCGGCTCCTAGCAGCCGGCTTCATCATGGAAGTGCTGCACCCGGACTGGTTGGCGAACCCGGTCCTGGTTTTGAAGAAGAACGGCTCCTGGCGCATGTGTATCGACTACACCAGCCTCAACAAGGCGTGCCCGAAGGACCCCTTCCCCCTGCCGCGCATAGATCAAGTCATAGATTCGACTGCCGGCTGTGAACTGTTGTCTTTTTTAGACGCCTACTCAGGCTACCACCAGATTCCTTTGAATCCGGCTGATCAAATAAAGACTTCGTTCATTACCCCGTATGGGGCTTATTGCTACACGACTATGCCATTCGGCTTGAAAAATGCAGGCGCCACTTACCAAAGGTGCATGCAAAAATGCTTACAAGAGCAAATCGGCAGAAACGTTCACGCATACGTGGATGATGTCGTTGTGAAAACCAAGGAGAGGAATACCCTCCTTGATGACCTGAGAGAAACCTTCACCAATCTGCGAAGATTCCGGATGAAGTTGAACCCGGCCAAGTGCACTTTCGGCGTGCCGTCTGGCCAGCTCCTGGGCTACCTCGTCTCTCAGCGGGGAATCGAAGCCAACCCGGAGAAGATCAGTGCCATTGAGAAGATGGAACTGCCGCAGTGCCTCAAGGACGTCCAGAAGTTCACCGGATGCCTGGCCTCCTTGAGCCGCTTCGTCAGCCGGCTGGGGGAGAAGGCACTGCCCCTGTACCAGTTGCTCAAGAAGACAAACTCCTTCAGCTGGACGCCGCAGGCGGATGAAGCCTTCCGCGATTTAAAGCGCATGCTCTCGACTGCGCCCGTCTTGGCATCGCCGGCTTCAGTGGAGCCGATGCTCCTGTACATCGCAGCCACCAACCGAGTGGTTAGCGTTGTCCTGGTGGTGGAGCGCAAAGAAGCCGGCAAGGAGCAGCCGGTTCAGCGCCCAGTCTACTACCTAAGTGAAGTGCTTTCCCAGTCGAAGCAAAACTACCCCCACTACCAGAAGGTCACCTACGGCGTGTACATGGCGGCCAAGAAGCTCAAGCACTACTTCCAAGAGCACCCCATCAAGGTGGTGGCCACAGCGCCCTTGGCGGAAATCATTGGCAGCAAGGACGCCAACGGCCGGGTTGCCAAGTGGGCGCTGGAGCTGGCGGCCCACTCTATCCACTACGAGCCAAGAACAGCCATCAAGTCGCAGATCCTAGCCGACTTCTTCGTCGACTGGGCCGAGATGCAATACCTGCCGCCTGTGCCGGACTCCACGCACTGGAAGCTGCACTTCGACGGCTCGAAGATGCGCACCGGCTTGGGAGCCGGAGTCGTCATCACCTCTCCTAAGGGGGACAGGCTGGACTACGTCCTGCAGATCCACTTCGCCGCATCCAACAATGTGGCGGAGTATGAAGCGCTCATCCATGGGCTCAAGCTGGCCAAGGAGATTGGCGTCCGTTGCATCCTCTGCTTCGGCGACTCCGACTTGGTCGTGGCGACGGGACGCGAAGGATGCAAACATGGCGTCATACCGCTTCAATGTCCAGCAGCTAGCCGGCTTCTTAGAAGGTTGCGAGTTCCACCACGTGCCAAGGGCCAGCAACGAAGCGGCTAACGCCTTGTCCAAGATAGGCTCAACCCGGCAGGCAATTCCGCCGGGTGTGGCCCTGCATTCCGCAAGCCGTCCATCATGCCGTCACCAGACTCGGATTCAATATTCGTGCCGGCTGACCCGGGGGCTTCTCAGCCAAACCCGGGGGCTTCGCAATCAAAGTCGGGGGCTTCTCAGCCAAACCCGCCGGCTCCACAGCCGAACCCGGGGGCTTCAGCCGAACCCGGGGGCTTCTCAGCCCAAGTCGGGGGCTTCTCAGCCAAACCCGCCGGCTCCACAGCCGAACCCGGCGACCATGCAGTCGAACCCGGAAGCTCCGAAGATGGAGGCCTTGATGGTTAGCGTGTTTGAAATAAAATGCGTACCATCATGGGCACAAGAATTCCTCTCCTACCTCACCGATGGTGTGCTGCCCAATGATAGGGTTCAAGCAAGGCAGATTGAGAGAAGGGCCAAGGCCTATACCATCATCAACCACCAGCTGTACAAACGCAGCGTAAGTGGGGTGTTCCAGCGGTGCGTCGAGCCGGCTGAAGGGATTGAACTCCTACGGGAAATCCATCAGGGAGAGTGCGGCCACCACGCCTCCTCTAGAGCCATAGTGGGCAAAGCCTTCCGGCACGGCTTCTATTGGCCGACTGCGCTAAGAGACGCAGAAGAACTGGTGAAGAAATGCAACGGCTGCCAGCGCAAAGGCAAACGCCGGCTTCCGCCTTGAAAACCATCCCCATCACTTGGCCATTTGCCGTGTGGGGCCTGGATATGGTGGGCCCATTCAAAACAGCCCGAGGCGGCATGACCCACCTCTTGGTGATGATTGACAAATTCACTAAGTGGATTGAGGCCAAGCCGATCAAGAAGCTGGACGGCTCCACAGCCGTCACATTCCTCAAGGAAATCATCGTGAGATACGGCTACCCCCATAGCATCATAACCGACAATGGCAGCAACTTCGCTGAAGGCATATTCAAGCGCTATTGTGGGGAGATGGGGATCCGAATGGACCTATCGTCTGTGGCGCACCCGGAGACCAACGGCCAAGTGGAGAAGGCAAACGGCTTGATCCTAGCCGGCATCCGGCCCCGGCTGGTGGAGCCGCTTGAGCGGTCAGCCGGCTGCTGGATAGAAGAGCTGCCCTCCGTGCTTTGGAGCCTGCGCACCACGCCAAACCGCTCCGTCGGCTTCACGCCATTCTTCCTCGTATACGGGGCCGAAGCCGTCCTGCCGACTGACATCGAGCACGACGCGCCAAGAATCAAGCTCTACACGGAAGCTGAAGCTAAAGAGGCTCGCGAAGATGGAGTCGACTTGGTCGAAGAGGCCCGGCTGCTGGCTCTGTCCAGATCAGCCATATACCAGCAAAGCCTCCGACGCTATCACAGCCGGAAGGTGCAGCCCTTAGCATTCCGAGAAGGAGACCTAGTGCTCCGGCTGATCCAACGGACAGCCGGACAGCATAAACTAGCATCCCCATGGGAGGGTCCCTTCATCGTGAGCAAGGCGGTAGGCAATGATTCCTACTATCTCATAGATGCCCAAGAGGCTAAGAAAAACAAGGCGAACAAAACTGACGAGGAGACTAAACGTCCCTGGAATGTCAGGTTGCTTCGTCCATTTTACACTTGAGAGAAGGAATGTATGTATCCCTTGTACTCCTTTTGTAACCTATAACAATGAAAAGTATGCGCCAAGAGCGCCGTTTCAACAAGTTTTTCGCGTACTCTACTGCTTTCGCCGATTGGCTTGCACCCTCTCACGCGGCCGGCTTAGTACCGTGAACCGGATTCCCGACAGCCGACTCCCGATCCAGCTACAGACCGCAACCCGGCTGTCCGGCTGGCGGGGGTAGATGCTTAAGGAGCCGGCACGCGAAAAACGACCAAGAGAAAGAGTGAAGGCGAATTGACACTTGTCAACTTTTCATAAAAGTGCCGGATTGCCGAACTCGGCTCGTCCGACTGAAATACTATCGGCCTCACTCAGCGGCACGCTCTTGATCCGGCGACGGACCGCAAGTCGGACGTACGATCGGCAAGGGCAAAGCCAAAGAGTGGGGCGGATGGGAAAAAGCGAACGAGTCGGAAGAAAGCAAGCCGGCACACAAATGATTAACAAACACATTAAAGTGCGTCATAATAAAAAGGATGATAATATTGTCATTACATATGCACCCGGCATCCCGGGGATTTAACAAATTGTCTTTGCAAAAGCAAGCTACATGGAAAGATAAATTTAAGCGTCGGCTGGAGGAGGACCAGCCGGACGAGCACCAGGCGGGGCCTCCATCTCGATCTCCTCGTCCTCGGGCTCCTCATCCGAGTCCTCCGGCGGGTTCGGATCATGAAGACGCCCTTGTCGACGAAGGCGGCAATGGCGCAGGCACGAGCAAGCCGGGCGGTTTTGTTCTCGGCCGGGAGCTTCTCTTCCACCTCCGCGCGCGGAACTCCAGCTGGTCGAGGCTAACCTCGTTGTACCATGAGAGCACGAAGGAGAGCGCCATGTCGGCTCCGGCGCGCGCGGCCGAGTCCTTCCAGTCGAGGAAGCGGTCGGGCGCCGTCTCCAGCCACTTGATGAGGTTGGCCAGCTCCACGGCAGTCTCGTCGGCCACAGCAGCCGGCACAGCTCTCGGCCGCCTTCCGCAGCTCCCAGCCCAGCTTGGTGATGGGCTCCACGCGGGCGGCCATGGACGCCAAGTAGTCGTCCATGGAGAAGCAGTCCGAGCTCTGCTCGCCGGTGGTCCGGCGCGCGTCCCGCGCCCTGCCGGCGCCGCTAGCGCCTCCGCGCGCCTCCGGGAAAGCCGCTGCAAGAAATAAAAAGCATGTTAAAATATGAAAATCCGGTGACAAGTGGGGATCCCCGCTAATCGTATCAGCCGCAAGCCGGGGAAAGGACAGAAAAATGCAAAATTTCAAAGTAAAGAAAAGACTGGCGGCAGCTGGCTAAGAGAAAGCCGCCTGCCCCCAGCCCGAAGATGGAGATATCGAAGTCTCAAAAGACTGGCGGCAGCCGGCTAAGAGAAAGCCGCTGCCCCCACCGAAGATGGAGATTCGAAGAGTTAACTTGTTCCGGCCGCCGCCACCGCCTAGGCCGGCAGCCGACAGCCGAAAGCCGGCAGAGAGAAGATAAAGACTTACCCGCCAAGCCGCGGTCAAGGGCGCTCATCCGGGTCACCCAGCGCTTGGCGGTGTCCGTCGCTCTTGGGACTTGGACGTCACCTCGTCGCGGAGCGCCCGACTCTGCTCCTCCACATCCTTCGACGCCCAGGTCCTCCACCTCCTTCCGCCAGTCTCCTCGCCGCCTTGAGCTCGGCGACGTGGTTAGACTCAATCCGGCGCAACCGCTCCAGCTCCCGAGTTTCTGCGCCTTGGCGGTTGGCTGGCCGCCTCTCGCCGTGCGCAGCGCTCGCGGCGGCTCGAAGATCCGCCTCCAGCTGGGGAACCCGGGGCAACGATCGCAAATGGAAGGTCAGCCCCGAAACAAGAAAATTATAATAAGGCAAAAGAAGAAAAGAGAAAAGCATACCTTGGGCAGCCTCTAGCTCGCGAGCCATCTCGGCCCGCTCATTCTTCGCCTTGTGGTAGCCAACCACAAGCCGGTTGTACAAGGCGGTCCGCCTGTCCGACACCGTCTGAAGAAAAGACTGAAGATTAGCATTCAAGTGAAACCTGGACCGGCTCCAAGCAGCCGGCCCATGCCTCGGCGGGCTACCAGGATAACACTGAAATTAAAAGAGATAGCAAACATATACTAACCTGGTCAGCCGCCTCCAACCGCGCCAGCGGCCTCGTCCGTCGGCTTGCCGCTTGGCCATGGCGCGGAAGCCGGAGAAGAACATATCCATGGGCGCCACCCGGCCGGCCGTCTCGGCTGGTCACCTCGCAGGCACCCGCCCGGTGCCAGTCCTTCTCCATGGTGCCGGCTGAGCCAAGGCTTGACTCAGGCGCAGACACCACGTGCGTCAGCATGGCGGCCTTGGCGACATGAAGACCATCAGGCGCCGGCGCCGGGCCCTGCCTTGTCGTCACCAACGCCCTGGCGTCGGCATCAGCCGCGCGCGCCGGCTCATGCTCCGCCGACTCGTCACGCGCCGGCTCCTGCTCCGCCGGCTCATCCCTCGCCGGCCCCGAAGATGGAGGCGGCGTCGTCGAAGGCGTTGGCCCGGTGGGGACGGCGGAGTCGGCGCAGGCGGCGCCTCATCCGAGCCCGCGTCCAAGATAACAACCTCGGGCACAGACCCGCCGGTTCCGCTGGAGACGCACCCCCGGCTCCCCGCGCTCCAGCTACAGGCCCACGAGCCGGACGCGGCGCGGAACATCTGGTCGAGCGTAGCCTGGCGCGCGCGGCGCCGGCTCGCCACGAGCGCTGAGCGGAGGCACTGGCGAAGGTGCAGCTGAAGAAAGACCCGCCCCGTGGAAGGCGGCGGGACGACAGCGGCGACGCGATGCGGCGATGCGGAGTCGGCTCTCTCCTTCGCCGATGCATCCCTAAATCCGCTGCACGGGCCGAGCCAGAGCCGGCACCCTGGGCAAACTTGATAGCAGCCCTAGTCAGCCAAACAAGAAAAAATAAGAAAGAAGAAAAGGAAAGAAAAGGAATCAAACAACGCATAAGGGAAACTCACCCGGGCGCCTCCGGAACCTTCTTAGGCCCCAACCGACGCTGCTTCCGGGCCCTCGCCTCAGCGGCCGTGGACCGCCGCCGACCCGCTTCTTCCTTGGGCGCAGACGAGGAAGTCGCCGAGGTGGAAGGCGGCCTCGGCTTAGGGGCACCGCTCGAATTGGCGAGGCGGTGGATGACGCCGGCTCGCCCTCCTGCTGCTGCCCGAGAAGGCGGCGGGTTGTGCTCCCCTTGGCCGCCTTGGTCAGCCGCATCCGGCAAGTCGTCGTCGCCGGCTTGGTCAGGGATCGACGTGGTCGGCCGTCCAGTTCTTCTGCGACAGGTCGCCGTCTTCAACCCCTTGGCGGACGAAAAGCTGCGGACAAACAAGAAAGCATGTAAGGAAAAAGCCGGCCACGCAATCGCAAGCCGGAACTCGACCAATACACGAAAACTCACCAACTCCGGCAGATCCGCCCAGCTGTGGGGCTCCATCCCCCAGTTCCAGTTCCCGTCCTCAGGCATTTTCGCCGACGAGATGAAGTTCACCCGCCGAGCGACCTGAGCCTTGGTGAGCTCCGCCCTGGACGTCCGGGTTGGATCAAACCGGCCGGACATGTGCCTGATCTTGTGGGCGCGGGCCTGCAGAGGCAGCACCCGGCGGGAGGCGAAGGTGCAGAGGAGGTCCTCGGCGCGCAGCTGGCCCTCCGTGGTACAACCCAGCAGGAAGTCCCAGAGAAGGTTTACCTCAGCGTTCGGGTCCGCCGACTTGGCGTTGTGGCCCCAGTTGATCCAGCCGACAGGCGGTGCCGGGTTGTACTCCGGCAGGTTTAGCCGGTCGAACACCGGGTTCTCGTTCCGCACGTAGAAGAAGGACATCTGCCACTTCTTCACCGAGTCCACCGTCGGGATCTTCGGGAAGGGCGTGCCCGTGCGGGAGTAGATGGAGGCGGCGCCGCAGACCGCAGCTGGCCATCTGTGGTCTGCGTCTTCAAGTAGAAGAGCCGACTCCAGAAGTCGACGTCCGGCCATAAGCCGGCGTAGCCCTCCATGAAGGCCACGTAGCAGCTCAGCAGGACGCAGGCGTTGGCCGGAAGGTGGTGCGGCTGCAGGCCGAAGAAGTCGAGGAAGCGCCGGAAGAAGGGCGAAGCCGGCAGGCCCAGCCCCGGTCGAAGTGCGCCCCGAAGACGACGCGCTCGCCGGGTTCGGGGGTCGGCTCCACCTCCGCGCCGGGTGCCCGCGTAATCACCCCCGGCAGGATCCGGCGAAGACGAACGAGGCGCGCGATGTCGTCCTCCTTCATGTACGAGCCCTCCCAGGATCCGCTCGGAGGGGCCATCGCCGTGGACGAGGAAGACGAAGAGGACCACGAGAGCACGAACGGAGAAGAAGAGCCGCGAGACGGCGGCAACGGCGGCGGCGGCGGAGAGCGTACCATCGAAACGCGAGGACCCGTGGCGACGGCTGGGCGCGCGGACGACTGCGGAACGGCGGAGGAGCGTGGCCGCGCTTGTCCGTCGAGGTTCGCCAGGAGGTCGCTGGAGAATCTGCGGTGGTGTGAGAAAACTCGCTCGAGCGGAAGAAGCAGAGCTTGGGCGCGGGGATGAAGTGAGCGAGATGGGCGCTTCGGTACCACCCCGGCGCATTTATAGCCGCCTGCCCCGCATGACGTGCCGCCACGTGGCGTTCGTTGCCCACGATCGCGGATTAACTGCGCCGTAACTGTGCCCACTACTGCTGCGGTTACCGGAAACGGCCACACCACGTCGCCCACGACCGCAAAGGATCCGGAGGAGACAGTGATGTGACCAGACGAAACGGTCGCGCGCGAAGCCGTCCGTCAAGTCGGGCGCATGGCCCAAGGCGGCGGAGACTCCGGCGCGCCCAAGCCGCAGCCGGACGTCTTACTCGAACCCGGCCTAAAAACTTTTCTAACAAGGCGGAACAGCCTCCAGCGATTGGAATATAAAATCCACACAACGAAGTGGCATCCGGCTCGAGAGCCGGATGGAGCAAGCCGGAAGAGGGCGCAGCCGGCTGAGCGGAAATTCTCAGCCGGCCCTCGGGTGCTTCTCAAAGAACAATCCGCGAGATCGACACTAAGGGTCGGAAACCTGCCTAGGTCCTTCTTTACGCAGGACCTTGCCAGCTTCGGGACTAATGTCGGGGGGAAGACCCCGGTAGGGCAAAGGACTAAGAACAACCGGCTCAAGGCCTGTCGGCCCGCGGCAAAGGCCGGCTGAGGAGCAGCCGGCTGGAGCCGTGGCCGGCTGCCTTGGGAGTCGGCTGGTTCAAAGTCCACGCTGGCCTGGCTATAGCCCGCGCTGTGGCTAGCCGGCATCAACTTGTCTTATCCGGCTTGGTATACCTCTCCCTGACATGGTCCGGGTTGGTGAGGCTTGCAGGAGAAGGAACTGGGAAGGTAGTCCGGCTCCTAAAGTCCCCGATGATCTGATCTTCCGTAAAGGGCGGGGACTGTAGAGCAACAGTGCCTCCGCCGGACAGGCAGCATGGCGCCGTACGGCGACAGGTCATGATGGCGACAGGACATCTCCTCTCCATACCGCTGACCCCGGCAGGCGGATGGGACAGGCCATGAGGCCTCAACGGCTCCTGACGTCAACGCCTCGGGAAGGAGCAGAAGCCGGCCGGCCAGTCGGCCACTAGGTCTTAGGGACTTGTATGTAAAGTGCCGCGTCTATATAAGCTGCACCCCCCTCGTGGGAGGATCAATCACTCCATACTCTTTCTAGTCTCAGAGCTGCCCTGTGAGAGAGATCATCATCTCCCTTAGCCTCCCAGGAGCAGCCGGATACAGCTCAAGGAGCACCATTGTACTGTGATACATCTTATACACTCATAGCAGGAGTAGAGGTGTTACCTCCATCGGAGGGCCTCGAACCTGGGTACGTCGCCGTGTCGCTCGTCCCCATACCCGCATCCGGATACCGCCGTAGATCATACAAGGAACCACTCTCTTTAGCCACCCTATGGCATATGCAAAGCTCCAGTCAAGAAATCAAGGCTTCCATGCAGTGATTAACAGGCAACATCTGCAAGTATTGGAGCCACATTTCAACTTCTGTGTCCATACAATGTAGTAGCAGTTAATCTAAAACCTGTCTAGACATCAATTGCAACCAGGCGCAAGTGATAAGTGAATCATCCAGTGCCTAGATCCATATAATTGCTAGGAACCATTCATAATAGCAAGCTAATCAAACTAGATAGCCGTATTTATCAGCAGATAGGGATTACAGGGAACCCAACCAAGCAAGAACCTGAGATGAACACTTGAGCAAGCTCAAATTCATCTCTGGAACTACTAGAAATATCAAAATGGCTTGGTACTACAACAAATTCACAGCATATAGATTAGCCAAATCCACGGATTTCGTACAAGCTTGCGAGCGAGCAAGGCATTCCTGCATGTCGTCGGGGTCGGCGGAGAAATTTACCTCGGACGGGTCGGCGGAGTCGGATTCGTCGAAGGTGGGCACGTCGTCGGGGCTGTTGATCTTGAGCCCCGCCGCCTTCCTCTCCTGCCTCTCGCGGTTCTTCAGATTCTTCTTCTTGCGCCGCCGCTTCTGCGCCTCTGTCTCGTGCGCACGCTTCTTGCTCGCCGGTGCAGCCACCGTCCTCTGGCCCCAAGCGGAGCTCAGATCTGGGGCAGCTCCGCCCGCCGATGAAGCGGCCAACTGGGTTTCCTCAACCGCCGCCTCCTTGCCCTTCCCCTCCTTCCCCTTCCCCCTCTCCATGGACGAGCGCGAGCGAGCACGAGAGCGAGCTCTGCTGTTCTTGACCTAGGGTTTTTTGCCCGATTTGGGGATTGCTTTTGCTTTGGATAGATGTGCTGAAGAGGACAGGGGAGAAAGATATTTATATCTCGGCGGTTCCGTCGTGGCCGCGCGTGGACACGTAGGCGTATAATACATAGAGGTATGGGTCATACGGGCTTGTACGTGGGCTGATACGAACCCAGCCAAACCCGAAGTACACAGGAAATGACGATCATGCCCCTAGACCCGAATCGGTATGAATGAATCCTAACCGTCCGTGTGTTTTCGCGATTTGGCGAGTTTGTGGTGGGTGCGTACGGAAGCAAAAGCGCTATCTCTGTTTCAGTTTCCAGAACACCTGCAGTTCGGTTCAAGTCACACCACACGGATTTATATCTCAATTCTTTTAACCATCCCTGTAAAACTCAAACTGTCATATATTTTGCCATTTAAATCTGTTTTAAACAAAATGTTGTATGTTTCTAAATCAAAACATGTGTAGAATCTAAATATGTCAGTCATATACATGTTTGCATCTGGCATCATGTAGTGTCGTGTTAGTTTGCATCGCACCTAATAAATAAACACGGATTATTTTGGAATTACCGGATAAGAATTCTCCGCTCCGTTTAATATTGAATTAGCTCATCTGTGCCATGTCTTTCCTATGCTAATTAACATTTAATATTGCCGGTAGAAAAATAACTCGAACATAATAATTGTTTGTCGGAATTCCAATTCCGCTTAATTGAATAAGTGCATCGCATCATACCTTGCCATGTCATGCAAGCCTGCATTTGATCATGCTGGTTCTTCTTCCGTAGTAGTAAGACTTGCACCCGTTGTTTGTCCAGCATTTGCTTCTTCTCGGATAGGATCGCGAAGTGGTGTGTGAGATACGACGAGTTCTCCGACAAGTTCTTCTGCAACCTTTCACAGGCGAGCCCACCTCCTTCACCTATTTTATATTTTGCTCTCGCTCTCACTGCTATCCTTATGTTGCGCTTCTCTATCGAGTCACGTGTCCTATTCCACTTGTTTACCATAATAATCCTATATATATCATTCCTTACCCATAGCCGTTGCTTGATGTTTGAGCCTTGCGAGTCGTAGGCGTGTTTAGGCTCTGTTGTTTATCTCGATCTGTTATCGGGATATGTTGGGTTGTTGGGAGGTTATCACATGCTATATCAATTGTTGGAGATATTCACACTTTACTTTATTGTTAACAACTAAAATTGTAAGCAGAGGCATCTGTGAGCCCCTTTGCGAAAGCATCGGAACTTTGACTCGCTAATGTCCCCTAGGACCCGAGTTCTTGTTATCTGTTCCGAGATTGAGCGCTCTACCCGTACGTGGGGACGATTATCGGGACCCCCCTCACCCATTACCTTTTCTCAAGTCAGTTGAAAAGGGGGCCACAACCTTGGTTTTATTTGCTCATATGCACGATATGCACGATTTACTTCCTGTTGCCTTCGGGTGTTTATATTCTGTACTGTACTGCATAATTGCTAGACGACTTATCTAGTGCTTGGCCGTTAGTGCCCGCCTAGACGCCTACGCAACCTCTGGGTCCGTATCGGAGTACGGCCGGACTTCGTCACGGGTAGCTTAGTTGGGTGGCCCCCCTAGACTTTCTTGTTGAACTGGGAACGGTCTTGTTGTGAGACATCGCCTGTAAGAAGCGGGTCGAGCATGCGTATGGTTACATTTGGGCAACCCCTGCAGGGTGTACATCTTATCGATAAGCCGTGTTCGCGGTTATGGACGACTTGGAATTGTATAGCTTGATCATAGAACAACTTACACATTTATGTTGTTGATAATAATTTGCTAATAACTTGATTAGTAATATAGCATTACTACAACCGATACCTAATAAAACTTGTCCACCGTTGAGTGCCTTTTACATTGCCTCTTCGCTTTGTTGAAGGGGATATGTGTAATCGGCTGGGTTATGTTTGTGTAGTATTTATCTGTTACCTTGTGCGCTCTCTTATCTTCTCTGAGTAGACGGATGTTGTAGCGTGTCTCTATTGGTTATAGTTTTGTTGCCGCTAAACCTACCATATAGCCCCGGCGATATATTCGCCGGCGAGCATAGCCATTTCTAGTCTCGCTAAGTACGTGCCGGAGTTCGTTCCTTGGTACTTACTCTCGCCTTTTCTCTTTCTCTTTTGTTTCCTCCTTTGTCGGCAACCGATGGCCCGACTTTGACAGGTACGAGATGACGACGTTAGCAAGGTTACCCTTCCGGCTTGGCCTGGGCAGGGTTATGGACGCCATGGTTATCTTCAGGACTCTTAGTCCAATTTGTATCTTGTCCGTACTCGGATGTATTTGATCTTCTGTATGATTTGGATCTTTGTATGTATCTATTTGTATCTTGACTCGTTGGAGTCGTTGTTGTAATATATGTTTCTTGTGGGCTCTATTGTAATCTTGTTGTAATGTTACCGCTCGTGTTAATTCCTCTGGCATCACGTGTGTGATTTGTTGCGCACGTCGTGTCGGAGGGCGTCTCAGAATCGATACCGTGCGGATTTTGGCGGGATCGCTGGAATCCTCATGGTACCGGTTCCGGGGCGTCACATGGCACTCTAATGGCTGCACAAAAATCATCAAAGGGAAAATTCACAGTCTTATTGTAAATTTTATAGTTAACCTTGGGGTTAGGCAAATTCCAACTGCATCTAAAATCCTGCACCATAGACCTTGTATATTGGTAAGGTTCACCATCAACAAAACGTTCCAACTCTGCATTAGAGATTAAAGTTTGTAAATCCCTGCAGCCCTCATGAATTCTGAACATGGATAAAGAGAAGGGAAAACGCCTTCTTCATAATGGACCATCATGACTTCATCCACCTCCAATTCATGCTGAATGAGTTGGTGTACATTTGCTTCCATCTGTGAAATTTTTAACAAACCTCATAAAAAATGATTTTGAGACAAACAAATGAAGGAGAAAACTATGGATACTTGCAAGAGGACTAAACATGCATCCAGAAAACTTATCTAAGCATAATACAAGCATGCAAGCTCACTTAACATGTCACCTACATTAGCAAAATACTCAAGAAATAATCCACTAAACAAAATTCTACTTGGATAATCAGAGGAGTCACATACCGGAGAGCAAATGCTCCAAATCTCAGCAGAAAAGATGGGCTGAGAAAGGAGATCGAAAATCGCAAGCAAGAAAAGCAAGAACACGAGTTTGAGATATGTTGATGTGTTTTTTCGGGAGAGAGAGTGGAATGGCAGGGGAAGAGTAAGTTGAGGGCCAGGGGGCCCACACCAGGCCTGGGCGCGGCCATGGGTGTGCCCACGCCTCCACATGGTTTGGGCCTGGTGGGTCCCCCTGGGTTGCCCAGGTGCCTCTCTGCCCCTTTTTATGCATAAAATTTTGTAAAAGTTTTTTGGAATTTTTCGAGAAACTTTATTTTTGGGAAATTTCCAGAATTTGAATAATGATTCTAACATAGGAAACAATTATGAAACGATGGAAAACAAACTCAAAACCAAATCTACAGAAGTTCTAAAACATTCTAATATGAAATTAATCAGTGGAACATAGGTGAAAACATAGTTTTATTCATTCAAAATCACTTTGTTAACAAGGTTGATCAAGTCTTGTTAGCAAAACAATTTTATATGAAACAAAACATTGCCTTTGAATAAATGATTATGTTACCTCAATCTTGATAGGCATACTCCTAATCATGACAATATCATTCTCTTTCTTTGACATTGACATAGGCAAATGGAATTTCCCAATCTCGATGGTCTCAATGTTAATAATTGAATTTAGACCATATGTCCTATCAATCTTCTTGGGAAAATAAACTGTATGCTCCTTCTCATTAACATTAAAAGTTACAATTATGATCCACTTGAACAGGAACATCCTCACATATACCAAGAGGAATAGTAGTAGACTTATCAGCCATTTGCAAGATATATGAGTTGGTATTATATTTTTTAGATCAAGTCTCCTATAGAGAGAAAAAGGCATAACACTAACTCCTGCTCCCAAGTCACACAAAGCAGTTCTAACATAATTATTTTTGATGGAGCATGGAATAGTGGGTATACCTGGATCTCCAAGCTTCTTTGGAACCTTGCCATTAAAAGAATAATTAGCGAGCATAGTGGAGATTTCCTCATTTGGAATCTTCCTTTTATTAGAGACAATATCTTTCATATACTTTGAATAAGGAGGCAATTTAATAGCATCAGTCAAAGGAATTTGCAAAAACAAAGGTTTCATCCATTCACAGAACTTGTTATAGTGTTCTTCCTCCTTTGATTTGTGTTTCTTATCAGGAAAAGGCATTGGTTTTTGCACCCAAGGTTCTCTCTCACTACCATGTTTATTAGCAATGAAATCTTCCTTAGTGTACTTTGTATTTTTAGTATGCTTTTCAGGCTCCTCTTCAATTTCTTCTTTATCGGAAGCACCATTTTTATCATTACCACTTTCAGTTTCAACATCAGAAGTAGATATACTATTAGGATCTTTAGCAGATTCAGAGGATTATACAACAGTTTTATGTTTCTTCTTCTTTTTCTTAGAATTAGTCCTAACATCATTAGCTCGTTGAGAATCTTGTTCAATTCTGTTTGGATGCCTCTAAGGATATAAAGGATCCTGAGTAGAAGCACCACTTCTAGTGCTTATTTCATAAGCATGTTTTTCCCTAGAAGCATTAACTAGCAAATCCTTTTGCACTTTAGTGAGCTGATCAATTTGAGTTTGAACCATATGGAAATGTTTAACAAGCATTTTAACATCATTAGAGGTTCTTTCCACAATATCATGCAAATTATTGATAGCTCTAGAATTTTCCATTAGATGATTTTCCACTCTCTTATTAAAATTATCTTGCTTAACAATATAATTATCAAATTCATCTAAGCATTGGTTAGGGGGTTTGGAGTAGGGAATATCTCTATTATCAAAACGTTGGAGAGAGTGTACCTCAATCATGGAAGGACGACAGATTGGCTTACATAATTCTTCTATCGATGGTAGATTCTTCACATCTTCAAATATACACTACTAGGAAACAGCTCTTTAGTGGCGCACCACTTTTCCCCTTCAGTGGCGCACTGCTGGTGCGCCACTACTATCACGCCACTGCTAACTTTTAGTAGTGGCGCACTACTGGTGCGCCACAACTACCCTAAGTAACAGTGGCGCACTACACTGTGCGCCATTGAAATGACTAGTGGTGCGCCACTATTACCCCAAAGGGGTGCGCCACTGTTGTTGAGCAGCAGTGCGCCACTACTGCCTGTTGTTGGTGCGCCACTACTGCCTCCTGGGGTGCGCCACTGTTACCTCGAGCTGGTGCGCTATTGCTGGTTGTCGAGGTGCGCCACTATTGTATATCAGAGGTGCGCCATTGCTAGCAGCTTTGGTGCGCCACTGCTACTTTCGAAGGGGATCACCAAGTAGTGCGCCACAGGTTCCAGAGTAGTGCGCCACTGCTACTTTGTGGCCGTGCGCCACTCATGGTCCACCAGTGCGCCACTGCTAGGATTTCGTTTTTTTTTTGCATTTCTGGATGGTATTTGTACAGGTTATATAGAACAGTATAACAACACAAATACAGGATATATAACACATATGAACAACAGCACAATACATCAATACATAGTTCTTCACAGTAGCCTCCATGATTCACAAGATTTCAAATATTAGACGAGTTACGGAGTTACAAATTCACAAATGAGATAGTGGTTACACAAGGTCGATCATCTAAACTACCATCACATAGAAGAGAGCTAGAGTCACTACTAGCACCGTCCCGATGAAAGTGGTCTTCATCCGGTTCCTCCTCCGCTCCGTCCTCTCTCCCGCCAGATAGCGTGCGTATCTGTCTTCGGCCTCCGCTCTAGTGGTGTACCCTTTGTAGCTGTTACCGCTAAAACGGTGAACCTGTCTCCGACACTCCTCCCAGTCGTTGTAGACTCCGGGAACCTTGCCCTTGTACACGACATACCACGTCATATCTGCACATATATGAACAAGCCAAAGAAACATTAGTGCACGCTCATAGATGTTTGCAACGAATAAGAGCAAACTCAAAAACGATCCAAGTAGTATGAACTAAAAGGCATGCCTCATACATTGTTGGTCGGAACAAATATTAACATTCCGGGAAGGGGTAAGTGAAACCAAGTAGGATGCACAAGAGATTGATACTTGTGTCATCGCACCAGGTTCACTTGCCCCTCCCCAAAGTGTATAGGTGACCAAACATTCTAATCATCGGCATTTTGAGATACCAAAGCAAATGGAATGACAAGGGCCTCATACATTGTTGGTCCAAACAAATATTAACATTTAGGGAAGGAGTTAGCGAGACCAAGTAGGATGCACAAGAGATTGATATTTGTGTCATCGCACCAGGCTCGCTAACGCCTCCCCCAAGTGTAGTGACCACAAAATTTAATCATCGGCACTAAAATGGAAGAAAGGCCAATGCAATTAAGAAGTGCCAACTCAAATAAGAGACAAGTAGCTAGTATGAACTAAATGGAATGCCTCATACATTGTTGGTCAAAACAAATATTAACATTCCGGGATGGCGTCAGTGAGGCCAGGTAGGATGCACAAGACATGGATATTTGTGCCATCACACCAGGCTCACTGGCGTCACCCCGGAGTGTACAGTTGACCAACCATTATAATCATCGGCCAATGCAATTAAGAAGTACCAATTCAAATAAGAGACAAGTAGCTAGTATGAACTAAATGGAATGCCTCATATTTTGCTGGTCGGAACAAATATTAACATTCCGTGATGGCGTAAGTGAGGCCAGGTAGGATGCACAAGAGATTGATATTTGTGCCATCACACCAGGCTCACTTACGTCACCACGGAGTGTACAGTTGACCGAACATTCTAATCATCGGCATTCTGAAAAACCAAAGCAAATGGAATGACGAGGGCCTCATACATTGTTGGTCCAAAGAAATATTAACATTTAGGGAAGGTGTCAGTGAGACCAAGTAGGATGCACAAGAGATTGATATTTGTGTCATCACACCAGGCTCACTGGCGCCTCCCCCAAGTGTAGTGACCAACCATTCTAATCATCGGCATATGCAAACAAAATTAACGACCAAATCAAGTGCGGAAAACGACAGAGCCATATATATAAGTTCACAAACATAGCCGAACTAGTAATTAAACAGACATGCAAGTAAAGTGCTGGATAAAGTTTATTACAACACAACCACGTCTTTAGTTCACACAACTACATAACTAGGCTCGCACATCAAGACTTTCCACTCGGAGCATGGATAAAACCGCCGCCTTTCTTCAAGCACATCCATGAGCGGTAGTCGTCACCCTGCATTTGGAGCATCGTGTCTATATCACTGTTTGACGGCTGATAGCCGGCGTAGAACTCCCCCGCGCTTCTAATGACATCTTGATGGATGATTTCACAAAACTCTGTTTGGATGCGGAAGAAGTCTTGCTTGATGCCGTCGTCAGGGACCCGCGCCAATTTGTTGGCCCAGTCTCTGAGATGCTCAGGTAGCGTAAGCTGCTGCTGGTCCCGTATGAACTTATTCATGTGATAGAGGGCGTACACTACAAGAAAAGTTCTGATAGACAACGTCTCAAAATCGTCCGCAAAGGGGTATTTTTCGTCGCCTATGGGCCTAACCCGACGATATGGGTTCCGTTGTGGCGTCAGGCAAAGTCCAACGACGATTTTTCGGTCCGTCGCGCTTGGGCGCCCTTCCGCCACGGAAAATCGGACCGTTGCGGAAGTGTTTTCGGGAGCCCGTTGACTGCCGACGCATGCAACTGACACGTGGCAGACGCTTAACGGCGTTAACCGGCTGAAACCCCGTGGTAGATGGTAGGCCCACACGAGGCCTGCCACGTCTTAAGCGGGCCGGGCCAGATGACATAGTTTGACCGGTCAACTATATAGCTGGGCCGGTCCATTAGTTACGTGGGCCGGGCCTAACCTCTAATGTTGACTGGTCAAAGTTAAATGGGCCGGCCCATTTAACATGTGGGGTCCACCTTACACAACTGGGCCGGCCCAAGAAGCAAGTGGGTCGGGCCAAAAACACAGTGGGTCCCACTTGCCCGTTAAAAGGCCGGCCCATTTAGTGTGTGGGGTCCACCGTATAGCAAGTGGGCCGGCCCAACAAGCTAGTGGGCCGGGCCAAAAACACGGGTCCCACTTTCGTTAAAGGGCCGGCCCATTTAGTGTGTGGGGTCCACCATATATCAAGTGGGCCGGCCCAACAAGATAGTGGGCCGGGCCAAAACACAGTCTTCCTGTTAAAGGGCCGGCCCATTTAGTATGTGGGGTCCACAATATAGCAAGTGGGCGGCCCACCAAGATAGTGGGGGCCAAAAACACATGTGGGTCCCACATTCCTGTTAATGGGCCCATTTGGTATGTGGGGTCCACCATGTAGAAAGTGGGCCGCCCAACGATAGTGGGCCGGCCAAAACACAGTGGGTCCCACCATCCTATTAAAGGGCCGGCCCATTTGGTGTGTGGGTCCACCATATAGAAAGTGGGCCGGCCCATTTGGTATGTGGGGTCCACCATCTAGAAAGTGGGCCGGCCCAACAAGATAGTGGGCCGGGTCAAAACACAGGTGGGTCCCACCTTCCTATTAAAGGGCCGGCCCATTTACCATGTGGGACCACCATAGAGCAAGTGGGCCGGCCCAATAAGCATGTGGAGCCCACTATCGTGTAACCGGGCCGGCCTACTAAAGAAGTGGGCCGGCCCAAAATGAAAGTGGGTCCCACACTACTGTAAGTGGGCCGGCCCAATCTGTTGTAGGGCCCTACTTGTTTGACTAGTCAACTTGCATTAAATTTCATGAGCCTAAAATCTGATTTCAATGATACACACAATTACATACACAAATAAAACAAATAGGAAAATTACAAGGCAATTAATGTGCCCAAATAAAAAAATTACATAGAATCATTGAGGACTTCTATTAGCATCATCAATAACACGTTGACATTTGGCAATCGCCTTGATTGAATCTTGTGTACTCTTTGTCAACATATCAGCTACAGATCTTAAAGCAGCAATACCATGTCTTTTATAAAGTACAGCCTTGAGATATTTACTGTCTGATGAAAGAAATGGTCTAGGTTGACGGCTATGAGAAGATGCATCAGAAGAAAGATCAGAACTTTTTGTGGGCCTCACAGTTAATGAAGATTGCTTCATCACAACTGCATTCTGATAATAATGCAAAAAGAGTTAAACGATGAACTATGCAAACATTTATTATGCAATGTAGATATAAGATAATAACAAGTTGCATAAATAAGACATGTATGGAACTTGTACTAAGCACAAACTTACATCATAATGTTGCACAGGGTCGCTACAGATCCTTTTTTGGCGACTATCTTCTAATGATGACTGCTTCATTAAAACAGCATTCTGGTAACATTGTAAACATAGTTACAACAATTAACTATTCAAACATGTATTACGCAATGTAGAGATCAGATAACAGCATGTAGCAGAAATAAGCACAAGATAAGATAAGATGCATGTACTAAGCACATACTGGCTCACTGCAGGTCCTTCTCTTGCGTGCACTAGTCGTGGTCAACATGCCTATCATTTTAGGTTCAGCCATCAAGTGAAATGCTAATCCTCCTGCTCCATTGTCCTTAATCTGTGTTTAGATATCACATTTAAGACCAAGTCAGCTGGTTTCAAATAACAAAAAACTTGAGCTGCCAAATGAATAAGCCAATAGTTACCAGATATCAAATTAAAACCAACTAGATGTTGCTTTGCATGAGATACGAATTTCAGACATTCAGATTTAGAGTAGGGTAATGCCAAGGTTTTACACATAAAGTAAACTGGCATTAAGAATGACCAAATGTCAGGTTCAAATCACCCTCGAAGTTTCTCCAAGACAAGCATATCAAATAGGCAGAAACATAGTAAAGCATGAATGGCATTGCTATGGCAGGGTTCCAAGTGTTAATCTCTTGCATAAGGAACAATGCATATAGGTTATAGATAATAACGGAAGTAAACTGCCAAAATTACCAACCACGAACTCAGATTCCAACCTTACCTAGCGTCCCCGCTGTTAATGTTGGATGTTCTAATAAGTGGTTCGCATGATCAATCCCAAGGAAAAATAACATTGACAAGTCAGTCTACGATAATACAAAGACCAGACATGCACGCAGCAATAACTATATAAGCTAAAGACGAGGTATAAGAGCAAGCAGATTGGAAATGCACATAGCATGATTATAAAAGCAGTGTGAGAATAGCAGACACGAGAAAACAGCTAGCGGTGAGCTAATGACGTGGTATAAGAACAAGCAGATTGGAAATGCCCATAGCACGACTATAAAAGCAGTGCGACAATAGCATGCAGTACAAAAACAGTTGGCAGCAAATGAATGGGTACAAGGCTATAAATATGTGGATGCACACAGGTGTCAGTAGAATGAACAGGATGGTAGCGACCGGATAATGCTTTTGTACTGTACAACATTTAAACAAACTTCATGCGAAGCAACACATCAAGAAAGTTAACGGCATATGAGATCTGCAAATAACTACACAAAACATGGCTAAAGAAACACCGCGATCTAACGGGCCAGCGTACTAACCAAGCTGCGGCGGGGTGGACGGGGGCGGCAACTTGCATTCCAGCGGCGGCGAACGCGGGAGACGATGAATCGACCATGTTTCAGTAGAAGCGGGCGTTAGTGAAGCAGATCTGGTTGGCTGGCAAGGTATTCGGTGAAGTTGATACAGCCGCTGCGGCGAGGTAGTCGGTGGCGAGGTCGGCGGTGAAGCAGATCCGTCGGTGGCGAGGTCGGCGGTGAAGCAGATCCGTCGGTGGCGAGGTCGGCGGTGAAGCAGATCCGTCGGTGACGAGGGCGGCGGGGGAGCGGATCAGGTGGGTGGACAGCCAACACGATCAAGGCTACGCTGTGGAGGAGTATGCCGGCGGCGAAGCAGATCTAGTACTGTAGAGAGTCAGAGCTTTGGCTTGTGAGAGTATTTTTGAGCTAATGGGGCGAATGGTTGGTGGGTGGGTGTGGGCCTGTGGGGAGGGTTCGGGATCTAGGCAAGATATTTCATTGTTACCGAATGAGCCCTCCATGGTCGGTGGGTTGTAGCTTCCGGACCAGGGTTAAAAGGGTAAAACTGGTCACGGGATTTTCGAATGGATGCGGCGGGATGATTTGGCGCGTGGCCGAAATTTTCAGTTTCAAGCTACAGTACGAGCAGAACGACAAAAATAATGTTCTTCCCCAGGGAGCTCTCATTTCTTCCTCTTCTCTTTCTCTCTCGAGTCTCTCCCACTCCCCCGGCTCCTCTCCCCCTTCTCTCCGGCGGCCTCGCCGGCCGGAGACGAGGCCGACTTCTCTCTGTATATTGTACACCCTCCGAACTAAATTAATTGATTCAACTTTCCTTAGACGTGTATGTATCTAGAGTAAAAACATGTGTGGATACATCCATATTTAGATAAGCAAAGTTGAGTCAGCTAATTTGGATCCGAGGGAGTTAGTGTTGTTGTAAGCTTAGATCCAGTGTTTCCCATGAGCAGAATGGCGCAATGGAGTCGGGGATCTCGTCATCGGCTTCAGATCTGGCCTATGGTGAATCTGGCGGATCTTGCCGGCCAAACCCCGATCTGGTGCCATCAATGTGATGGCGCTAACGGTGAGGCTTGCTTTGGTCAGTGCTTCAGATCTGGCCAATGGGGAAGTCAAGCTGCTAAAGTTCACAAGCTCGGGGCATACGACGGCGTCATCCGTCTTGCCCGTGCACATCTTGGACTTTCAGCGACCCTTCTCAGAGCCAATATGCCGTTGCTGAGGCCCTTCTTCTCCTTCGTCCTGGCGACTACCGGCGACACCGTCCCAAGTGGTGCGTCCCCGGCGACGGAGTTGCTGGAAAGGATGCGGAGCAGAGATCTGATGTGCGGTCCAGAAGGACTCGATTGATTTTCTTCTATATGTTTTGGGGTCCTTTTTGTAAAGTTGCAGGTTCTATTAGTTATTGTCTAGTACTTTTGGTCCTCTATGTAATTTTTTGGACTAGTTTCCATTGGCACTGATAAACTTGAATTTTGACAAGTTCACGAGGAAAAAAATTCCTTTGCACATATGGCCTATCATGTATAAACATTCTTGAGATTTAAACTATATGTAATGTGCCATGCATTAACCCTAAACCATATATATGTAACTAACCCTAGCTGATCAAACCCTACTTAATTAAAACAAATAACCCTAAACTATACGCATGCACTTTATGCGCAAAGGCGCGGGTGCCTCTAATAATGTGTGTGCGCACTCGATCGATGATCCCTAAACCTTATACAACCCTGAAACCCTAATCCCTAATCCCTAAACCCTAAACACTAAACCCTAGACCCTAAACCCTAACCCTAACCCTAAACCCTAATTAAACCCTATATATAGGCCAACGACACTTAATTGTGCATCAAGCAGGCCAGGGGTGCCTCGCGGTCCTCTAATTAAATTAAATGTGCCATGCATTAACCCTAAACCATATATATGTAACTAACCATAGCTAATCAACCCTACTTAATGAAAACACATAACCCTAAACTATACTAGCTAGCTGCTATAACCCGATCTAATAAAAACATGCTCTATATATAGCAGCTAGCTAGCAAACCGTAGATTAACACCAATTAATATATACATGGCCTATATCGATCATGTTGTATAACATATCCCTGAGATTCATTAATTAATTATATAATTATCGTGATAAATTAATTAACTTTAATTTTGACAAGTTCTCTCGAATGAAAACACATTTGATTAAGTTGCCTCATAATATATATATATATAATTAGTGTGCATGCATGGCCTACCATGCATTCGTGCATATATTTTAATGTATATTTGAACATATTCTTGGGGATTTCAATCTCTCTCTCTCGATCATCTATATATCGTTGGTGGCCAAAAAACACACATATATATATATGCATGCAATTTATGCGTAAAGGCGCGGGTGCCTCTAATAATGTGTGTGCGCACTCGATCGATGATCCCTAAACCTTAAACAACCCTAAAACCCCTAAATCCCTAATCCCTAAACCCTAAACACCCTAAACACTAAACCCTAAACCCTAGACCCTAAACGTACCCTAACCCTAACCCTAAACCCTAGCTAATCCTAAACCCCAATTAAACCCTATGTATATGCCAACGACACTTAATTGTGCATCGATCGAGCGGGTCATGGGTGCCTCGCGATCCTCTAATAAAATTAAATGTGCCATGCATTAACCATAAACCATATATATGTAACTAACCCTAGCTAATCAACCCTACTTAATTAAAACACATAACCCTAAACTATACTAGATATAACCCGATCTAATAAAAACATGCTCTATATATAGCAGCTAGCTAGCAAACCGTAGATTAACACCAATTAAAATATACATGGCCTATATCGATCATGTTGTATAACATATCCCTGAGATTCATTAATTAATTATATAATTATCGTGATAAATTAATTAACTTGAACTTTGACAAGTTCTCTCGAATGAAAACACATTTGATTAAGTTGCCTCATAATATATATATATATAATTAGTGTGCATGCATGGCCTACAATGCATTCGTGCATATATTTTAATGTATATTTGAACATATTCTTGGGGATTTCAATCTCTCTCTCTCTCGATCATCTATATATCGTTGGTGGCCCAAAAAACACACATATATATGCATGCAATTTATGCGTAAAGGCGCGGGTGCCTCTAATAATATAATGTGTGTGCGCACTCGATCGATGATCCCTAAACCTTAAACAACCCTAAAACCTTAAAATCCCTAATCCCTAAACCCTAAACACCCTAAACACTAAACCCTAAACCCTAGACCCTAAACATACCCTAACCCTAACCCTAACCCTAACCCTAAACCCTAGCTAATCCTAAACCCCAATTAAACCCTCTGTATAGGCCAACGACACTTAATTGTGCATCGATCGAGCGGGTCATGGGTGCCTCGTGATCCTCTAATAAAATTAAATGTGTCGTGCATTAACCCTAAACCATATATATGTAACTAACCCTAGCTAATCAACCCTACTTAATTAAAACACATAACCCTAAACTATATATACTAGCTAGCTGCTATAACCCGATCTAATAAAAACATGCTCTATATATAGCAGCTAGCTAGCAAACCGTAGATTAACACCAATTAAAATATACATGGCCTATATCGATCATGTTGCATAACATATCCCTGAGATTCATTAATTAATTATATAATTATCGTCATAAATTAATTAACTTGAACTTTGACAAGTTCTCTCGAATGAAAACACATTTGATTAAGTTGCCTCGTAATATATATATAATTAGTGTGCATGCATGGCCTACAATGCATTCGTGCATATATTTTAATGTATATTTGAACATATTCTTGGGGATTTCAATCGATCTCTCTCTCGATCATCTATATATCGTTGGTGGCCCAAAAAACACACATATATATGCATGCAATTTATGCGTAACGCGGGTGCCTCTAATAATGTGTGTGCGCACTCGATCGATGATCCCTAAACCTTAAACAACCCTAAAACCTTAAATCCCTAATCCCTAAACCCTAAACACTAAACCCTAAACCCTAGACCCTAAACGTACCCTAACCCTAACCCTAAACCCTAGCTAATCCTAAACCCCAATTAAACCCTATGTATAGGCCAACGACACTTAATTGTGCATCGATCGAGTGGGTCATGGGTGCCTCGTGATCCTCTAATAAAATTAAATGTGCCATGCATTAACCCTAAACCATATATATGTAACTAACCCTAGCTAATCAACCCTACTTAATTAACACACATAACCCTAAACTATACTAGCTAGCTATAACCCGATCTAATAAAAACATGCTCTATATATAGCAGCTAGCTAGCTAGCAAACCGTAGATTAACACCAATTAAAATATACATGGCCTATATCGATCATGTTGTATAACATATCCCTGAGAATCATTAATTAATTATATAATTATCGTGATAAATTAATTAACTTGAACTTTGACAAGTTCTCTCGAATGAAAACACATTTGATTAAGTTGCCTCATAATATATATATAATTAGTGTGCATGCATGGCCTACAATGCATTCGTGCATATATTTTAATGTATATTTGAACATATTCTTGGGGATTTCAATCGATCTCTCTCTCTCTCGATCATCTATATATCGTTGGTGGCCCAAAACACACATATATACGCATGCACTTGATGCGTAAAGGCGCGGGTGCCTCTAATAATGTGTGTGCGCACTCGATCGATGATCCCTAAACCTTAAACAACCCTAAAACCCTAATCCCTAATCCCCTAAACCCTAAACACCCTAAACACACTAAACCCTAGACCCTAAACACCCTAAACACTAAACCCTAAACCCTAGACCCTAAACACCGTAAACCCTAAACCATAAACCCTAAACCCTAAACCCTAAACCCTAAACCCTAAAACCATAAACCCTAAACACTAAACCCTAAACCCTATAAACACCCTAAACACTAATTAAAACCTAAACCCTAGACCCTAAACACTAAACCCTAAACCCTAGACCCTAAACACCGTAAACACTAAACCCTAAACACTAATTAAACCCTAAACCATAGACCCTAAACACTAGACCCTAAACCCTAGACCCTAAACACCCTAAACACTAAACCCTAGACCCTCTAAACACAGTAAACACTAAACCCTAAACCCTAGACCCTAGCGAAACACCCAAAACACTAAACCCTAAACCCAGCTAGCTAACCCTAAACCCTAATTAAACCCTATATATATAGGCCAACGACACTTAATTGTGCATCAAGCAGGCCAGGGGTGCCTCGCGGTCCTCTAGTTAAATTAAATGTGACATGCATTAACCCTAAACCATATATATATAACTAACCCCTAGCTAATCAAACCCTAGTTAATTAAAACACATAACCCTAAACTATACTAGCTATAACCCGATCTAATAAAAACATGCTCTATATATAGCATGCAGCTAGCTAGCAAAAACGGTAGATTAAAACCAATTAATATATACATGGCCTATATATCGATCATATGTTGTATAACATCTCCCTGAGATTCATTAATTAATTATATAATTATCGATGATAAATTAATTAACTTGAATTTTGACAAGTTCTCTCGAATGAAAACACATTTGATTAAGTTTCCTCATAATATATATATAATTAGTGTGCATGCATGGCCTACCATATGCATGCATTAATTCGTGCATATATTTTAATATATATTTGAACATATTCTTGGGGGATTTCAATCTCTCTCTCTCGATCATCTATATGTCGTTGGTGGCCAAAAAACACACACATATACGCATGCACTTTATGCGCAAAGGCGCGTGTGCCTCTAATAATGTGTGTGTGCGCACTCGATCGATGATCCCTAAACCTTAAACAACCCTAAAACCCTAATCCCTAATCCCCTAAACCCTAAACACCCTAAACACACTAAACCCTAGACCCTAAACACCCTAAACATGTACTAAACCCTAAACCCTAGACCCTAAACACCGTAAACCCTAAACCATAAACCCTAAACCCTAAACCCTAAACCCTAAAACCCTAAACCCTAAACCCTAAACCCTAAACCCTATAAACACCCTAAACACTAATTAAACCCTAAACCCTAGACCCTAAACACTAAACCCTAAACCCTAGACCCTAAACACCGTAAACACTAAACCCTAAACCCTAAACACCCTAAACACTAATTAAACCCTAAACCATAGACCCTAAACACTAGACCCTAAACCCTAGACCCTAAACACCCTAAACACTAAACCCTAGACCCTCTAAACACAGTAAACACTAAACACTAAACCCTAGACCCTAGCTAAACACCCAAAACACTAAACCCTAAACCCAGCTAGCTAACCCTAAACCCTAATTAAACCCTATATATATAGGCCAACGACACTTAATTGTGCATCAAGCAGGCTAGGGGTGCCTCGCGGTCCTCTAGTTAAATTAAATGTGACATGCATTAACCCTAAACCATATATATATAACTAACCCCTAGCTAATCAAACCCTAGTTAATTAAAACACATAACCCTAAACTATACTAGCTATAACCCGATCTAATAAAAACATGCTCTATATATAGCATGCAGCTAGCTAGCAAAAACGGTAGATTAAAACCAATTAATATATACATGGCCTATATATCGATCATATGTTGTATAACATCTCCCTGAGATTCATTAAATAATTATATAATTATCGATGATAAATTAATTAACTTGAATTTTGACAAGTTCTCTCGAATGAAAACACATTTGATTAAGTTTCCTCATAATATATATATAATTAGTGTGCATGCATGGCCTACCATGCATGCATTAATTCGTGCATATATTTTAATATATATTTGAACATATTCTTGGGGGATTTCAATCTCTCTCTCTCGATCATCTATATGTCGTTGGTGGCCAAAAAACACACACATATACGCATGCACTTTATGCGCAAAGGCGCGTGTGCCTCTAATAATGTGTGTGTGCGCACTCGATCGATGATCCCTAAACCTTAAACCCTAAATAAACCCTAATCCCTAATCCCTAAACCCTAAACACCATAAACATTAAACCCTAAACCCTAACCTCCTAACCCTAAACCCTAAACCCTAATTAAACCCTATATATATAGGCCAATGACACTTAATTATGCATCAAGCAGGCCAGGGGTGCCTCGCGGTCCTCTAATTAAATTAAATGTGCCATGCATATATATGTGTTTAATTTGGGGATTTCAATCGCTCTCTCGTATGTAGCTCTCTCTACCTCTATATCTCTCTCTCTCTCTCTCTCTCTCTCTCTCTCTCTCTCGTTGGTGGCCAACAACACACACATGCACTTTGTGCGCAAAGGCATGCGCCTCTAATAATGTGTGCGCAGTCGATCGATCTAGTTTTGATTAATCATAGCACACAAATAAAGAAGTTGTATTTGAATCCACACAACCTATTAAAACACATAACCCCTAACATGGCCTAATTAATTAACCCTTCTCGATCTCTACCTAATTAGTGGAAATTGCACAAAATCAAAAGGGGTCCCTCACTAATTATGCATATCTGCTAGATTGTGATAAACTTTTGCCACATATATATTTGGTGGATGGGTGCATCTTGGCATGTAAACAATTAGTGTTTGCAAATGGCGTTGTCAAAATTTATGTACAAATGATTTCTTTCCATCCAAAGTGCATAAAATGGGAGTTTTAATGAAGAAAGTACAAATAAAACAGCTCAACATGCTTCCACACCCCGATTTTCACACGAAGTAGAGCATATTTAAAGGATAATTCCAGAGTTTTACTATTTTTCAAGCAACTTTGCTAATTTTCCCCCACTCACATGACTTTATGTCGATTTAACGAAAATATGGCGAATTTAAACTACATGGGCGGGATAGTTTGAATTGTGCGCGCGGCAAAGGGAACCGCCTATTCCTCAACCTTGTGCACGGCAAATTACACACGCAACTCCATTAAACGCCACCTACCAACCTTAATTATCACCCCGGCGGCCCGGCCGCATGACCCCCCACCCACCCGTACACAACTTATCCCCGTCCGTGCGAAGAGCTTCCCCTCCCCGTCCCGTCCGTGCGAAGAAGAAGCTTCCCCTCCCCGTCGTTCTTCTCGAGACGCACCGGCGGTCAAGTTGATCCACGGTAGGGCTGCTATCTCTAGCTCAATCATGTATCGGGCAAGACAGCCTAACGATTTATATTTTCTTGATGCTGCTAAAAAAATTCGTCAGTATGCTCGAACTAATTGGCACTTTATAGTTTTCCGCTCGATTTGTCATCGATCAATTTGTTCATTTGCGTGGGCATATAGAGTCAGTTCTGCACTCGATCCGTTAATTTGCTGAAATGCCATGGCAGAGTTTTGTACACGATCTGTTTGCTAAAATGTCGATGGGCATTTTTTGTTTTGTACTCGACATGATTGCTGAAATGCATAATCATGTAGTATAGTTTTGTACTCGATGGATATACATTTCCTACTTCGCCTTAAATTAATCACCAACCACTGTATCTCATAATTAAACAGATGGACAGAACTTGGAAACTGCATGGACACTTATGTTCCCCTTCATATATAAATGGTGTTCAACCCTTTATGGGGTTTATTAGAGCTCATGATGGTCACAACCTGGACGTGTATTGCCCGCGCTGCACATGTATGAATGGTGAGAAGAGGCCTCACCCTGTAGTGGCAGATCATTTACACATTTTTGGGATGGACCGCACATATGTTAGGCGGGTTTAGCATGGTGAACCATATAATGATCCTTTAGCAGGAGAAGCAGATCTTGCTCACACTGTATGTGTGCTGGCATATGTAGTTAATTATTTATATTGATGCTGCCGCTGTTTCAATCAATAGTTTGCATTGCTGTGCAAGGTTCTGTACTCAAATTTAACTTGTTGCAGATGGATGGACGGGAAGGAGAGAAAAAGCGCTTGCTTCAGGAAACGGGTTTCAGCTCTGGGACATGTGCTGTGCCAGATGAGAAGGTAAATATGTAAAACGGCATTTGTTCAGGTTGCATCCCTTAGATGTTTGTCTAATCGGTTGATGTACTAATTGCAGAAGCATAGAGTTAAAGAGGTCTCTCAGTTTGATGGGAGATTTGAAGATGAATCTCAGTTTGATGCACCTGTGGATGGTACTGATGACGAGCCTTTCATAGACGAAGGTCCTGCACCTGAGATTATCCAGCCTACAGAAGGAGGCCGTGGACCGAGTACACAGCTTTGCGTTGAAGTGGATGCACGCCCGGAGATCATCACGGGCGTCCGGGTAGTCTCAAGACCACCCAGCCCTGATGCACCTGTGGATGGTACTGATGACGAGCCTCTCATAGACGAAGGTCCTGCACCTGAGATTATCCAGCCTACAGAAGGAGGCCGTGGACCGAGTACACAGCTTTGCGTTGAAGAGGATGCACACCCGGAGATCATCAGGGGCGTCCCGGTAGTCTCAGGACCACCCAGCCCTGATGCAAAATGTTGAGCTACTTTATGATTCGTACTCTTATGTTCTGGTGCTGTAGTATGTTATGATTTGTACGCCTTTGGCGCTAGATTAAGCATTCAGTGGATGATCGCGTTGCAAAATTCGACACCCACACAATCAGTTCATCGTACAAGTAGTAGCACAATTACTTCTACAGCGATTCCTGCCAGCGCATTAGTTGGTAGCATGAAACACTTTCAGGTACTCCCCTCTGATTCATATTAATGGACTCAATTCTGTCTAGATATGGATGTATCTAGATGCATTTGTTAACTAGACTAACAAACTTGAGTCAGTTAATATGAATCCGTGTAAACCGCCCAAGTCCTCGAGCAGCTAGTTTATTGACTCTGGACTCCAAGCCTCTCGCGGCAAGCCATCGACGAAGCTTTGACCAGATCTTGGCCCGCAATTTTTTTGTGTGGCGAATAGCAAAGCTTTGACCAGTTCCTCTCGGGATACAGCACGCCGGTGAGCTTGCACGGTTGCCATGAGCACTTTCCGGCGGAACTTCCTCTTCAGCGCCCTCAAGCCGCTGCTGCGAGACAGCACGCAGTGCCTCGAGGTGGACGGAATTCTGGATCTCAGGGCGGGTGGTCCGCATCGTCCGGGAACGATCTCCAGCGGGTTAACGAGGACATGCATGGCGGCCAGGGGATTTGTTTTTTGTTTTTTTTTGGTTTGAGCTTGGGATTTGGGGTTTTTTCGGATAGGGGAGGAGGAACCGAGGAAGAGGAAGGAACAGCCGCGTGCTTGGCGCGTGGCGGTGTGCTTGAATTTCGAATTTTTGTGAAATGTTTCATTTCCCCGCTACAATTCGGGGGTTTCTTGACGCGCCAATGCGTCCCGCCGGGCAGCTTCAAGTAAATTTGGGGTGCCACACTATGGGCCCTAGTTTCAGTGAGACATGTAATGACTAGTCACATCAGTAAGTTCACTGTGTAATAAAATATGTTACCCCTCCCCTTTATGTAGCACCCCTTCTCTCCCGATCGAGTGCCGATTGCCGACGGATGCAAGCCGCTAGCTCGATCCCCTCCTTTCGCCTCCACCGTCCAGGCATCCAGCTTGGAGGGGCAAGCTGCATCTAGCCCAAGCGGATTAGGTAGGACTAGTAATGTTCTCTCCTTTCTCGAGATCGGTTCTTTTTTCCTCTCCTCGATATCTTGCGCATCTCTTTCCTATTCTGGGCAAAGGGGTGTCTTTCTGGTCACCCTCGAGCTGGGAGTGATTGATGGGGGTGGGGGCGGGGGCTACCTTTGCTTGGATTGGGGTGTTCTTCCTTTATTTGTCGACATTTGCAACCTTTGTAGTTTCTGCTGATCCTCACTGTATCTTTTGTCAGCTTGTACAGGAAAGGCAAGACCTCGGCGGTGGGGGCAATGGAGCGTAAGGCCACCACGCATGTGGGCAGTTGGCTGAGCCTGAGCTGCGTCCCCAGCCCCGCGAAGCAGGTACTCCGTTTGCTTATCCACTCTTTACCTTTTAAGTGTCTCTCTGGTCTCTGCATCCTCAATCTGTTCCTGTTCTGGAATATGCTTAAAGTAGCACATGTCTTCAGCTGTTTGTGCGTAAAGCCTCTGTGACACCATGCTCTATATTCTCTGTATCAGGTTGGTACCTCCAGGTTCCGTGCTGAGGCTATGGGGAACGAGAATAGCGCCCCACCTGCTGCAGGAGCATGGCCCGATCTGCAGCACAAGAAGCGAAATGCCACTGCCGAGCTGGGCAGGGACCGCCCAGGGGTAATTTTTTTAACCAACTTACCATGATGTAGTCTGAATCTGATACTCCCTCAGATCCAAATTAATTGACTCAACTATCTGTAGATACGGATGTATCTAGATGTGTTTTAGCTCTAGATACTACTGCCTCCATCCCAAAGCTTTGGGCTTATATTATTTTTAGAAAGTCAAACTATACCATGTTTGACTAAGCTTTTACCAAAAATCAGTAACATGCAAAATACAAAATTAATATCATTAAATAGATAATAAAATATATTTTCCTACGGTATCTACACAGTATTATATTTGTTGATAGAATGTTCTAAAATTTTGGTCAAACTTTGCTTGTTTTGATTTCTCAAAAATAAATAAGGCTTAAGCTTTTGGATGGTGGTAGTACATTCATATCTAGACAAAGCTGAGTTAACTAGTTTTTTTGTCTGTCCATAGCTAGTGTTCACGCTGCAAAAGGCTAAGAGCATCCACTATATGCATCAGTCTATCTCATACAGTAATTCAATATCACTGCTGAGGTCTGCCTTTTGTTTTGCTATTCATATGCAGACTGAAACTTTAGGGCCTTTACTCAAAAGGAAGATCAAAACTGCGGCTGATCAGGCTGCCAGTATGTTGATGCCGCCCCCATCTTCTAAATGCCTCTACAAGCACAAGGCCACGCACCAGCTGGGTGGTGATCTTTTAATGAATATGGTATATTTTCTTAATCCACAAAACATGCCTTGATTTTTCTCTGTTTATTGTCGGTTTTTTCTATGCTTGCCAAAAGTTTACAACAACAACAACAACAACCAAGCCTTTCAGTCCCAAACAAGTTGGGGTAGGCTAGAGTTGAAACCCATAAGATCTCGAAGCCAAAAGTTTAGAAACACCAAATTCGTTTGCTTACAATCATCATACAGTAATGTTCATCTACTCCAGTTCCCCTAACCCAACATAAAATGATGTTAATTTCGATTTTTAGATTAAAAGAGCACCATTAGGCGCTGTTAATTACGACTTTGAGATTAAAATGTCATTTGCAATTGTTAATTACAATTTTGAGACAATTGGTTAGTTTAACCTCGATCTCTTCTGCTCTCCATTTTTCCCAACCGAACAAAAATGTAACCATTCCATTCCTCTGAAATGGAACCATTCCATTCCATTCCACGCTGTTTCAGAACCGAACACACCCTTGCATTGTTGTGAACTGTTGTCCATACACGGCCATACCCTTCCACTTACATCTAGCACTATATGCATCAGTCTGTCTCAGAGTCATTCAATATCACTGCTGAGATCTGTTCCCATTCTTATGCAGGCTGAAACTGCTGCGCCTTTACTCAAGTGGATGCAAAATGGGGCTAATGAGGCTGCTGTGAGGACGATGGTGCCGGCACCATCTTCCGAAAACCTCTACAAGCACGAGGCCATGGGCCAGCTGGGTGGTGACCTTTTAATGAATCTGGTATATTTTCTTAATCCACATACATGATTTCATTATTATCTGTTTAATTACTGTTGGCTTTGTCTAATGCTTACCAAAAGTTCAGAAACACTGCGTTTGCTTACAATCATCATACACTAATTTTTCACTTTTCAGTCTGTCTCATCCAGTATATAAACTGTTGATTTCCATTGGCTTCTTTTGTAATCATTTGCATTGTTGTCAACTGTTCTCTATGCACAACCCTATTCTTCCACTTACACCCGCACTATTTGCATCAGTCTATCTCATAGATTTATTAAATATCAATGATGAGTTCTGTTGCTATTCATATGCAGGATGAAACTTCTGTTCCTCTACTCAAATGGATAAAAAATGATCCTGATGAGGCTGCTGTGAAGACGATGGTGCTGCCACCATCTTCTGAAAACCTCCTCAAGCACAAGGCCACGGGCCAGCTGGGTGGTACCCTTTTCAGTAAGCAGGTATATTTTCTTAATCCTCATACATGATTTGATTTTTGTCTGTTTATTGCCGGCTTTGTCTAATGCTTACCAATAGTTCAGAAACACACACACCTATTCTTCCACTTACATCCAGCACTATATGCATCAGTGTCTCATAGATTCATTTTATATATCACTGCTGATGTCTGTTGCTCTTCAATTTTTATATGCAGACTGAAACTGCTAAGCCTTCATTGGTCAAAAGGATTGCAACTGCTGCTGATGAGGCATCTGCAGAGGCTGCCACCAAGTTACTGTCAGCCCCACCTTCTGGATGCTTATATAAGCTCAAGTCCAAGGATCAGCCGGGCCGTAACCATCCAAGGGTTCGGGTATATTTTCTTAAGCCACATATACATGCCATGATTTATGTCTGATATTATCACGGCTCTGTCTAATGCTTTTTGGAATTCGGAAACACCAAATTAGCATGCTTATATTCATCATACACTAATTTTTCACTGTTCAGTTTGTAACATAGTGTTATGCACTTGCTTGTCAACATTTGCATTGCTCTGAACTATGCACTTTACACAACCTAATTCTTCCACTTACGTTCAGCGCTACGCACCAGTAGTACCTCCCATGTTTCCTTCACCATCCCGATGCCGAGCTTGCGGGAATATGGCGGGCCCATGTACATACCCCGCATATAACACCTCCTATGGCTCTATCTACCTTTCTAGTAGCTCCTTCACAGAGTTACAGGTATGTATTCTCAGTGGTTTAGCATGAATTGGCATATAGTAAAGTCTTGTTTTTAGTCTTCCTGCTTCTTACATTTGTATCAATTTTCACATGCAGACTGTACCTTGTGAACTTCGTCCAATGATTAACCAGATGTGTCCGCATGAAGGATCTTTCACTATGCATGGCAATGGCAAATTGATGAACACCTACACGGTCTATGAGGTGTATGTCTACAAGACGCAGGCCATCACATATTTGTATGGACATGATTGGAGAAAGTTTGCTTTTGACTACGGTCTGAAGAAGGGCGACGAGCTGAGGATCAGAAACTCAAACGGGCAGATATACGTAACTGCTTACAGAGTTGGAGACACTTCCAAATATATAATATGTAACTTTTTTCTACTCATATCTTTTGATAACTGCATTCTGAGCAGTTGTTCTAAACCATTCCCTCTGTTCTAGCTTGCTGGGTTTAACATGATCAAAGCTGCAGATCCCCTGACGGAACAGGAGCGGATGTCACAAAGGGCAACCACACCAGCACCGGCACCGGCTTCCCACTCTCCTGCATCAGCACCGGTTCCTGTACCAGCTCCGTTTACTGCATCTACCCAGCAGTCCCCTACATCAGCATTGGTTCCTGTAGAGGCCCCATATACTACACATGCCCAGCAGGCTCCTGCATCAGCACTGGTTCCTCTAGCTGCACCGTTTACTGCACCTGCCCAACAGTCTCCTGCATCAGCACCGGTTCCTCTAGAGGCACCGTTTACTGCACCTGCCCAGCAGTCTCCTGCATCAGCACCAGCTCGTGTACCAGCCCAGGCTCATGCACCTGCCCCAGCCAGATCACCGAGGTCTCAGCTCATTGCTGTGGCCACCCGTGTGGTGACCAGGACGCATCTGAAGGCTATGTTCGTGAGTATATGACAGCATAACTGCTCTTATCTTGATGTCTTCTCTGCTCAAAGTCTCACATGGTTCAGTGCATTGGTGCCATTGACTAATTTTTGGTGGTATCTCTTGCTTTGAATCAGAAATTGCCTAAAAGTATCTCCAAGGATCTCAATGCTGGCCGAAGGGGCAAGATATCCCTCGTCATGGAGAGTGAAGGTCTCACCGTGGAGGGACGGTACTCTGTCAGTCCCACAGATGGCCGCTTGGCTGTTACTTCCAGGTGGAAAAAGTTCATTGACGGTGCCAAACTTCGCATTGGATCAAAGTTGAAGGTCAAGATCTTTCGATGCCGCTGTGACATGCTGGTCATAAAGTTCGCGGTTGTCTAGTTCTGTTGTCCCATGAGCCCTTAGCAAATGCATTTGTAGTTATACTTATATAAGGTTATCTTATCTGAACTGCTAATTAATTGTATGGGTGGTAAAACTCTGGCAAGCTTTTGCTCTTAGCAAGTATGTATGTATGATCAGCTATTATGATAACTAATGTTTGTGTTCATCTTAATTTGCATTTCCCTTTTAGAAAAAAACTTAATTTCTATTTTGGCTGACCTGTTAGAGAACTATCAGATTGAACCCACAACATGATTCATATAGATTCATTACACCGAGCCACATGTCTTGACCTTGCGATACACTACTTCCATTAATTAGTGCAAGAAGGCTTACCTGAGCTGCCTGAACCATGGCAGATTCGAATCCACCTTATCTATCTAGAAATACAACCTTTGCAGAAAGAGGATTTGCAGTATGGGGAGGCTGACATTGGGGACCCATGAGCCAGCAGCGTCGTCAACGTTTTAAAGGTGGCAGGAGATCGAAAGAAAAAATAAGCCAAAAATCAGTTGGTAAACAAATTCAAGAAAAGAAACATTTACCTTTCTGAGAGTATGACATGCGGGACCCATGAGGCAGCAGCATCCTCAACTATTTCAAGGCGGCAGGGGATCAAAATAAAAAAGGAAATAGCCAGAAATTAATTAGGGTAAAAAATAAATCCATCAAAGGAAACTTTTATTGTTCATAGAGGATGACATGTGGGACCGACTTGCCAGCTGCGTCGTCATCGTTTCAAAGGGGGCAGGGGATCAAAAGAAAAAGACAAATAGCCAGAAATTAGGGGAAAAAAATAAATCCAACAAAGAAAACTTTTATTGTTCATAGAGGATGACATGCGGGACCCATGAGCCAGCAGCTTCCTCAACGTTTCAAAGTCGGCATGAGATTGAAAGAAAAAGTCAAGTGACATAATATCAGGAGCCAAAAATAATCCAAGAAAAGAAACTTTATTGTACATAGAGGATGACATGCGGGTCCCATTTTGTAGCAGCGGTCTCAACGCTTCCAAGGCGGCACAGGACCGAAAGAAAAATGAAGTAGCCAGAAATCAGGGTGTGAAAAAAATCCAAGAAAAGAAAGATTTTAATTGGGCTGTATCTGGACATCTGGGCCTTCGAACTATACTGCTGGGCCTTTTGACTCGTACAATTTCAGCCCACTCCAAAACAGGAAAGGTCGGATTTTTCTCAAAAAAAAAACAGGAAAGTCCTATGCTTCGCAAAAACAAAAAACAAGGAGATTCAACATATAAGTTTGTTTATGTAGATATAAAGATTTAATTTATCCGTTTGCAATAGCTCAGAGCGAAATACAACGTTTATTGTCTGCAAAATAAAATATCACATGTTTCTTGTACGGGGAGGCTGACATCGGGGACCCATGAGCCAGCAGCGAGTCAACGTTTCAAAGGCGGCAGGGGATCGAAAATAAAAAAAGCCAAAAATCAGTTGGTAAAAAAATACAAGAAAACAAAACATTTATCGTTCTGAGAGGATGACATGCGGGACCCATGAGGCAGCAGCATCCTCAACGTTTCAAAGTCGGCATGAGATCGAAAGAAAAAGGCAAGTGACATAATATCAGGAGCCAAAAATAATCCAAGAAAAGAAACTTTATTGTACATAGAGGATGACATGCGGGTCCCATTTTGTAGCAGCGGTCTCAACGTTTCCAAGGCGGCACAGGACCAAAAGAAAAATGAGGCAGCAGCATTCTCAACAATTCCAAGGCGGCAGGGGATCAAAAGAAAAATAAAGGAAATAGCCAGAAATTAATTAGGGGTCAAAAATAAATCCACCAAAGGAAACTTTTATTGTTCATAGAGGATGACATGTGGGACCGACCTGCCAACAGCGTCCTCATCGTTTCAACGGGGGCAGGGGATCAAAAGAAAAAGGCAAATAGCCAGAAATTAGGGGTAAAAAATAACTCCAAGAAAGGAAACTTTTATTGTTCGTAGAGGATGACATGCGGGACCCATGAGCCAGCAGCTTACTCAACGTTTCAAAGGCGGCATGAGATCGAAAGAAAAAGGCAAGTGACCAAATATCGGAGCCAAAAATAATCCAAGATTTATTGTACATAGAGGATGACATGTGGGTCCCATTTTGCAGCAGCGGTCTCAATGTTTGTAATGCGGCTTGAGATCAAAAGAAAAAGAAAGTAGCTAGTAATTAGGGGTGAAAAAAAATCTAAGAAAAGAAAGTTGATGGACATAGAGGATGACATGCGGGTCCCTTGAGCCAACACTTACTCAACGTTTCAAAGGGGCAGGGGATCAAAAGAAAAAGGCAAGCCAAAAATCAGAGGGTGAAAAAAAATCCAACAAAGGAAACTTTTATAGCACATAGAGGATGACATGCGGGTCCCATGAGCCAGCAGGTTCCTCAACGTTTCAAACGTGGCATGAGATCGAAAGAAAAAGGCAAGTGCCCAAATATGAGGAGCCAAAAATAATTCAAGAAAAGAAAGTTTTATAGTACATAGAGGATGACATGCGGGTCCCATTTAGCAGCAGCGGTATCACGTTTGAGAGGCAGCAGGGATCGAAAGAAAAGGCAAGTGCCCAAATATGAGGAGCCAAAAAAATCCAAGAAAAGAAAGTTTTATAGTACATAGAGGATGACATGCGGGTCCCATTTAGCAGCAGCGGTATCACCGTTTGAGAGGCAGCAGGGGATCGAAAGAAAAAGTCAAGTGACGAAATATGAGGTGCCAAAAAAATCCAAGAAAAGAAAGTTTTATAGTACATAGAGGATGACATGCGGGTCCCATTTAGCAGCAGCGGTATCACCGTTTGAGAGGCGGCAGGGGATCGAAAGAAAAAGGTAAGTGACCAAATATGAGGTGCCAAAAATAATTCAAGAAAAGAAAGTTTTATAGTACATAGAGGATGACATGCGGGTCCCAGTTAGCAGCAGCGGTATCACCGTTTGAGAGGCGGCAGGGGATCGAAAGAAAAAGGCAAGTGACCAAATTTGAGGTGCCAAAAATAATCCAGAAAAGAAAGTTTTATAGTACATAGAGGATGACATGCGGGTCCCAAGCAGCAGCGGTATCACCGTTTGAGAGGCGGCAGGGGATCGAAAGAAAAGGCAAGTGACCAAATTTGAGGTGCCAAAAATAATCCAGGAAAAGAAAGTTTTATAGTACATAGAGGATGACATGCGGGTCCCAGTTAGCAGCAGCGGTATCACCGTTTGAGAGGCGGCAGGGATCGAAAGAAAAAGGCAAGTGACCAAATTTGAGGTGCCAAAAATAATCCATGAAAAGAAAGTTTTATAGTACATAGAGGATGACATGCGGGTCCCAGCAGCAGCGGTATCACCGTTTGAGAGGCGGCAGGGGATCGAAAGAAAAGGCAAGTGACCAAATTTGAGGTGCCAAAAAAACTCCAAGAAAAGAAAGTTGATTGCACATAGAGGATGACATGCGGGTCCCATTTAGCAGCAGCGGTCTCAACGTTTCCAAGGCGGCAAGGGATCAAAAGAAAAAGGAAGTAGCCAGAAATCAGGGGGTCAAAAAATCCAAGAATAGAAAGAATTTTGGTTCATAGAGGATGACATGCGGGACCCATGATCCTGCATCGTAAACGGCTCGATCGGAGAACGTTGAACGAGATGGCGCGATGTAGAAAAAAACAATGCCAGAGAGGCTGCCATCTGGGCCCTACATCCCTCGGCGGTGCGGATTTGCGTTGACTCGGCCGGCGAACCCGAGATTTCGAGATGCACCACGTCCCGGGCCACCATACGCCACGTTTTGGCCGCTTTCGTCGGGCTGGCCTCAAAAACGAGAAAAAAAGTTTTGACATGCACCACGGAGGGACCAAAATCGTCGGCCATGGTACACCAGCAACCACGGCGCGACTTCAACTGGTCCCGTATGAACTTATTCATGTGATAGAGGGCGTAGTAGGCATCCTTCGTACTAGAAGGCGGCTTCTTGACGCAGGGGAACTTTGTTTGGTGCTTGAACACATGCTTCCCGTACCTAACATTTGGCCTCTCCATGTGGCCTTTCGCTCTGACGTAGCCATTGAGAGCATCATCAAGTACGGCCTTGACATTCGTGTAGTCCGTGCTTGACTTACCGTCCGCATCTAAGTATGTGGCCATGGAATGTCTCGGGGTTACGGAGATGAGTGTGCAGGTATTGTCTCTGCGTAGAACACATAATGTTTAAGAACAGGACGATTGAAATCTAGAATAATCACGAGTTAAGACCGGTACGGTGAGGGGGTGACTTACTCGGGAAATACAGGCAGGAGGAGGTTATACTTCTTCTGGTTCGCTAGAAAGAAGCCCTTGAGGTATTCACTCGCGACTGCCCGGTCTCCGGCGGTGGCCAAGTGGACGGCACGCATGTAGAAGGGGTCGGCTATCGCGATGCCCGGGGTGTTGTCTCTAATGATCCGCATCGCCTTGCTGAGCGAGTATAGGCGAATGAAGGTGTAGTGCAGCGGATAACTGTTCAACATGGCGAAGATGTCATCATACCGCAGGAAGATCTTCGCCGCGAAGTCACTATCGACAAAGCCATGTCCCGAGGGCACCTTGGCAATATACACCGGGTATCCATGATCTTTCTCCCTGATACGCCGCTCCTCCATATACTGAATACCGTCAACCAGAGATCGCATAGGACCGGGTGCAGCATCGTACAATCTTTTAATTAGCATCCGCTCACCCGACACATGCACCCTCGACTCGATATTCTTGGGCACTGGTGGCCCGTCCTGAGCACGGATAGGTGCCGGCTGGCTGGCAGACTTGTCGTCCTTCTTCTTTCTTTTCCGTCCCTTCGGCTTCGTATTTACTGGGACTGCATTCTCCTCTTCGCAAGCCTTCTTCAGTGTGTTAGGACTGATAACACTTCTCACCCCGGCTATAGGCTGAGTCTCGGTGAAGTCGGCAGCTGGAGGCGTCTCCTGAGAACTGAATAGGCGCCGCTTGTTGCAATAGGTTTTCCCCTCGGCGGCAGCTTGAGAGGGTTGGCTACTGAGATCGTAGTCCACCCCAAAATCGAAGTTGCAGTCAAGGTTGGCAAACGTACTGTCCTCGTCCGGACCATCGTTCGGATCCTGTGCCATCTGCATGTCCTCATCCTGTGCCATCTGCATGTCCTCATCAGCTGATGGCGGCACCGTTGGGGTGGTCTTGCCATGGCTTGGCGCCGGCACGGCTGGGGGTGCTGTCTGTGGGGTGGTGTCCCTCGCCCCCAAACGAATCTGGCTCTTTGGCCAAACCATGGACCAATTGAAGCAATGCTGGAGGGTAAGGACCTCATCTTCGTCGGCACCATGGGGTTGAAAGGGAGGTAGCACGTCGTCGTAGCCGCTAAGCACCCGAACCAGTTGAATCCTATACACGTCGGGTTGCATGGGTCTACCGTGTAACTGACGGTTGCTCGGTTGAACGATTTTGGCCTTGGCAACATCGATCAACTCGCCGTTCACAAACTGCAGGAGAGTGCATGGGACGTCGACGGCGGAGCTCTGCGGAAAACATGTAGGGCGTTAGGGATGGCTAGCTAGTCAAAGGCAAGGATATGGAAGTCATTGGCCGAGGGTTGGTTACCGTGATGGCGTCCAGCTCGGCTAAGGTCGAGGCACCGCCGGCGGCGGGCGTGCAACTGATGGAGTGGCCGCTTGTTGGCGCGGTGCCGGGCGGCGTATTATCCGCAGCGACGGGTGCATTGAGCTGAAGTAATGGCGCCGCGGGAGACACCAAGGTTGGCGCCGCGGGAGACACCAAGGTTGGCGCCGCCGGAGACACCAAGGTTGGCGCCGCCGGAGCCACCAAGGTTGGCGCCGCCGGAGCCACCAATGTTGGCGCCGCCGGAGACACCATTGTTGCCGCCTGCGGACTCACCGATGGCTCCACGTTGTGGGAGTTGCTGCCCGTGAAACTGGGAACCGGGGGAGGCCCCTTTTTTCCTCCCCTATACCACTCGTCAAGACCGGCAACCAAGGTAGGGATGATGGAGCTAAGCGTCGTGCCCACTTGGTCCTCCACTTGCTGTCGTTGCGTCCTCTGTTGGGTCTCCACGATATGTTGCACTTGTTGCCGCACTTGCTCCTCGACCAATGTCGGGATCTGCGCAACTTGTGCCTTGAGATGTGCGACCTCCTTCTCATCGATGGTGACCTTTTTCTCCCTTTTCCCCGACTTATAGTATTCTGACCATTTCATAGAGCATCCTTCGCCGACCACACGACCAGCCGACGTCGGCTTACTCAATGGATCCCTCTTCTTGTGGGCATTCAACGCCCTATTTAAAGTGTTGTCCCAAGGGGCACACTGCGAGGAGCTCATGGACCCCGCGCCGCTACTAGCTTCCTTTTCACTTTCCGCAGCAACCTCCTTAGCCTACGGGAGGAACATGCATGAACCATTTAGAAATTTGGATTCATCAATAAGAATGCAACCATAAAGGCGCTAATTAAGCGGGTGCATTCCTTACCATAAGAGCCTCAAACTGCTTCACCTCCAGAGTGGTGGTGAGCTCCTTTGTTTTCGGGTCAATACGGTACCGGGCCAGGAGAAAGTTCCTGGTTTGCTTGTTTTTGTATTGCGAGAAGAGGGGCTCGAGGCCGTTCTTCACACGCTCCTCATCCGCGGCGTCCCATTTCGGTTGCGCCACCCTAAAACCGCCAGGACCAAGTTTGTGGGTGCCTAAGTTCAGTTTTCGCATGTCCTTCCCCCACTGACTAGAATCCGACGTTGACTCGCTCTCGCACTTGATCTTGAAATCAGCGTAGTCTTGCTCGGTGATCGAGGGATTTGACTCCTTGATCTTCTCGTAACTCTCACCTTTCTGAATCATTTTCTTCACTCGGTTCCTCCAACTAGCGAGGGCGGTGCTCATCTTCGTGAGGGCGGCATTGTGCACTTTGTTCCGCATGAGACGCTTTTCTGAGCAGTCCACCGGGAACTCGTATCGTTCGTGCAGCTTCTTGAAGAGGAGGGTGCGCAAATTCGCTCGGTCAGGATGCCTGAGGTTCTCGGTGTTGATCGAGACCGTGCTCCGGAGGATGCACCCGAGTTGGGCTGCGTACCCTTTGACTAAATCAGGGGGCGCCGTTGGATGCCCACTGGCGTTCACTTCGGTGAATGCCTGCTTCACGGTGCTGAGCACATTCGGGCGACGCTCCCTCCGTAGCTTCTTCGGTGCGCCGGTGTCATCCTCGCCGGCACCATCCGTGGTGTCATCCTCGCCGGCACCATCAGTGGTGTCATCCTCGGCGGCATCATCCGCTCGGTACTCTGGATCGGTGCCATCATCCTCGCCGTCGTCGCGGCGAGGTTGTGACTCCATCACCTCCATTTCATCGGTTAGCATCCAGAATGGCTTGCTGCCGCTGCCGCCGGCCTCTTCGTTGTTGGCCATGTTCGAACTAAGTAGGAAAAAATGCATAAAGTTAGCGCAAGATTTCACGGAAAAATTGGGCATGACCTATGCTAATTTATGGACATATGAGTGCCCCATTTTCGCCGAAACGGAAATGAATCAACATTTCGGCGATAATGGGCAACTCTGTCGATCCCTGCACAAGAATATGACACAAAAATACACCATAGGTGCATGACAGGGGAATCACATCACAGCAGCAGCTAGCAGCACCAGCAACAGCCAGCAGCAGCATCAACATCAGCCAGCAGTAGCAACATCAGCCAGCAGCACCAGCCAGCCAGCAGCACACCAGCCAGCAGCATCAGCCAACATGCTAGCACAACAACATACCAGCAGCTAGCAGCACCAAGCTGGCACAGCAACAAGCATGCAATAGCTAGCAACACCAAGCTAGCACAACAGCACTTACCACCAGCAGCAATAACAAACGACGACGCTCCGGGAAGAAGACGATGACGCTCAAGCAGGTCCGGCTCCAAGTCGATGAAGGATGCTGACGAGGTTGCAGCCACTGGAGCACCTAAAAAAGAAGCTATGCAGGTTACTACAAGGTATATTTAAAAGCAGATAGTTTTTTGTTATTGTTGCCAGGCAAAAAGCAAGCGGCACCAGCAGCCAGCAGCACCAGCAACATCCTAGCAGCCAGCAAGCACTAGCAGCACCAGCCAGCAAGCACTAGCAGCACTAGCAAGCACTAGCAGCACTAGCAGCCAGCCAGCAAGCTAGCAACAACCTAGCAGCCAGCGGCACTAGCAGCCAGCAAGCCAGCAAGCACCAGCAGCACTAGCAACCTAGCAACCAGCAGCACTAGCAGCCAGCAAGCACTAGCAGCAGGAGAGGTGAGGTGTTGCTCACCGTGAGTCGCGGGGAGTCGCCGAGAGGTGAGGTGTTGCTCCGGGTCGAGGAAGATGCGGCAGCCACGGTCAGGTGCTCAAGTTCCAGGAAGTAGCAGCAACATACACACCTAGCAGCATTAAAATCAGCATTAAAAAGGAATCAAATAAATGGAAACTTTACATAGGAAAATGACACTACAGACTATGGCCAGAATCAGATAGCATCAAGCAATGTTCAGCATTAGAAAGTTCAGTCATTGATCACACCCTTTTTAATACACATGTAAAAGGAAAGGAAATGTCAACACAAAGTCAGGCTAGTCATATGACACAATTGTTAAAAAATCAAATTGTTGTCATATGAAAATACCATCATGCCTATCTTTTTGAGGAACAGAAACATCCATGTATGTTTAACTTAAATATCAATTGGTTTTACTGAAGAGATGCAGTATCAAGCTAGCATAGCACATAGCAGCAACACTACAGATGTACCATATTGTTTAATTTTCTCTTATCTTCAGTATTTTTACTTTCTTCTTTCTTGCAGCAGCTCGAGCATGCAGTAGCAGCAGCAAGCTACCAACAACAGCAACTAGAAGCAGCCCAGTAGCATGCAATAGCTAGTGTAGCAGCAAGCAACATCTAGGAACCAGAACAACATCAGCAAGCAAGCAACAACATGGTTGAACAACATCATCAAGCAAGCAAAAACTAATCCTTAAGCAACATGATAAACAGTTGTTCTATTCTTGGAGTACTGCCTTTTTGATTGCCAGCTATAACATTTATAATTTTGAATTAATCTGCCTAAGAGAGTTTTGTTCTCTTATTGAACTCTAAACATGGTACCCACAGGTCTACTGAACAATGTGCTACCCAAGGTTCTCTCATTTCTAGCAGCAGCACCTAATAGTAGCAGCAACTAACAGCAGCACCTAGCAGCAACCTAGCAGCAGAAAGCTAGGAGCAACACAGCCTTTCTAGCAAAGAAATGGCAGCGCCGGCTCGAGGGGGAGCAGCAGCAGTAGCAAGCAAACTAGTGACTCCTAGCAGTTAACATCGAGGAGGAGGAGGGGCGCGGTGGCTACCTTGGAAGGCGTCAGCGGTCGAGGGCGCGGCGGCGTCAGCGGTCGAGCGGTGGCTCCTACTCGTGATCTGCGGTGAGATGGGGCAGGAGGTCGCAGACGAGGATGCCGACGAGGTCGCAGACGAGGACGCCGACGTGCTGCTCCAGCTCCACGGCGAGCTTGAGAGGATCTGCTTGGGGGCGAGACCGTGAGGCGGGTGGGGATCGAGGGGGAGGCGGCCGCCGGCGGGGAGGTGAATCAAGGGGTACCTGCGCGACGCCGCCGGGGTCTGTGGTCGCCGGGGTCTGCGCGCGTCGCCGGGGTCCGAGGTGAATCGAGGGAGGGGCGGCCGCCGGTGGGAGGTGGCGTCGGAGAGGGCGTCGCCGGTGGGAGGTGGCGTCGGAGAGGGCGTCGCCGGTGGGAGGTGAATCGAGATCGAGTGGGGAATGGGGAGGATGGTCGAGAGATGGGGGATTTTTGTCTAAGTCACAGACCCCCTTAGCAATAGCGCACCTCCAGGGGTGCGCCACTATGAGGCTTAGCAATGGCGCACCTCTAGGGGTGCGCCACTACCAGTATAGGTTTGGGTCAAAATGCAAACAGACCAGGGTTTGACAGAAATCGATTAGTACCGCACTGGCTCTGTCCCCTGGTTGGTTTGCCAAACCTGGCCGGCCAGGTTCGAACCCTGGCGGCCCCATTTTTTCACTTTTTAATTAAATTGATTTAACACTATAGTACATAGCATAATACACAAAAATAAAAGGCATAAATAATTATAATTATTTAGAATATTTAAAATAATATAGAATCTAGAAAATATCCAAAAATATAAATTATATGTCTATTTTGATCGGTACAATGTGTAGATTAACAATATGACATCCATTATTCATACAAGAAAATGATACATAATTATCTTTTCACAATCTTCTTGCCCTTCTTTCTCGCGGTTGAATAATTTAGCCCCGGAACTCCTAGACTTCTTCTCTTGAATGGACGGCCTTTAGGTAGGGTGGTCCTGCTTCTTCTTGTTGTGTATGGTTCTTCATCATCGTCGTCGTCATCTTCCATCTTCGGATCGCCGTACTGGTCAAAGTCTAGCTCGTTGGCGGCTCCATCCATTCCGATGATGCTCCTTTTGCCTCTCCTCACGACAACACGGCTGGGCTTTTGCGGGTCGGTAATGAAGAAGCATTGGTCCACTTGGGAAGCTAGTACCCATGGCTCATATTTCGCGGTGACCTTTGCGCCCGCTGTCTTGGATTTGGCTTCGGGTATAACCATGGTGGTGAAATGTCGGTCTTCTTTTATGACGTTCTTGGCCCACCTGACACGGAACATCGGCACATTCTCTCCGGCGTAGCTCAGCTCCCAGATCTCCTCGATCTTTCCGTAGTATCTCTGCTTGATGTCACCGGTGTAGGACTCCATCGTTACCCCGGAGTTCTGATAATCGCTCTTCATGTCCTTTTCCTCGGTGTAGAATGTGTAGCCGTTGATATCGTACGCCTGAAATGTCATCAGGTTGTGTTCGGCGCCCTGTGACAAGGCGAATATGAGTTTTTCTTCCGCAGAAGAATCCTCGTCTATAGGGTATGTCAGCATCTTGTCCTTGAACCACCGCGTGAAGGTTGAGTTGTGCTCTTTGATTATATCTCCGTCCGTCCTCTGTTTGCCCTGATCACTGTACGTCTTTGCGATGAAGGTTTTGTGCTCTACCACCCAAGGATCGACCACGTCTATGTGTTGTAGCGCGACTAGGTTTTCAAAGTCGGCGTTTCGACCCGGGGTTCTCGATTTCTAGATAACTCGTGCAGAAGGAGATGCACTCTTCGGTCAGAAAGCCCTTGGCTATGCTTCCGTCTGGACGTGCCCTGTTGCGAACGTACCCTTTGATGACACCATTCATCCTTTCGAACGGCATCATGCTGTGCAGGAACGTCGGCCCCAGTTGGATGATATCCTCCACGATATGTACCAGCAGATGCACCATAACGTCGAAGAATGCGGGCGGGAAGTACATCTCAAGCTCGCACAGTATCACCACGATCTCTTCCTGTAGCCTTCTAAGTTGCCTCACGCCAACAGACTTCCGAGAGATGACGTCGAAAAAGTTGCATAGGCCAAAAAGCGTTTCACGGACGTGCGCGTCCATGATCCCACGGATTGCAACCGGAAGTATTTGCGTCATCAGCACGTGACAGTCGTGAGACTTCATCCCGCTGAACCTCTGCTTCGCTTTGTCTAGGTACCTGCTTATCTTCCCCGCGTAACCGTAAGGAAGTTTTACTCCTAGGAGACAGTCGAAAAACTGCTCGATCTCCTTCTGACTTAGAGTGAAGCACGCGGGGGGGCAGTAATATTCGATCTTCTTGGCCTTTTTGCCCTTGCGACGACTTTGCGTGTCCTCCGCCTCATCATCGTCATCGTCATCATCATCATCATCATTAGGGCGTCCCGCGTGAAGCTCCTCCCTGATCCCAATTGATAGCAAGTCGTACCTTGCTTTCGGCCCATCTTTGGTCCTCTCTGGCATGTTGAGGAGGGTACCAAGCAGACTCTCGCACATGTTCTTCGTGATGTGCATGACATCAAGGCTGTGAGGCACACGTAAGATCTTCCAGTACGGCAAGTCCCAGAAAACAGACCTCGTCTTCCATACCTTAAGCAGCGGCTCCGGCGCCTTTCGCTTCTTTCCCGGCGGTGGGCACTCTTTCCAATTTTTCAATAGCTCGTCTATTTGCTCGCCGCTTCTCGTACGTGGCCGTCTTCGGGGTTCGTCTTGACCATCGAACAGATCCTTGCGTTTCCTCCATGGGTCTTCGTCGCGAAGCCACCTTCGATGTCCCATGAACACCGTTTTCGAGGACCCCGGATCTCTATCTAGCTGGCGGTACGTTGTGTCATCCATGCACCTGACGCATGCATTGAATCCGTGGACCACCTGCCCCGCGACATATCCGTAACCGAGAAAGTCGTGCACCGTCGTGAGCAGCGCGGCTCTCATAGGGAAATATTCTTCCGCGGCGGCGTCCCACGTATTGGCAGGCGCGTCCCATAGCGTGGCTAGCTCCTCTTTCAGAAGCCCCATATACAGATTGATGTCGTTCCCTGGTTGTTTCGGCCCTTCAATTAGCATACTCATTTGAATGTACTTCCTCTTCATGCACAACCAGGGGGGAGGTTGTACATCCACACAAACACGGGCCATGTGCTATGCGTGCTGCTCTGGCTGCCAAACGGATTGACTCCATCGGTGCTCGCGCCCAGCCTTATGTTCCTAGGATCGTCCCCAAATTCTGGGTACTCGAGGTTCAACGCATTCCACTGGCTAGCATCCGAAGGGTGTCTCAACATCCTGTCCTTTTTCTTTTTCTTCGGATCATCTGCGTCATCTTCTCCCTTCCTCATCTCCGCGTGCCAGCGCATTAGCTTTGCTTGCTTAGGATCCGCGAAATACCGCTGCAGACGAGGAGTGATCGGAAAGTACCACACCACCTTCCGAGGAGCTTTCTTCCCCTTCTTGTACCGACTGACGCCGCACTCCGGACATATGGTACACTCCGCGTGCTCGTTCCGATAAATGATGCAATCGTTCAAGCACACATGATATTTCACATGCGGTAAATCCAGAGGACACACGATTTTCTTGGCCTCCTCGATACTAGTCGGACACGTGTTACCTTTGGGAAGACGTTCGTGCCAGAATGACATGTTGTCGTTGAAGGATGTGTCGGTCATTTTGTGCTTTACCTTCATCTGCAGAGCCATGAGCGTTACTTTCAGGCGGGTATCCTCCGGCCTGCATCCTTCATACAATGGAGTAACCGCGTCTACCTCCAGTTGATCCATCTTGGCTTTCTCTCGGGCGGCAGCCCTTGCGTTACTCGTCTGCTTGAGAAGCAGCTCTTGAAGATAAGGGTCCTGCACCCAGTCCATCGACGATGGTCCATCGTCTTCATCTTCATGATCTTCATCATCGGGTCCTCCATCTTGATCTTCCATATCATCGGGTCCATGATCTCCTACATTGTGATCATGATCATGGCCGGGATCTTCTACATCCTGATCATGTCCGGGATCTTCTACATGGTGCTCACCTCCTTCCTTATTTCTTGTTGAAATCCCATGGACAAATTCATAATCATCTTCGTCGCCTTCCCACCGATAGCCATCCATGAAACCACGCACGAGAAGGTGGTCCCGCACCATATCGGCTTTAGGGTCCATAAGGCTCGTCAGCTTGCATCTTCGACACGGACATCTTATCTCCTTTTGGTTATTTCTAATCATCTCGGCCGTCGCAGCTTTCAAAAACCTAGCCACAACGCCTTCGCTCATCATGCGGACCATGGTCGCCTGCGGGTATAGAGAAAATGGATATCTTAGCATACCAAAAGAAAATTTTGGCATGACCTTCCCTAAAAATAGGACATATGTATATGCGTAGTATGCCCACTATTCGCCGAAACGGAAATGAATCAACATTTCGGCAAAATATTGGCAACTCCATCGCATTTCAAATCCCTGCAAACAAAAACATGCATGCAACACATGTGTGGAGGCTTCGCATATACAACACATGTGTGGAGGCTTCGCATACAACACACATGCACGTGAGACGCTTTTCGCGCATGCGCACAACACATGAGCTTCACATAACATATGTGCACACACACGTGTGTGTGCAAGACGATCGGAACCGGTCACACACAAAGCATAAAACCAACAAAGTTACCGATACGGCGAGACCTAGAGTGTTGGATGAGGTAAAAAGTTGAGATTGAGTAGGGTATTGAGCTAAGAAAGCTTCACCATTACTTACCTATGAAGAAAATTAAGTTTACCAACTTAATTTTGGTGAATGAAGAGGTGAAAATGAGGTGGGAAGGAGGGGCAACACGACCAGATCCAGATTTGGTGGGAGGTGGTGGTGGAAGAGTGTTTGGGGAAAGTGGGTGGCACATGTGAGTGGTGGGTGAAAAGCAGGAAATGGTCCCAGGTTAGCAGTGGCGCACCACCTAGCCGTGCGCCACTGCTAGGGTGACATAGCAATGGCGCACTGCTGACTGGTGCGCCACTACTAAGCCTCTCATCCCTAAAGGGGTCCTGGCCACCTCCTAGCTGTGGCGCACCTCATGCCATGCGCCATAGGTAAGCTATGTAGCAGTGGCGCACCAATGCAATGCGCCACTGCTAAGCCTCTCATCTCTAAAGGGGCTCTCTGGCCACCTCCTAGCAGTGGCGCACCTCCAAGCCATGCGCCATAGGTAAGCTATGTAGCAGTGGCGCACCACTGCAGTGCGCCATTGCTAAGCCTATCATCTCTAAAGGGGCTCTGGACACCTCCTAGCAGTGGCGCACCACGTCAACGTGCGCCATAGGTAAGAAATGTAGCAGTGGCGCACCACGAAGACGTGCGCCACTACTAGGTTGGGGGAGGAGCTGGCCTCCTGTCAGCACTTAGTTATGGCGCACCTAGATCAGGGTGCGCCACTACTACTTTTGTAACAGTGGCCCACCGTTTTGTGGTGCGCCACTGCTAAGTAGTAGTGGCGCACGGCAGCCATGGTGCGCCACTGCTGGCAGTCTTACGGCTAGGCCTTTTCCTAGTAGTGATAATACCCTTCTACTTAAGAGATTTCTTGGCTTCTCTCGTCACTTCATCATTTAATTCAATCATTCCCCTTTTCTTTGGTGTTGGTGTTGGCTCCGGTATAGTCCAATCATCATAATTTTGGCTTATTTTGGCCAATAATTCCTCAGCTTCAGCAGGAGTTCTTTTCCTGAAAACACAACTAGCACAACTATCCAGGTATGTCCTAGAGTCAACAGTTAGTCCATTATAGAATATATCAAGGAGTTAATTTTTAGATAATGGATGTCTAGGTAGTGCTCTAATTAAAGTACGAAACCTTGCCCAAGATTCAGGCAATTTCTCTCTTTCTACCTGCACAAAGTCAAAGATTTTATGCAAAGCAGCTTGTTGAGCACTAGCAGGAAAATATTTTTGAAAGAAAGCATTAACCAAACAAATATGACTATCAATAGATCCAGGGGATAGATTATCATACCAAATTTTAGCTGCACCTTTCAAAGAGAAAGGGAAAATTTGACTAACAAAGTAATTGCGTTTCTTAATATCATTAGAGAATAAATTGCTCAAAATAGAGAGTTCATTCATATGTTTTATAGCACTTTTATTTTCAGTACCACAAAAAGGTTCTTTCTCAACAATTGATATATAAGATAAATCCAAGGAGAATTCATAATCCTTATCTCTAATGTTTATGGGAGATGTGGCAAACTTAGCATCTGGAGATAGTTTATATCTAACAGCTCGTCTTGCAAGAATACTTTTAATAGCACTTGCATCTCTAGTAGCATGACATTCTTCAATGAAGTGATCAATTCAATATAAGTTTCATCAAGATCATCATTAGGAAACCCTCCTCTAGGCTCAGGTGAACTAACATGTGTAATAGTATTTTCAGTGTTTTCAATTTTTTTAGCTCTAGCAATTGTAGTATCTAGAAAAGGTCCTAATGAACCACTCTTATCAAGCACAGTAGAAGCATCATCGAAATCATCAGAAGCATTTTCAGATTCAGCAGAAGTAGCAGTATGTGTAGCATGTGCATGTAGTGGAATAAGAAGCTTACTCATAACAGATGGTGAATCAAGAGAAACAGAGGTGTTCAGAGTTGTACCTCTTCTTGTAGTGGATGGCAATATAGGGAATTTCCCTTTACGAGCTTTCCGCATAATAAATAAATTGTAGCGAACAATATCACCTTCAAGTGGGCTTATACATAAAGCTATGCTCCCCGGCAACGGTGTTAGAAAATAGTCTTGATGACCCACAAGTATAGGGGATCGCAACAGTCTTCGAGGGAAGTAAAACCCAAATTTATTGATTCGACACAAGGGGAGCCAAAAAAATATTTATAAGCTTTAACATATGAGTTGTCAATTCAGCTGCACCTGGAAATAGACTTGCTCGCAAAAGTTTATCAGTAGTAACAGTTTTATAGCAGTAGCAATTTGAAGTAACATCATTAATGAAATAAAAACAACAGTAGCGATGATTGCAGTAGATAGCAGGATTAAAATACTGTAGGCATAGGAATGGATGAACGGGTGCTGCATGGATAAGATAATTCATATAATAAAAAAGACATGGGCATTTTCAGGCAATAATGATAAAAGCATCCAAGTACTAAGAAACCATAGGCGTGCGTTCCTATTTAGTCGTGCGTGCTCGCAAGGAGAAGCTTGCACGACATCATTTGTCCTACCATCCCGTTTGGAGCGGTGCCTCAAGGGAATCTACTGGTAATTAAGGTACTCCTTTTAATAGAGTACCGAAGCAAAGCATTAACACTCCATGAACACACATGATCCTCACATCATAGCCACCCCCTTCGGTTATCCCAATTTCTGTCACTTTGGGGCCTCGGGTTCCGGACAACGATATGTCTACACAACTTGCAGGTATGATCAAAAAGAATAATTATCCTCATGAATCAATACATGTTCAGATCTAAGATCACGGCACTCGGGCCCAAAGTGACAAGTATTAAGCATAACAAGTTGCAACAATGTCGGATAGTAGGCACTATGCCCCTAACAATCTTATAGCTATTACATGAATGATCTCATCCAATCCCTACCATCCCCTACAGCCTACAACGGGGGAATTACTCACACATGGATGCGGAAATCATGGATGGTTGATGGATAGGCGTCGGTGATGATGGTTGCGATGATCTCCTCCAATTCCCCGTCCCGGCAGGGTGCCAGAACGGAGTTTCTAGTTCCCGGATTGGGGTTTCTGGTGGCAGCGGAGCAGCGGAACTCTTTCTGGAAAAACGTCGAACCCCCCTCTGTTTTCGGGTCAGGGGCTTTAATATAGTCAGGAGGAGAGGTCGCGGGGGTGCCCGAGGCGGCCACACCACCCCTAGGTGCGGCCAGGGGTGGCCCGCGCCTAGGCCAGGTGTGGACCTCTCGTGGCTCTTCTCCGTCTCGTCTTCTGGCTCCGTGAGTCTTCGGGTAAAATAGGGACTTCGCGATATTTTCTGGGAATTTTCCTGAATGTTGGATTTCTGCACCAAAACGAGACACCGGAGCAATTATGTTGAAAACAATGTTAGTCCGTGTTAGTTGTATTCAAAACACACAAATTAGAGGGAAAACAACAACAAAAGTGTTCGGGAAAATATATACGTTTTGGACGTATTATTGGTCATTCTAGTTTGCACAACCCTCATAGATATTTTCCCTTAATAATATCTTGTATGTTCCTAGTGCATAAAAATCTTTTATCCGTTCACAAACTTGCCTTAGACAACCATATTTGTCTTGAAATTCACCCATTTTTAATTTTGATCAAGGATCATGTCAAGAAAAGGTGCTTTTTAAAGGACCCTGTCATGGTGGACTCAACACAATGTTTCGAACGATGATCATATATTCGTGGAGTACATATGGATCACTATGGTTATCCAGGCCCCCTGGTGATCATTGATCGGAGATATGTCTCAATCATGTCTGTGTTATTCCTGAACCGTAGGGTAACACACTTAAGGGTTCAACGAAACTTAATTAAGATAAAAAAATTTCATCGGAAATAGAGAGAGAACACCGGAAAGGGTTTCTGAGGCATCGAAGGTGTTAAGAGTAGTCCATGAGGTGTCTCGGATTATTGGGTATTAAATTATATGTTTAATATGCTAATTAATTGAATTAATTTATTAAAATATATTTATTAACTAAAAAATATTTATTTAATTAAAAAGGATCCCCACCTTAATTGGGCCCTATATGGAAGAGGGGGGCATTAGGGAAAGGGTGGCCACCCACCCCATGGGTCAAAGGGGGCTGGCCGGGATGGCTAGAGGGGGGCATAGGAGGGGGCCGGCCACACCACCACCTCCTCCCCTCCCTTTTGTCCCACCTTGCCTAGCCAAGTGCCCTAGTCCCCCCAAATCCCCTATATATAGTGGACATGTGGAGGGATTTAAATACACAATTAAATAGATAAATATATTTCTCTAGTTTACTTCTCCGTGCGGTTCCCCAAAAAACTACACATGGAGGGAGACAACTCCACCTAGTATACAGGAACGCTACTGGGATTTGGATCCATAAGATCTACTTCCGCAACTTCATTGGATTGGAGCTAGGAGCGTCATTGAGCACCACACGTGTGGATAACTACGAGGTGCGGCACCTGCGGCACTTGATGTCATGGGAGATGAGTACTACTCGACGCCGAGGTCGGCAACAATTATGACTACATCAACCACATTCTAGCTGAACGTTAACCGCTTTCGGTCTACGAGGGTGCATCACCGAAACCATCTCCGTTATATCATTAGTCCTTAAATAGATCATGGGAAATCAGATTACGGTAGTTAGAAATTTTTTGTTTCCTGCTACGAACCCCTACATCCCCTCCCTCGCAGAAATTGTCCCGAGAGAATTACATGCCCAACCTACAAAGCCTGGATAGGACATGGAACTTCTTGACGGCTCCGACTTGGCACCTGCAAAAATCAGGGAGGTTAAGGGGGGCGTTGTATACAATCTGACTTACGAAGCCTGGATCGAGCGGGATCAACAAGTGGTGAGTTATCTCACAAAATCCATGAGTAAGGATATCCTTTCTCAAGTCCACTAGAACATGCCACTGAAAACTGGGATACCATTGAGGCATATTTTGTCTCAAAATCCAAGGCACGTATCAATAGGTTGCGTGGAAAACTTGTCAACACCAAGAAATGTGATATGCTCGCAAATAAATTTCTTGATTTGATGAAAAGATTTGCGTCTCAGTTTGCTATATCCGGTCGAATTATTGATGCTGATGAGTTGAAGGAGTATATACTTGGTGGTCTTGATGGAGAATACATGTTACATGTCATATATGCAAGAAATATGGGCACACAGCTAGTGACAGTTGGTGGAGGTATTTTGACAGGGAGCTAATATTGCATACTATGGGGTTGACACAAACTGGTACATTGACACATGAGCAAGAAATCAAATCAACAGAGAATTAAACAAATTGAAAACTCAAGAAAATTATCATGGACGTGACCATCTTCACACCGAAAATATGTCAATAATTCATGTTGGTCATTCTAGTTTGCACATCCCTCATAGATCTTTTTCCCTTCATAATATCTTGCATGTTCCTAGTGCATAAAAAATCTTTTATCCGTTCACAAACTTGCCTTAGACAGCCATATTTGTCTTCAAATTCACCCATTTTTCTTTTTGATCAAGGATCAGGTCACGAAAAGTGATTTTTAAAGGACCCTGTGATGGTGGACTCTACCCAATTTTGCCTTTCTTCACAATGTCTCCTAAGTGTGCTTTCATGACCATCAAGCGCACTTCATCCACGTGGTATAGTCGTCTAGGTCATCCATATTCTTTTATTGTTCAACAAGTGCTTCGAAAGAACGATCTCCCTTATGATCCACAAATAAATCCCTACATATGTGATCCATGTCAATAAGTTAAAAACCATCAATTACCCTATCATACTTCTAATAGTGTGTCTATTGTTCCATTGGAACAAATATTATGTGATGTATGGGGTCTAGCTCCAGCTACTGTTGATAATCATTTATATTATGTGAGCTTCATTGATGACTTTAGCAAATTCACTTGGATATATTTGCTTAAACAACATGCTGATGTTCATCAAGTTTTCCTTAACTTCCAGCAACTTGTTGAACAAACATTTGGTTGCGAAATATTTTCCACGTAAACTGATTGGGGTGGTGAATATGAAATACTCAACACTTTCTTCCAAAAAGTTGGAATTTCATACCATGTATCTTGTCTGCACGCTCATCAATAAAAGGGTTCAACTGAGCATATACACGGACACATTTTTGAGGTTGTCATTGCTTTACTTGCTCATGCATCAATGCCTCTCAAATTTTGGGATGAAGCTTTTCTCACTACCACATAACTTATTAATTTACTTCATACGAATGTTCTAAATCACATAAGTCCTGCGGAAAAACAACTCCATGTTAAGCCTAACTACGACACTCTTCGTGTTTTTGGGTGTGAGTGTTGGCCGAACCTTCATCCTTAGAAGAAACAAAAGATCTCGTTTCGTTCTAAGTGATGTGTCTTCTTAGTGTATAGTCCACGCCATAAAGGAGTTAAACGCCTCTATATAACCTTATTGGTCGTGTATATATCTCACGTGATGTTGTGTTCGATGAGAATGTTTTCCCTTTTGCTCTTATTCATCCTAATGTTGGTTTTTGTCTTCGTGAAGAAATCCTTTTATTACCTCACAACTCTCCATGTCTACCATCGGATAATGAGGGAGTGCACACTAATAATGTCCACATGGATAATGTTCCGACTATTGCTAACCTCCCGCATGTCATAATTTTTGAATCATTAGCTGATACAAATACCAAAGATATTAGCAGTGAAGACACAAGAGCTAACCAAGAAAATTTAGAAGTTAACCGAGAAATGGGTGCATCTAGAAATTGGAAATCCAATGAAGACCCCCATACAGATTCTACTCACACTACAAGAAAAGTTGCCATGGCCGACGAAGTTGAAGTCGCGCCGTGGTTGCTGATGCGCCATGGCCGATGATTTTTGCTCTCTCCGTGGTGCATGTCAAAAAAAATTCTTCTCTTTTTTGAGGCCACCTAGCCCGACGAAAGCGTCCAAAACGTCGCGTATGGTGGCCCGGGACATGGTGCATCATGGATTCTCGGGTGCGCCTGCCGAGTCAACGCAAATCCGCACCGCCCAGGGATGTAGGGCCCAGATGGCAGCCTCTCTAGCATTGTTTTTTTCTCGATCGTGCCATCTCGTTCAACACTCTCCGATCGAGCCATTTACGATGCAGGATCATGGGCCCCGCATGTCATCCTCTATGAACCAAAATTCTTTCTTTTCTTGGATTTTTTTGACCCCATGATTTCTGGCTACTTCCTTTTTCTTTTGATCCCGTGCTGCCTTGGAAATGTTGAGACCGCTGCAGCAAAATGGGACCCGCATTTCATCCTCTATGTGCAATCAAGTTTCTTTCTTGGAGTAATTTTTGGCACATGATATTTGGTCACTTGCCTTTTTCTTTCGATCCCGTGCCGCCTCTCAAACGTTGATACCGCTGATGCTAAATGGGACCCGCATGTCATCCTCTATGTGCAATCAAGTTTATTTTCTTGGAGTTATTTTTGGCACCTGATATTTGGTTACTTGCCTTTTTCTTTTGATCTCATGCGACCTCTCAAACGTTGATACCGCTGCTACTAAATGGGACCCGCATGTCATCCTCTATGTGCAATCAAGTTTCTTTTCTTGGATTTATTTTTGGCACCTGATATTTGATCACTTGCCTTTTTCTTTTGATCTCATGCCGCCTCTCAAACGTTGATACCGCTGCTACTAAATGGGACCCGCCTGTCATCCTCTATGTGCAATCAAGTTTCTTTTCTTGGAGTTATTTTTGGCACCTGTTATTTGGTCACTTGCCTTTTTCTTTCGATCTCATGCCGCCTCTCAAACGTTGATACCGCTGCTGCTAAATGGGACCCGCATGTCATCCTCTATGTGCAATCACCCTTTTTCTTTCGATCTCATGCCACCTCTCAAACGTTGATACTGCTGCTACTAAATGGGACCCACATGTCATCCTCTATGTGCAATCAAGTTTCTTTTCTTGGAGTTATTTTTGGCACCTGATATTTGATCACTTGCCTTTTTCTTTCGATCTCATGCCGCCTCTCAAACGTTGATACCGCTGCTACTAAATGGGACCCGCCTGTCATCCTCTATGTGCAATCAAGTTTCTTTTCTTGGAGTTATTTTTGGCACCTGTTATTTGATCACTTGCCTTTTTCTTTCGATCTCATGCCGCCTCTCAAACGTTGATACCGCTGCTGCTAAATGGGACCCGCATGTCATCCTCTATGTGCAATGAAGTTTCTTTTCTTGGAGTTATTTTTGGCACTTGATATTTGGTCACTTGCCTTTTTCTTTGGATCTCATGCCGCCTCTCAAACGCTGATACCGCTGCTGCTAAATGGGACCCGCATGTCATCCTCTATGTGCAATCAAGTTTATTTTATTCGATTTATGTTTGGCACCTGATATTTGGTTACTTGCCTTTTTAATTCGATCTCATGCTGCCTCTCAAACGTTGATACCGCTGCTACTAAATGGGACCCGCCTGTCATCCTCTATGTGCAATCAAGTTTCTTTTCTTGGAGTTATTTTTGGCACCTGTTATTTGGTCACTTGCCTTTTTCTTTCGATCTCATGCCGCCTCTCAAACGTTGATACCGCTGCTACTAAATGGGACCCACATGTCATCCTCTATGTGCAATCAAGTTTCTTTTCTTGGATTTATTTTTGGCACCTGATATTTGGTCACTTGCCTTTTTCTTTCGATCTCATGCCGCCTCGCAAACGTTGGTACCGCTGCTGCTAAATGAGACCCGCATGTCATCCTCTATCTGCAATCAAGTTTCTTTTCTTGGAGTTATTTTTGGCACCTGATATTTGGTCACTTGCCTTTTTCTTTCGATCCCGTGCCGCCTCTCAAACGTTGAGACTGCTGCAGCAAAAATGGGAACTGCATGTCATCCTCTATGTACTATAAAAGTTTCTTTTCTTGGATTTTTTGGCTCCTGATATTTGGTCACTTGCCTTTTTTTTCGATCTCATGCCGACTTTGAAACGTTGAGACCGCTGCTGCAAAATGGGACCCGCATGTCATCCACTATGTACAATAAAAGTTTCTTTTCTTGGATTATTTTTCACTCTCTGATTTTTGGCTATTTCCTTTTTCTTTCGATGCCCTGCTGCCTTGGAAACGTTGAGGATGTTGCTGCCTCATGGGTCCCGCATGTCATCCTCTATGAACAATAAAAGTTTCTTTTCTTGGATTATTTTTGGCTCCTGATATTTGGTCACTTGCCTTTTTCTTTCGATCTCATGCCGCCTTTGAAACGTTGAGACCGCTGCTGCAAAATGGGACCCGCATGTCATCCTCTATGTACAATAATAATTTCTTTTCTTGGATTATTTTTCACCCTCTGATTTATGGCTATTTCCTTTTTTCTTTCGATCCCCTGCTGCCTTAGAAACGTTGAGGATGTTGCTGCATCATGGGTCCCGCATGTCATCCTCTATGAACAATAAAAGTTTCTTTTCTTGGATTATTTTTGGCTCCTAATATTTGGTCACTTGCCTTTTTCTTTCGATCTCATGCCGCGTTTGAAATGTTGAGGAAGCTACTAGCTCATGGGTCCCGCATGTCATCCTCTATGAACAATGAAAGTTTCCTTTGTTGGATTTATTTTTTACCCCTAATTTCTGGCTATTTGCCTTTTTTTCATTTGATCCCCTGCCCCCTTTGAAACGTTGAGGACGCCGCTGGCAGGTCGGTCCCACATGTCATCCTCTATGAACAATAAAAGTTTCCTTTGATGGATTTATTTTTGACCCCTAATTAATTTTTGGCTATTTCCTTTTTTTCTTTTGATCCCCTGCCGCCTTGGAATCATTGAGAAGGCTGCTGCCTCATTGGTCCCGCATGTCATCCTCTCAGAACGGTAAATGTTTCTTTTCTTGGATTTTGTTTACCAACTTATTTTGGGCTTATTTTTTCTTTTGATCTCCTGCCGCCTTAAAACATTGAGGACGCTGCTGGCTCACGGGTCCCACATGCTCTATGAACAATAAACGTTGAGGATGCTGCTGCCTCATGGGTCCCGCATGTCATCCTCTATGTACTATTAATGTTTCTTTTCTTGGATTTTTTTGCCCTCTGATTTTTGGCTATTTCCTTTTTCTTTTGATCTCCTGCCGCCTTGGAAACGTTGAGTAAGCTGCTGACTCATGGGACCCGCATGTCATCCTCTATGAACAATAAAAGTTTCATTTCTTGGATTATTTTTCACCCTCTGATTCATGGCTATTTCCTTTTTCTTTCAATCCCCTGCTGCCTTGGAAACGTTGAGGAAGCTGCTGCCTCATGGGTCCCGCATGTCATCCTCTATGAACAATAAAAGTTTCTTTTCTTAGATTATTTTTGGCTCCTGATATTTGGTCACTCCCTTTTTTTGGCGGCAATAGTTTTGCCATTTCTCTTTGGAATCAGAGAAGGGCATGATACTTCAAATCAAGAAGGTTGCAATCCTCTTTCTGCAAAGGCTGTATTTCTAGATAGCTAAGGTGGATTCGAATCTGCCGTGGTTTAGGCAGCTCAGGTAAGCCTTCTTGCACTGATTAATGGAAGTTGTGTATAGCAAGGTCAAGACATGTGGCTCGGTGTAATGAATCTATTTGAATCATGTTGTGGGTTCAATCTGATAGTTCTCTAACACGTCAGCCAAAATACAAATTAAGTTTTTTTAAACGGAAATGCAAATTAAGATGAACACAAACATTAGTTATCATAATAGATGATCATACATACATACTTGCTAAGAGCAAAAGCTTGCCAGAGTTTTACCACCCATACAATTAATTAGCAGTTCAGATAAGATAACCTTATATAAGTATAACTACACATGCATTTGCTAAGGGCTCATGGGACAACAGAACTAGACAACCGTGAACTTTATGACCAGCATGTCACAGCGGCATCGAAAGATCTTGACCTTCAACTTTGATCCAATGCGAAGTTTGGCACCGTCAATGAACTTTTTCCACCTGGAAGTAACAGCCAAGCGGCCATCTGTGGGACTGACGGAGTACCGTCCCTCCACGGTGAGACCTTGACTCTTCATGACGAGGGATATCTTGCCCCTTCGGCCGACATTGAGATCCTTGGAGATACTTTTAGGCAATTTATGATTCAAAGCAAGAGATACCACCAAAAATTAGTCAATGACACTAATGCACTGAACCATGTGAGACTTTGAGCAGAGAAGATATCAAGATAAGAGCAGTTCTGCAGTCATATACTCACAAACATAGCCTTCAGATGCGTCCTGGTCACCACACGGGTGGCCACAACAATGAGCTGAGACCTCGGTGATCTGGTTGGGGCAGGTGCAGGAGTCTGGGCTGGTACACGAGCTGGTGCTGATGAAGGAGACTGCTGGCACGTGCAGTAATGCACTCTAGAGGAACCGGTGCTGATGCAGGAGACTGTTGGGCAGGTGCAGTAAACGGTGCCTCTAGAGGAACCAATGCTGATGCAGGAGCCTACTGGACAGGTGTAGTATACGGGGCCTCTACAGGAACCGATGCTGATGTAGGGGCCTGCTGGGTAGATGTAGTAAACGGGGCCGATGCAGGAATCGGTGCTGATGCAGGAGAGTGGGAAGCCGGTGCCGGTGCTGGTGTGGGTGCCCTTAGTGACATCCGTTCTTGTTCCATCAGGGGATCTGCAGCTTTGATCATGTTAAACCCAGCAAGCTAGAACAGAGAGAATGGTTTAGAACAACTGCTTGGAATGCAGTAATCAAAGGATACGAGTACAAGAAAAGGTATATATTATATATTTGGAAGTGTCTCCAACTCTGTAAGCAGTTACGTATATCTGCCCTTTTGAGTTTCTGATCCTCAGCTCGTCGCCCTTGACCGTAGTTGTAACATCCCAAATATTTCAAATCAATAAAGAGAATGAGTTTCCATTATTCAAATTTTGGAACCAACAAAAAACTTAAATAGAATTAATGTGATGCATAGTATTAATGCATACTTGTTGTGATCTTGCCATGATGATTGCTTGAGTGCTTATCAATGTTGCTAAAACCCTACACCATGATGATTGTGATCAAAGAGAAGCAAAGAAGAAAAAGAGAAAATGCAAATAACCTCACATATGTGCTTATGGCCATTTTTGCCAAATCTTAACCTAGGCCATTTTGACTTGTGCCAATGGTTTGGAAATGTTACTAAACACTTAAGAATCACTTTTGAATCAAAGAAATACAAATCAAACCAAAGAAAATATCAAACACCACTCACATGTGATAATGGTCAAATCTGATAATTATATCAGGGTACCCACTTTGAGCCCCTATATTAAAATTTTTTTTAAACTAAACTCTCCCAACTCTTTGCACCTCATCGAAGAACTCCTCAAGATGAACAACTTTGGTAAAGACCAACATGGCAAATTCATTTTCAATTGCTTAATATAATCAAGCAAAGTTACAACACCAAATCAGATTTAAGATCATACCCATTTTGGATTTTCTCAAATCACCTCCATTTTGCAAACCAACACCACCATTATGTGCCAAACCTTATTTTGGCAAAATTCAAAGTTGAAGTTCATGCGGCCATTTCATCGAACACTTGGCAGGCACCAATCTGCCAACCCTAGACATACTTATATCCAACAGATTTTAGACTAAACTATCTATACCTAATAATAAAGGAGCTAACTGATGACCCACAAGTATAGGGGATCGCAACAGTCTTCGAGGGAAGTATTACCCAATTTATTGATTCGACACAAGGGGAGACAAAGAATACTTGTAAGCCTTAACAGCGGAGTTGTCAATTCAGCTGCACCTGGAAACAGATTTGCTCGCAAGAGTTTATCAGTAGTAACAGTTTTATGGTAGTAGGAATAGTGAAATAACAGCAGCGCTGAAGTAAAGACAGCAGTAGTGATTATAGTAAACAGCAGGATTAAAATACTGTAGGCACAGGGACGGATTTAACGGGCGTTGCATGGATGAGAGAAACTCATATAACAATCAAAGCAGGGGCATTTGCAGATAATAATAAAACGGTATCCAAGTACTAATCAATCAATAGGCATGTGTTCCATATATAGTCGTACGTGCTCGCAATGAGAAACTTGCACAACATCTTTTGTCCTACCAGCCGGTGGCAGCCGGGCCTCTGGGGAAACTACTGGAAATTAAGGTACTCCTTTTAATAGAGTACCGGAGCAAAGCATTAACACTCCGTGAACACATGTGATCCTCACATCACTACCATCCCCTCCGGTTGTCCCGATTTCTGTCACTTCGGGGCCATCGGTTCCGGACAGCGACATGTGTATACAACTTGCAGGTAAGATCAATAAACAATGAATATCTTCATGAAACAATAACATGTTCAGATCTGAGATCATGGCACTCGGGCCCTAGTGACAAGCATTAAGCATAACAAGTTGCAACAATATCATAAAAGTAACATCTACGGATACTAGGCACTATGCCCTAACAATCTTATGACTATTACATGACCAATCTCATCCAATCCCTACCATCCCCTTCAGCCTACAGCGGGGGAATTACTCACACATGGATGGGGGAAACATTGCTGGTTGATGGAGAGGCGTTGGCGGTGATGGCGGTGAAGATCTCCTCCAATTCCCCGTCCGGCGGAGTGCCAACGGAGACTGGCTCCCGCGACGGAGTTTCGCGATGTGGCGGCTCTCTGGAGGGTTTCGGCGACTTCGACTTCCCGTGCGTTTTTAGGTCGAGGCCGATAAGTAGTCCGAAGGAGGGCGTCGGAGGCCGACCGAGGGGCCACACCATAGGGCCGCGCGGGCCCCAGGCCGCGCCGCCTTATGGTGTGGGGCCCTCGGGCCTCCACCTTACTTGCCCTTCTGGCTCCGTGAGTCTTCTGGAAAAATAGGGCCTTCTGTATAAATTCCGAGGTTTTTCCCGAAAGTTGGATTTCTGCACAAAAACGAGACACCAGAGCAATTCTGCTGAAAACAGCGTTAGTCCGTGTTAGTTGCATCCAAAATACACAAATTAGAGGCAAAACAATAGCAAAAGTGTTCGGGAAAGTAGATACGTTTTGGACGTATCAACTCCCCCCAAGCTTAGCTTATTGCTTGTCCTCAAGCAATTCAGTTAACAACTGAGCGATAAAAGAACTTTCACGAACACATTTGCTCATATGATGTATATATTCTCATGCTATGGCTAATACTTAAGCAGTTTATAATGAGATACATGCAAATAAGATCATCCAACAGCTATGTCAATCATGGAGAGGTACCAACAATTAATAATAAGCATCATGAATCATGTATATAAGCAGAATTGCAATGTTCATAAGAGAATATGATAAAGTGGTATCTCGCTTGCCCGTATTTGATCGGCAAAACATAAATGCCCAGGCACCTCTGGAGTTCATAGAAAGACTAGAAGTAGTGATTGTCAAAGATAAAAGCATCAAAGTTATACCACAATCAATCATATTTTGAGACAAGCATATTATACTAAGAATGACAGTTGTGCTCTCAAGATAGTGCTCAAAGAAAGAATGGAGACACAACATAAAAGTAAAAGATTGACCCTTCGCAGAGGGAAGCAGGGATTAACATGCGCTAGAGCTTTTCATTTTTAAAACAGGAGTAAAATTATTTTGAGAAGTGCTTGTTGTTGTCAACGAATGGTAATGGGTACACTAACTACCTCATCAACCGGACTCCCAAGAGCGGCTCCCATGAATTATTTGCATGTTTATGTGGCACTCCTTCCAACCTTTTTTACACAAACCATGGCTAACCGAATCCTCGGGTGCCTGCCAACAATCACATACCATGAAGGAGTGCCTTTTTATTTAAGTTTTATTATGATGATGACACTCCCCCCAACCTTTGCTTACACAAGCCATGGCTAACCGAATCCTTCGGGTGCCGTCCAACAATCACAAACCATGGAGGAGTGTCTATTTAAGTTAATTAATTTGGGACTGGGAATCCCATTGCCAGCTCTTTTTGCAAAATTATTGGATAAGCGGATGTGCCACTAGTCCATATGAGAGTCCGTCAAAAGTAAATGACAAGGTTAAAAGCTAAACACCACATACTTCCTCATGAGCTATGAAACATTAACACAAATTGAGAAGCATTTTGAAAGTTTTAAAGGTAGCGCATGAGAATTTACTTGGAATGGTTTGAAATGCCATGCATAGGTATTTATGGTGGACACTTTGGAACAACTTGGTTTTCAGGTGTTTGGAAGCACGAGCGGCGTTCCCGCTCAGTACAAGTGAAGGCTAGCAAAAGACTAGGGAGCGACAAATCAAGAGAGCAGTAACTGTCATAATCATGCTTGCGGCAAAATAAATTAACGGAGGCATAAAAGTGATACAATAACTCTGAAGCAATATAAATCATCGAGGCTTAATTGACATTTTTGTTCAGTCATATGCATGCGTGAGCATGTGCCAAGTCGATATAAATGAATTATTCAGAGGAGGATACCACAATGCCATACTTACTTATGAATAAAACAATGCAAGCGAACATCCATGACATGCTACTCATATTAATAAATTGGAGCTAAACATGAGAGATCATGAACTACTAGACTTTCTCAAATAACATATACCTCACATGAACCAGCTAAGCATGCTCACATGGATGAGTATATGTACAAAAATGAAAACAAATAGAGTTCATACCAGCCTCTCACCACAATCCAATTGTCGTAGATCGTCATTATTGCCTTTCACTTGTGTAGCTTGGATAATATGAAACGAAAACCACGCTCCAGCCACCGAAGACCATTGAACTCATGATGAACTTTACAAACCAAAGAAGAACAGAAAATATTTTTGGTGTTTTCGAATTGGAAACAAGAACGAAAGAAAACAAGCAAACAAAGCAAAATCTTTTTGGGTTTTCTCATAGCAAACTACCGATAGCGAATAAAATAAACTAAGATCAAGGAACCAAATAACCAAATGGTGAAGAGAAACAACAGAAATATTTTTGGTCTTTTTGTGTTTTAGGAAAGAAACAAAGCGAAAACAGAAGAATGCAAACCAGAAACACAGAAAAGCAGGATGACAGAAATCTGCCAAATCCTGACAGCAGTACAGAAATCGAAATTAACAAAAATCTTCCATTGCTCAGACCAAAAAGTGTTCAACTAATGAAAGTTAGATAACAACCTGGGGCACATGCTCAAAAATTGGCAACTCAAAATAACGTTCTGGCTGTGCGTACGAATTTTTTTGGTAACAGCCCAGAATCTGTTTTTGGACAGCACTTCCCCAAATATCATCTCCTTCTCATTAGAAAACCACTCTAAGAAACTAAACAAGTATGTACAAGTATCCAGCAACCATAATATGCAAAGAATGAGTGATGCCGGTATACCTCCCCCCAGGCTTAGGCTTTTGGCCTAAGTGGAGTTCATTCCCATCGAGGGTCGGAGTTCCACGCCGGTGGATCATACATGGAGTGGTAATAGGGCCCCTGCGCAGAAGAATGTCGTGGAGGTTCCACATGACCATAATGTTGATATGAGGAGCTCGCTGCATCGGATGAAGAGTCGGGGTGCTCCTCGGCCTCCTCCATGCCTTCCCTTGCACGATGGCTTTCCCTTTCTATGTATGCGTTTAGCTCATTTTCTGTGATCGACCACCCTTTCCTGGCATCAAGGTTAAGCAGAGCAGGTGCAGGCAATCGTACTAATTTTTCAATTTTCTTAGTTATTCTCCAATTTTTCTTATACAAAGTTATCCTATAATACAGGTTGTTCAAATTAGATGCATCTGAAATAAACTCATGTCTGATCATGGAAACAACATCAAGTTTCTCTATAGAAAGTGGAATGTCTAGATGGTGAGGTCCTACACCATGCATAGCTAATAAGCGAGAGGCGATGAGACCTCCACAAATTCCTCCCCTCTCACGGTTAGTGGCAAGTCTGTTAGCTATCAAAGCTCCCAAGTTATAAGTCCTATTACCTTGTAATGCAGCAGCTAGAAAGGCTAGATCCGGGATAGTTAGTTTACCTCCATTCCTTCTCGCTAGAACGCACTTGGTAATGAAATAGGCAAAGTAACGAATAGCTGGGAAATGAATGCTACTGATTTTACCATCATCCTCTGAGAAACTTCTCCCATGACAAATCATCTTGAAAAGGTCCAAGAACTCTTGCGGCGATCTCTTTATCTTCTCACATGATCCCCACTGCACTCTGATTGCTGCACAAAAATCACTGAAAGGCAAGTCGATAGTTTTGTTATAAATCTTGTACCGGACCATGGGGTTAGTTTGAGACCGATGAAATTCGAAATCCTGCACAACCGACACCGTTAGTTTAGCATATTGGTGAGGTTCACCAACAGTAAAACCTTCCAACCCTGCATTGGAAATCAGTGTTTGAACATCTTGCAGGATTCCTGCATTCCGCATAAAATCCGTGCATGGGTAATAAGAGGGGTATACTCCCTCTTCACGATGAACTCTCATGACTTGCTGTACCTCCAACTCTTGTTGGTTAAGTTGGTGCATACTCCCCTCCATTTTCTGAAATTTTCAACAACCATTATAAAATTTGATTTCAAGGTATATAATTGAAGGGAACTACTATAGGAACTTGCTAGAGTACTAAACATGCATCAAAACTAGTTTCTTCCACTTAGAACAAGCATGCAAGCTCACTAAACATGTTATCTACAGCAGCAAAATATTCAAGATATACTCAACCAAACAAAATTCTAATTGGACAATCAAAGGAGTCACATACCAAGGAGTAAATGTGCCAAATTTCAGACAGAAATCTGGGCTGAGCAAGGAGATCGAGAAATCGCGAGTTCTTGAGCAGAAACGCGAGTGAGAGGAACTTGGTGCGAGTTTTTTCGGGAGAGAGAAGATGCTGGGAGGAAGAGATGAAGTAGTGGGGCAAGGAGGGGCCCACACCACAGGGTGGCGCGCCCACCTCCTTGGCCGCGCCGGCCTGTGGTGTGGCACCCTGTGGTGCCCCACAGGTCATCCTCTGGTACTCCCAGGTGCCTCGTCGAAAAATAGGACCAACGGTGTAATTTTCGCGAATTTTTGAAAACTTTGAAAAATGCACATTTCTGGGTGTTAAATTAATTATTACTGCGCAGGAAAATGATTTCCAAAATCTTAAACAACTAAAGCATATTGCAAAACAAAAAGTGCTACAGCAAGTAAAATAAGTGGAGGGAGAAATAAAGAAAGAAATGTTGTTTAGCTCTCTTATGCATTAAAATATACTTGTTAACAAGGTTGATCAAGTCTTGCTACCAAATAAATTTTATATGACATAAGAAGAAATAAACCTCAAATCAATCATGTTACCTTATATTGAATTGATATGGATCCAATCACAAGAGTTTGATATTCTTCTTTAGGCTCATATATAGGACAATCAATGGTTCCCACTTTGATAGTTTTCACATTAAAAATTGTATTAACTCCACATACTTTATCAATCCTCTTGGGAAAATAGACAGTGTGTTCCTTATCATCAACATTGAAAGTAACCATGCCTTTATTGCAATCAATAACAGCCCCTGCAGTATTAAGAAAGGGTCTTCCAAGAATAATGGACATATTATCATCTTCAGGCATTTCCAACACAACAAAATCAGTTAATATCAAGCAATGCTGAGTAACTTGAACAGGAACATTTTCACATACACCAACAGGAATAGCAGTAGATTTATCAGCCATTTGCAAAGATATATCAGTTGGTATTAACTTATCTAAATCAAGTCTCTTATAAAGAGAGAAAGGCATTACACTAACACCTGCTCCCAAATCACATAGAGCAGTTCTAACATAATTATTCTTAATAGAACAAGGAATAGTAGGTATACCTGGGTCGCCCAGCTTCTTTGGAATCTTACCATTAAAAGAGTAATTAGCGAGCATAGTGGAAATCTCCTCATTGGGAATTTTCCTTTTGTTAGAGACAATATCTTTCATATACTTTGAATAAGGAGGCAATTTAATAGCATCAGTCAAAGGGATTTGCAAAAATAAAGGTTTCATCCAATCACAAAATTTATTATAATGTTCCTCCTCCTTTGATTTTAGTTTCTTAGCAGGAAAAGGCATTTGCTTTTGAACCCAAGGTTCTCTTTCATTACCATGTTTCTCAGCAATAAAATCTTCTTTAGTGTACTTTTTATTTTTAGCATGCTTTTCAGGTTCTTTTTCAACCTCTTCTTTATCAGGAGTATCATCCTTATCATTATCTTTATCATGTTCATTACCACTTTCAGTTTCAGCATCAGAAATAGAAATACTATTAGGATCATTAACAGGTTCAGAGGATTCTACAACATTCTTATGTTTCTTTTTCTTTTTCTTAGATGGAGCACTAGTTTTAATTAGTTGAGAATCTTGTTCAACTCTTTTGGGATGCCCTTCAGGATATAGAGGATCCTGGGTAGAAACACCGCCTCTAGTTGTTACTTCATAAGCATGTTTTTCTTTAGAATTATTTCCCAACAAGTCATTTTGCACTTTAGTAAGTTGATCAATTTGAGTTTGAACCATTTGAAAATGTTTAACAAGTATCTTAACATCATTGGAGGTTCTCTCCACAATACCATGCAATTCACTAATAGCTCGAGAATTTTCCATTAAATGATTCTCTACTCTCATATTAAAGTTTTCTTGCTTAACAATATAATTATCAAACTCATCTAAGCATTGAGCAGGAGGTTTTGAATACGGAATATCTTCCCTAGTAAAGCGTTGAAGAGAGTGTACCTCAATCATGGATGAAGGGGGAGTTATCTCACATAAATCTTCTATAGGAGGTAAATTCTTCACATCTTCAGGTTTAATACCCTTCTCTTTAAGAGACTTCTTGGCTTCCCTCATATCTTCATCATTTAATTTAATCATACCCCTCTTCTTCACTATCGGTGTCGGGGTTGGTTCAGGTGTAGACCAATCATCATGATTCCGGCCTATTTTAGCCAATAATTCTTCAGCGTCGTCTGGAGTTCTTTTCCTGAAAACACAACCAGCACAACTATCCAGGTATGCCCTAGACTCAATAGTTAGTCCACTATAAAATATATCAAGTAAATCATGCTTTTCCAAATCATGGTCAGGCTGAGCTCTAATAAGAGAGCAAAATCTCGCCCAAGCCTCAGGCAATTTCTCTCCATCTTCCTGGTCAAAATTATAAATTCTCTGCAAAGCAGCATGTTGAGCACTAGCAGGAAAGTATTTTCGAAAGAAAACATCAAGCAATTCTTTTGGGCTTTTAATAGAACCAGGAGGCAAATTATTATACCAAGTTTTAGCATCATCCTTTAATGAGAAAGGAAAAATTTTAGCGACAAAATAAGTACGCATCTTAACATCATCAGAAAACAAGCCACTAAGAGTAGATAACTCAGTCATGTGTTCAACAGCACTTTCTTTTTCAGTACCACAAAAGGGTGTTTTCTCAACAATAGCTATATGAGATAGATCAAGAGAAAAATCATAATCTTTATCCCTAATGTTTATAGGAGATGTGACAAATTTAGGATCAGGGGAGAGTTTATATCTAACAGCATGTTCTGCAAGCAACTTTTTAATTTTTCTTGCATCAGTAGTAGCATTACATTTTTCAATAAAATCATCATCAAGCTCCACATAATCTTCATCAAGATCATCACTAGAATATTCAACAGACTCAGGTGAATTAACAGGTGTAGCAGCATTTTCATTAGGAGTTTCAGTATTTTCAATTTGTCTAGACCTAGCAATTGTAGCATCTAGAAAAGATCCTAACGAACCATCATTATCAAGCACAGCAGAAGCATCATCACAATTATGAGAGGAATTTTCAGATTCAGCAGAAGTACCAACATTTGAAGCTTGTGGTGGTGAAACAAGTTTACTTATCACAGATGGTGAATCAAGAGCAGCAGAGGTACTAAGAGTTGTACCTTTTCTTGTAGTGGATGGTAATATGGCGATCTTAGTATCGCGAGGTTTACCCATGATGGAGAATTTACAGCGAACAATATCAATCCAAGTGAACTTCCAAATAAAGCTATGCTCCCCGGCAACGGCGCCAGAAAATAGTCTTGATGACCCACAAGTATAGGGGATCGCAACAGTCTTCGAGGGAAGTATTACCCAATTTATTGATTCGACACAAGGGGAGACAAAGAATACTTGTAAGCCTTAACAGCGGAGTTGTCAATTCAGCTGCACCTGGAAACAGACTTGCTCGCAAGAGTTTATCAGTAGTAACAGTTTTATGGTAGTAGGAATAGTGAAATAACAGCGGTGAAGTAAAGACAGCAGTAGTGATTATAGTAAACAGCATGATTAAAATACTGTAGGCACAGGGACGGATTAACGGGCGTTGCATGGATGAGAGAAACTCATATAACAATCAAAGCAGGGGCATTTGCAGATAATAATAAAACGGTATCCAAGTACTAATCAATCAATAGGCATGTGTTCCATATATAGTCGTACGTGCTCGCAATGAGAAACTTGCACAACATCTTTTGTCCTACCAGCCGGTGGCAGCCGGGCCTCTAGGGAAACTACTGGAAATTAAGGTACTCCTTTTAATAGAGTACCGGAGCAAAGCATTAACACTCCGTGAACACATGTGATCCTCACATCACTACCATCCCCTCCGGTTGTCCCGATTTCTGTCACTTCGGGGCCATCGGTTCCGGACAGCGACATGTGTATACAACTTGCAGGTAAGATCAATAAACAATGAATATCTTCATGAAACAATAACATGTTCAGATCTGAGATCAAGGCACTCGGGCCCTAGTGACAAGCATTAAGCATAACAAGTTGCAACAGTATCATAAAAGTAACATCTACGGATACTAGGCACTATGCCATAACAATCTTATGACTATTACATGACCAATCTCATCCAATCCCTACCATCCCCTTCAGCCTACAGCGGGGGAATTACTCACACATGGATGGGGGAAACATTGCTGGTTGATGGAGAGGCATTGGCGGTGATGGCGGTGAAGATCTCCTCCAATTCCCCGTCCCGGTGGAGTGCCGAACGGAGACTTCTGGCTCCCGCGACGGAGTTTCGCGATGTGGCGGCTCTCTGGAGGGTTTCTGGCGACTTCGACTTCTCCCCGTGCGTTTTTAGGTCGAGGCCGATAAGTAGTCCGAAGGAGGGCGTCGGAGGCCGACCGAGGGGGCCACACCATAGGGCCGCGCGGGCCCCCCCCTTGGCCGCGCCGCCTTATGGTGTGGGGCCCTCGGGCCTCCACCTTACTTGCCCTTCTGGCTCCGTGAGTCTTCTGGAAAAATAGGGCCTTCTGTATAAATTCCTAGGTTTTTCCTGAAAGTTGGATTTCTGCACAAAAACGAGACACCAGAGCAATTCTGCTGAAAACAGCGTTAGTCCGTGTTAGTTGCATCCAAAATACACAAATTAGAGGCAAAACAATAGCAAAAGTGTTCGGGAAAGTAGATACATTTTGGACGTATCACTAACGTTTCCTTGGTTTGGTCCGTCCCTCTATGCTTTCGTCCAACTTATTTTACGTCTTCCTACTACGCCATTGTACGCCCATACGCTGGTTATCCGGTCGTGTTTCTAATGGACACCCATACATGTCCCGGTCGGTTTATTCTTTCTTCCGTAGAAGAAAACAACTCTTTGCCTAGCTGGCACCTTTCCTATCGTAACCACCACGATCCCTATATAACGATGAAGTTTATGACCAAGGAGAAGAGATCGGCAAACCTATTGACATTGGATGATGACCATGATGCTGACGCCCATGAACATCTGCAGCGCCGGCGGGTGGATATTGAAGCTCAGCACGAGTCGAGCGTCGCTGCCTATCCATGGCGTGGTACAGACCGAATTGACAAACCTATTCACCTTGGATGAACACCATGATGCTTACGCCCATGAATGTCTGCAGTGCCGCGGGGTGCACCTTAAAGCTCAGCTCGATCGGACGGTCTGGCGTCGCCGCCTGTCTGCAGCCTCGATTATAATCGCCCAATCCCGCGTGAACCTCCCACACGGTCGCTGTCAATCAGATTGTCCGATCTCCCACCGCCAGCCACGTACTGGTACGCTTGCACCTGCAAGCTATCCGTCGATGAGTTTTCCATCGGTTGCGTCATCTCCAACGCGGCCACTAAGAAGGAAGACCGGGCCTTGAGCCTCTGATCTGCCAGCGGCGTCATGTCCGGACGGCGCTTCGTTGGGTTCTAGCATGACTCTTTGAGCAAGGCTTACTAGGCCAGGAAGGAGCAGCATGCGTGCACATGAAGGAGTTCCTGGAAGCAGCGAAGCGCCAGGGCGCTCGCGTGAAGGACATAGAGGTAATTCGTCGCCAACCAAATGGCGTTGAGTTTGACTGGGGCTTTACTAGAGGACGACATAGCGACGGGTTGTTTTCTGCTCTTTCTTTGCTGTTTGGCTGTAGCGCTGCACGGGTTCGTGCTCTTTCAGTTAAAAGGCACAACAAGCATTGCCTCTCAATGATAGAAGAGAATGGCACTACGAGGTCTTCCCCTTTATTTTATCAAGCAGATTAATTACACTAGTCTTCCACCCGTGCGGCCTGCACGGGCTAGTGTTTTTTTCAAAAACATTACATCTGAAATCCAAGATAATGTTGTAGTGACGATCAATATGTGTTCTAAGTTTTTAAGTGTTCATCCAAACACCATAATCAGGTAATTACTTGTAGGAAATACATATAAGTTTCAGTAGTTATGCTGATAAGGTATGTAGAAACCATCAGCATTCACATGGCTAATGTACTTGACCACAAATACTGACATGCATATGTGCTCTTTCAAATACCACGCCGTATTTGCTTGAATTTCATATCTCCCGAACTAATCGCACAATATTTTTGCGACAACTTGCATTAATTATTAATTCTTTCACGTGACATGGTGGTGCAAAGTCAAAAAAAAAACACGACAGTAAGGTAAATAATAAATAAATAAATGCACATACATCATAGGCTTAAGTACATGATCAAGAGACCAACGAATCTGGTGAGCATGGAAGACGATGTACATTTGCCGGCTGTAGACGCCAGTTTCCATCCACTCTTTTCTGCCTTTGGTCTTCATCCTTAAGTTTGTCTTGATCCCACCGTAGTACCCTCCAAAGTCCATCATGCATGATGCATGCACGTACTACTCTACATCATATATGCATATTCCTCTGATCATTTCACTATTTTTTTTATCCTACCAATAAATTTATACTAAATTATGGAATGACCTTCTATATAATACGGTGTATAACAGATGCTAAAGCATATGAAGATGTTAGGGATAATAATTTCTTATAGCGGCTATTGTGGAGTGTCGCTTGCATGTTTTTAGTCACATAGTTGTAGAGGATACAAAATGTGTGTTCTAGTTGGCAGCGTATTACAATACTTTCAAAGAAAAGATACGGTAAATTAAAACATTTTCTTGGTATGTGCAAATGGGTTGCATGAAGGCCTAAAGCTCTAGAACACGATTCAGAAGAGGTGAGTAGAAGAAAAAGAAGAAAACATTTCACATTACCTTGTTCATCACCTAAGCATATTCAACAATAAATGATTGATTTTTATAAGAACATCATTCTGAAGATTCTCTGATTAGTACTGACACCTGCAATGTATATCAAGAAATGCAGAACTTATAGCTAACATTAGGCTCCGCACGGTAAAATAAATCTAAAAATGAAAATCAATGCGTCCACTATGTAATCGTCTAAATAAAGTAAGGGACCTGATTTAGGATAATCATATTAGTACAACAACTTGGTCTACATCATTTGTTAAACATGAATGATAGGGCAAAGGTGTCCGATCTTTCGATGAGAGTATGGTAACGTCGATTTGTTGGTGGAGTTCGTGCTTGACGATCCGACTACACGTGCAAAGCTCGTGCGCCAATGCAATCGCTAGGACAATCTCCGGGAGTTACTGATCTTGCGGATGCACGATCAGCCTGACCAGCGAGGGTCTTAATTCCTACCTGAAATCGAGAACAAGTAATAACTAATAATGCAATCAAAATTATTGCGGATATAGATGAAAGATTTATTGAAAAGGTGGGATTCCGAATAGTCGGTCTTGTTCTGGGCGTTGGCCTCAAAAGAAGTACACGAGAGTTGTAGCAATGGCTAACTTTTAATCTAATCAAAATCCGAGTCTAAACGTGACGGCTATGGGGGTATTTAAAGGAGGAAAAGGTGGGGTTTCGGCCAGCCATGCATATGGTGGCCGAACCAAACCCTAGAAGGCCTTTCCTCCTTCAATACGGACTCTAAAAAGTGGCTGACTTAAATCCTGCGAAAATTACATGGGCCTGGCCCAAAACTAATGGTGTCGCAGCACCATGGACTCATGTGGACGAAATTATGAAGTGGAGAACTCTATATTTCATCCATGTCTTCATCTCCAATTATGGTGGCTTCAAAGTTCTGAAATCTCCACTCGCAGCGTCTTCTTCAATCCTCATATGTTTGCTGCCATCTCCTCCATGTGTGATCATGCTCCAATGCTTGTCCCTCTCATCCATGCTAGGTCCATCATTCCTAAGAGTAACAAACACATCTGATTTAGGCAGCATCATATTCTCATGTATGTGAGGAATAGTTCCAAGAAACGAAAGTACCTGATAGTTAAGTTGTTTGGCACGAGCTCGAGTGATTGGTCCTTGAATTTGTGTGGTTGTAGGTACAGCGGTTGTATCAATAGATGGGATGTCCTCATCATGCTCCCCTTCTTGAATTGAAGTCGTCCTCGACGCGATCTCATCTTCTTCACCAAAGTAAGGCTTCAAATCTGCAATGTTAAATGTAGGACTAACCGGACCCAATTCTGCAGGAAGCTCAAGTTTATATGCATTATCATTTATTTTCTCTAACACCTTAAAAGGACCAGCGGCACGTGGCATGAGCTTAGACTTGCGCAATGCAGGAAAACGATCTTTGCGCAAATGCAACCAAACAAGATCACCAACATCAAACACAACATGCTTTCTTCCTCTATCCCCAGCAATTTTATACTTAGCATTCATGCGTTGTATGTTGTCTTTAGTAGTCTCATGCAATTTTAATATCAATTCAGCTTGTTGTGTAGCATCCAAATCATTTTGCACCGAAGATGGTAAAGGCAATAAATCAATAGGTGCACGTGGAACAAAACCATACACAATCTCAAAAGGGCACATCTTAGTAGTAGAATGCAGCGAACGATTGTAAGCAAATTTAATATGAGGTAAACATTCTTCCCACAATTTTAAGTTCTTCTTCAAAACAGCCCGCAACATAGTAGACAATGTTATATTTACTACTTCAGTTTGTCCATCAGTTTGGGGATGACATGTAGTACTAAACAGCAATTTAGTCCCCAACTTAGCCCATAAACATCTCCAAAAGTGGCTAAGAAACTTAGTATCACGATCAGAAACAATAGTATTTGGCACACCATGTAAACGCACAATTTCGCGAAAGAACAAATCAGCGACATGTGTAGCATCATCAGTTTTGTGACATGGAATAAAGTGTGCCATCTTAGAAAACCTATCCACAACAACAAAGATACTATCCCTCCCCTTCTATGTACGAGGCAAACCCAAAACGAAATCCATAGAAATATCCTCCCAAGGTACACTAGGAACAGGAAGAGGCATATATAAACCATGTGGATTAAGTCGAGACTTAGCTTTTTGACATGTAGTGCAGCGTGCCACAAATCTCTCAACATCTCGACGCATACGTGGCCAAAAGAAGTGTGCAGCAAGTACATCCTCCGTCTTCTTCACACCAAAGTGACCCATCAATCCTCCTCCATGCGCCTCCTGCAACAACAAAAGACGAACGGAACTATCTGGGATGCATAGCTTGTTAGCACGGAACACAAATCCATCATTGAGGACGAATTTGTTCCATGTTCTACCATCTTTACAATTCAGCAACACATCTTTAAAATCAGCATCATGCAAGTATTGTTCCTTTATAGTTTCCAATCCAAAAATCTTGAAGTCAAGTTGAGATAGCATGGTATAACGGCGCGACAAAGCATCAGCAATAACATTATCTTTACCCTTTTTGTGTTTGATAACATAAGGAAAAGACTCAATAAATTCTACCCACTTTGCATGGCGACGATTCAACTTAGCTTGACTACGAATATGCTTCAAAGATTCATGATCAGAATGTATAACAAATTCTTTAGGCCATAAATAATGTTGCCAAGTTTCTAATGTCCGAACCAGCGCATATAATTCTTTATCATAAGTAGAATAATTCAGACTAGGCCCACTCAATTTCTCACTAAAATATGCAATAGGTTTGCCCTCTTGTAATAACACACCTCCCAAACCAATTCCACTAGCATCACATTCAAGCTCAAAAGTCTTATTGAAATCAGGAAGTTGGAGTAATGGAGCATGTGTTAACTTATCTTTCAGAATCATGAAGGCTTCTTGTTGTGCATCGCCCCACACAAAGGGCACATCCTTCTTTGTAAGCTCATTCAGCGGCGCAGCAATGGATCCAAAATCTTTCACAAAGCGCCTATAGAAACCAGCGAGGCCAAGAAAACTCCTCACTTGTGTGACCGTCTTTGGCTGCGGCCAACTCTCAATTGCCTCAATCTTGGCTAGATCAACTTCAATTCCCTGCGCAGTAACAACATAGCCAAGAAACGCAACTCGATTGGTGCAAAAGGTGCACTTCTCAAGATTACCATACAAACGTGCATCACGTAAAGCATTGAAAACAGCACGTAAATGATCCAAATGATCCTCCAAAGATTTGCTATAAATTAGAATATCATCAAAGTATACCACCACAAAACGTCCAATAAAAGCACGTAAAACTTCGTTCATCAGTCTCATGAAAGTACTAGGTGCATTAGTTAAACCAAACGGCATTACTAACCACTCATATAAACCGAACTTAGTTTTAAACGCTGTTTTCCATTCATCTCCTAATTGCATACGAATCTGGTGGTAACCACTACGCAAATCAACTTTAGAGAACATAATAGAACCACTCAACTCATCAAGCATATCATCCAAACGTGGTATAGGGTGACGGTATCGAATGGTAATATTATTAATAGCTCTACAATCAGTACACATGCGCGAAGAACCATCTTTCTTAGGTACCAAAATAATAGGAACAACACATGGACTAAGAGACTCACGAATGTAACCTTTATCTTGGAGAACCTGAATTTGTCGCTGAATCTCTTTCGTCTCTTCAGGATTGGTACGATATGGCGCACGGTTGGGCAGCGAAGCACCTGGAATCAAGTCAATCTGGTGTTCTATCCCACGGATAGGTGGTAGTCCAGGTGGTACATCTTGTGGGAACACATCAATGAATTCCTGCAAAAGGTTAGCAACCGCAGGTGGCAAAGAAGGAGGTATATCCTCAAATGAAAACAGAACTTCTTTGCAAATAATAGCATAGCATTGAGTGGTGTTCACATCAAGTTCAGCAATATCAGATTTGCTAGCAAGCAAACAAGGATTTTTCAAACGAATTTCAGTAGCATGGTTCGAATCAGATTTAGTATTAGTCTTATGTGGAACAAAATCTGCAGCAACAATCTGATTCTCACTCTTAAGTTTCTCCTCGTTTTTTACTCTACTAGCTCTAGCAAGATCATCTTTTAGTATTTGTTCAGGAGTCATAGGTTTGAGACCAATTTTCTTTCCATCATGCATAAGAGAATACTGATTAGTTTTACCATTATGAACAGATTCTCTATCAAATTGCCAAGGTCTACCAAGTAACAAAGAACAAGCTTGCATAGGTACGACATCACAATCCACAAAATCAGAATATGTACCAATAGTAAAATGCACACGTGTGGTTCTTGTTACCTTGAGCTTCCGAGAGCTCTCAAACCATTGAATGTAATATGGATGTGTGCGCTGTCTTGTAGGAAGAGAAAGCTTCTCCACCATGTCAACGCTAGCCAGATTATTGCAGCTTCCTCCATCAATGATGATCCGTATAGCTCGCTCTTTTACAACGCCTCGTGTTTGGAACAGATTGTGGCGTTGATCATGCTCAGCTTTGCTCAATTGCACGCTCAACACACGCTGTGCAACTAAGCTCCTGTACTGATCAGCAGTGTCAGCTTCCATTACCTCCATCTCTCTCTCAGAATCAGAATTGGCACCATCACGTGCAGCAATAAGGGCCAATGTATCTTCATCAAAGTCACTTGCAGAATCATATTCTCCATCTTCACGCACCAACATCACACGCTTGGTTCTGCATTCTCTCTCTATGTGACCAAATCCCAAGCATTTGCGACATTGAATGTCGCGCGTCTTCCCCGTGGAGGCCATGGAAGATGAACTCCGAGGAGGACCAGCAGATGGTGGTGGAGCAGCAGCAGGTGGTGCTCGTGATGCAGGCGCGGTGTACTTGGAGGTAGTAGGCGCTGGTGCAGTCCCACGAGATGGTGGCGCTGATTGTCGCGGAGACCACGACGATGTACGACCTGCAGAAACATTAACTCTTCTCCATGGTGGTTGATGATCCTGCACTTCACGTTCAGCTTTGCAAGCAAGATGAAACAAGCGAGTAATAGTGTTGTACTCCTTATAATCTAAAATATGCTGAATCTCTTTATTCAAACCACCAAAGAAACGTGCAAGCATAGCCTCATTATCCTCTACAATACCACAACGAATCATGCCAGTTTGCAATTCCTGATAGTAGTCTTCTACAGAATTTTTTCCTTGTTCTAAGCGAGACAATTTTTTAAGCAAATCACGCTGATAATGTGGAGGAACAAAACGAGTACGCATAGCAAGTTTTAAACCAACCCAGGTAGTAGGAATATTAGCATGATGTACTCTACAATGTTCAGACCACCAAATAGAAGCAAAATCTGTGAACTCGCAAGTGGCAGCACTAACACGCAAATGATCAGGATATTTTAAACATGCAAAGCGTTGTTCTACTTCCAATTCCCATGTAAGATATGCATCAGGATTATATCTACCCTCAAATGGCGGAATATTCAGTTTCAGTTTAGCAACATGATCATCATCATTACGTACCGGGCGGGGAGGTGGTCGAGCGTGGCGGTTGAGCTGCCGTGGACGACCAGGTGCAGGTTGTTGGACCTCCTCGTCATCCAGCACGTTCTCATCTACGTGCTCATCCTCGTTCCTTCCATAGTCCTCGTATCCTTCTTCAGAAGGCGCGTCATGTGCGGCTGCTGCAGCAGGAGCGGTACCCGCCGGAACGTCCGCACGAGGAACGCGGCGTGCGCGGCGTTGCACGTTGGCGCGAGGCGGCGGTAATCGAGTCAACAACTCCTGGAACTTGGCGTCGAGCTTGGAGTTGAAGGCTGCCTCGAGGCCATCGATCTTGTCCAGCGCGTCGGTGAGTTTGGCGTCAACATCACCGAGGCGCCCATCCACGTCGGTTGCATGCCCGCCCAAAAGATGGGTGAAGTGAGCATGCATCTCTGCATTCATAGAGATAGGGAAAGGCAAAGGTGTCCGATCTTTCGTATGATAACGTAGATTTGTTGGTGGAGTTCGTGCTTGACGATCCGACTACACGTGCAAAGCTCGTGCGCCAATGCAATCGCTAGGACAATCTCTGGGAGTTACTGATCTTGCGGATGCACGATCAGCCTGACCAGCGAGGGTCTTAATTCCTACCTGAAATCGAGAACAAGTAAGAACTAATAATGCAATCAGAATTATTGCGGATATAGATGAAAGCTTTATTGAAAAGGTGGGATTCCGAATAGTCGGTCTTGTTCTAGGCGTTGGCCTCAAAAGAAGTACACGAGAGTTGCAGCAATGGCTAACTTTTAATCTAATCAAAATCCGAGTCTAAACGTGACGGCTATGGGGGTATTTAAAGGAGGAAAAGGTGGGGTTTCGGCCAGCCATGCATATGGTGGCCGAACCAAACCCTAGAAGGCCTTTCCTCCTTCAATACGGACTCTAAAAAGTGGCTGACTTAAATCCTGCGAAAATTACATGGGCCTGGCCCAAAACTAATGGTGTCGCAGCACCATGGACTCATGTGGACGAAATTATGAAGTGGAGAACTCTATATTTCGTCCATGTCTTCATCTCCAATTATGGTGGCTTCAAAGTTCTGAAATCTCCACTCGCAGCGTCTTCTTCAATCCTCATATGTTTGCTTCCATCTCCTCCATGTGTAATCATGCTCCAATGCTTGTCCCTCTCATCCATGCTAGGTCCATCATTCCTAAGAGTAACAAACACATCTGATTTAGGCAGCATCATATTCTCATGTATGTGAGGAATAGTTTCAAGAAACGAAAGTACCTGATAGTTAAGTTGTTTGGCACGAGCTCGAGTGATTGGTCCTTGAATTTGTGTGGTTGTAGGTACAGCGGTTGTATCAATAGATGGGATGTCCTCATCAATGAAGCACCAACTATCGCGAGGTGCTGAAGGAATCAACACCGACTCGCTAATTCAGCGGGTATCTTTTCACTAATATTCAGATCTTCACGATGGAAAAAAATCCCCAGACAAACGACCTAAGCATGAAAGCAACAATAATAATTCTCACTATCAAAAATAATTAGGACTGAACTCAAAATATTAATCGAACAAATCAAGAGTCTAGGATTCTTTCATGCCCTATAATTTGTTTTCCAAATTAACTTATTTATTTGAACAGAATGCAGCATAATAATCAGGGGCACAAATATGAACAAATATTTTCTAAAAAACATGTTGGCATATTGATTTTTTTTATAATAGTTATGGAAATATTTTTCTGAATGTGCAAATAAGATTAAATTGGTTATATAAAGTCACTAAGAGTGGAGGGTAGCATTAGCGAGCTCGAGTAAAAAATATTACCTGAAGAAAGCAGTCCGTTCAAGGACCCAGCTATGACTAAACCCGGGCCTTTGGCCTTCTGTTTAAAGTTCAATGACCCTGCATGTTAGTGCCTGCACCTGCTGTTCAACTCTAAATTCTATTTATGCACGCACTGGTTCAACGATCTAAATACATGAATGAATGGAGAAAGGAACTATCCCAGCTATGCATCCATTAAGCCTGACTTCTAATAATTTCCTATGCTCATTAGAACCAAGTAATCATCCAAGTAGGAATACCTGAGAATATGCACATAGAGATATGGCCAAACCTCAGACTGGATGCGTTGTAGATCAAGCAGTCCGACCATCCCGCACACAGTGATCAGCCGCCAGCATGAGTCTGTCCAGATATTAATCTTCGCCTCTCAGTTCGTTGCTCCTTGCATCCCTGCTAGTAGTGCTAGGAGGCAGTGGCACTTGGAGACAGCCAGACATGTGTGGGCAAGGTATAGAAAGAGCGAGACATAACCGAGATGGAAAGGCGGCCGCATCATCTGGCGGCCTCCAGCACGACACAAATACATGCGTAGAGGAGACCCTAGCAACCATCTGGCTGACAACGCGCGGAGGTAAACGATAGGGGCGTAAAGAAAAGAAAAGGATCGATGCATGTAGGCCTACTACCCGAGTAAATATCATCCGTTTTGTTTTTAAAAAATGATGGTCGTTATAACTCAACCACTCAATCTCGACAGAGATGACCTTGAACCGTGCACACATGATACATCTAATTTCAAGGATGCGTGTATAGTTGGACTCCACGTACCTGATTTGTTTAGCTCTTGAGTGATTAAATCTAGGAGTACATTATATAGGACAGAAATTATGTCAAGCCTCGTGACCGTGTTTTCCACGACATGCACCGTACAATAATTAAACAAACGTGTCTACGTAACAGCCTATGTACCATTATTATAACTTTCTCGATTAACCATAGTCGTAAATTTTAGATCTAATTGCCTTAATTATTCTGATGATGTGGATTAACGTGGTTTCTCGCATGGGACCTCCAATTAGTAAATATAATATTAATCCTCAACCTTTGAAACACAACAAAAGAAGTTTGCCGCTGCATCTTCGTGTCACCGTTCTGATGGCTTCGCTATTGTCAGAAGAATCAATTCAATTGCTCACCAGATCGGCACAGTAAGTTGTGTGTGTGTGTGGCGGGTGTGACATAAGCATCCCAAATGGGCCTGCCGAAGATAGTACCCGGGATTTACTGAAGGCCCATTATCCGAAGAATAAGAAGATTCGGGAGCCCAAGATGTATTGAGGAAAGTTAGAGTTGTAATAGGAAGTGTTATTTGTAATCTGGCGGGATGAGTTAGAAACCGTCCCGGACTCTGTAACTTGTACAAAACGAAACCCTCGGCTCCACCTCCTATATAAGGGGGAGTCGAGGGACAAAGAAAGGATCGAATCTACTGTCAACATAACCCTAGTTTTCATAATCGTCGAGTACTTTTCGCCTAAACCTTCGAGATCTACTTGCCCTCTACTTCTAGCAAAACCCTAGTCTACAATCTGTAGGCATTGACAAATTAATCCTTTGTCAGGGTGAGAGCGTGTGTAGGACAAGCTGCCCAAGGCCACAATGTCGCCGTCTTGTTGTCGCCACTGCCAAGCTTGGTCGTGGCAAGAGGGGACCGGTGTTGCACGGTGACCACTTTGAGGTGACCGTACCCGCGGGCGGCCGACGCACGCTTGGTACCCCGAACGTGGTACTTGAGAAGATCTTGCCGGCACGCCCCGCTATCGATTTGCACGCCACGTAACGGTTGTACCAACGAGAACGTGCATTATTGTTTTTTATATCACGGTGCAACGCACGGGCATTTATGCTATCTATACCTACCTAATAATAAAGAAAATAAGGTTTCTTGCGAGATTTTTTTCCAACTTCAAACTACCCAAAAAGTTAAATAAAATTACCCACCACTGTCATCCGTTAATTTAAAATTAAAAAACGTTTCGGAAGGAAAAAAGAAAAACACAGAACATACTTGAGAAGATCTAAAACATGCATGCTTAATCAATGTTTTCTCTGTAAACCACACACGTGTATTGCACCAGGATTGAGTAGATAGCAGTTGAGATGTGGTCGACATACAATGGCTTGAATCGAAGAGATGCAGTTCAGCGATCAGATCTTTTTTTTCTTTGTGTTATGATGACAGATAAATGTGAGTAATAATAAATCTCAATGGCTAGCCAAGTTTGCAATGCAGAGAGAAGCGCCCTGCTTCATTGGGTCAACACTATTCGAGGCTTCAACAGCTGCTTTCATGCAACAAGAATCTGAAGGCCGTCTTTGACGAGCTCGCGACTCTAGCTGGGGTCGTGGAACTCACCACTTTATCGCTGCATCAACGAGTCTCCGAGCCACACAGGCAGTTTCCGGCTAATCAGAAACCAATGGAATTCTCTGCTCATACTCAAGTACTCAACGCTGCACCGCCACATAGCCAAAGAGTTCCTAAATTAAATCTGATGAAATATATGTGCTTTTCGATGGAAATTTTCTGCATTGATCTTGTATCCGTTTTTATGGATTTTGGATCAGATTTTTTATTCATATTTCCTGAGATAGAAAATATGTATTGTTCAATCTGAATATTTAGAGCATCAACCTGGCATGCAACTCATTGCCTCCTATTGAAATAATTATATAATTATGCATATTAATATTGTTGGTCTAATTATTGGGTAGAGAAGGAGTAGGAGGCTGGGGCAACATTGGGCCCTTGCACAATGACTAGACGACCTATTCAACCAAGATTGGTATCTTCTAGGCCACACACTCATCGAGGCTGCCATACTTGCCGCCTTGTGAGCCACCACACAGACGGCTGAACATCTCGACGGAGTTGAGGCGGAACTTTGCATGATCATAGGCAATGACGGATGTGCCTTCACACTGTTGTACGAGATGTAGGACAAGAGTGCGTCATTGTTTCTTGTTAGTTTTGTTGCCATGACAATGTTAACCCGTTGCAACGCACGGGCAATTTTCCTAGTCACTCCCTATGTCATCATTAGCTTTATCTTGAACCTCTTGGACAATGCCAAGCATTGGTACCATAGTACCTTGTTGATTTGGACCAAGACATGGCCATGCCGTGGTGGCCATGTCACCACTATGCCAACTCTCCTCTTCTCACTTATGCCGTGCACCACCTTGTCCTGGAGACGCACCACACTCCCCTGGTCACGCTCGTGCCAACTGTTGGCCCAGAGAACGCTGCAACGACGGGAACACAACGTGCCCGTGACGTTCAGACCATGCCAGACGCCGACATGTGGACGCCCGGAGCGCGCCAGAGCACGCTCTCGCCTCGTCAGCACCGTCCTCCCCTTGACCTCTCCTCTCTCACACCCACTCACCACGATGCCAGGTACCTCCCAGACTCGACCGTTCGCGCCGGAGAGGCCCGTCGCCGTCGTCACCATCGGCGACTTCCGCCACGGTACAGCGAGCTCACGTCAACCTCCCGCTCGCGTCAGTGCACCATTTTCAGTGCCGTCAAGCCCTCCGTGCTCGCCATGACGTTGCCAACGCCTCTGCGTCATCGCCCAACTCTCTCCGCCACTGTACCGTCGTCGCCATAGATGACCTCACCATGCCGTGCCGCCCTCACTCGCTCGCTATAAAAGGAGCACTCCCCCGTGCTCAACCTACAGACCATTCGCCTCCTCTCCCTGAGTCTCCTCGAGCAGCGCCACCTACCAATTTCACCCGTAGCTCACCAATTGATTGCCGGAGTACCGCGGGCCGTCGTAGAAGCTCGCCGTCGATTGGAGCCGTCCCCGGAGCCGCCGCTTGTACCAGGAGAACCGCCGTCATCGACAACCTCGCCGTGCATCGTCGCCGACCCTCGCCGGACCTCCGGTGAGCCGCCGACCCCCTAGTGCTCGCCGCCAGAGAGGTTGTGCTCGTCGTCGATGACGAGCGTGAACCGTCCGATCTGGATCTAATCCTGCGGCTCTGTTTAAAACATACCGTTTCGGGCGTTATGACTCACTGACGAGTGGACCCCATTGTCAGGCGGGCCGTGCGTGCGAGACGCGCTACTGGGCCGGCCTTTCTCCCTCTTTTTCTTTCTGGCCCGTTAGCATTTCCCGCGCAGCCCAGGAATTCAAATTTGATTTAATTCATTTGATTGAAATTCAATACTGATGCCAAGTTCAAAATTAGATAGAACTAAATCTACTGATCCAAAATTTATGAATTTAATACTGTTGGAAAGCTTAGGAAATTCTCTAGCCAACTACACCGGTCTCAACCCTAGATTTGTTATAGAACAAATGCAATGAAAATAACAAGGCAGTGCCTTTTCAAACTTCAAACATTTATTAAAAATCAACCATAATTCATTTTGAGTTGATTCCAACTCTCATAATTCACATTTCAAATGCTCTGCATAAATATTTAAAAATATAGCATAGGTGTTTACCATGATCATGGGCTAGAGCAAAATAATGGCTATGTGGCCATTTCTAGTCCATTTAAATTACCCAAATTTAGTTATTAAATAGTATGAGAGGTATTCTCTCACTTAAATCATTGTCTCAAGTAATTCAATATGGTGATATTAAATTGTTCCAAATAGTATTTAAATTGTATGAGATGTAGTATCTCATTTAAATCAATTTCTCAAATGGATAAATATGAAGTGTTGACCTTGGTCAACATGTATTCATACTTTATTATGTGAGGAGATTAAATCTTAGTAATATTCAATGAGAGGAAAGTATTTCTCAAAGGAAATAAATAAAAACTCTAATAACTATTTCAATGAGAGGAAATTATTTTTCTTAACAAGAAAACAAAGCCAATCACCATGTTAATAATGTTGTGATGCTATTAGCTTGTGTGATCCCTTTTTGTGTGAAGTTTAGTGCTTAAGTATTGTTTGGTGATTGTATACCTCGTATCCGTTTATAGACTCTAGTACCGAAGGCTTCGAAGAAGAGGAGGTCTTCTACGAGGAAGAAGAAGAAAACTTTGATCACTGTACCACTCAAGGCAAGCTATACTATTGCAAGCTACCCTAATGATTAGTGCTAGTGCTAAAACTAGATATGGAGTATTACAAGAACATCAAGGTTAGCCTAGAGAGCTACAAGTTAGTTAGCACCCCTCATGATTAGTGCTAGTGCTAAAACTAAAATTGACTACTCTAGATGGGAACATGTGAATCAAATGACTTTGAAAACCTTGGGAATGATGAGTCATTCTATTAAAAGATTTTGAAGATGAATATGACTTGAATGACATGGTGATTTTGACAAAAACTAATGATTGGGTTCGGATGCGATACCATTCCAATTTTACAAGTACCCCCACGATACCTGATTATGGGTAGGGCTTAACTGGAAGTTTATGTATTTTAGTATGGGTTCCGTCTGAACAAGCGTCATAGGGGTTATGCCGGGGCTGCCTCCGTGAAAAGAGAAATGACGTGAATTTGAGGTGAATGTCCTACCCAAGCCCTGTGCAGTTCCCAGGATAGCAGATTGCTATCACTGGGAGGCCAAACTCATGGGGGAGGTGCCTATACTAGGGTATGTAAATAAAATGTTATGGTTGATGATCCGCATACTGAGTATGCTTATTCAGGGCTATCCCTGACGGATGTAATCAAAAGTTGTGGCACAAGTGTACAACCTCTGCAGAGTGTAAACCTATTCGAATAGCCGTGTCCGCGGTTATGGACGATTGGATGGCCATATTGTTCCATTGTCAGATGTTTTCTAAAAAGGAATGATGAATTAAAAGGTGAACTTGACTTCATCACAACAGAGTTGTGGGAATGACACTAATGTTCCCACTTGAGTCAGTTAGGCAAATAAAGAGTTTTTTACTACTAAGTGCTTATGAAATAAAATTGGCTTTATGCAAATAAACTTAGAGCTTAGAACCCCTTTACTATAGCTGATAGTGCTTACACTAGTATTAGTTTGCGAGTACTTTAAAGTACTCACGGCCTTGTCCCTGGCTATTCAAATGGCCAGATTATGAAGAGGAGCAACAGTATCAGGATGATGGACAACAGGACGTCTATGACAACTAGGATCGTCTTCTGACGTCAAGCGTTGCCTGTGGAATAGATGGACTACTACTACTTTGTTTCCGCTATGTATTTTGAAGGTTGATCTGTAGATCAACTATTGTTGAATATTGGATCATGTGATCCCCTGTTGTAAGACGACTATGGTTTGTAATGAATAATGTTTTGCGATATCAACTGTTATGTCTCGCAAAAACAATCTTCCTGGGATTGCGATGTATGGCATAATAGTCATATGGACTTAAAAATCCGGGTGTTGACAGTAGTCAAAAGCAAACTATTTCCAGTCATGTCCATACAAATATGTGATGGCCTGCGTCTTGTAGACATACACCTCATAGACCGTGTAGGTGTTCATCAATTTGCCATTGCCATGCATAGTGAAAGACCCTTCATGCGGACACATCTGGTTAATCATTGGACGAAGTTCACAAGGTACAGTCTGCATGTGAAAATTGATACTAATGTAAGAAGCAGGAAGACTAAAAACAAGACTTTACTATATGCCAATTCATGCTAAACCACTGAGAATACATACATGTAACTCTGTGAAGGAGTTATTAGAAAGGTAGATAGAGCCATATGAGGTGTTATATGCGGGGTATGTACATGGGCCCGCCATATTCCCGCAAGCTCGGCATCGGGATGGTGAAGGAAACATGGGAGGTACTACTGGTGCGTAGCGCTGAATGTAAGTGGAAGAATTAGGTTGTGTAAAGTGCATAGTTCAGAGCAATGCAAATGTTGACAAGCGAGTGCATAACACTATGTTACAAACTGAAGAGTGAAAATTTAGTGTATGCTGAATATAAGCATGCTAATTTGGTGTTTCCGAATTCCAAAAAGCATTAGACAGAGCCGGTGATAATATCAGACATAAATCATGGCATGTATATGTGGCTTAAGAAAATATACCCGAACCCTTGGATGGTTACGGCCTGGCTGGTCCTTGGACTTGAGCTTATATACACATCCAGTAGGTGGGGCTGACAGTAACTTGGTGACAGTCTTTGCAGATGCCTCATCAGCAGCAGTTGCAATCCTTTTGACAAATGAAGGCTTAGCAGTTTCAGTCTGCATATGAAAAATTGGAGAGCAACAGACATCAGCAGTGATATTAAATGAATCTATGAGACACTGATGCATATAGTGGTGGATGTAAGTGGAAGAATAGGGTTGTGTGTGTTTCTAAACTTTTGGTAAGCATTAGACAAAGCCGGCAATAAACATACAAAGATCAAATCATTTATGAGGATTAAGAAAATATACCTGCTTCCTGAAAAGGATACCACCCAGTTGGCCCGTGACCTTGTGCTTGTAGAGGTTTTCAGAAGATGGTGGCGACACCATTGTCTTCACAACAGCCTCATGAGGATCATTTTTTATCCATTTGAGTAGAGGCAGAGAAGTTTCATACTGCATATGAATAGCAACAGAACTCAGCATTGATATTTAATAAATCTATGAGACAAACTGATGCATATAGTGCGGATGTAAGTGGAAGAATGGGGTTGTGCATAGACAACAGTTCACAACAATGCAAATGATTACAAAAGAAGCCAATGGAACTCAAAAATTTATATACTGGACGAGACAGATTGAAAAGTAAAAAATTAGTGTATGATTGATCGTAAGCAAACGTGGTGTTTCTGAACTTTTGGTAAGCATTAGACAAAGCCAACAATAATTAAAAAGATAATAATAAAATCATGTATGTGGATTAAGAAAATATACCAGATTCATTAAAGGTCACCACCCAGCTGGCCCATGGCCTCGTGCTTGTTGAGGTTTTCGGAAGATGGTGCCGGCACCATCGTCCTCACAACAGCCTCATCAGCCTCATTTTGTATCCACTTGAGTAAAGGTGCAGCAGTTTCAGCCTGCATAACAATGGGAACAGATCTCAGCAGTGATATTGAATGACTCTGAGACAGACTGATGCATATAGTGCTGGATGTGTATAGACAACAGTTCACAACAATGCAAGGGTGTGTTCGGTTCTGAAACGGCGTGGAATGGAATGGAATGGTTCCATTTCAGAGAAATGATGTAACGACCCGGAAAAACCCCAATATTAGATTTTTCACCGCTGCTTGTTTTTCTGTGTCGTTCCAAGTCATCATGGCATCATGCATAATTTTTTTCAACCTCAAAAATATTTTATTAAACCCTATTTTATTTCTAGTACAATACCATCGTTTTGTTTCAAATTATATCTCTCCTTTCTCTGTTTATTTCATTGCCAAAATCTATTTAGAAATGGTTTTAAAACAAACAACAAACTAATAAAAGGAAACAGTTTTAAAAAAATAAAAAGGGGGCAGACAACCAACCGGCCAGGCCAACAGGCCCAACCAGTAGCCCAGCGAACCGTCCCGGCGATCCCGGCCCACCTTGGCCCATCCCGGGAAAACCCTAAAAGCCCCCACCGGTCCCTTTTGCAAAAAACCCTCCATCTTTTCTTTATCCTGTACCGGCCCTCCCACCACCACTCTCAGCCTCCCTTCTCCCCGACGCCAGGAGAGGCGTTTTCTCCTGGCTGTGACTCCGCCTCACCCGCTCGCCCCGAGCACCCCCTCCCCCTGCTGTGCTGGGCCGCCGCCGGCTAGCTTCGTCAACGGCGCGCCGCCCTGCTTCCTCGCTCGGCCGCGTGCCTCCTCCCCTTGCCGCGCCTCTCCTCTTCCGGTCGCCGGCCGACGCCGCGCCACGCGCGACCGCCTCAGTAGCCTGCAGCAGCGCGCCGCCGCGAGCCGCCTCCTCCTCCCCGAGCTCCCGTCTCCTCGCGCGAGCAATACAGCAGCACCGGCCATGCTAGCCCTCCCCCCGGTGGCCGCACGCGTCGAGCGCAGCCGCGCGCCTGCCGGTCGTCGGAGCCAAGAGCTCCGCACACAGCGCTCGCCTCTCCGTCAACCCCACTGCTTGTTTGCGTCCTCGCGCCAGGAGCCTCTCATGTTCTTCTTCGTCCCTGGCGCCTTGCATCTCTCGACGAAAGCCGGCGTCCAAGCGCTCGAGTACGTCGTTCCTCGCCCGGGGCCTCTCCGACCCCAATCCGCGTCGTGCCTGCGTATCCAGTGTTCTGATGGTGGTATAATTTGGTGTAGGTTCGCTGTTTCCGAGAGTGTTGTTTTCTGCAACATGCACTGCTTTCCATCTGTGGGTATCATGGCCTGACCATCTTCGGTTTTGCAACATCACCTGCTCCTGTTGTTATCTGTTAAGCCATGTCGTCGTTGGAAGACCACCGGTGCCGATACAAGTTCGACACCAACAGTTGAAGACGGAACCCCAGTGCGCCGCACCAAGTTCGTCGTTATGGAACCTCAAGTTCTCCTTCACGGTTTCAAAGACCGAATCCTGACTTCATCTTCTTCCTCTCCGAACCCGAATCCGGCGACCACCTTGTTCCGATACCGTGAGACCAAAACCCTAACCAAACCTATTTTATAAATGTGATATCTATCTAGTTGCATTAATCATACACGTTGCATCGCATTGCATATGTTGTGGGTTCGGGTAAATAGTGATACACCTAGTAACTAAATATGGAATTGTGCGGGATTGTTATTTCGTCCCGGTTCCATTTAATTTTGCGTAGCGCATCCATGCGATGTTTAACAACATTTAATATGCGGGGTAGATAAATAAGTTGAACTTAATAATTGCTTGTCCGGGATTCCGATTCCGCTTAATATGGACAAGTTGCATCGCATCATGTTTGCCATGCATATCATAACATGATCATGCCGATTCTTCATCCGTAGTAGTAAGATTTGCACTCGTTGGTTGTTCCAGCATTTGCTTCTTCCCGGATAGGATCGCAAAGTGGTGTTGTGAGATACGACAAGTTCTCCGGATGTTCTTCGACAATCTTTAATAGGCAAGCATTTCCTAAAATTCTGTCTCTGCAGAAGTCGCTCACCTATTTTATTTTGCCTTCTCCCTTATGCTAGCCATGAGTTGCGTTCTTGTCACGTGTCCCATCCACTTGTTACCTCAAGCAGCCCATATTTCCACCACCAACTCCTACAATATTGTTTGGTTATCAGGGCTGCCTTGCGAGTCGTAGTGCATGCTAGTGCTATGTAGACCGTGTTACCGTTATCGTTATCTTATCGGGTTATCTGTTGGGGAATCATGACACATGGTTTGTGGATATATCTGTTAATAGTTGTTTAGCGGAGGCATCGGTGGGTCAGCTGATCGTTTTATGATGGCTCACTTGTGTTTCTTAAATAACCTAGGACCCCGAGTTCTTGTTATCCCTTCCGAGACTGAGCGCTCTAACCACACGTGGGTATGCTTACCAGGTCTCCCCTCGACCACTGCCGGAATCTACAACTTTGTCCAGTGGCCACAATTAGTTTGAACTTTTGTTTCTCCTGGACGTGCAAGCTTGTTTCTTTGTGGTCAGATGATATGATGTTACTTTTGGGGAAGCTATGTGCCTTGTAACCCCGTTGTCTCTTGCACGCTCGTAGGATGCGGTGCCGCTGCGAAGTGGTCATCCCGTGGCCCCGGGTAGTACCCCTATTAGATTTGTTTGTGCATTTTCTTTATGCATCATCATGGCATCATGCATATTTTGAACCATAAATTATTTTATTAAACTTTATTTGCATTGCCAAAATTATTCTCTCCTTTTCATCCCAAAACTAAATCTATATTTTTCTAGTATTTTCTGGTACCAAAACTGTTTAAAATGGTTTTAAAACAAAACAGAAAAATAATAAAAGGAAAACGTTTTAATAAAAAAAGGGGAAGACAACCATCCCAACCGGCCAGGCCACCAAGGCCCAGCCGGGTGCCTCCCACGGCCCAAGCCCATCTCGGCCGGCAAAACCTAGCGCCCCAACCGGCCACCCTTGGCCATTTTGCATTCCACCTCCCCGCCGCCGGCTCTCTCTTTTTCCCCCTCAACTTTTCTTTTTCACGTTCGGGTCCTCCCACCTCCCAACTCCCATCTCTCTGCCCGACCCGAATCGAGGCGCTCGCCCCTCTTCTCGCCTTGCGCCCGAGCGCGGCCGTGCGCGCCGTCCCGTCGCTTCCCTCGGCCTCTCACCTCCTCCGGCTCCGGCCGCCGCCGCCAACTCCTCTGCGTGCCCCGCGCGGCCGCCCCTGTCTCTTCACTGCCGTCACACGAACCGCTGGCTGGCGCCATCGTCGACCGTCACGCCCATCCCCGGCCTCGGCGGCAACCACCGCACGCTCTGCGGCCTCCTTCCTCCTCGCCACATCCAGGCTCGTCCCCGCCGCGACCTGCCTTGCCCCGGGCGTCCTTCCCGCTTCCCATCTGCATCGAGCTTTGGCTGCTCGCCCCGCGCGCGACTGCGCCTCCTCCACAGTAGCCTGGGAGCTGCCGCTCCCTGTCCAATCCGTCGCCAAGGCCGCGTCCATCTCGAGCCACCCGCGACCTTGGTTCTCCTCTCGTGCTCATCCCCGAGCCACCTCGTCCGGTTCCCTGCGCTAGCGCTGCTGCCCCAATTCGTTTCGTGCGTGCACGCATTCGCTCATCAGTCAGCAGCAGACATCGTTGTTTCTTTTCCCAACAGCAGCAAGGTGTTTCAATTCGGATGCCACCTTCTCATTTTGAAATCTGTGTCCATCCAACAAGGATCAACATTTGCTCTACCTTCTGCCAGGCACGTTTTGGAGTTGAACCCGGAGATCGATGGCGCAAATTCAAGCTCGACACCCACGAATCGACGCCGGAACCTCAAGTTCTTCGCGGCGATCATCTTGTTTCGATACAATGAGATCCCGACCTAAGCCAATCCTATTTTATAAATGTGTCATCTATAACTTGTTGCATCAATTTTACATGTTGCATCTCATTGCATATGTGGTTGTTCGGTAATAGCGATTCACCTAATAATTAAATATGGAATTGTGCGGGAATTAATTATCGTGTCCCGGATCCATTTAAATTTGCGTAGCGCACCCATGCCATGTTTTGCCATGCTAACACCATTTAATTTTGCGGGGTAGATAAACAACTCGAACCTAATAATTGTTTGCCGGAATTCCGATTCCGTTTATATTGAAAATAAGTTGCGTCGCCGCATCATGTTTGCCATGTCATGCATGCATACCATATCATGAGCATGCCGACTCTTTATCCGTAGTAGTAAGTCTTGCATACGTTGTGTGTTCCAGCATTAGTTTCTTCTCGGATAGGATCACGAAGTGGTGTGGTGAGATACGATGAGTTCTCCGGATGTCCTCGGCAAGCTTTAACATGCAAGCATTTCCCTATACTCCTGTCTCTGCAGGAGTCGCTCACCTACTTTATTTTGCCTTCTCCTTCATGCTATCCTTAAGTTGCGTTCTTGTCACGTGTCCCATCCACTTGTTACCTCAAGCAGCACATATTGCCACCACCACCTCCTACAGCTATTGTTGGGTTATCGGGTCTGCCTTGCGAGTCGTAGTGCATGCTAGTGTTGTTTATATCTCGTTACCGGCATTGTTTTCTTATCTGGTTATCTATTGGGGAATCATGACACATGGTTTATGGATATATCTGTTAATAGTTGCTTAGCGGAGGCACCGGTGGGTCAGCTGATTGTTTTGTGACGGCTCACTTGTGTTTCCTAAATATCTTAGGACCCCGAGTTCTTGTTATCTGTTCCGAGACTGAGCGCTCTAACCACACGTGGGTATGCTTACCGGGTCTCCCCTCGACCACTGCCGGAATCTACAGCTTTGTCCAGTGGCCACAACTAGTTTGAACGTTTTGTTTCTCCCGGGCGTGCAAGCATGTTTCTTTGTGGTCAGATGATATGATATTACTTTTGGGGAAGCCGTGAGTGCCTTGTAACCCCGTTGTCTCTTGCACGCTCGTAGGATGCGGTACGTATTGTTAAGAGGTCATCCTCTAGTGGGCTCTGATCCTCTTAGCCGTAGACGCAAACAGCTAAGTCCGCTTCGGAGCACGGCCGGACTTCGATACGGGTTAACTTAGTTAGGTGGCTTCCTGGACATTGTTGTAGTGAAGGAGAGTGCGAGTCGTGATATCCACCTGTCGCAAGTGGGTTGAGCGTGCGTGTGGGCACATTTGGGCACCCCTGCAGGGTTACAATCTTATCGATAAGCCGTGTCCGCGGTTATGGACGACTTGGAGCTGTATGACTCGACCATAGACAACTTACACATGTTGTTTCAATACTAATAACTTGCATAGTAAGATAGAACAACTTAAATAATTACTGGTTAAAACTTGTCAACCGTGTGAGTGCCTTTGTAAGTACTTCCTTGCGAGGGGGAACGCATCGGTTGTGTTATGTTTGCAGAGTATAGAACTGTTAGTTTATGCGCTCTCTCACCTTCTCTGGTAGACGAATGTTGTAGAGTGTCTCTATAGGTTTTTAGTGCTTGCGCGCTGCCGCTTAACCCCACCATATTGCCTATGACGTTCCTCTTGCGTCCTCTAAGTCCCCTGCGTGCCTCAAGTACAAAGGACGACTGGTTGACGAATGCTTATACGTCTTGAAGTCTTGTTAAGTACGAACCCGTACTTATTGCTGCTTCTACGGGACATAACCGGGCAGGTATGAAGATACGTTCGATGAAGACGACGTTAGCAAGGTTACCCTTCCGGCTTGGCCTGGGCAGGGTTATGGACGCCATTGGTTATCTTCAGGGCTCTTAGTCCAATTTGTATCTTGTCCGTACTCGGACGTATTCGATCTTCTGTATGATTTGGATCTTTGTATTGTATATTTGTATCTTGACTCGTTGGAGTCATTGTTGTAATATATGTTTCTTGTGGGCTCTATTGTAATCCTGTTGTAATGTTACCGCTCGTGTTAATTCCTCTGGCATCACGTGTGTGATTTGTCGCGCACGTCGTGTCGGAGGGCGTCTCTGAATCGATATCGTGCGGATTTCGGCGGGTTCGCTGGAATCCTCATGGTACCGGTTTCGGGGCGTCACAAGTTGGTATCAGAGCTCAGGTTGACGGTACCCCACTAGTCCAGCCTGTAGGATAACCTTGCCAACGGACGTTGTTGTGTCTAGTGTCAAAACTATTTTCTAAAACTCGTTGGATAGATCTGATTAGCTCTGATTTTTCTCCTTACCTATATTCTTTCTCCTCTTACCTTTCCGAGTTTTGAGTCTTCTCTCTTACCTGAGTTTTTTCGAGTCTTAGGTTCCGACGTGGGTTGGACGATCTTTGCCTTTATCCTATTAGGTCCGATCTTCGGAGGATCCCGACGGAAGCGCATCATCAACAACGAAACAACAACTTCTTGTTAGTGGTGTCGCCCGATCCACATGGAGCAACAAATCTTGTTAGTGGTGTCGAGGAGATCGACACGTCGCCTGAAGATCCGATAGTTCACCTCTTTTCCCCCGTACCTGGACGTGGGATCTCGGGGTGCGATCCCTTGTTAGTGGTGTCGTTTGTAACGGCCCCGGGTAGTACCCCCTATTAGATTTGTCTGTGCATTTTCCACATGCATCATGCATATTTTGAACCATAAATTATTTTATTAAACTTTATTTTCATTGCCAAAATTATTCTCTCCTTTTCATCCCAAAACTAAATCTATATTTTTCTAGTATTTTTCTGGTACCAAAACTGTTTAAAATGGTTTTAAAACAAAACAGAAAAATAATAAAAGGAAAACATTTTAATAAAAAAAAGGGGAAGACAACCATCCCAACCGGCCAGGCCACCAAGGCCAAGCCGGGTGCCTACCACGGCCCATGCCCATCTAGGCCGGCAAACCCTAGCGCCCCAACCGGCCACCCTTGGCCATTTTGCATTCCACCTCCCCGCTGCCGGCTCTCTCCTTTTCCCCCTCAACTTTTCTTTTTCACGTTCGGGTCCTCCCACCTCCCAACTCCCATCTCTCTGCCCGACCAGAATCGAGGCGCACGCCCCTCTCCTCGCCTCGCGCCCGAGCGCGGCCGTGCGCGCCGCCATGTCGCTTCCCCCCGGCCTCTCACCTCCTCCGGCTCCGGCCGCTGCCGCCAACTCCTCTGCACGCCCCGCGCGGCCGCCCCTGGCTCTTCACCGCCGTCACACAAACCGCTGGCCAGCGCCATCGTCGACCGTCACGCCCATCCCCGGCCTCGGCGGCAACCATCGCACGCTCTGCGGCCTCCTCCCTCCTCGCCGCATCCCGGCTCGTCCCCGCCGCGACCCGCCTTTCCCCGGGCGTCCTTCCCGCTTCCCATCTGCATCGAGCTTTGGTTGTTCGCCCCGTGCGCGACTGCACCTCCTCCTTTGTAGCCTGGGAGCTGCCGCTCCCTATCCAATCAGTCACCAAGGCCGCGTCCATCTCGAGCCACCCGCGTCCTTGGTTCTCCTCTCGTGCTCATCCTCGAGCCACCTCGTCCGGTTCCCTGCGCTAGCGCTGCTGCCCCAATTTGTTTCGTGCGTGCATGCATCCGCTCATCAGTCAACAACATACATCGTTGTTTCTTTTCCCAACATCAGCAAGGTGTTTCAATTCGGATGCCACCTTCTCATTTTGAAATCTGTGTCCATCCAACAAGGATCAACATTTTCTCTACCTTCTGCCAGGCACGTTTTGGAGTTGAACCCGGAGATCGATGGATTCAAGTTCGACACCCACGAATCAAAGCCGGAACCTCAAGTTCTTTCCGGCCATCATCTTGTTTCGATACCGTGAGATCCCGACCTAAGCCAATCCTATTTTATAAATGTGTCATCTATAACTTGTTGCATCAATCTTACATGTTGCATCTCATTGCATATGTGGTTGTTCGGTAATAGCGATTCACCTAATAATTAAATATGGAATTGTGCGGGATTGTTATCGTGTCCCGGTTCCATTTAAATTTGCGTAGCACACCCATGCCATGTTTTGCCATGCTAACAACATTTAATTTTGCGGGGTAGATAAACAACTCGAACCTAATAATTGTTTGCCGGAATTCTGATTCCGTTTAAATTGGAAATAAGTTGCATCATCGCATCATGTTTGCCATGTCATGCATGCATACCATATCATGAGCATGCCGACTCTTTATCCGTAGTAGTAAGTCTTGCAGACGTTGTGTGTTCCAGCATTTGATTCTTCCCGGATAGGATCACGAAGTGGTGTGGTGAGATACGACGAGTTCTCAGGATGCCCCTCGGCAAGCTTTAACAGGCAAGCATTTCCCTATACTCTTGACTCTGCAGGAGTCGCTCACCTATTTTATTTTGCCTTCTCCCTCATGCTATCCATAAGTTGCGTTCTTGTCACGTGTCGCATCCACTTGTTACCTCCAGCAGCCATATTGCCACCACCACCTCCTGATACGTCGCAAACGTATCTATAATTTTTGATTGTTTCATGCTAATATTATGCCTTTGGCACTTGTTTTTATATTAAGTTTATGATTTATTTGGACTAACCTATTAATAGTTGCAAAAGTGCACAATGTTCTTGTTTTACACTTTGATGTGTAGGAATTATCAAGAATATAAGAGGAAACCTTGTTGGAGTCGAATTGGAACTTTGCTGAAATCTGTCCCAGAACTGTTTTCGGAGATTGTCTGTTTGACCCTCGAAGATGACCTCCAACGGAGTTGGGCCTGAAGAGGAAGTTGTAGATAATTTTCTGCTGAACGTTCTAGAGTTAAAATTCGGCCCAATCGGAGTCCGTATGCGGCCTAGAGACCCGTTTTACTGAAGCCCTAGATGGGATGACGGAAATCCGAGAGTCTATATAAAGGAGGAAACCCTAACTCGTGGAGGACACCTCCACCCACGAATTTCCAGCCACCAAAGCCACGTTTTTGCCTCCCCCATGGATCCCATCTCCATGGGGGAGGGCTCCCAAGAAGCCATGAAGGAGGGAGGCTAAGGGGCGGCGCTCCCCAAGCTTGCCGGCGGCGGGGAAAGGAGTTCCCCGCGCCGCCGGCGCCGCCGCCGCCCTGCGCCGCCGCGCTGCCCCTCTCCGACGTCTTCACCGCCATCTCCATCACCATCTCCTCCTTGTATTCAGTGGTTCATCCTCTCATAAACCTCTGTACCGTCCTATGTAAACATGGTGTTTGATGCTATAATATTTATCCTATGATCTATGTCATGTTTATGTAGTATATTTGTCTTTTGATTGCTTTGTTGAATGTCTATGGTTCATTAGAGTTGTATGTTGATATGGTACTGTCCTTTGGTGTCCATTATACTTGTGCGCGCATGGATCAACACCATAGGGTTAGTAGTATGTGCAAAGGAAGGGGGTAGTCCTGCCGGAGTGACAGAAACCTAAGGGCTCAAACCGGTTAGTTGCATGTATGGGAGTAAGAGGACCATAAACTTAAGGCTATGGTTGGGGAAACCTTAATGCATTGTTAGTATTTACGGATGTTTGCTAACAATCCAATCATATAGTACTTGTAATCCCAAGTAGTGGAGCGCTTGTATATTTAGCCTCTCCCACATTGAAAACTACATCAAAGACAATGAACTAAATGTCTTCACTAATTAATCTTGGACAAAGCCACCACAATTACCACCACTTTTCCACACTCATGGTACTGTTAGTATATGGTTACTTAGTGTACTTTATTGCTGCAGCACTAACATTTACTTTCATGTATTTATTATCTTGCAAAGCTATCTCTCATACCCGTATTGCTACTGTAGTTTTATTTCCTAGATGAAGCAAACGCTTAGTGCGCGTAGAGTTGTATCAGTGGTTGATAGAACTTGAGAGAGTACTTATCCTACCTTTAGCTCCTCGTTGGGTTCGACACTCTTACTTATCGAAAAGGCTACACGCGATCCCCTATACTTGTGGGTTATCAAGACCTTTTCTGGCGCCGTTGCCGGGGAGCCATAGCGTAGGTGAATATTTTCGTGTGCACTTGTTTGCTTTATCTCTAAGTAGTTTTACTTCCTGTACCTAGTTGTTCTCTATCTCTTGTATGGATAGGGAATGCGAATTACAAAAAAATTAGTTGTACTTCTTATATAAAAAAATAAAAAATGTTTTCAGAAAAGAAAAGTGATTGGAAAGATGAGTAATGGTGAAGTGGGGGTCGACCTTGAACACTTGTGTTCATGCCTGCGAAACCAAAACAATTCTTTCCATGGAAGCTTTTCATTAAAAACTTGTAAATAGTGTATATAGTGTATATAGTGTACATATCCCGCTGTAAATAGAATGTATAGATAACCCCTAGTTTGTTATGCAAGTTTGTCACTATGCTGCCTAGAAAACAGATTTCATGTGCTCCACTGTAGAAAATTTTAAAAATCACCAGAACGTGATCTTGATCTGAAATTTCTTGAGTGCATAGTAGTGCTTGCTATCTAACTTTCGTTAGTTCTGACTTTTCTGATTTGAGGTACGTAGACAGATCTAATAATTCAATCTTTACGGACTGATTCTGTTGAGACAGATTTCCTGTGCTGTGCTGCAAAAATTCGTGAAAAATCTCAGTATGGCATTTTGATCTGAAATTTTTTTGTGCATAGACCTGAGGTTATGATCTGTCTTTCATTAATCATGAGTTTTTCGATTTGAGCTACGTAACTATCTCATTGAGTGACATCTTTACAGAGTGTTCAGTTTTGACAGATTTCTATTCTCTTTGTTTAAATATTGTACTTAGGATTCAAAAGTTTCCTTCGTTTTCGACGTACGATTGAAATAATAAGAAACCTCAGTATTACAGTGGCTAAATATTTGATAGATTTTATAGAAATTAGGGATACTTGAACACTTGTGGATTTTATTTAATGAGTACTAACCTACTAATGAGTTTTGTGAAGCTTTATGTGGATGCAGTTTTTAAGTTCCAATCAATATGGTGATATGAGATGAGCAAGAGGATGCAAGAGCTCAAGCTTGGGGATGTGTAGATGGATCCCAAGAGAATATTCAAGAAGATGCAAATATCTAAGCTTGGGGATGCCCAAGGCATCCCCCTATTCATCAACCAACATGAGGTTGTCTCCTTCAAACTCAATATTACCCATCCACATGTAAGCATTGTATATAGTTGCTTTTATTATCTTTGGTTTTATCCTATTTAGTTTTATTAGGTTCTTTATTTGGTTCTTGTTTCTTTGTCAGTTTCACTTATAATTGGAAAACAACAAAAAAAAAGGGGGTTTGAGAGCTCCATCAAATAATCATGCCCATCTTAAATGGCTATAAAGAAAGAGCTTTATGGGAGACAACCCAATATGTTTATATTTCTGTTATTTACTGCTTTGTTGAGTCTTGGAAGTCATTACTACTGTAATGACCTCTCCTTATCATGTTTGTTTTGTTTTTGTGCCAAGAATTGCCTCTAATGGTAAGAAAGTGGTATTTGGGGGATTTGCAATCTTGTTTACTGTTTCTGGTTCGTCACGAGAAAAATCGCCAAAAATCACCAGAACGTAAGTTTGAGCTGCCAATTTACGAGCATCTTCCCCAGGTATTTATCTAACTTTCATTAGTTCAGAGTTTTTCGAGTTACGCAGCGTAACTATTTTTCAAAAATCAATTTTTACGAACTGTTCTGTTTTGACAGATTCTTGCACTGTTTTGCATTTGCATCTTTTTGCCCACCTTTTTGAGTTCTCTTGATCAAAGAACCTTATTGAAGTTGTGCTACAGTAGCTAATGCTTATTAAAATGCTTTTCATATGTCATACTGAACTTTGTAGATTTGATTAATATTATCATTGCACTAACGCTGCTAATGAGATTTGTGATGAGTTTTGTATGAAGGAAGTTTTCAAGTGTAGGAAAGAAGAATGATGAGATGAGATGAAGAATGGACAAAATCTCAAGCTTGGGGATGCCCATGTCACCCCAAGATATATTCAAGAAGTACAAGCGTCAAAGCTTGGGGATGCCCAAGGCATCCCCTTCTTCATCAATAAAAATATCAGGTCTTGTTTCTGTTCACTATATTTTTATTGCTTCATATACTATGTGTTATTCTTGGAGCGTCTTTATTTTCTGTTGTGTATTTTATTTTCAATAAAGTGGGCACCATCATACCATGTTTGTTTGGGAGAGAGACACGCTCCGTTTTAATTGTATGAACGCTCTAGTTTTCACTCTTATTGTTCAACGAGCGTTTTATTTTTGCTAGTACTGCGTTTAGCTCTGGTTTTTCACTCCTATTTTGTTCAGAGCTTGTTAGTATGCTTCAGTTATATATGATTAGCTCTCTGATCTTTAATGAATATTATAAATGAGAGTTGTTTCAAATAAGTTGATTGGTGTTGGATACGAGTAAAAAGGTTTCATATTAATAGTGATGCAAATGGAAGATCTCCTCTGATGTTTCAATTGGGTTGAATTGATCATTTAGTTTAGACTTTTAATATCACCATATGCTTTAATTAATAAGTTTTGTCGCTATGCATGATTATGACCATTATTGCTCTCTTAGTTGGTCGCTATCTTTCTTTTTGCTAGCCTTCATTCTGTACTGAGTATGATCTCTACTCGTGCATCCAACCACCAAAAACCAAAATATGCCAAAAGTGTCCACCATACCTACCTATATGTGGTATTTCACCGCCACTCCAAGTAAATTTACATGTGCTACCTTTAAAACCTTCAAAATAATTCCTTGTTTTTGCAATACATAGCTCATGGGAAAGTAGCCTAAAAAATATTGTGGTGAGGAATATGTCACTTATGTATCTTAGTTCTTATAAGTTGCTTGTTGTGTGGCAACCATGCTGACATGGGGACACCATCATCATATTTTTGATAAATATCATGTGAGTTACTATGCATGTCCGTCTTGTCTGAAGTAAAGGAGATAACCATGATAAAAGGTTAGAGTATGCATATTGTTAGAGAAGAACATTGGGCCGCTAACCAAAGCCATGTTTACATGGTGGAAGTTTCAGCATGGACATTAAAACCTCAAAAATCTCTTATGAGAAATTTATGTTGCCAAAAGCTTTAAGCTTAAAGAGGAGTCCATTTGTCTGTTGTCCATGTTGTCCCGGTATGGATGTCTAAGTTGAGAATAATCAAAAGCGAGAAATCCAATGCGAACTTTCTCCTTAGACCTTTGTACAGGTGGCATAGAGGTACCCCTTTGTGACACTTGGTTGAAACATATGTAATGCGATGATAATCCATGGAAATCCGAGCTAATTAGGACAAGGTGCGGGCACTATTAGTATTCGATGCATGAGGCTTGCAACTTATAGGAAGTTTTATACATAACCTATATTACTTATTGCTACCGTTGACACAATTGCCTCTCTTAAAATTTTATATCTCTATGTTTTCAAAATAAAAAGCTCTAGCACATGTTTAATCTCTGCTTCCCTCTGCGAAGGGCCATTCTTTTACTTTTATGTTGAGTCTTCATCTTCTAAGTTATATGCACCGTCTTATGAGAGCATAGTTGTCATTCTTAGTTCTATGTGCATGGTCCCAAAATTATTATTGATTGAATCATGAATGTGTTATTACTTGTTCTTAAATTATTTGTATCTAGTCATCCTTTGAACTTTGAAGGTGCATGTCACCTCAAAAATTATTCTTTTTATCACTTACCTACTCGAGGACGAGCAGGAGTTAAGCTTGGGGATGTTGATACGTCGCAAACGTATCTATAATTTTTGATTGTTTCATGCTAATATTATGCCTTTGGCACTTGTTTTTATATTAAGTTTATGATTTATTTGGACTAACCTATTAATAGTTGCAAAAGTGCACAATGTTCTTGTTTTACACTTTGATGTGTAGGAATTATCAAGAATATAAGAGGAAACCTTGTTGGAGTCGAATTGGAACTTTGCTGAAATCTGTCCCAGAACTGTTTTCGGAGATTGTCTGTTTGACCCTCGAAGATGACCTCCAACGGAGTTGGGCCTGAAGAGGAAGTTGTAGATAATTTTCTGCTGAACGTTCTAGAGTTAAAATTCGGCCCAATCGGAGTCCGTATGCGGCCTAGAGACCCGTTTTACTGAAGCCCTAGATGGGATGACGGAAATCCGAGAGTCTATATAAAGGAGGAAACCCTAACTCGTGGAGGACACCTCCACCCACGAATTTCCAGCCACCAAAGCCACGTTTTTGCCTCCCCCATGGATCCCATCTCCATGGGGGAGGGCTCCCAAGAAGCCATGAAGGAGGGAGGCTAAGGGGCGGCGCTCCCCAAGCTTGCCGGCGGCGGGGAAAGGAGTTCCCCGCGCCGCCGGCGCCGCCGCCGCCCTGCGCCGCCGCGCTGCCCCTCTCCGACGTCTTCACCGCCATCTCCATCACCATCTCCTCCTTGTATTCAGTGGTTCATCCTCTCATAAACCTCTGTACCGTCCTATGTAAACATGGTGTTTGATGCTATAATATTTATCCTATGATCTATGTCATGTGTATGTAGTATATTTGTCTTTTGATTGCTTTGTTGAATGTCTATGGTTCATTAGAGTTGTATGTTGATATGGTACTGTCCTTTGGTGTCCATTATACTTGTGCGCGCATGGATCAACACCATAGGGTTAGTAGTATGTGCAAAAGAAGGGGGTAGTCCTGCCGGAGTGACAGAAACCTAAGGGCTCAAACCGGTTAGTTGCATGTATGGGAGTAAGAGGACCATAAACTTAAGGCTATGGTTGGGGAAACCTTAATGCATTGTTAGTATTTACGGATGTTTGCTAACAATCCAATCATATAGTACTTGTAATCCCAAGTAGTGGAGCGCTTGTATATTTAGCCTCTCCCACATTGAAAACTACATCAAAGACAATGAACTAAATGTCTTCACTAATTAATCTTGGACAAAGCCACCACAATTACCACCACTTTTCCACACTCATGGTACTGTTAGTATATGGTTACTTAGTGTACTTTATTGCTGCAGCACTAACATTTACTTTCATGTATTTATTATCTTGCAAAGCTATCTCTCATACCCGTATTGCTACTGTAGTTTTATTTCCTAGATGAAGCAAACGCTTAGTGCGCGTAGAGTTGTATCAGTGGTTGATAGAACTTGAGAGAGTACTTATCCTACCTTTAGCTCCTCGTTGGGTTCGACACTCTTACTTATCGAAAAGGCTACACGCGATCCCCTATACTTGTGGGTTATCAAGACCTTTTCTGGCGCCGTTGCCGGGGAGCCATAGCGTAGGTGAATATTTTCGTGTGCACTTGTTTGCTTTATCTCTAAGTAGTTTTACTTCATGTACCTAGTTGTTCTCTATCTCTTGTATGGATAGGGAATGCGAATTACAAAAAAATTAGTTGTACTTCTTATATAAAAAAATAAAAAATGTTTTCAGAAAAGAAAAGTGATTGGAAAGATGAGTAATGGTGAAGTGGGGGTCGACCTTGAACACTTGTGTTCATGCCTGCGAAACCAAAACAATTCTTTCCATGGAAGATTTTCATTAAAAACTTGTAAATAGTGTATATAGTGTATATAGTGTACATATCCCGCTGTAAATAGAATGTATAGATAACCCCTAGTTTGTTAGTTGTACTCAGTTTTCCCCAGCTCCTTAGTTTTTCCTCAGTTTTACCCAAACGTTTGTCTGAAACCATCACACGTGATGTAACGGCCGGTTGCCCGACGGTTGACCGTTATCTTCTGACTAGTGGGGCCACGTAGAGCCCGCAAAGACACGTCAGACCATCCATCTTTGTTTGACCGTAAGCATCGCTGTATCCCTGACCAAAACGCGAACGAGTGGGGCTTCGGTATATCGAATGACAAGTGGGGCCATGACGCTGATACAAGGGGCAATACACGGGTAGGATTAGATTTTTAAATGGAGCTCTACAGCGATGGCACGGAGGAGGTGGCATGCGGGGTGCCGAGATGAGATCGACGTCCACAATGAACTGCATGAGGCGAGACCAGACGCATTAGATAGATATGAACTAGACGCGTTTAACCATGCAAAGAAGAGAAGAAATGGTCGACGACATCGAAGACTACGTCAAAACTTTGACTGACCGTGTCGGACACGAACACGAGCAATGTAGAGAAAACTAGTGTCTCTCCTTTCTGGCGTGTATAGGTGGGTGCTAGGAGAGTGTGGTGGCGAAGGGAAAGACCTCGCGGCGGTCTGTGGCGTCCAGCATAGCGGGTCGGCGTGGCCGTGCCCACAGCGGCGTGCATGCATGTTCGGCATTGGCATCAGCATGTACGTTCGGCATTGGCCTCGGCGGTATCTCTGGTGTGTCAGTGATCGAATGAGGGGACGGGATTGAGGGTGCATCCCGACGTTGACCTAGCAGTGGCGGCGAGCATAGCCGTTCTGACCATGCCGATATCGGCATCGGCATCGTTTGGAGGCTGTGGTGCTCGAATCAAGTTGGGATTTGTTTCTCGTAGGCCAAAATGAATTTGAAACAAGTTTCATGTTGAAGGTTAGGTAACGAAAGTTTGTAACTATCCCAAAATTATACTAGCGCCATGGTGAGGTTCTTTTTGATAGAGCTATACGGTTGGGCAAACTTTTTTGACACTTTTTAGATAGGGTTCCTTGTTGTTACACGTATGGCATCATGTATGGAAAATTTGTGGTCATTTGGAGATGTTCGAAAAAATCACTTTGCTTAAGCGCATGCCGTTTCGTCTCGCTGAAACCAGCTTTTCTAACAAGGTGATTTTTTCTACCTTCTCTAAATAACCTCAAATTTCATACAGCTGATCTTCTATACATAGATAGATAGATTGTTTCGTTTTTACATTTTTCGAACTTTTTATTTCCCTTTATAATACCCAATTGATTTTCAGGTCAAAACCTCGAAAAACAGCATCATGTATGGCATCATTTCACCCTAAATTTCAAATTTTCTGAAACTTTCCCTTTTAGATATTCCTTGTTGTTATAGGTATGCCATCATGTATGCCAAACTTGGTTAGGTCTCACTGAAACCAGCTTTTGTAACAAATTAGGTGATGGTTTATCATTTTTTTTGCGTGAAAAGTAATGGCAACAACAAATCGGTGATGGTTTATCATATTTTTTGCGTGAAAAGTAATGGCTACAACAAATTGTTGATGGTTTATCATTTTTTGCGTGAAAAGTAATGGCAACAACAAATCGGTGATGGTTTATCATTTTTTTGCGTGAAAAGTAATGGCTACAACAAATTGTTGATGGTTTATCATTTTTTGCGTGAAAAGTAATGGCAACAACAAATCGGTGATGGTTTATCATTTTTTTGCGTGAAAAGTAATGGCTACAACAAATTGTTGATGGTTTATCATTTTTTGCGTGAAAAGTAATGGCAACAACAAATCGGTGATGGTTTATCATTTTTTTGCGTGAAAAGTAATGGCTACAACAAATTGTTGATGGTTTATCATTTTTTTGAAAAGTAATGGCAACAACAAATCGGTGATGGTTTATCATTTTTTTGCGTGAAAAGTAATGGCTACAACAAATTGTTGATGGTTTATCATTTTTTTGCGTGAAAAGTAACGCCTAAAATAGTTTATAATTTTTAGCGCGTGAAAAATAATACAGAAAACCGCCCTTCAGCATACTTAGAGGGTGGAAGCTAATTAACCGCCAACAGAGAGAGAGAGGGGTTATCCTGCCCGTTCCCTATATCATACGATCAACGGTCGGCGGGCACGATCCGCGTGACATGGGCTAGACCAATCAGGGCGATGATGCACGTCTGCGAGAATTTGTGAAGAGAGAGGGCAAAACTGAGTACTATCAAGAAACCAAGGGCACCTGAGTAGTAAACAGACTAAGGGATTCAAATTTGAGATTTGAAAAATGGAAAATGTGTGTTTTGTACAATGAAACCCATCTTGGCCTACCTCAAACTATTTGCAATACCAATATACATCAGTGTGAGAATTGTGGCCTCATTTAGACAAAGTATGATTTGGGGGAAGCTGTTTTGGGAAGGGCTTGTTGTGGAAAACCATGCACCTTCATAGCTACTAGGTGATTTGAGAAGTGGCAATTTGTGGTAAAACTTGATTTATCTATGATTTATCTATGATTTGAGAAGTGGCAATTTGTGGTAAAGACTCCATGAGTAAGTGCCACTCTTTTTAGGATTTTTTTGCACATTAAATGACTCATTTAACTAGTTAATCCCATTTGTTGACTCTCTGTTGACCAGCCACTTGAGGGTAAAACTGAGTATATTGCACTAGCCAGTATTAGCACTCGAGGGGAAAATTGAGCACACAAAAAATGCTAGTATAAGACTCGAGGGTATACCTGAGTATATCTAAATTTCCAGGGTTAGACTCGAGGACACGTGCAATTGTTGACGCGTAGACGCGGGTCGCGGTGGAGAAGTCGAGACGTGCAATCGTGGACGCGTGTCGCGTTGCAGAAGTCCAAGACGTGCAGACGTGCACCGGTGCACGCGTAGGACGCGGGTCGCATTAACCACCCCTCGCCTTTATAGACGCCTCCTCGCACTCTCTCTGTCACTCTCACTCGCTCACGCATCGCCAACTCTCTCACGTCCCATCATCTTCTCCAAAGCAAAAAACCCTCTCCCTCTCCCTCTTCCTCTTCCTCCGCCGTAGAGATGGACAAGGAGAATGCCAATCCCATCGTCGAGGTGGGCTCAAAGCGCGACGCCTCCATCTTCGGCGCCGTCCCCTCTACGGACGACGACGCCTCCGCCGCCGCCGCCGCCGCCGGTGCATCGGACGCTGCTGCCGCCGGTGGCAGTCAGATCCCGGCGGGATGGGTCGACCCCTACGACCCCGTGCCGTACGTCCCGCCCCCGAACCCCTACGACACCTCCCTGGAGGACCCATGGAACGAGGTAACTACGGTTTGCTTCCTTTTTTGTTCCCCATTCCTTTTTGAACCCTATTTTTGCTGGTGTAGATGGATCTGTAGATGGATGAGTATTGGGCTAATATTTGCGCCGATTTTATTCCATTTTGTTTTGATCACTTCTTGATTTCGTTTAAGATTTGGGGTTCGGCTGTTCGGTTAATTTATGCAAGTAATATTGGATCTCAATCAGTTAATTTATGCAAGTAATCATGGGATCTCAATCAGTTATTTTATGCACTAATCAAAAGATATCAACCGTTTAATTTTGCAAATAATCTCGAATGTGTTCAAGTTTAGATCTAGTTCAGATCTAGAATCTGTTTCTTTGCCTATGATGAATGGTTGGGCACAAATTTTTACAGGGAGGGTTCAGCGAACCATTGCTGTGTACAAATCTGTTGTGCATGAGCTTTAGTTCGCTAACACCTTCCCTGTAGATATATAATCATGTCCACTCTAACTGAGGCTGACTCTGTTTTTCTTAACTTTGTTATCATGTACGTTAGTCATCGTTGCAACTCATTCACTAGTTTCTGTTTGATATGGATCAGATGTCTGGCAGCGACGTCGGCAGCGACGAAGAGGAGGAGGACGTCAAGACTCGCCAGGTCCTGCGGAGGCTGCAGGTCGGCCAGTACATCTCCTACTTCGCCAAGGAGGTGTACAGGTGCCCCTTCTGCACCAGGAGACTCGGCGCCACGGACTTCAACTGCCTCGTCACGCATGCTGAGAACATCAGCAACACCTTCCCCAACGTCGGCACGACGGTGAACGTCCACTCCTTCCGCGCCAAGCACAGGGCGCTCGGCATGCACCTCCGCAGCTTGCAGCGGGTGGAGATCTCCGCCGGCCGCATGCCTCCGCTCAAGCCCAAGGCTCCCAAGGGGAGCAAGAGCAACAAGTGGAGGCAGAGCCAGATGGGGTAGGCGGAGTCCCTGGACGTGTGCTGCTGCTGCTGCTGCCTCCTAGTTTGTTGTTGGGATCCCTTTGTTGTTAGCTAGGGATCCCTTGTTGTTATGTTAATATGATGGTGCTGTGAAGAACCTGTTACTATGTTGGCTGCTGTGTATGCAGCCTATTATCTATCCATATTATCTAGGGATTATCTATCCCTAGTCTACTATATTTTGTTGGCCGTACTTAGTTTTCTTGATTTACTATGACTGTGAATTTATCGTACATTATCCTGGAGATTTGCTTCTAGATTTAACTACATACATATGGACCAGAGGGAGTACTAGATTTGCTGCCATATTGGGCAAACAACGAGGGCCAAAAGGCACAAATAATTGAAGAAAGTCAGAAATGCAAGCTTCTCTAGATTTTATACTAATTTGGTGAAAAGGACAGAGAGAAAGAGGGGAAAAAGGTGCACTTAATAATGCCAATTTTGGGCCGAGAGAGACAGAACCCAGCTCCTGCTCACGTGCAACCAAACGCTTCTCGTCCTGTCCCACGCGGTCCCTTTCTACCAGCCCCACGCGACGCGGGCCCACACGACGCGGCCCCACACGACGCGGCCCCACACGTGACAGAACGGTCAACTAAACGGGAATCCTGCCGTCTGAGTTGCTTCTGCGGGTTTCAGACAAACGTTTGGGGGTAAAACTGAGGAAAAACTAAGGAGCTGGGGAAAACTGAGTACAACTAAGGAACTGAGGGCACGAAAATAGAAATCCCTAAATAGAATGTATAGATAACCCCTAGTTTGTTATGCAAGTTTGTCACTATGCTGCCTAGAAAACAGATTCCCTGTGCTCCACTGTAGAAAATTTTAAAAATCACCAGAACGTGATCTTGATCTGAAATTTCTTGAGTGCATAGTAGTGCTTGCTATCTAACTTTCGTTAGTTCTGACTTTTCTGATTTGAGGTACGTAGACAGATCTAATAATTCAATCTTTACGGACTGATTCTGTTGAGACAGATTTCCTGTGCTGTGCTGCAAAAATTCGTGAAAAATCTCAGTATGGCATTTTGATCTGAAATTTTTTTGTGCATAGACCTGAGGTTATGATCTGTCTTTCATTAATCATGAGTTTTTCGATTTGAGCTACGTAACTATCTCATTGAGTGACATCTTTACAGAGTGTTCAGTTTTGACAGATTTCTATTCTCTTTGTTTAAATATTGTACTTAGGATTCAAAAGTTTCCTTCGTTTTCGACGTACGATTGAAATAATAAGAAACCTCAGTATTACAGTGGCTAAATATTTGATAGATTTTATAGAAATTAGGGATACTTGAACACTTGTGGATTTTATTTAATGAGTACTAACCTACTAATGAGTTTTGTGAAGCTTTATGTGGATGCAGTTTTTAAGTTCCAATCAATATGGTGATATGAGATGAGCAAGAGGATGCAAGAGCTCAAGCTTGGGGATGTGTAGATGGATCCCAAGAGAATATTCAAGAAGATGCAAATATCTAAGCTTGGGGATGCCCAAGGCATCCCCCTATTCATCAACCAACATGAGGTTGTCTCCTTCAAACTCAATATTACCCATCCACATGTAAGCATTGTATATAGTTGCTTTTATTATCTTTGGTTTTATCCTATTTAGTTTTATTAGGTTCTTTATTTGGTTCTTGTTTCTTTGTCAGTTTCACTTATAATTGGAAAACAACAAAAAAAGGGGGGTTTGAGAGCTCCATCAAATAATCATGCCCATCTTAAATGGCTATAAAGAAAGAGCTTTATGGGAGACAACCCAATATGTTTATATTTCTGTTATTTACTGCTTTGTTGAGTCTTGGAAGTCATTACTACTGTAATGACCTCTCCTTATCATGTTTGTTTTGTTTTTGTGCCAAGAATTGCCTCTAATGGTAAGAAAGTGGTATTTGGGGGATTTGCAATCTTGTTTACTGTTTCTGGTTCGTCACGAGAAAAATCGCCAAAAATCACCAGAACGTAAGTTTGAGCTGCCAATTTACGAGCATCTTCCCCAGGTATTTATCTAACTTTCATTAGTTCAGAGTTTTTCGAGTTACGCAGCGTAACTATTTTTCAAAAATCAATTTTTACGAACTGTTCTGTTTTGACAGATTCTTGCACTGTTTTGCATTTGCATCTTTTTGCCCACCTTTTTGAGTTCTCTTGATCAAAGAACCTTATTGAAGTTGTGCTACAGTAGCTAATGCTTATTAAAATGCTTTTCATATGTCATACTGAACTTTGTAGATTTGATTAATATTATCATTGCACTAACGCTGCTAATGAGATTTGTGATGAGTTTTGTATGAAGGAAGTTTTCAAGTGTAGGAAAGAAGAATGATGAGATGAGATGAAGAATGGACAAAAGCTCAAGCTTGGGGATGCCCATGTCACCCCAAGATATATTCAAGAAGTACAAGCGTCAAAGCTTGGGGATGCCCAAGGCATCCCCTTCTTCATCAATAAAAATATCAGGTCCTGTTTCTGTTCACTATATTTTTATTGCTTCATATACTATGTGTTATTCTTGGAGCGTCTTTATTTTCTGTTGTGTATTTTATTTTCAATAAAGTGGGCACCATCATACCATGTTTGTTTGGGAGAGAGACACGCTCCGTTTTAATTGTATGAACGCTCTAGTTTTCACTCTTATTGTTCAACGAGCGTTTTATTTTTGCTAGTACTGCGTTTAGCTCTGGTTTTTCACTCCTATTTTGTTCAGAGCTTGTTAGTATGCTTCAGTTATATATGATTAGCTCTCTGATCTTTAATGAATATTATAAATGAGAGTTGTTTCAAATAAGTTGATTGGTGTTGGATACGAGTAAAAAGGTTTCATATTAATAGTGATGCAAATGGAAGATCTCCTCTGATGTTTCAATTGGGTTGAATTGATCATTTAGTTTAGACTTTTAATATCACCATATGCTTTAATTAATAAGTTTTGTCGCTATGCATGATTATGACCATTATTGCTCTCTTAGTTGGTCGCTATCTTTCTTTTTGCTAGCCTTCATTCTGTACTGAGTATGATCTCTACTCGTGCATCCAACCACCAAAAACCAAAATATGCCAAAAGTGTCCACCATACCTACCTATATGTGGTATTTCACCGCCACTCCAAGTAAATTTACATGTGCTACCTTTAAAACCTTCAAAATAATTTCTTGTTTTTGCAATACATAGCTCATGGGAAAGTAGCCTAAAAAATATTGTGGTGAGGAATATGTCACTTATGTATCTTAGTTCTTATAAGTTGCTTGTTGTGTGGCAACCATGCTGACATGGGGACACCATCATCATATTTTTGATAAATATCATGTGAGTTACTATGCATGTCCGTCTTGTCTGAAGTAAAGGAGATAACCATGATAAAAGGTTAGAGTATGCATATTGTTAGAGAAGAACATTGGGCCGACTAAGTTGAAGCGCGTGTTTGCTGGTGTACCATGGCCGACGATTTTGGTCCCTCCGTGGTGCATGTCAAAACTTTTTTTTCTCGTTTTTGAGGCCACCTAGCCCGACGAAAGCGGCCAAAACGTGGCGTATGGTGGCCCGGGACGTGGTGCATCTCGAAATCTCGGGTTCGCCGGCCGAGTCAACGCAAATCCGCACCGCCGAGGGATGTAGGGCCCAGATGGCAGCCTCTCTGGCATTGTTTTTTTTCTACATCGCGCCATCTCGTTCAACGTTCTCCGATCGAGCCGTTTACGATGCAGGATCATGGGTCCCGCATGTCATCCTCTATGAACCAAAATTCTTTCTATTCTTGGATTTTTTTTGATTTCTGGCTACTTCCTTTTTCTTTTGATCCCTTGCCGCCTTGGAAACGTTGAGACCGCTGCTGCTACATGGGACCCGCATGTCATCCTCTATGTGCAATCAACTTTCTTTTCTTGGAGTTTTTTTTGGCACCTCAAATTTGGTCACTTGCCTTTTTCTTTCGATCCCCTGCCGCCTCTCAAACGGTGATACCGCTGCTAACTGGGACCCGCATGTCATCCTCTATGTACTATAAAACTTTCTTTTCCTGGATTATTTTTGGCACCTCAAATTTGGTCACTTGCCTTTTTCTTTCGATCCCCTGCCGCCTCTCAAACGGTGATACCGCTGCTGCTAACGGGACCCGCATGTCATCCTCTATGTACTATAAAACTTTCTTTTCTGGATTATTTTTGGCACCTCAAATTTGGTCACTTGCCTTTTTCTTTCGATCCCTGCCGCCTCTCAAACGGTGATACCGCTGCTGCTAATGGGACCCGCATGTCATCCTCTATGTACTATAAAACTTTCTTTTCTTGAATTATTTTTGGCTCCTGATATTTTTTCACTTGCCTTTTTCTTTCGATCACCTGCTGCCTCTCAAAGTGATACCGCTGCTGCTAAATGGGACCCGCATGTCATCCTCTATGTACTATAAAACTTTCTTTTCTTGGATTTTTTTGGCACCTCATATTTTTTCACTTGACTTTTTCTTTCGATCACCTGCCGCCTCTCAAACGGTGATGAACTGGGACCCGCATGTCATCCTCTATGTACTATAAAACTTTCTTTTCCTGGATTATTTTTGGCACCTCATATTTGGTCACTTACCTTTTTCTTTCGATCACCTGCCGCCTCTCAAACGGTGATACCGCTGCTGCTAAATGGGACCCGCATGTCATCCTCTATGTACTATAAAACTTTCTTTTCTTGGATTTTTTTGGCACCTCATATTTGGTCACTTGACTTTTTCTTTGGATCCCCTGCTGCCTCTCAAACAGTGATACCGCTGCAGCTAAATGGGACCCGCATGTCATCCTCTATGTAAATCATGTTTCTTTTCTTGAATTATTTTTGGCTCCTGATATTTGGTCACTTGCCTTTTTCTTTCGATCTCATGCCACGTTTGAAACGTTGAGGAACCTGCAGGCTCATCGGACCCGCATGTCATCCTCTATGTACTATAAAAGTTTATTTTCTTTATTTTTTTCACCCTCTGATTTTTGGCTATTTCCTTTTTCTTTTGATCCCCTGCCGCCTTGGAAACGTATGGTAAGCTGCTGACTCATGGGACCCGCATGTCATCCTCTATGTACAATCAACTTTCTTTTTCTTTTGATCTCAAGCCGCATTTGAAACGTTGAGACCGCTGCTGCTAAATGGGACCCGCATGTCATCCTCTACGTACAATAAAGTTTCTTTTCTTGGATTATCTTTGGCTCCTGATATTTTGTCACTTGCCTTTTTCTTTCGATCTCATGCCGCCTTTGAAACGTTGAGTAAGCTGCTGGCTCATGGGTCCCGCATGTCATCCTCTACGAACAATAAAAGTTTCCTTTCTTGGAGTTATTTTTTACCCCTAATTTCTGGCTATTTGCCTTTTTCTTTTGATCTCCTGCCCCGAAACGATGAGGACGCTGTTGGCAGGTCGGTCCCACATGTCATCCTCTATGAACAATAAAAGTTTCCTTTGATGGATTTATTTTGAACCCCTCATTAATTTCTGGATATTTCCCCTGCCGCCTTGGAATCGTTGAGGATGCTGCTGCCTCATGGGTCCCGCATGTCATCCTCTCAGAACGGTAAATGTTTATTTTCTTGGATTTTGTTGACCAAACGATTTTTGGCTTATTTTTTCTTTCGATCACCTGCAGCCTTTAAAACGTTGAGGACGCCGCTGGCTCACGGGTCCCACATGTCAACCTCTATGAACAATAAACGCTGAGGATGCTGCTGCCTCATGGGTCCCGCATGTCATCCTCTCAGAACGAAAATGTTTCTTTTCTTGGATTTTTTACCAACAGATTTTTGGTTTATTTTTTCTTTCCATCCCCTGCCGCCTTTAAAACGTTGACGACGCTGTTGGCTCATGGGTCCCCGATGTCAGCCTCCCCGTACAAGAAACATATGATATCTTGATTATTTTGCAGACAATAAACAATGTATTGCGCTCTGAGCTATTTCAAACGGATAATTAAATCTTTATTTTTACATAAACAAACTTATATGTTGAATCTCCTTGTTTTTTTGTCTTTGCGAAGCATAGGACTTTCCTGTTTTTTTAGAAAATTCGGAACTTTCCTGTTTTGGAGTGGGCTGAAATTGTACGAGTCAAAAGGCCAAGCAGGATAGTTCGAAAGCCCAGATGTCCAGATGCAGCCCAATTGAAATCTTTCTTCTTGGATTTTTTTCACCCCCTGATTTCTGGCTACTTCATTTTTCTTTTGGTCCTGTGCCGCCTTGGAAACGTTGAGACCGCTGCTGCAAAATGGGACCCGCATGTCATCCTCTACGTACAATAAAATTTCTTTTCTTGGATTATTTTTGGCTCCTGATATTTGGTCACTTGCCTTTTTCTTTCGATCCCGTGCAGCCTCTCAAACGGTGATACCGCTGCTGCAAAATGGGACCCGCATGTCATCCTCTACGTACAATAAACTTTCTTTTCTTGGATTATTTTTGGCTCCTGATATTTGGTCACTTGCCTTTTTTCTTTCGATCTCATGCCACGTTTGAAACTTTGAGGAACCTGCTGGCTCGTGGGACCCGCATGTCATCCTCTATGTGCTATAAAAGTTTATTTTCTATGGTTTTTTTCACTCTCTGATTTTTGTCTATTTCCTTTTTTCTTTTGATGCCCTGCCGCCTTGGAAACGTTGAGTAAGCTGCTTACACATGGGACCCGCATGTCATCCTCTATGTACAATCAAGTTTCTTTTCTTGAATTATTTTTGGCTCCTGATATTTCGTCACTTGCCTTTTTCTTTCGATCTCATGCCACGTTTGAAACGTTGAGGAACCTGCTGGCTCATGGGACCCGCATGTCATCCTCTATGTGCTATAAAAGTTTGTTTTCTTGGATTTTTTTTCACCCTCTGATTTTTGGCTCCTGATATTTCGTCACTTGCCTTTTACTTTTGATCCCCTGGCCCCTTTGAAACGTTGAGTAAGCTGCTGGCACATGGGACCCGCATGTCAACCTCTATGTCCATCAACTTTCTTTTCTTGGATTTTTTTGACCCCCTACTTTCTAGCTACTTTCTTTTTCTTTTGATCTCAAGCCGCATTTCAAACATTGAGACCGCTGCTGCAAAATGGGACCCGCATGTCATCCTCTATGTACAATAAATCTTTGATTATTTTTGGCACCTCATATTTGGTCACTTGCGTTTTTTTCTTTCGATCTCATGCCACCTTTGAAACGTTGAGTAAGCTGCTGGCTCATGGGTCCCCCATGTCATCCTCTACGAACAATAAAAGTTTCCTTTCTTGGAGTTATTTTTGCCCCCTAATTTCTGGCTACTTCCTTTTTCTTTTGATCCCCTGCCGCCTTTGAAACGTTGAAAACTTTCTTTTCTTTGATTATTTTTGGCACCTCATATTTGGTCACTTGCCTTTTTCTTTCGATCCCCTGCCGCCTCTCAAACGATACCGCTGATGCTAAATGGGACCCGCATGTCATCCTCTATGTACTATAAAACTTTCTTTTCTTGGATTTTTTTGGCTCCTGATATTTGGTCACTTGCCTTTTTCTTTCGAGACCTCCTGCCGCATCTCAAACGGTGATACCGCTGCTGCTAAATGGGACCCGCATGTCATCCTCTATGTACAATAAAGTTTCTTTTCTTGGATTATTTTTGGCTCCTGATATTTGGTCACTTGCCTTTTTCTTTCGATCCCATGCCGCCTTTGAAACGTTGAGGAAGCTGCTGGCTCATGGGTCCCGCATGTCATCCTCTATGAACAATAAAAGTTTCCATTGTTGGAGTTATTTTTTACCCCTAATTTCTGGCTACTTCCTTTTTCTTTTGATCCCCTGCCGCCTTTGAACGTTGAAGAATCTGCTCGCTAATGGGTCCCACATGTCAGACTCTATGGACGATAAACCTTTCTTTTCTTGGAGTTATTTTGACCCCTAATTTCTGGCTATTTTGCCTTTTTTTTGGATCCCGTGCTGCCTTGGAAACGTTGAGGATGCTGCTGCCACATGGGTCCCGCATGTCATCCTCTCAGAACGATAAATGTTTCTTTTCTTCGATTTTTTTACCCACTGATTTTTGATTTATTTTTTCTTTCGATCCCCTGCCGCCTTTAAAACTTTGACGACGCTGCTGGCTCATGGGTCCCGATGTCAGCCTCCCCGTACAAGAAACATGTGATATCTTGATTATTTTACAGACAATAAAAAGTGTATTTCGCTCTGAGCTATTGCAAACGGATAAATTAAATCTTTATTTTTACATAAACGAACTAATATGAATCTCCTTGTTTTTGTTTTGTTTTTGCGAAGCATAGGACTTTCTTGTTTTGGAGTGGGCTGAAATTGTACGAGTCAAAAGACGTCCAGCAGGTTAGAAGGCCCAGATGGCCAGGCAGCCCCAATTTATATCTTCCTTATCTTGGATTATTTTTTGATCAAAAGGCCCAGCAGGGGTACATCCTTTTTCTTTTGTTCCTGTGTGCCGCCTTGGAAACGTTGTGGACGCTGCTGCCTCATGGGACCCGCATGTCATCCTCTATGAACTATGAACTCTAAAATTTTCTTTTTTCTTGGATTTTTTTTCACCCCTCTGATTTTTGGCTATTTCCTTTTTCTTTTGTTCCCCTGCCGCCTTGGGACCCGTATGTCATCCTCTATGTACAAAAAACTTTCTTTTCTTGGAGTTTTATTCCCCCTAATTTCGGGCTACTTTCGTTTTCTTTTGATCTCAAGCCGCATATGAAACATTGAGACCGCTGCTGCAAAATGGGACCCACATGTCATCCTCTATGTAAAATAAAAGTTTCTTTTCTTGGATTATTTTTCACGCTCTGATTTTTGGCTATTTCCTTTTTCTTTCGATCCCCTGCTGCTTGGAAACGTTGAGGATGCTGCTGCCTCATGGGTCCCACATGTCATCCACTACGAACAATAAAAGTTTCTTTTCTTCGATTTTTTTCACCCTCTGCTTTTTGGCTATTTCCTTTTCATTTGATCCCCTGCCGCCTTGGAAACGTTGAGGATGCTGCAGCGTCATGGGACCCGCATGTCATACTCTATGTACAATAAAAGTTTCTTTTCTAGGTTTTTGGCTCCTGATATTTGGTCACTTGCCTTTTTCTTTCAATCTCATGCCGACTCTCAAAGGTACAATAAAAGTTTCTTTTCTTGGATTATTTTTGGCTCCTGATATTTGGTCACTTGCCTTTTTCTTTCGATCTCATGCCGTCCTTGAAACGTTCAGACCGCTGCTACAACATGGGACCCTATGTTATCCTCTATGTACAATGAAAGTTTCTTTTCATGGATTATTTTTTGCTCCTGATATTTGGTCACTTTCCTTTTTCTTTCGATCTCATGCCGCCTCGGCCCTCTGAAACGACGAGTAAGTTGTTGGCTCATGGGACCCGCATGTCATCCTCTATGTACAATAAAGTTTTTTTCTTGGATTTTTTACCCCCTGATTTTTGGTCACTTGCCTTTTTCTTTCGATCCTGTGCCGCCTTTGAAATTGTGGACGCTGCTGGCTCATGGGTCCCACATGCCAGCCTCTATGAACAATAATATTTCTTTTCTTGGATTTTTTTTTACCCCTGATTTCTGGCTATTTGCCTTTTTCTTTGGATCCCCGACCGCCTTTGAAACGATGAGGACGCTGCTGGCGCATAGCTCCCACATGTCAGCCTCTAAGAACAATAAACATTTCTTTTCTTGGATTTATAGTTGACCCCTAATTAATGGCTACTTCGCTTTTTTTTCGATCCCCAGCCGCCTTAGAAACGTTGAGGACGCTGCTGGCTCATGGGTCCCATATGACAGCCTCTATGAAAAGTAAAACATTTACTTTCTTGGATTTATTTTTGACACCTAATTAATGACTACTTGGTTCTTTTCTTTTGATCCCGTGACGCCTTTGAAACGTTGAGGGCCCTGCTGGCTCATGGGTCCAACATGTCAGCCTCTATGAACAATAAGAGTTTCTATTGTTGCATTTATTTTTGACCCCTAATTTCTGGCTATTTGCCTTTTTTCCATTGCCTGCCACCTTAGAAACGTTGAGGACGCTGCTGGCTGGGTCCCACATGTCAGCCTCTTTGTACGATAAAAGTTTCCTTTGCTGGATTTATTTTTGACCCCTAATTTCTGGCTATTTGCCTTTTTCTTTCGAACTCCACCGCCTTTGAAACGTTGATGACGCTGCTGCAAACTGGGTACAATATGTCAGCCTCTTTGTGCGATAAACCTTTCCTTTCTTGGATTTTTAAGACACCTGATTTCGAGCTACTTGCCTTTTTCTTTCGATCTCCTGCCCCCTTTGAGAAACGCCGAGAACGATACTGGTTCGTGGGTCCCACATGTCATCCTCTCTGAATGATAAATGTTGGGGCTGCGGCTGCAAGATACGTCCCACATGTCAGCCTGACTGTTGAATAAACGTTTCCTTTCTCGAATTTATATTTGACCCCTGATTTCTGGCTACTTTGCCGTTTCTTTCGATCCCCTGCATGTCTGCTACTCCACCGAAAAACAGACCGGCATGTATTCATCACAATACTGGTAGCTAATTTAGGAAAAATGTGTTCATCACGGGATTCAAACAAAGATCTTCATCTCTGCTAAATTTTGATTTCACCAAAAACCGAACAGCGTGTGTTCATGACTTTAACTTCACAAACACTATGGTTTCTCTATAAAATAAGGTCACCATCCGTTCCTTTATTGTAGGCATTTGCGAAAAGTGTCTTTGGCTAATGGGCACCAGTGCTCTGCTGTTTAAAAAAAATCAAATAGCATACATATTTGTTTCAAAAAAATCTGAAAATGAATGTAGACATAATAAATAAAGTAACCTACAAGCGTGTAAAATTTTAATATGATATTCTTTATATTGTAGACTACACAAAAAAGACAATCTGTTGAAATTTGGAGATTTGAAATATGCATACCCAGATCCACACGTTTGTTACTTTTGTGTAGCCCAGAATTTTTTTTATTTGAAACTGAAATTTTGCACGTTTATGGGACAATTCATTAGCTACTCCATGATTTGTTTTCTAATTTTTTGAACAAATAAATTTTTTTTTATTTTTTTCTAAAATAGCAGGAGCAATGGTGCCCAAGAGCACCAAATCTCTTAATAGGCATTTGCGCCTAATAGCGTGAGCTTAGCTAATTTTTGAAGAAAAAAAAGATGTCCATTGTGGTATTCAGGACAAAGATCTTCATGTCTGCTACTGCACCAAACAACAAACCAGCATGTATTCATCACAATACGGGTAGCTAATTTGTGAAAAATATGTTCAGCACGGGATTCAAACAAAGATCTTCATCTCTGCAAAATTTTGATTTCAGCAAAAACCGAACAGCGAATGTTCATGAGGTTAAGTTCACGAACACTATGTTTTCTCTATAAAATAAGGTCACCATCTGTCTCTTATTTCTCAAGGAAAAACAGGTGGAAGTGTTGGGACGAACCACATGGGTGCTTCGGCTCTATGTTCAGTCTTCTCTTTTTTGTACTGCAATCTTGAGCCTATGGCAGGACCTCCATTGACGTGCATTCTGCACCAATTTGGCCTTGGACGTATCCATGTATCACGGGCGCGATTGTGGGTAGCAAAGACACAGTCAGGTTTGAACAATTGGAAATCTGGTTCTGCAGCCTCTGCGTCGACTGGCGGGGGTAGCATGAAAATTGGGTGATTGAGTCCAAGAAATAAAGAACGCCCCTTCAAATTGTTCAATCTTTCCCACCTTGCCTCTTCTACAGGGTCCAAGGTATGGGCAGATCTCAAGAAAACGTAGCACCGTACCAAAGGATAAGACCTCAGCTTGTTACCCATATGTAATATTGGAGGACCGAGGATGGGCCGATAACCTTTAACCTGAATCCACGCGAGATCAGATTCACCAGTAATGGACTCTGCTCTCATTGGTGCCAGGAACCAAGTGCGCTGGTCAGAAAATCCAAGAAATACATCTTCATCTTCATAATTATGATTATCACCATCATCATCTAATTCTTCATCATCTAATTCTTCATCATCAAATTCGTCTTCTTCTAATTCTTCTTCTTCTAATTCTTCTTCATCAGCATCATTATCTTCATCGGCACCTCCATCGCCTTGAGCCACATTTGCTTCATCATCTTCCATGACAGCATCTCCCTCGATTTGAGCGAAAATTGCAGCCACTTCTGCTTCTTCATCTTCAATGACAGGGGCGTCAATGAGACGCGGGGCTGCATGTGTCCCTGCAATGCACAAAGATCAACCACAATGCAGCAAGTAGGAACTACACTGAAAATTATCTCTTCTCTTCTATCTTCTATTTTCTACTACTATAAGGCACCAGTTTTTAACAAGACATGTCGCAGCAATTCCAACTGTTGGTGTCCAAAATCTAACGGTTGGGATTAGAGGTATTCGCGTGAAAAAAATACCACACCAGTGTCCACGTGTTTCTAGAACCGTCATGTTTCCATTATGAAGAAAAATCAGAGCAGTCTCACACCGATATCACACGTCCCACTTGATAGTGATTAAGAAAGGTTCCAAATTTTTGTTCATATTTATAAACTGTATGCTCACACTTATTTTGATGGTATAACCAAATTATTAGTTGTATTGAAAGTTTGAACAACATTTAGAACGCAACTTTTATACATCAGTATTGCGAATCGTAATTGGTCCAACATGTGCAGCATGCCATTTACTAGTTAAGACATAAAACAAAGACTCACCACAGGTATATGGTTCCCAAACCAGAACATCTCCATACGGATATGTAACTGCGTATACACGATGTAGGTGTGAACTTGTACCATATCCAGGAATGCCCATGGCATCGACATAGCTGTTTCTATCAAAGAATTCAGGGTTTCTCAGGATATTCCACTCCTTTTCTAGGGGCGCTTGTAGGATAGCAATCAATTCGTCAAATACAACGATTACCTCGTAATGCCATGGCCCTGCTAGATCATCTTTGTACGGCCTCTTGACGATCCGTACTTTGAGCAGTTCCAAACTTTTATCTATTTTGTATTTGAACAGGAATGGTGGGCTGCCATGCCACCATTCACTAGTAGGGCCCAAAGAAATTCCTGCATCTTGCAGAGATGGAAGAGGTATAATAGTATCTGATATGTATATGTTGCGGATCGTCAAGTGCCCGTCCTGCTGGACAAATGCCACCCAGTCGCCGTTACAACCCACCCAGTGCATGGGTCCATGTCCATCCAGTTCCTCCTTGGTATGGATAAATGCTGGAACTGTCGGCTTGTCTAATGGCATCAGCAACGCGTGAATGCCCTGCAAATAGGATTTGTTTCAAAATTGTCTATGCATGCAAGGTATTCGACAGAATGAAGAGCGGATTGTGCAGAACTGAAGCACAGATATAATGGATAAATAAAGCAATTCCGAAGAGTACATGTGCATAGTGAAGGCAGCAAACCTTACAGTACTCCCAAATCAGGTGATTATGTTGAGTCTAAATTCATGCATGATGTTTGGCAATAAGAAAAGTTGATTGAAAAAACACAAGCTGAAACGAGATGAGTAAATAAATAAATACTCTTACAGTATTGTCGCGGTCGTCTGGCCATGTCTCGGGGTCGCAGTGGAGCAGGCTCGGTAAACCGAACGGAACCTTATGCGCTCCGCGGATGGCATGCCGCATGCCGATCATGCCTCGAGCGAGGCGACCAGTGCTGAGGATATCCGCCCGCTCGGCTATGTTCTCCACCAGTGGGTAGTGGAGGTTGCCCCACCCCATGGACTGGTGGTAGCAATCAGGAATCTCCTCAATCTTACGCTTCTGCTTCATTGGAGTCGGTAATCCAATGCAAGGGAGAGAGGGGTGAACGGGAGAAAGAGACAGAAGAGGGTTTTTTTTGGAGAAGATGCAGTAGTAGTACTACGATACTAGGAGGTGGAGATGCGGGGCATGTTTCCGGGAGAGAGGAACCACTATTTCCCTTAAAAAAAATAACAGCACTTGCGCATTAGAACTTGGGGCGGGGATATAGCGGTAAGAGGTATTGACCAACTTTCCCTCACCTTGACCCCACGTGGTTGTGAACCCGAGATAATTCTTTTTGATGAACCCGATATACTTATTATAGTACTAAAATAGTACAAGTATATACCTTGTACTCCTATATACTAACATTACTATTTTAAGGACTTATGTTCCATGAGCAACAACTTCCCCCACTCCGCTCATCCGAAATCCTAGCCCCTCCAACTTCAAGGACCAATCAACATAGCTATGGCCTTCTAATTTGGCTCAAGTCGCCGCACACATAGTCCTCCCGCCGACAAGGAATAGGAGCATCAGCCCTTTCGTCGCTTGTTGTTACACATAATCATATACAGTACCATATATATTTCAAATTTCCATATCAAAAAATAGTTCAAATCTGAATTTTAACATCTCAAGCTAAACCCTCGCTTGCTCTTAAACATAAGCATACCATAGTTCTACTTTTGTCTTCACCGAACAACAGAACACAATTTCATCACAACATAGCCAACCGGAGTACCTAGTAATGTAACTAGAGAAGTGAACCTATAGTTGATCAAGCCTTCAACTTTAACACAATAATACTCCCACATTATGTGTTGAGGAGCCACACCCATATATTTAAGAGTACCATCAAGTAGACCACAAATGCATCAATGAAGAGAGGGGTATACTTATAGACCACCTCTTTACAAAACAGTTGTAACTAGTAGACCACAATTGCCTCGTTCATTAGCTATGAAATTACATACTATCAGTAGCTACAATGGCTGCAGGCCCTGTTTCAGAATTAAACATCACACTTGTTCCAATCCGGGGCGTTGGCGAAGTTTGGGATGAACCAAAGCGGTGTCTTTACCAGGTACCTATCTTTTTTTGTTTTGCATGTTTTCTCCAAGGCGTTGGTTTGGAAACCAACGGCGCAATCTTCACGATTCAGACTGAATCGGCATATTTCAGGCAGCTGCGAATTGCGAAGCCATGCTTCATTCGGCAAGGTGTACACACAATTTCTTCTCGTCAGACATCCTGGGACAACATCTGCACCGCCTAATGGCAGCATAATCGGATAGTTCACTCCAAGGAAAAGAGAATATTCTCCAAGGTCATCAATCTTTTCCCATGGAATACCTTCATTTAACTTACTAGTGTCCTTCGTGAACACCAGGCAACCAAACCCAGAAGCATAGTTGCCAACAGTGCGACCATGATGAACACGACGATCAGAAGCAGTATGGCAAACTTTACAGGAATATTCCCTTTCATCAGCAATGCCCAGTGTATGGATCAGAAGAAGTCTAGAACCATCTATAGATCTTGCTAACCACCACATGCCATAATCGACCTCGTGATCATGGCCAAGAGCATCATCAAGTGCACACCGCCATTCAAACACAATGGGCGGTGGCTCTACGATCAGCGGAGGACCTGCTTGAAAACGAAATTACTGTTAAGAAGGGTATGTTTGGTTTGCACAAATCTGAAAACGTAAGAATTGGGAAAACGCATTAGGATTCAGATGGGATGATATAATGGCATTTCCATTCAATAATACAGCATATTGGTGTATTTCAGTACATCACATGGGAAACCAAAGGATTCATTTCAAGAAGTTCAAGTAGAGGTCAAAATCCAACATAATTCAATCTGAGAATAAAACTCCTAATTATACAATCCTCAAATTTTTCTATGGTAATCATCTCGAATAAAAAGTCTAAATACCAATGAAATTTCATCCGAAGCAAATATGCCCCAAGCCTCCAAGTCAGATCAGTCAGGTTCGAAAATTAATAAGTTTGTGCATTAAAATTATCTTTACAGCCATGAATAATGAAGCTCATCATACACTACTTACGTCCGGAGGAAAATTACCAGCTTGCTGAGGATTCCATGCGTGAACAGTGCCAGTATGAGTTGTGGCAAACACAAGCCCATTGTGGAGAATTGCATCGCTGTAATTGTAAAAGATGTGGGACTTGGGCTCTGTAAGAACTGTCCATCCAGAATCTTCGCCGCAAAGGAGGGCAACTCTGATGTCAAAAACAGCAACAAGAGAGAAATTTTTGTACCCCCCAGCAGCTGTGGGAACTTGGCAAATATATATCTTGTGAAATATAATAGCACGAAGGTTGTGGTGGTATATATTTGGAATGTGGGTGGTTTCAAACGGCACAGGGAGAGGAATTTCACGGCGAGTGTAGACGTTGACAAGTTTCCATTTGCAAGCAGGAAAGCCAGTGTCAACCATGGCAACCCAATCTCCATTGGCACCTACCCACTGCTTACCCGTACCGTCTGGCATCACAGCGTCGGAGGAGAACCTGTCCAGCGGCGTCAGCTTGCAATCCCGTGCTACCTTCGTCGGGTGAGAATGAAGAACACATGGGAGGCCAAACGGGAGAGAAAAAGATAGAGTTGCACTATCATTTGCAGAGTCGAAAAATAGTTTGGACGAACCGACGAGGCTCGCGGCGGTGATGACGTCGCATCTTGTTACGAGTTCTTCAAGGGGACCTTCGGAAAAGACCTTCTGAAACAGTTCAGAGTCATCATTTTCCTTGTTCGATGCCGCCATCGCAGGGCAGGGGGTGGGTCTATGAGGTTTGGGTTCAACTGATTGGAGTTTAATTTGGGTTCGATGGCGGCAGGTGGCGGGGAAGATGAAGAACGGAGGCTCTCAAACTGGGCGGTGGAATTGATTCTAAAGCTGCATGGCGGCGGCACTGGCGTGTGCTATGGAAGGTGGTCGATTGGTGCGGGCGGGGGCGGAGGTAGACGATGGAGGTGAACAGAAATAGGGCAGGTGGGGGCGGGGCGCTTGACTTCGCTCCTCTACACTCTACAGCATCTCCTCCTGTTTCTTGGAAAGTGTATAGACCCATAATAAAAAGTCACTGTTCCCTCTGAAAAGGTGAAGAACAAGTCACTGGTCTAACGTGCAAATTTGGACATCCCAAGCTATGTGTTGTCATGTCAATTCAATGTCCATGGCAGTATTTTGAATTTTGCGTGACCAAAAGAAGTACGCCTTGGCCTTTCACAATCGGGGTTTCTTTAGAGCAAGAACAATAGAAGAGCCAACAGCTGGCAAAAGTATTGTCCTACTTCCTCTTGGCGTGATACTCCCTCCGTCCACAAATAAGTGGACGTGCAGGATTTTCAAGGTAAATTAGTAAAAGGAAAGAAAAAATGCATTGGAGCACTCGTATCTTAAGAAACACATGTACTCAACCACGGTTGTAGATTTTCTCGGCGCAAGACTTTTCCCCAGCAGTTGTGGCTTTCAGTTATTCGTGGGTGTGGGGAGGAGCTCCGCCGCATCGGTAAAAAGCAAAGAGGGACGGCGGCTCTCGATCGTGCGGTGTACTCGTAAATCACGTGTGACCCATGCCCTAATAATTCACAATGCATTGATGAGGGCTATCACTTCATCATCCAATAAAATGTACTTAGTAACTATGGTAATAATATTGTCTTCTCGCAAAAAAATGGTAAAAATATTGTCTCTTAAGCCATGTACTAGTACAGTGCAAGATGCTTTAGAGAAATAAACCTATATTTTACTGCTACTCCGTAATACACATGGTTATTTATTCTAGGCAAATGCCTACCGAAAGATGTAGGAATAGGGAAATGTAGGATTGCAATGTCATGTCCACTCCAATCCTATAGGAATTCATAGAATCCAAACTTTGTTTGATTCCACCATAGGAAAAGTAAAGCATTCTTAAAAAGAGGTATGAGTAGATGTTTAATTTTCTATGGAATCTGTGCAAAGAAATCCTTAGGAAAAATTCCTATCGGAAACAATCCTACAAATCAAACAGCCAAGGATTCAATTGTACCAATTCCCTATGCAAATCCTTGGTGTTCACCCAATCCTCTCGAATACTCATCCAAAAAATGCACTAATACTTTGATGGGGAGTTTTTGTATTCTAGGCAAGAATAGAGGGTTTGCGGGGATCACTTGAGAAGTGTATTAACCAAAGAAGGCATAAGTAATACACCAACACACACTAACATGCCCTTAATGGATGTATCTCCATAAACTCCCTCTGTTCTTTATTACTACTACTAGTTTATGTACTTCTTAACTAATATGGGATAATCATGAAATATATTTTCTAACATTCAGCCAAAATATAGTGTTTCGACTTTTTAAAATACTGAAAAACTAGTAATTAAAAATATTTGAGCTATCAAATCTAGGAAGTTTGAAAATATTTTGTATTCCGTCTGAAAGTTGTGTTACTTGGTGTAAGATTCACACAAAAATGATGAAAATATCAAACCTTCAAAAAAATTGTAGTAATTCAAACGTTATGTGCGTTTCATAATTTTGCAAAATCTATTCTATTTGCAATTAAAACTATAGTAGTTGGTGGTCCCCGATCATCTGATTTGCTCTTAAACAGCTCAATCCTAAATTTGAAATTCCCTGCAACAGAAAACGATAGTTGGTGGTTTGTGCGGAAAAAAATTACAGTTTTAAAAAGTGTTTTAAGCAAGAAGGCAGCAATAAGCGGTAGTTTGTGCAATTTCCTCGTGTAAACAACATGTAGCGTCGAAGTAATAGTACTAGCAGTACAGAAATCTTGTGTAATTTCTAGTTCTACATATTACTAGTGTCCACTGTTTGAGAGTTGATGGTGAATGGGTCTGATTTTCAATCGAATGAGAATTAGCAAATTGATTTTTATGACAAAAGCATACAAAGGGAGTAAAACAACATACCCGCATTCGCCGCTGCTACCAGCATGCGATGCCTCCACGAGTGCATTGACGGCTGCTGCAAATCCTCGGAAGGCATCTAGGTTTTGCAGATCGTCGATTGCCGCTGTCCGGCTAAGCTTAACCAGCATAGCTGCCGCCAAGATATCTCGGATTTGGACCACAGGCAGAAGCTGATTGGGGTCGAAGGATTGCCTGATTCGGAATTTGAAGTACCAAGCCCTCGGCTCCGATGATGGAAGTTTGGAACTCGGCCCGGCCAGAACCTCCCAAATCTGTGTGTGGCAGTGGATGCCCATCGGCATCCCCAATGCTGCCGACGCCGTGATGTGGTCGGTCGCACTTTGGTCCCCACTAAAGGCTGGGGCTGCAGCACGTCGCCGCCGCCCCCGACGTCCCCACGACGGCAACGCCATGGACCGAGGCGCTGAGTTTGTTGGCGAACCCGAAGCCCTGGATGGCAAGTGCTTCTTCACAATGGAAGCATCCTCACCCGGCGAGGTTCGCCCCCGGCGCATGCCTATGCTCCGACCAGCCCACTTTGCCGCTGCTGCCTGGGCTGCCGCCGATACCTGGGCCACCGCCGCTTCATGGGACCCCCTCCCTCCTCTCCCTCTCCTAGATCAAAGGGCGCCAGGAGTCTAGCCACAGCAAGACACAGAGCCGCCTGCTTCATCGCACACCAATGGCACACAGACATTTGCGAGCTTTTAGCGCACACCCCTCCGAGGCTGAGTCGTGGAGCCTGGGTGCACGGGGCTATGGCTGGAGGAGTCGCCATGGGACGAGGGGTGTCGAGTGCTCGGGCAAATACGGGAAAGGCGAAGTTTTGGATAACCTTATATGATCACATCAATGCTTCTCAAGGAGCCAAATACTGTATGAGAAACCGGAAAAGTTTGAACGTTTGAAAACTTTGCCGGCATAATGCATCCTTCCAATGCACGCCTACTAAGGTAGAAAGCCAACTCAATTGCTACTTTGTTGGCAAAATGTACCATGGCTCAATCTTGGGTCACACACATCTATCAATTGGTATATTTTGGTCATATTCAAAATTTTACTTGAAACTTGTTGGTCATGCCATTCTACTACTCGCCTAACACTTTTTCTACGCGGGAAGGAGGGGGGTATGATGCTACCCTGAATTTTTATGCCCATTTGTATCTTGGACAAATCCTAGGTTTGACCAAAATTTAAAACATGAAGATGAAAAATTAAGCCTGGATCCACTACAAGAAAATTTGCCAAACTTTTCTTGTAGTGATCCTTCTTAATTAGTAACTTCAAAATGAAGCTTTTGGAAGGTTTTTGAAATTTCCATGTCTGAAACCCAAAACACCTCTTCATGATTGACTTCATAAGACAAATCGAGTTTAGGGTTAGGGGTAGATACATGATTTTTCTAGTTTGAATATGTCTAGACCTGGCTTATCAACTTGAATGCTTAGTATATGACATAAGAAGATGTACTATGTGCATTGGTTTTTTATTTATTTGATTTGTTTTGAATTTTCATGCCAAATCAAATTTTGGTCAAATCATAGGTTTAACCAAGATTTAAACAAGTTTAAAACATTAAAATGAAAAATTAAGCATGGATCCTTCTCAATCACTCCAAAATGAAGCTTTTGGGAGGCTTTTGAAATGTCTATGTTTGAAACCCAAAACCACTTCTCTTCATGCTTGACTTCATCAGACAAATGAGTTTAGGGTTAGGGGTAGATACATGATTTTTCTGGTTTGAATAGGTCTAGACCTTGTTATCAAGTTGAATGGCTTACTATGTGACATAAGAAGACTATGTGCTTTGGTTTTTCATTTTTGATTTTTTCGATTGTTTTTATGCCCATTTGAATCTTGGCCAAATCCTAGGTTTGAACAAGAATTTAAACAAGTTTAAAACATGAAAATGAAAAGGTAAGCATGGATCCTTCTTAGTCAGTCCGAAATGAAGCTTTTGGGCGGTTTTCGAAATTTCCATGTTTGAAAACCCAAACCACTTCTCTTCATGCTTGACTTCATAAGACAAATTTAGGGTTAGGGGTATAGATACATGATTTTTCTTGTTTGATATGTCTAGATATTGTTTATCAACACTTGAATGCTTACAATATATGTGACGCAAGAAGACTATGTGTTATGGTTTTTCATTTTTGGGGGTTTTTTCGAATTTTTTATGCGCACTTGAGTCTTGGTCAAATCCAAGCTAGCTAGGTTTGACCAAGCTTTAAACAAGTTTAAAACATGAAAATGAAAAAGTAAGCATGTATCCTTCTTAGTCACTCCAAAATTAAGCTTTTCGGAGGTTTTTGAAATTTCCATTTTGTAAACCCAAAACCACGTATCTTCATGTTTGACTTCAAAAGACAGAGTTTAGGGTTAGGGGGTAGATACATGATTCTTCTTTTAATATGTTTAGATCTTGTTTTATCAAGTTGAATGTTGACTGTATGACATAAGAAGACTATGTTTTTGAATTTTTTATGAATCTTGGTCAAATCCAAGGGTTGACCAAGATTTAAACAAGTTTAAAACATGAAAATTAAAACGTTTCAAGTTCACCTTTGGTTCGATCTTTCAGTAACCAGGCGCATATATATATGGATGCAAATTGAGATAATTAATTCGTGAAACATTGGAAATGTCCATCGTGTGTCGTGTTTCCCCCTAACATGAAAATTGGATTGGTGGCAGACAAGTAAAAGCACATTTATGTGCGACAACCCAAAATGCACATATTTTGCTGAGTTTTCATGCATGCATTAAAAGTTCTGAATATATACATAAAATGCATGTGGGTCATGATTGAAAAGTTTGACATGTATATGGTTCTTGTGTAGTAGTAGTACTATAGTAGATTAGTAGGTACGCAAACTCCCATCCATCTTCTTTGTCAAGAGAAGACGCGCACCAGGATGCGTAGTGGAAGTCGTCTCTGGATCCTTCTGTTGTCCCTCTCACGGAAAAGAAAAAGAAAAAAACATCTCTCTCATTCTCGGCCTCGCTCGACTCGCTCGCTCGCAGCCTCGCACCTCCTGCGCACTGACAAACGCTGCACAACAGTCAACATCACCAGAAAAAAGATATACACCATAAATAATAAGAGGGGCCCCGTGACTGCTATCCCTTCTTCTCCTTCCGTGTGATCCCTCTTCCTCCGAGTTTCACTGGACGGGCAAACACACATGTGCTGCATAGTAAAAATAAAAAAGTAAAAAATCGACCTATGAATCTATGATTAAATAGGTAAAATCCTGGGTTTTATCAAGGTTTAAACAAGTTCAAAACATGAAAATGAATAGGTAAGCATGGATCCTTCTTAGTCACTCTAAAATGAAGCTTTCGCGAGGTTTTTGAAATTTCCATGTTTGAAACCCAAAACCACTTCTCTTCATGCTTGACTTCATAAGACAGAGTTTAGGGTTAGGGGTAGATACATGCTTTTTCTGGTTTGAAAATGTCTAGACCTTGTTTATCAACTTGAATGCTTACTATATGACATAAGAAGGCTATGTTATTTGGTTTTTCATTTTTTTCTGTTTTTTCTGATTTTTTATGCCCATTTAAATCTTGGTCAAATCCTAGGTTTGACCAAGAGTTAAACAAGTTTAAAACATGAAAATGAAAAGGTAAGCCTGGATCCTTCTTAGTCACTGTAAAATGAAGCTTTTGGGAGGTTTGTGAAATTTCCATGTTTGAAACCCAAAAGCACTTCTCTTCATGCTTGACTTCATAAGACAGAGTTTAGGGTTAGGGGGTGTAGATACATGATTTGTCTGGTTTGAATATGTCCAAATCTTATTTATCAACTTCTGAATGCATGCTACTCTCTCAAAGAAAACCTTTTGAATGCTTACTATATGACATAAGAAGACTATATGCTTTTAAAATTCAAACATATGGTAAGCATTCTTATGTCATATAGTAAGCATTCAAGTTGATAAACAAGCAAGGTTTGGACATATTCAAACCAGACAAATCATGTATCTACCCCTAACCCCTAATTAAATTGTCTTATGAAGTCTAGCATGAAGAGAAGTGGTTTTGGGTTTCAAACATGGAAATTTCAAAAACCTCCCAAAAACTTCATTTTAGAGTGACTAAGAAGGATATACAAGCTTCCCTTTTCATTTTCATGTTTTAAACTTGTTTAAATCTTGGTCAAACCTCTAGGATTTGACCAAAAGATTCAAATGGGCATGGAAATTCATAAAAAAACAAAAGAATGAAAAACCAAAGGACATAACATTATTATGTCATATATATATAGTAAGCATTCAAGTTGATAAACAAGGTCTAGACATATTCAAACCAGAAAATCATGTATATATCTACCCCTAACCCTAAACTCTATCTTATGAAGTCAAGCATGCATGAAGAGAAGTGGTTTTGGTTTCAAACATGGAAATTTCGAAAAACCCTCCCAAGAGCTACATTTTGGAGTGAGTAAGAAGGATATATAGATGCTTAATTTTTCATATTCATGATTTAAACTTGTTTAAACCATGTTCAAACCTAGGATTTGACCAAGATTAAAATGGGCATAAAATTTTAAAAAAATCAAAAAATAAAAAACAAGGCACATAGTATTCTTATGTCATATATATAGTAAGCATTCAATTAAGTTGATAAACAAGGTCTAGACATATTCAAACCAGGAAAATCATGCATCTATCCCCTAACCCTAGCTAAACTCTGTCTTATGAAGTCAAGCATGCATGAAGAGAAGTGGTTTTTGGTTTCAAACGTTTAAGCCAAAAGCCCCTTTTCAAATATTTCAAACTTATTCAAATTTGGTTCAAATATGAAAGACATACAAGTTATAGCACACATAGTGCATACATTTTCACACATACTGCACTAGATGCTAACCCTATAGTTTGAGGCCATTTGAGTGACCTAGGTCGAAAAAATTCTTGGATTAGAATCGTGTTGTTCGAACCCCGTAGTTGGATATTTTTTAACCCTTGATCTGTAGAACTGGGCAAAACCCTAGTTTAACCTATTTAATTACAGATTCGTATATCGATTTTTCTACGAGTACTACCTTTTTATTATTACTATGCAGCACATGTGTGTTTGCCCGTCGAGTGAAACTCGGAGGAAGAGGGATCACTCGGAAGGAGAGAAGAAGGGAGAGAATTATGGTGTCTCCCCTTTTTCGGGTGATGATGTTGACTTTTGTGCAGGGTTTGTGAGTGAGGCGAGGAGCGAGCGAGCGAGCGAGCGAGTCGAGCGAGGCCGAGAATGAGAGAGATTTGTTTTTTTTGTGAGAGGGACGACCGAAGGATCCAGAAGGACCCACAGACTTCCAATACGCATCCTGATGCGTCTTCTCTTGACAAAGAAAATGGCTGGGAGTTTGCGTACCTATTGCACGTGACTTGTGCTCACTGAAGTGTGGGACCTCACGCATGGGCACCACACGTAAGTGACAGACCTGTTGGTGTAAAAACTCGGTTGATTATTATAGTGCATTAGAACAAAGTTTTCTATGGATTCAAGGGTAGGAAATCCAAGTTAACTCATTTACGTGTTAAACTTGTCTATATCTTGGTCAAACCTAGGATTTGACCAAGATTCAAATGGGCAGAAAAATAAAAACAGAAAAATGAAAAACCAAATCACATAGTCTTCTTATGTCATATAGTAAGCATTAAAGTTGATAAACAAGGTCTAGACATATTAAACCAGACAAATCATGTATCTATACCCCTAACCCCTAAACTCTGTCTTATGAAGTCAAGCATGTGAAGAGAAGTGGTTTTGGGTTTCAAACATGGAAATTTCAAAAACCTCCCAAAAGCTTCATTTTAGAGTGACTAAGAAGGATCCATGCTTCCCTTTTCATTTTCATGTTTTAAACTTGTTTAAATTATCTTGGTCAAACCTAGGATTTGACAAGATTCAAATGGGCATCAAAATTGAAAAAAAAATTGAAAAAAGAAAAACCAAAGCAAATAGTTTTCTTATGTCATATAGTAAGCATTAAAGTTGTTGATAAATAAGGTCCATACATATTCAAACCACACAAATCATGTATCTATACCCCGTAATTAACCCCTGAATTAATTAACTCTGTCTTATGAAGTCAAGCATGTGAAGAGAAGTGGTTTTGGGTTTCAAACATTGAAATTTTAAAAACCTCCCAAAAGCTTCATTTTAGAGTGACTAAGAAGGATACAGACTTCCCTTTTCATTTTTATGTTTTAAACTTGTTTAAATCTTGGTCAAACCAAGGATTTGACCAAGATTCAAATGGCCCTAAAAATTCAGAAAAAAAATCAAAAGAATGAAATACCAAAGCACATAGCATTCTTATGTCATATGTGTATTAAGCATTCAAGTTGATAAACAAAGGTCTAGAGACATATATATTCAAACCAGAAAAATCATGTATATATCTACCCCTAAAACTCTAATTAAACTATGTTTTATGAAGTAAATCATGAAGAGAAGTGGTTTTGGGTTTCAAACATGGAAATTTCAAGAACCTCCCAAAAGCTTCATTTTAGAGTGACTAAGAAGGATCCAGAAGGACCCACAGACTTCCAATACGCATCCTTATGCGTCTTCTCTTGACAAAGAAGATGGCTGGGAGTTTGCGTACCTATTGCACGTGACTTGTGCTCACTGAAGTGTGGGACCTCACGCGTGGGCACCACACGTAAGTGACAGACATGTTGGTGTAAATACTCGATTGATTATTATACTGCATTAGAACAAAGTTTCCTATGGATTCAAGGGTAGGAAATCCAAGTTAACTCATTTACGTGACATTATTATTTCCATGAAGCAAAGTTAACACATCTATCGATTGGTACATTTTTGAGTGACTAAGAAGGATCCATGCTTACTTATTCGTTTTCACGTGTTAAACTTGTCTAAATCTTGGTCAAACCTAGGATTTGACCAAGATTCAAATGGGCAGAAAAATAAAATAAAAAACAGAAAAATGAAAAACCAAATCACATAGTCATCTTATGTCATATAGTAAGCATTAAAGTTGATAATAAACAAGGTCTAGAAATATCAAACCATACAAATCATGTATCTACCCCTTAACCCCTAAACTATGTCTTATAAATTAAGTCAAGCATGAAGAGATGTGGTTTTGGGTTTCAAACATGGAAATATCAAAAACCTCCCAAAAACTTCATTTTAGTGTGACTAAGAAGGATACACGCTTCCCTTTTCATATTCATGTTCTAAGCTTGTTTAAATTATCTTGGTCAAACCTAGGGTTTGACAAGATTCAAATGGGCATCAATATTGAAAAAAATCAAAAAAAAAAACAAAGGAAATAGTTTTCTTATGTCTTATAGTAAGCATTAAAGTTGATAAACAAGGTCTAGACATATTCAAACTAGACAAATCATGTATCTATATATACCCCCTAACCCCTAAACTCTGTCTTATGAAGTCAAGCATGTGAAGAGGAAGTTGTTTTGGGTTGCAAACATGGAAATTTCAAAAACCTCCGAAAAACTTCATTTTAGAGTTTCTAAGAAGGATCCATGCTTAACTTTGCATATTCATATTTTAAACTTGTTTAAATCATTATCAAGCCTAGCATTTGACCAATATACAAATGGGTGGGCACAAAATTCAAAAAAATCAGAAAAATGAAAACAAATTAAAGCACATAGTCTTCATATGTCATATCGTATGAATTCAAGTTGATAAATGAGGTCTAGGTATATCCAAACCAGACAAATCATGTATCTATACCCCCTGTCGATCTTATGAAGTCTAGCATGAAGAGAGAAGTCGTTTTTGGTTTCAAAAATGGAAATTTCAAGAACATCCCAAAAGCTTCATTTTAGAGTGACTAAGAAGGATACATGCTTCCCTTTTCATTTTCATGTTTTAAACTTGTTTAAATCTTGGTCAAACCTAGGATTTGACCAAGATTCAAATATATGAGCATAAAATTCAAAAAAAAACCAAAAATGAAAACCAAGGCACGTAGTCGTCTTATGTCATATAGTAAGCAATCAATTAAGTTGATAAACAAGGTCTAGACATATTCAAACCAGGAAATCATGTATCTACACCCCCTAACGTACCCTAGCTAAACTCTGTCTTATATTATGAAGTCAAGCATGCATGAAGAGAAGTGGTTTTTGGTTTCAAACGTTTAAGCCAAAAGGTAAGCATGGATCCTCCTTATATAGTCACTGTAAAATGAAGCTTTTGGGAGGTTTGTGAAATTTCCATGTTTGAAACCCAAAACCACTTAAGACAGAGTTTATGGTTAGGTGTGTAGATACATGATTTTTCTTGTTTGAATATGTCTAGACCTTGTTTATCAACTTGAATTTTTTACTATATGATATAAGAAGGCTATATATATGTGCTTTGGTTTTTCAATTTTTGATTTCTTTCGATTTTTTTATGCCTATTTAAATCTTGGTCAAATCCTAGGTTTAAACAAGTTTAAAACATGAAAATGAAACGGTAAGCATGAATCCTTCCTTACTCACTCTAAAATGAAGGTACTTGAAAATTTTATGTTTGAAACCCAAAACCCCAGTTCTCTTCATATGTTTGACTTCATAAGACAGAGTTTAGCTAGGGTTAGGGGTAGATATGATACATGATATTTCTGCTTTGAATATGTCTAGAGATCGACCTTGTTTATCAACTTGAATGCTTACTATATGACATAAGATCAAGGCTATATATATATATATGTGCTTTGGTTTTTCATTTTTTTTGAATTTTTCTGAATTTTTACTCCCATTTGAATCTTGGTCAAATCCTAGGTTTGACCAAGGTTAAAACAAGTTTAAAACATGGCAATGAAAAGGTAAGCATATGGATCATTCTTAGTCTCTCTAAAATGAAGCTTTTGGGAGGTTTTTGAAGTTTCCATGTTTGAAACCCAAAATCACTTCTCTTCATATGCTTGGCTTCATAAGACAAAGATTAGGGTTTAGGGGTAGATATATACATGTTTTGGGAGGTTTTTGAAATTTCCATGTTTGAAACCCAAATCCACTTCTCTTCATCCTTGACGTCTTCATAAGACAAAAGTATAGGGTTATATATATATGCATATGGGTAGATACATGATTTGTCTGGTTTGAATATGTACAAATCTTATTTATCAACTTTTGAATGCATGCTACTCTCTCAAAGAAAAACTTTTGAATGCTTACTATATGACATATTCAAACCAGGAAAATCATGCATCTATCCCCTAACCCTAGCTAAACTCTGTCTTATGAAGTCAAGCATGCATGAAGAGAAGTGGTTTTTGGTTTCAAACGTTTAAGCCAAAAGCCCCTTTTCAAATATTTCAAACTTATTCAAATTTGGTTCAAATATGAAAGACATACAAGTTATAGCACACATAGTGCATACATTTTCACACATACTGCACTAGATGCTAACCCTATAGTTTGAGGCCATTTGGGTGACCTAGGTCGAAAAAATTCTTGGATTAGAATCGTGTTGTTCGAACCCCGTAGTTGGATTTTTTGAACCTTGATCTGTAGTACTGGGTAAAACCCTAGTTTAACCTATTTAATTATATATTCGTAGGTCGATTTTTTTACCTTTTTATTATTACTATGCAGCACATGTGTGTTTGCCCGTCGAGTGAAACTCGGAGGAAGAGGGATCACTCGGAAGGAGAGAAGAAGGGAGAGAATTATGGTGTCTCCCCTTTTTCGGGTGATGATGTTGACTTTTGTGCAGGGTTTGTCAGTGAGCAGGAGGTGCGAGCGAGCGAGTCGAGCGAGGCCGAGAATGAGAGAGATTTGTTTTTTTTTGTGAGAGGGACGACCGAAGGATCCAGAAGGACCCACAGACTTCCAATACGCATCCTGATGCGTCTTCTCTTGACAAAGAAAATGGCTGGGAGTTTGCGTACCTATTGCACGTGACTTGTGCTCACTGAAGTGTGGGACCTCACGCATGGGCACCACACGTAAGTGACAGACCTGTTGGTGTAAAAACTCGGTTGATTATTATAGTGCATTAGAACAAAGTTTCCTATGGATTCAAGGGTAGGAAATCCAAGTTAACTCATTTACGTGTTAAACTTGTCTATATCTTGGTCAAACCTAGGATTTGACCAAGATTCAAATGGGCAGAAAAATAAAAACAGAAAAATGAAAAACCAAATCACATAGTCTTCTTATGTCATATAGTAAGCATTAAAGTTGATAAACAAGGTCTAGACATATTAAACCAGACAAATCATGTATCTATACCCCTAACCCCTAAACTCTGTCTTATGAAGTCAAGCATGTGAAGAGAAGTGGTTTTGGATTTCAAACATGGAAATTTCAAAAACCTCCCAAAAGCTTCATTTTAGAGTGACTAAGAAGGATCCATGCTTCCCTTTTCATATTCATGTTTTAAACTTGTTTAAATTATCTTGGTCAAACCTAGGATTTGACAAGATTCAAATGGGCATCAAAATTGAAAAAAAAATTGAAAAAAGAAAAACCAAAGCAAATAGTTTTCTTATGTCATATAGTAAGCATTAAAGTTGTTGATAAATAAGGTCCATACATATTCAAACCACACAAATCATGTATCTATACCCCCTAATTAACCCCTAAATTAATTAACTCTGTCTTATGAAGTCAAGCATGTGAAGAGAAGTGGTTTTGGGTTTCAAACATGGAAATTTCAAAAAACTCCCAAAAACTACATTTTAGAGTGACTAAGAAGGATACATGCTCCTCTTTTCATATTCATGTTTTAAGCTTGTTTAAATTATCTTGGTCAAACCTAGGATTTGACAAGATTCAAATGGGCATCAAAATTGAAAAAAATTCAGAAAAAAGAAAACCAAAGCAAATAGTTTTCTTATGTCATATGTATATTAAGCATTCAAGTTGATAAACAAAGGTCTAGAGACATATATATTCAAACCAGAAAAATCATGTATATATCTACCCCTAAAACTCTAATTAAACTATGTTTTATGAAGTAAATCATGAAGAGAAGTGGTTTTGGGTTTCAAACATGGAAATTTCAAGAACCTCCCAAAAGCTTCATTTTAGAGTGACTAAGAAGGATCCAGAAGGACCCACAGACTTCCAATACGCATCCTGATGCGTCTTCTCTTGACAAAGAAGATGGCTGGGAGTTTGCGTACCTATTGCACGTGACTTGTGCTCACTGAAGTGTGGGACCTCACGCGTGGGCACCACACGTAAGTGACAGACATGTTGGTGCAAAAAAATCGATTGATTATTATATATACTGCATTAGAACAAAGTTTCCTATGGATTCAAGGGTAGGAAATCCAAGTTAACTCATTTACGTGACATTATTATTTCCATGAAGCAAAGTTAACACATCTATCGATTGGTACATTTTTTAGTGACTAAGAAGGATACATGCTTACTTATTCGTTTTCACGTGTTAAACTTGTCTAAATCTTGGTCAAACCTAGGATTTGACCAAGATTCAAATGGGCAGAAAAATAAAATAAAAAACAGAAAAATGAAAAACCAAATCACATAGTCATCCTTATGTCATATAGTAAGCATTAAAGTTGATAATAAACAAGGTCTATAAATATCAAACCATACAAATCATGTATCTACCCCTTAACCCCTAAACTATGTCTTATAAATTAAGTCAAGCATGAAGAGATGTGGTTTTGGGTTTCAAACATGGAAATATCAAAAACCTCCCAAAAACTTCATTTTAGTGTGACTAATTAAGAAGGATACACGCTTCCCTTTTCATATTCATGTTCTAAGCTTGTTTAAATTATCTTGGTCAAACCTAGGATTTGACAAGATTCAAATGGGCATCAATATTGAAAAAAATCAAAAAAAAAGAAAAAACAAAGGAAATAGTTTTCTTATGTCTTATAGTAAGCATTAAAAGTTGATAAACAAGGTCTAGACATATTCAAACTAGACAAATCATGTATCTATATATACCCCCTAACCCCTAAACTCTGTCTTATGAAGTCAAGCATGTGAAGAGGAAGTTGTTTTGGGTTGCAAACATGGAAATTTCAAAAACCTCCGAAAAACTTCATTTTAGAGTTTCTAAGAAGGATCCATGCTTAACTTTGCATATTCATATTTTAAACTTGTTTAAATCATTATCAAGCCTAGCATTTGACCAATATACAAATGGGTGGGCACAAAATTCAAAAAAATCAGAAAAATGAAAACAAATTAAAGCACATAGTCTTCATATGTCATATCGTATGAATTCAAGTTGATAAACGAGGTCTAGGTATATCCAAACCAGACAAATCATGTATCTATACCCCCTGTCGATCTTATGAAGTCTAGCATGAAGAGAGAAGTCGTTTTTGGTTTCAAAAATGGAAATTTCAAGAACATCCCAAAAGCTTCATTTTAGAGTGACTAAGAAGGATACATGCTTCCCTTTTCATTTTTATGTTTAAACTTGTTTAAATCTTGGTCAAACCTAGGATTTGACCAAGATTCAAATATATGGGCATAAAATTCAAAAAAAAACAGAAAAATTTAAAACCAAGGCACATAGTCTTCTTATGTCATATAGTAAACAATCAATTAATTAAGTTGATAAACCAGTTCTAGACATATTCAAACCAGGAAAATCATGTATCTACCCCCTAACGCCCTAGCTAAACTCTGTCTTATGAAGTCAAGCATGCATGAAGAGAAGTGGTTTTTGGTTTCAAACGTTTAAGCCAAAAGGTAAGCATGGATCCTCCTTAATTAGTCACTGTAAAATGAAGCTTTTGGGAGGTTTGTGAAATTTCCATGTTTGAAACCTAAAAGCACTTCTCTTCATGCTTGACTTCATAAGACAGAGTTTAGGGTTAGGGGGTGTAGATACATGATTTGTCTGGTTTGAATATGTCCAAATCTTATTTATCAACTTTTGAATGCATGCTACTCTCTCAAAGAAAAACTTTTGAATGCTTACTATATATATGACATAAGAAGACTATATGCTTTTAAAATTCAAACATATATGGTAAGCATTCTTATGTCATATAGTAAGCATTCAAGTTGATACACAAGCAAGGTGTTTGGACTTATTCAAACCAGACAAATCATGTGTATCTACCCCCTAACCCCTAATTAAATTGTCTTATGAAGCAGTCTAGCATGAAGAGAAGTGGTTTTGGGTTTCAAACATGGAAATTTCAAAAACCTCCAAAAACTTCATTTTAGAGTGACTAAGAAGGATATACAAGCTTCCCTTTTCATTTTCATGTTTTAAACTTGTGTAAATCTTGGTCAAACCTCTAGGATTTGACCAAAAGATTCAAATGGGCATAGAAATTCATAAAAAATCAAAAGAATGAAAAACCAAAGGACATAACATTCTTATGTCATATATATATAGTAATTAAGCATTCAAGTTGATAAACAAGGTCTAGACATATTCAAACCAGAAAATAATGTATATATCTACCCCTAACCCTAAACTCTGTCTTATGAAGTCAAGCATGCATGAAGAGAAGTGGTTTTTGGTTTCAAACATGGAAATTTCGAAAACCCTCCCAAGACCGAGCTACATTTTGGAGTGACTAAGAAGGATATATAGATGCTTAATTTTTCATATTCATGATTTAAACTTGTTTAAACCATGTTCAAACCTAGGATTTGACCAAGATTCAAATGGGCATAAAATTTTAAAAAAATAAAAAAATAAAAAAACAAGGCACATATAGTATTCTTATGTCATATAGTAAGCATTCAATTAAGTTGATAAACAAGGTCTAGACATAATCAAACCAGGAAAATCATGCATCTACCCCCTAACCCTAGCTAAACTCTGTCTTATGAAGTCAAGCATGCACGAAGAGAAGTGGTTTTGGTTTCCAACGTTTAAGCCAAAAGCCCATTTTCAAATATTTCAAACTTATTCAAATTTGGTTCAAATTTGAAAGACATACAAGTTATAGCACACATAGTGCATACATTTTCACACATACTGCACTAGATGCTAACCCTATAGTTTGAGGCCATTTGGGTGACCTAGGTCGAAAAAATTCTTGGATTAGAATCGTGTTGTTCGAACCCCGTAGTTGGATTTTTTGAACCCTTGATCTGTAGAACTGGGCAAAACCCTAGTTTAACCTATTTAATTACAGATTCGTATATCGATTTTTCTACGAGTACTACCTTTTTATTATTACTATGCAGCACATGTGTGTTTGCCCGTCGAGTGAAACTCGGAGGAAGAGGGATCACTCGGAAGGAGAGAAGAAGGGAGAGAATTATGGTGTCTCCCCTTTTTCGGGTGATGATGTTGACTTTTGTGCAGGGTTTGTCAGTGAGCAGGAGGTGCGAGCGAGCGAGAGCGAGTCGAGCGAGGCCGAGAATGAGAGAGATTTTTTTTTGTGAGAGGGACAACCGAAGGATCCAGAAGGACCCACAGACTTCCAAAACGCATCCTGATGCGTCTTCTCTTGACAAAGAAGATGGCTGGGAGTTTGCGTACCTATTGCACGTGACTTGTGCTCACTGAAGTGTGGGACCTCAAGCGTGGGCACCACACGTAAGTGACGACCTGTTGGTGTAAAAACTCGGTTGATTATAATAGTGCATTAGAACAAAGTTTCCTATGGATTCAAGGGTAGGAAATCCAAGTTAACTCATTTACATGACATTATTATTTCCATGAAGCAAAGTTAACACATCTATCGATTGGTACATTTTTGAGTGACTAAGAAGGATCCAGGCTTACTTATTCGTTTTCACGTGTTAAACTTGTCTAAATCTTGGTCAAACCTAGGATTTGACCAAGATTCAAATGGGCAGAAAAATAAAATAAAAAACAGAAAAATGAAAAACCAAATCACATAGTCATCTTATGTCATATAGTAAGCATTAAAGTTGATAAACAAGGACTAGAAATATCAAACCATACAAATCATGTATCTACCCCTAACCCCTAAACTATGTCTTATAAATTAAGTCAAGCATGAAGAGATGTGGTTTTGGGTTTCAAACATGGAAATTTCAAAAACCTCCCAAAAACTACATTTTAGAGTGACTAAGAAGGATGCATGCTTCCCTTTTCATATTCATGTTTTAAGCTTGTTTAAATTATCTCAGTCAAACCTAGGATTTGACAAAGATTCAAATGGGCATCGAAAAAATCAGGAAAAAGAAAAACCAAAGCAAATAGTTTTCTTATGTCATATAGTAAGCCAATTAATTAAGTTGATAAACAAGGTCTAGACATATTCAAACTAGACAAATCATGTATCTATACCCCCTAACCCCTGAACTCTGTCTTATGAAGTCAAGCATATGAAGAGAAGTGGTTTTGGGTCGTTTCAAACATGGAAATTTGAAAAACCTCCCAAAAACTTCATTTTAGAGTGACAAAGAAGGATACATGCTTCCCTTTTCATATTCAGGTTTTAAGCTTGTTTAAATTATCTCAGTCAAACCTAGGATTTGACAAGATTCAAATGGGCATCAAAATTGAAAAAAATCAGGAAAAAGAAAAACCAAAGCAAATAGTTTTCTTATGTCATATAGTAAGCCAATTAAGTTGATAAACAAGGTCTAGACATATTCAAACTAGACAAATCATGCATGCATCTATACCCCCTAACCCCTAAACTCCGTCTTATGAAGTCAAGCATATGAAGAGAAGTGGTTTTGCTCCCAAAAGCTTCATTTTAGAGTGACTAATAAGAAGGATCCATGCTTACCTTTGCATTTTCATATTTTAATCTTGTTAAATCATTATCAAGCCTAGGATTTGACCAAGATACAGATGGGTGGGCACAAAATTCAAAAAAATCAGAATAATGAAAAACAAAAGCATGTAGTCTTTTTATGTCATATCGTATGCATGCATTCAAGTTAAACGAGGTCTAGGTATATCCAAACCAGACAAATCATGTATCTACCCCATGTTGATCTTATGAAGTCTAGCATGAAGAGAAGTCGTTTTGGGTTTCAAACATGGAAATTTCAAGAACATCCCAAAAGCTTCATTTTAGAGTGACTAAGAAGGATACATGCTTCCCTTTTCATTTTCATGTTTTAAACTTGTTTAAATCTTGGTCAAACCTAGGATTTGACCAAGATTCAAATATATGAGCATAAAATTCAAAAAAAAACCAAAAATGAAAACCAAGGCACGTAGTCGTCTTATGTCATATAGTAAGCAATCAATTAAGTTGATAAACAAGGTCTAGACATATTCAAACCAGGAAATCATGTATCTACACCCCCTAACGTACCCTAGCTAAACTCTGTCTTATATTATGAAGTCAAGCATGCATGAAGAGAAGTGGTTTTTGGTTTCAAACGTTTAAGCCAAAAGGTAAGCATGGATCCTCCTTATATAGTCACTGTAAAATGAAGCTTTTGGGAGGTTTGTGAAATTTCCATGTTTGAAACCCAAAACCACTTAAGACAGAGTTTATGGTTAGGTGTGTAGATACATGATTTTTCTTGTTTGAATATGTCTAGACCTTGTTTATCAACTTGAATTTTTTACTATATGATATAAGAAGGCTATATATATGTGCTTTGGTTTTTCAATTTTTGATTTCTTTCGATTTTTTATGCCTATTTAAATCTTGGTCAAATCCTAGGTTTAAACAAGTTTAAAACATGAAAATGAAACGGTAAGCATGAATCCTTCCTTACTCACTCTAAAATGAAGGTACTTGAAAATTTTATGTTTGAAACCCAAAACCCCAGTTCTCTTCATATGTTTGACTTCATAAGACAGAGTTTAGCTAGGGTTAGGGGTAGATATATATGATATATACATGATATTTCTGCTTTGAATATGTCTAGAGATCGACCTTGTTTATCAACTTGAATGCTTACTATATGACATAAGATCAAGGCTATATATATATGTGCTTTGGTTTTTCATTTTTTTTGAATTTTTCTGAATTTTTACTCCCATTTGAATCTTGGTCAAATCCTAGGTTTGACCAAGGTTAAAACAAGTTTAAAACATGGCAATGAAAAGGTAAGCATATGGATCATTCTTAGTCTCTCTAAAATGAAGCTTTTGGGAGGTTTTTGAAGTTTCCATGTTTGAAACCCAAAATCACTTCTCTTCATATGCTTGGCTTCATAAGACAAAGATTAGGGTTTAGGGGTAGATATATACATGTTTTGGGAGGTTTTTGAAATTTCCATGTTTGAAACCCAAATCCACTTCTCTTCATCCTTGACGTCTTCATAAGACAAAAGTATAGGGTTATATATATATGCATATGGGTAGATACATGATTTGTCTGGTTTGAATATGTACAAATCTTATTTATCAACTTTTGAATGCATGCTACTCTCTCAAAGAAAAACTTTTGAATGCTTACTATATGACATAAGAAGACTATATGCTTTTAAAATTCAAACATATGGTAAGCATTCTTATGTCATATAGTAAGCATTCAAGTTGATAAACAAGCAAGGTTTGGACATATCCAAACCAGACAAATCATGTATCTGCCCCCTGTCGATCTTATGAAGTCTAGCATGAAGAGAGAAGTCGTTTTTGGTTTCAAAAATGGAAATTTCAAGAACATCCAAAAAGCTTCATTTTAGAGTGACTAAGAAGGATACATGCTTCCCTTTTTATTTTTATGTTTAAACTTGTTTAAATCTTGGTCAAACCTAGGATTTGTCCAAGATTCAAATATATGGGCGTAAAATTCAAAAAAAAACAGAAAAATTTAAAACCAAGGCACATAGTCTTCTTATGTCATATAGTAAACAATCAATTAATTAAGTTGATAAACCAGGTCTAGACATATTCAAACCAGGAAAATCATGTATCTACCCCCTAACGCCCTAGCTAAACTCTGTCTTATGAAGTCAAGCATGCATGAAGAGAAGTGGTTTTGGTTTCAAACATGGAAATTTCGAAAAAACCTCCCAAGAGCTACATTTTGGAGTGACTAAGAAGGATATATAGATGCTTAATTTTTCATATTCATGATTTAAACTTGTTTAAACCATGTTCAAACCTAGGATTTGACCAAGATTCAAATGGGCATACAATTTTAAAAAAATCAAAAAAATAAAAAACAATGCACATAGTATTATTATGTCATATAGTAAGCATTCAATTAAGTTGATAAAGTAGGTCTAGACATATTCAAACCAGGAAAATCATGCATCTATCCCCTAACCCTAGCTAAACTCTGTCTTATGAAGTCAAGCATGCATGAAGAGAAGTGGTTTTTGGTTTCAAACGTTTAAGCCAAAAGCCCCTTTTCAAATATTTCAAACTTATTCAAATTTGGTTCAAATATGAAAGACATACAAGTTATAGCACACATAGTGCATACATTTTCACACATACTGCACTAGATGCTAACCCTATAGTTTGAGGCCATTTGGGTGACCTAGGTCGAAAAAATTCTTGGATTAGAATCGTGTTGTTCGAACCCCGTAGTTGGATTTTTTGAACCTTGATCTGTAGTACTGGGTAAAACCCTAGTTTAACCTATTTAATTATATATTCGTAGGTCGATTTTTCTACCTTTTTATTATTACTAGGCAGCACATGTGTGTTTGCCCGTCGAGTGAAACTCGGAGGAAGAGGGATCACTCGGAAGGAGAGAAGAAGGGAGAGAATTATGGTGTCTCCCCTTTTTCGGGTGATGATGTTGACTTTTGTGCAGGGTTTGTCAGTGAGCAGGAGGTGCGAGCGAGCGAGCGAGCGAGCGAGCGAGGCCGAGAATGAGAGAGATTTGTTTTTTTTTGTGAGAGGGACGACCGAAGGATCCAGAAGGACCCACAGACTTACGCATCCTGATGCGTCTTCTCTTGACAAAGAAAATGGCTGGGAGTTTGCGTACCTATTGCACGTGACTTGTGCTCACTGAAGTGTGGGACCTCACGCATGGGCACCACACGTAAGTGACAGACCTGTTGGTGTAAAAACTCGGTTGATTATTATAGTGCATTAGAACAAAGTTTCCTATGGATTCAAGGGTAGGAAATCCAAGTTAACTCATTTACGTGTTAAACTTGTCTATATCTTGGTCAAACCTAGGATTTGACCAAGATTCAAATGGGCAGAAAAATAAAAACAGAAAAATGAAAAACCAAATCACATAGTCTTCTTATGTCATATAGTAAGCATTAAAGTTGATAAACAAGGTCTAGACATATTAAACCAGACAAATCATGTATCTATACCCCTAACCCCTAAACTCTGTCTTATGAAGTCAAGCATGTGAAGAGAAGTGGTTTTGGATTTCAAACATGGAAATTTCAAAAACCTCCCAAAAGCTTCATTTTAGAGTGACTAAGAAGGATCCATGCTTCCCTTTTCATATTCATGTTTTAAACTTGTTTAAATTATCTTGGTCAAACCTAGGATTTGACAAGATTCAAATGGGCATCAAAATTGAAAAAAAAATTGAAAAAAGAAAAACCAAGCAAATAGTTTTCTTATGTCATATAGTAAGCATTAAAGTTGTTGATAAATAAGGTCCATACATATTCAAACCACACAAATCATGTATCTATACCCCCTAATTAACCCCTAAATTAATTAACTCTGTCTTATGAAGTCAAGCATGTGAAGAGAAGTGGTTTTGGGTTTTAAACATGGAAATTTCAAAAAACTCCCAAAAACTACATTTTAGAGTGACTAAGAAGGATACATGCTCCTCTTTTCATATTCATGTTTTAAGCTTGTTTAAATTATCTTGGTCAAACCTAGGATTTGACAAGATTCAAATGGGCATCAAAATTGAAAAAAAGTCAGAAAAAAGAAAAACCAAAGCAAATAGTTTTCTTATGTCATATAGTAAGCCAATTAAGTTGATAAACAAGGTCTAGACATATTCAAACTAGACAAATCATGTATCTATACCCCCTAACCCCTAAACTCCGTCTTATGAAGTCAAGCATATGAAGAGAAGTGGTTTTGCTCCCAAAAGCTTCATTTTAGAGTGACTAAGAAGGATCCATGCTTACCTTTGCATTTTCATATTTTAATCTTGTTTAAATCATTATCAGACCTAGGATTTGACCAAGATACAAATGGGTGGGCACAAAATTCAAAAAAAACAGAATAATGAAAAACAAAAGCACGTAGTCTTCTTATGTCATATCGTATGCATTCAAGTTAAACAAGGTCTAGGTATATCCAAACCAGAAAAATCATGTATCTACCCCCTGTTGATCTTATGAAGTCTAGCATATGAAGAGAAGTCGTTTTGGGTTTCAAACATGGAAATTTCAAGAACATCCCAAAAGCTTCATTTTAGAGTGACTAAGAAGGATACATGCTTCACTTTTCATTTTCATGTTTTAAACTTGTTTCAATCTTAGTCAAACCTAAGATTTGACCAAGATTCAAATATATGAGCATAAAATTCAAAAAAAACAAAAAATGAAAACCAAGGCACGTAGTCTTCTTATGTCATATAGTAAGCAATCAATTAAGTTGATAAACAAGGTCTATACATATTCAAACCAGGAAAATCATGTATCTACCCCCTAACCCTAGCTAAACTCTGTGTTATGAAGTCAAGCATGCATGAAGAGAAGTGGTTTTTGGTTTCAAACGTTTAAGCCAAAAGGTAAGCATGGATCCTCCTCAGTCACTGTAAAATGAAGCTTTTGGGAGGTTTGTGAAATTTCCATGTTTGAAACTCAAAACCACTTAAGACAGAGTTTATGGTTAGGTGTGTAGATACATGATTTTTCTTGTTTGAATATGTCTAGACCTTGTTTATCAACTTGAATTTTTTACTATATGATATAAGAAGGCTATATATATGTGCTTTGGTTTTTCAATTTTTGATTTCTTTCGATTTTTTATGCCTATTTAAATCTTGGTCAAATCCTAGGTTTAAACAAGTTTAAAACATGAAAATGAAACGGTAAGCATGAATCCTTCCTTACTCACTCTAAAATGAAGGTACTTGAAAATTTTATGTTTGAAACCCAAAACCCCAGTTCTCTTCATATGTTTGACTTCATAAGACAGAGTTTAGCTAGGGTTAGGGGTAGATATATATGATATATACATGATATTTCTGCTTTGAATATGTCTAGAGATCGACCTTGTTTATCAACTTGAATGCTTACTATATGACATAAGATCAAGGCTATATATATATGTGCTTTGGTTTTTCATTTTTTTTGAATTTTTCTGAATTTTTACTCCCATTTGAATCTTGGTCAAATCCTAGGTTTGACCAAGGTTAAAACAAGTTTAAAACATGGCAATGAAAAGGTAAGCATATGGATCATTCTTAGTCTCTCTAAAATGAAGCTTTTGGGAGGTTTTTGAAGTTTCCATGTTTGAAACCCAAAATCACTTCTCTTCATATGCTTGGCTTCATAAGACAAAGATTAGGGTTTAGGGGTAGATATATATACATGTTTTGGGAGGTTTTTGAAATTTCCATGTTTGAAACCCAAATCCACTTCTCTTCATCCTTGACGTCTTCATAAGACAAAAGTATAGGGTTATATATATATGCATATGGGTAGATACATGATTTGTCTGGTTTGAATATGTACAAATCTTATTTATCAACTTTTGAATGCATGCTACTCTCTCAAAGAAAAACTTTTGAATGCTTACTATATGACATAAGAAGACTATATGCTTTTAAAATTCAAACATATGGTAAGCATTCTTATGTCATATAGTAAGCATTCAAGTTGATAAACAAGCAAGGTTTGGACATATCCAAACCAGACAAATCATGTATCTGCCCCCTGTCGATCTTATGAAGTCTAGCATGAAGAGAGAAGTCGTTTTTGGTTTCAAAAATGGAAATTTCAAGAACATCCAAAAAGCTTCATTTTAGAGTGACTAAGAAGGATACATGCTTCCCTTTTTATTTTTATGTTTAAACTTGTTTAAATCTTGGTCAAACCTAGGATTTGTCCAAGATTCAAATATATGGGCGTAAAATTCAAAAAAAACAGAAAAATTTAAAACCAAGGCACATAGTCTTCTTATGTCATATAGTAAACAATCAATTAATTAAGTTGATAAACCAGGTCTAGACATATTCAAACCAGGAAAATCATGTATCTACCCCCTAACGCCCTAGCTAAACTCTGTCTTATGAAGTCAAGCATGCATGAAGAGAAGTGGTTTTGGTTTCAAACATGGAAATTTCGAAAAAACCTCCCAAGAGCTACATTTTGGAGTGACTAAGAAGGATATATAGATGCTTAATTTTTCATATTCATGATTTAAACTTGTTTAAACCATGTTCAAACCTAGGATTTGACCAAGATTCAAATGGGCATACAATTTTAAAAAAATCAAAAAAATAAAAAACAATGCACATAGTATTATTATGTCATATAGTAAGCATTCAATTAAGTTGATAAAGTAGGTCTAGACATATTCAAACCAGGAAAATCATGCATCTATCCCCTAACCCTAGCTAAACTCTGTCTTATGAAGTCAAGCATGCATGAAGAGAAGTGGTTTTTGGTTTCAAACGTTTAAGCCAAAAGCCCCTTTTCAAATATTTCAAACTTATTCAAATTTGGTTCAAATATGAAAGACATACAAGTTATAGCACACATAGTGCATACATTTTCACACATACTGCACTAGATGCTAACCCTATAGTTTGAGGCCATTTGGGTGACCTAGGTCGAAAAAATTCTTGGATTAGAATCGTGTTGTTCGAACCCCGTAGTTGGATTTTTTGAACCTTGATCTGTAGTACTGGGTAAAACCCTAGTTTAACCTATTTAATTATATATTCGTAGGTCGATTTTTCTACCTTTTTATTATTACTAGGCAGCACATGTGTGTTTGCCCGTCGAGTGAAACTCGGAGGAAGAGGGATCACTCGGAAGGAGAGAAGAAGGGAGAGAATTATGGTGTCTCCCCTTTTTCGGGTGATGATGTTGACTTTTGTGCAGGGTTTGTCAGTGAGCAGGAGGTGCGAGCGAGCGAGCGAGCGAGTCGAGCGAGGCCGAGAATGAGAGAGATTTGTTTTTTTTGTGAGAGGGACGACCGAAGGATCCAGAAGGACCCACAGACTTCCAATACGCATCCTGATGCGTCTTCTCTTGACAAAGAAAATGGCTGGGAGTTTGCGTACCTATTGCACGTGACTTGTGCTCACTGAAGTGTGGGACCTCACGCATGGGCACCACACGTAAGTGACAGACCTGTTGGTGTAAAAACTCGGTTGATTATTATAGTGCATTAGAACAAAGTTTCCTATGGATTCAAGGGTAGGAAATCCAAGTTAACTCATTTACGTGTTAAACTTGTCTATATCTTGGTCAAACCTAGGATTTGACCAAGATTCAAATGGGCAGAAAAATAAAAACAGAAAAATGAAAAACCAAATCACATAGTCTTCTTATGTCATATAGTAAGCATTAAAGTTGATAAACAAGGTCTAGACATATTAAACCAGACAAATCATGTATCTATACCCCTAACCCCTAAACTCTGTCTTATGAAGTCAAGCATGTGAAGAGAAGTGGTTTTGGATTTCAAACATGGAAATTTCAAAAACCTCCCAAAAGCTTCATTTTAGAGTGACTAAGAAGGATCCATGCTTCCCTTTTCATATTCATGTTTTAAACTTGTTTAAATTATCTTGGTCAAACCTAGGATTTGACAAGATTCAAATGGGCATCAAAATTGAAAAAAAAATTGAAAAAAGAAAAACCAAGCAAATAGTTTTCTTATGTCATATAGTAAGCATTAAAGTTGTTGATAAATAAGGTCCATACATATTCAAACCACACAAATCATGTATCTATACCCCCTAATTAACCCCTAAATTAATTAACTCTGTCTTATGAAGTCAAGCATGTGAAGAGAAGTGGTTTTGGGTTTTAAACATGGAAATTTCAAAAAACTCCCAAAAACTACATTTTAGAGTGACTAAGAAGGATACATGCTCCTCTTTTCATATTCATGTTTTAAGCTTGTTTAAATTATCTTGGTCAAACCTAGGATTTGACAAGATTCAAATGGGCATCAAAATTGAAAAAAAGTCAGAAAAAAGAAAAACCAAAGCAAATAGTTTTCTTATGTCATATAGTAAGCCAATTAAGTTGATAAACAAGGTCTAGACATATTCAAACTAGACAAATCATGTATCTATACCCCCTAACCCCTAAACTCCGTCTTATGAAGTCAAGCATATGAAGAGAAGTGGTTTTGCTCCCAAAAGCTTCATTTTAGAGTGACTAAGAAGGATCCATGCTTACCTTTGCATTTTCATATTTTAATCTTGTTTAAATCATTATCAGACCTAGGATTTGACCAAGATACAAATGGGTGGGCACAAAATTCAAAAAAAACAGAATAATGAAAAACAAAAGCACGTAGTCTTCTTATGTCATATCGTATGCATTCAAGTTAAACAAGGTCTAGGTATATCCAAACCAGAAAAATCATGTATCTACCCCCTGTTGATCTTATGAAGTCTAGCATATGAAGAGAAGTCGTTTTGGGTTTCAAACATGGAAATTTCAAGAACATCCCAAAAGCTTCATTTTAGAGTGACTAAGAAGGATACATGCTTCACTTTTCATTTTCATGTTTTAAACTTGTTTCAATCTTAGTCAAACCTAAGATTTGACCAAGATTCAAATATATGAGCATAAAATTCAAAAAAAACAAAAAATGAAAACCAAGGCACGTAGTCTTCTTATGTCATATAGTAAGCAATCAATTAAGTTGATAAACAAGGTCTATACATATTCAAACCAGGAAAATCATGTATCTACCCCCTAACCCTAGCTAAACTCTGTGTTATGAAGTCAAGCATGCATGAAGAGAAGTGGTTTTTGGTTTCAAACGTTTAAGCCAAAAGGTAAGCATGGATCCTCCTCAGTCACTGTAAAATGAAGCTTTTGGGAGGTTTGTGAAATTTCCATGTTTGAAACTCAAAACCACTTAAGACAGAGTTTATGGTTAGGTGTGTAGATACATGATTTTTCTTGTTTGAATATGTCTAGACCTTGTTTATCAACTTGAATTTTTTACTATATGATATAAGAAGGCTATATATATGTGCTTTGGTTTTTCAATTTTTGATTTCTTTCGATTTTTTTATGCCTATTTAAATCTTGGTCAAATCCTAGGTTTAAACAAGTTTAAAACATGAAAATGAAACGGTAAGCATGAATCCTTCCTTACTCACTCTAAAATGAAGGTACTTGAAAATTTTATGTTTGAAACCCAAAACCCCAGTTCTCTTCATATGTTTGACTTCATAAGACAGAGTTTAGCTAGGGTTAGGGGTAGATATATATGATATATACATGATATTTCTGCTTTGAATATGTCTAGAGATCGACCTTGTTTATCAACTTGAATGCTTACTATATGACATAAGATCAAGGCTATATATATATGTGCTTTGGTTTTTCATTTTTTTTGAATTTTTCTGAATTTTTACTCCCATTTGAATCTTGGTCAAATCCTAGGTTTGACCAAGGTTAAAACAAGTTTAAAACATGGCAATGAAAAGGTAAGCATATGGATCATTCTTAGTCTCTCTAAAATGAAGCTTTTGGGAGGTTTTTGAAGTTTCCATGTTTGAAACCCAAAATCACTTCTCTTCATATGCTTGGCTTCATAAGACAAAGATTAGGGTTTAGGGGTAGATATATATACATGTTTTGGGAGGTTTTTGAAATTTCCATGTTTGAAACCCAAATCCACTTCTCTTCATCCTTGACGTCTTCATAAGACAAAAGTATAGGGTTATATATATATGCATATGGGTAGATACATGATTTGTCTGGTTTGAATATGTACAAATCTTATTTATCAACTTTTGAATGCATGCTACTCTCTCAAAGAAAAACTTTTGAATGCTTACTATATGACATAAGAAGACTATATGCTTTTAAAATTCAAACATATGGTAAGCATTCTTATGTCATATAGTAAGCATTCAAGTTGATAAACAAGCAAGGTTTGGACATATCCAAACCAGACAAATCATGTATCTGCCCCCTGTCGATCTTATGAAGTCTAGCATGAAGAGAGAAGTCGTTTTTGGTTTCAAAAATGGAAATTTCAAGAACATCCAAAAAGCTTCATTTTAGAGTGACTAAGAAGGATACATGCTTCCCTTTTTATTTTTATGTTTAAACTTGTTTAAATCTTGGTCAAACCTAGGATTTGTCCAAGATTCAAATATATGGGCGTAAAATTCAAAAAAAACAGAAAAATTTAAAACCAAGGCACATAGTCTTCTTATGTCATATAGTAAACAATCAATTAATTAAGTTGATAAACCAGGTCTAGACATATTCAAACCAGGAAAATCATGTATCTACCCCCTAACGCCCTAGCTAAACTCTGTCTTATGAAGTCAAGCATGCATGAAGAGAAGTGGTTTTGGTTTCAAACATGGAAATTTCGAAAAAACCTCCCAAGAGCTACATTTTGGAGTGACTAAGAAGGATATATAGATGCTTAATTTTTCATATTCATGATTTAAACTTGTTTAAACCATGTTCAAACCTAGGATTTGACCAAGATTCAAATGGACATACAATTTTAAAAAAATCAAAAAAATAAAAAACAATGCACATAGTATTATTATGTCATATAGTAAGCATTCAATTAAGTTGATAAAGTAGGTCTAGACATATTCAAACCAGGAAAATCATGCATCTATCCCCTAACCCTAGCTAAACTCTGTCTTATGAAGTCAAGCATGCATGAAGAGAAGTGGTTTTTGGTTTCAAACGTTTAAGCCAAAAGCCCCTTTTCAAATATTTCAAACTTATTCAAATTTGGTTCAAATATGAAAGACATACAAGTTATAGCACACATAGTGCATACATTTTCACACATACTGCACTAGATGCTAACCCTATAGTTTGAGGCCATTTGGGTGACCTAGGTCGAAAAAATTCTTGGATTAGAATCGTGTTGTTCGAACCCCGTAGTTGGATTTTTTGAACCTTGATCTGTAGTACTGGGTAAAACCCTAGTTTAACCTATTTAATTATATATTCGTAGGTCGATTTTTCTACCTTTTTATTATTACTAGGCAGCACATGTGTGTTTGCCCGTCGAGTGAAACTCGGAGGAAGAGGGATCACTCGGAAGGAGAGAAGAAGGGAGAGAATTATGGTGTCTCCCCTTTTTCGGGTGATGATGTTGACTTTTGTGCAGGGTTTGTCAGTGAGCAGGAGGTGCGAGCGAGCGAGCGAGCGAGGCCGAGAATGAGAGAGATTTGTTTTTTTTTGTGAGAGGGACGACCGAAGGATCCAGAAGGACCCACAGACTTCCAATACGCATCCTGATGCGTCTTCTCTTGACAAAGAAAATGGCTGGGAGTTTGCGTACCTATTGCACGTGACTTGTGCTCACTGAAGTGTGGGACCTCACGCATGGGCACCACACGTAAGTGACAGACCTGTTGGTGTAAAAACTCGGTTGATTATTATAGTGCATTAGAACAAAGTTTCCTATGGATTCAAGGGTAGGAAATCCAAGTTAACTCATTTACGTGTTAAACTTGTCTATATCTTGGTCAAACCTAGGATTTGACCAAGATTCAAATGGGCAGAAAAATAAAAACAGAAAAATGAAAAACCAAATCACATAGTCTTCTTATGTCATATAGTAAGCATTAAAGTTGATAAACAAGGTCTAGACATATTAAACCAGACAAATCATGTATCTATACCCCTAACCCCTAAACTCTGTCTTATGAAGTCAAGCATGTGAAGAGAAGTGGTTTTGGATTTCAAACATGGAAATTTCAAAAACCTCCCAAAAGCTTCATTTTAGAGTGACTAAGAAGGATCCATGCTTCCCTTTTCATATTCATGTTTTAAACTTGTTTAAATTATCTTGGTCAAACCTAGGATTTGACAAGATTCAAATGGGCATCAAAATTGAAAAAAAAATTGAAAAAAGAAAAACCAAGCAAATAGTTTTCTTATGTCATATAGTAAGCATTAAAGTTGTTGATAAATAAGGTCCATACATATTCAAACCACACAAATCATGTATCTATACCCCCTAATTAACCCCTAAATTAATTAACTCTGTCTTATGAAGTCAAGCATGTGAAGAGAAGTGGTTTTGGGTTTTAAACATGGAAATTTCAAAAAACTCCCAAAAACTACATTTTAGAGTGACTAAGAAGGATACATGCTCCTCTTTTCATATTCATGTTTTAAGCTTGTTTAAATTATCTTGGTCAAACCTAGGATTTGACAAGATTCAAATGGGCATCAAAATTGAAAAAAAGTCAGAAAAAAGAAAAACCAAAGCAAATAGTTTTCTTATGTCATATAGTAAGCCAATTAAGTTGATAAACAAGGTCTAGACATATTCAAACTAGACAAATCATGTATCTATACCCCCTAACCCCTAAACTCCGTCTTATGAACTCAAGCATATGAAGAGAAGTGGTTTTGCTCCCAAAAGCTTCATTTTAGAGTGACTAAGAAGGATCCATGCTTACCTTTGCATTTTCATATTTTAATCTTGTTTAAATCATTATCAGACCTAGGATTTGACCAAGATACAAATGGGTGGGCACAAAATTCAAAAAAAACAGAATAATGAAAAACAAAAGCACGTAGTCTTCTTATGTCATATCGTATGCATTCAAGTTAAACAAGGTCTAGGTATATCCAAACCAGAAAAATCATGTATCTACCCCCTGTTGATCTTATGAAGTCTAGCATATGAAGAGAAGTCGTTTTGGGTTTCAAACATGGAAATTTCAAGAACATCCCAAAAGCTTCATTTTAGAGTGACTAAGAAGGATACATGCTTCACTTTTCATTTTCATGTTTTAAACTTGTTTCAATCTTAGTCAAACCTAAGATTTGACCAAGATTCAAATATATGAGCATAAAATTCAAAAAAAACAAAAAATGAAAACCAAGGCACGTAGTCTTCTTATGTCATATAGTAAGCAATCAATTAAGTTGATAAACAAGGTCTATACATATTCAAACCAGGAAAATCATGTATCTACCCCCTAACCCTAGCTAAACTCTGTGTTATGAAGTCAAGCATGCATGAAGAGAAGTGGTTTTTGGTTTCAAACGTTTAAGCCAAAAGGTAAGCATGGATCCTCCTCAGTCACTGTAAAATGAAGCTTTTGGGAGGTTTGTGAAATTTCCATGTTTGAAACTCAAAACCACTTAAGACAGAGTTTATGGTTAGGTGTAGATACATGATTTTTCTTGTTTGAATATGTCTAGACCTTGTTTATCAACTTGAATTTTTTACTATATGATATAAGAAGGCTATATATGTGCTTTGGTTTTTCATTTTTTGATTTCTTTCGAATTTTTTATGCCTATTTAAATCTTGGTCAAATCCTAGGTTTAAACAAGTTTAATACATGAAAATGAAACGGTAAGCATGAATCCTTCCTTACTCACTCTAAAATGAAGGTACTTGAAAATTTTATATTTGAAACCCAAAACCCCAGTTCTCTTCATATGTTTGACTTCATAAGACAGAGTTTAGGGTTAGGGGTAGATATGATACATGATATTTCTGCTTTGAATATGTCTAGACCTTGTTTATCAACTTGAATGCTTACTATATGACATAAGAAGGCTATATATGTGTTTTGGTTTTCCATTTTTTTTGAATTTTTCTGAATTTTTACTCCCATTTGAATCTTGGTCAATTCCTAGGTTTGACCAAGGTTAAAACAAGTTTAAAACATGGCAATGAAAAGGTAAGCATGGATCCTTCTTAGTCACTCTAAAATGAAGCTTTTGGGAGGTTTTTGAAATTTCCATGTTTGAAACCCAAAATCACTTCTCTTCATGCTTGACTTCATAAGGCAGAGTTTAGGGTTAGGGGGTAGATACATGATTTGTTTGGTTTGAATATGTCTAGACCTTGTTTATCAACTTGAATGCTTACTATATGACATCAGAAGACTATGTTCTTTGGTTTTTTTCCGTTTTTTTTGAATTGTTATACCCATTTGAATCTTGGTCAAATCCTAGGTTTGACCAAGATTTAAACAAGTTAAGAAATTGAAAATGAAAAAGGTAATCCTGGATCCTTCTTAGTCACTGTAGAATGAAGCTTTTGGGAGGTTTGTGAAATTTCCATGTTTGAAACCCAAAACCAGTTCTCTTCATATGTTTGACTTCATAAGACAGAGTTTTTATCAACTCGAGTGCTTACTATATGACATAAGAAGGCTATATATGTGCTTTGGTTTTTCATTTGTTGATTTTTTTCCGAATTTTTATGCCCATTTAAATCTTGGTCAAATCCTAGGTTTGACCAAGGTTTAAACAAGTTTAAAACATGAAAAGAAAAGGTAAGAATGGATCCTTCTTAGTCATTCTAAAATGAATGAAGCTTTTGGGATGTTCTCACAAATCGATCTAGTCTACATGACTTTGATAAATTTTAATTAAGAAGCAGCAACTTAACAATAATTACCCAAAATCTAACAGCTGGTTCGACAACAACCTGGACGTTACGCTAAAATGAACTGCGAAAACAACGAACAACACTTTTGTAGTACTGTACTCGGTACTCCGTACTTGCTCCAGATAATCCCCATTGCTTCACTACTACAGTAGTACTACCCTGGCTCGCATTCATTGTTTCCCCTGACTATTCAGAGCTTTGGACGTCCATCAGAGTTGTAGTCAGTAGTACAGTACTGCTAGCTCGATTAATGGCGTGCTATAAAATTCTATACTAGCCGACAGATGTCCATTCCTCGGGTTGCGCGCCAGAGCCTTCGAAGAGAAGGTAGCCGCTCTGTCCCGTTGATTTACGGTGGACGGACAGGATACTCCGGACCGCTCTCGATTCATTTGCTTCTGCTCCCGCGTCCTGACCCTTGAGCCCCCTCTCGGCCGTTGATTTAGGATGGGCGGACCAGGTTGCTCGAAGCGAGGGCAGGAGACGGTTGTCTGGTTTTAATAGGGGGGAGTACTTCTTCCATCCCCTTCTTGCTTCACTTCCAGTCTCCTTCCACTTCCAGCGATGCCTCCGAAGTCAAGGCCACCATCTCGCTTGAAGAAGCACCATCTAGTGTTGACCAAGGACGCGGAGAGTTCCCGCCGGCGGTCTATCCAGATGCTGGCCGCGAGAAAGGGCCCGCCAGAAAACGAAGGCCCTGCTTCGCGCTCGTCTCGGAACGGCGTCAGTCGTGCGGTCGAAGATTCCTGGTTGGTTTCCATCGCCATGTTTCTTGATTCTTCCTGGCCCGGAGGTCCCAACTCTTTATTCCGTATTAATCCTTTTTATACATATCTCAGTGCCCCACGACGCACCCTGACATCTTCTCATGACGACTTCAACCCCTGTCTCCTGCGCTTAGAGGTTACCACTGATTGGACATTTTCGTCTTCCTCTCGTCACTTTGTTTCGGTACTGATGATATTGCCATGCAGGAAGCATCGGCGTGTTTCAGAGATGAGCTTAAAACTCTCGTGGAACTCGCCTCCAACTTTCGCGATGATGTCGATACTTTGAAGGACGAGGTCACCGGCCGGGGCAAGCTGCATGATGTGAGGGTTCCATCAAGTGAGGAAACGAACTCTGTCATCAAGAAGCTCAAGGGCGAGAATTTGATGCTTAAGATCGAGTGCGGCTTTCTTCGCGAAGAAAACGTCGAGCTATCAAACAGGTGCGTTCAAGCTCTCAACGGGAGCCTCAACACCCAACATGATGCGGTGAAGAAGATGATGGATAACAGCATCTTGAAGAAAAACAATATGGTGGAGGACACGCGCGGGATGGTCGATCCAATCCAGGCACCGCAGAAGGAAGTCGATGCGCTCCGAGTCCAGCCACCTTTGCGTAGGTCGCCGAGGCGCCCTCGCGCAGGTCACTGAGGAGCGCACGTCGCCGAGTAGGCTGGGGGATAAGGAATTCCAACGAGAGAAGCGGAATCACCACCTGTCCTGATGGAGGGCCACTCCGCCAAGTAGGCTGGGGGAGAGAAACACTGCCTCTCATTGTTCTTTAGCTAGTCCTCCGATCCATATTACTTGATGTTAAAATGGATGTATCTACAACTGAAATATGTCTAGATACATATATTTTAGTATCACAAAGTAAGTAGTATCAACGTTTATATTGCCCAAGTCTTATTATCCATCCCTAAGGTGGGTCGCTTTTGTAACTACTGATTGCAGATTCGACTCTTCTGCAGACCGAAAGATTTTTAGAGTGACTAAGAATGATTCATGCTTATCTTTCCATTTTCATGTTTTAAACTTGTTTAAATCTTGCTCAAACCTAGGATTTGACCAAGATTCAAATGGGTTTAACAATTAAAAAAATCAGAAAAATGAAAAACCAAAGCACATAGTATTCTTATGTCATATAGTAAGCATTCAAGTTGATAAACAAGGTCTAGACATATTCAAAACACACAAAACATGTATCTACCCCCTAACCCTAAACTCTGTCTTATGAAGTTAAGTATGAGGAGAAGTGATTTTGGGTTTCAAACATGGAAATTTCACAAACCTCCCAAAAGCTTCATTTTAGAGTGACTAAGAAGGATCCATGCTTACCTTTTCATTGCCATTTTTTAAACTTGTTTTAACCTTGGTCAAACCTAGGATTTGACCAAGATTCAAACGGGCGTAAAATTCAAAAAAAATAAAAAAAATAAAAACCAAAGCACATATATAGCCTTCTTATGTCATATAGTAAGCATTCAAGTTGATAAACAAGGTCTAGACATATTCAAACCAGAAATATCATGTATCATATCTACCCCTAACCCTAAACTTTGTCTTATGAAGTCAAACATATGAAGAGAACTGGGGTTTTGTGTTTCAAACATAAAAATTTCAAGTACCTTCATTTTAGAGTGACTGAGAAAGGATTCATGCTTACCTTTTCATTGTCATGTTTTAAACTTGATTAAACCTTGGTCAAACCTAGGATTTGACCAATATTTAAATGGGCATAAAAACTTCGAAAAAATGAAAAAAATGGAAAACCAAAGCACATATATAGCCTTCTTATGTCATAAACATTCAAGTTGATAAACAAGGTCTAGAAATATTCAAACAAGAAAAATCATGTATCTACGCCTAACCAAAAACTCTGTCTTAAGTGGTTTTGGGTTTCAAACATGGAAATTTCAAGAACATCCCAAAAGCTTCATTTTAGACTGACTAAGAAGGATACACAATTCCCATTTCATTTTCATGTTTTAAACTTGTTTAAATCTTGGTCAAACCTAGGATTTGACCAAGATTCAAATAAGTAAAAACATGAAAATGAAAAGGTAAGCATCGATCCTTATTAGTCGCTCTAAAATGAAGTTTTTGGGAGGTTTTTGAAATTTTCATGTTTGAAACCCAAAACCACTTCTCTTCATGCATGCTTGACTTCATAAGACATAGTTTAGGGTTAGGGGTAGATACATGATTTTTCTGGTTTGAACATGTCTAGACCTTGATTATCAATTTGAATGCTTACTATATGACATAAGAAGGCTATGTGCTTTGGTTTTTCATTCTTACGATTTTTTTCTTAATTTTTATGCCCATTCGAATCTTGGTCAAATCCCAGGTTTGACCAAGATTTAAACAAGTTTAAAACATGACAATGAAAAGGTAATCAATCCTGGATCCTTCATAATTAATAAGTTAGTCTATTTAAAATGAAGCTTTTGGGAGGTTTTTGAAATTTTTGTGTTTGAAACCAAAAACCACTTCTCTTCATGCTTGACTTCATAAGATAGAGTTTAGGGTTAGGGGTAGATACATGATTTGTATTATTTGAATTGTCTTGACCTTATTTATCATCTTTTAAATGCTTACTATATATATGACATAAGAAGACTATGTGCTTTAGTTTTTCAATTTTCTGATTTTTTAATTTTATGCCCATTTGAATCTTGGTCAAATACTAGGTTTGACAATGATTTAAACAAGTTTAAAATATGAAAATGAAAAGATAAGCATGGATCCTTCTTAGTCACTCTAAAATAAAGCTTTTGGGTGGTTTTTGAAATTTCCATGTTTGAAACCCAAAAGCACTTCTCTTCATGCTTGACTACATAAGACAGAGTTTAGGGTTAGGGGGTAGACACATGATTTTTCTTGTTTGAATATGTCTAGACCTTGTTTATCAACTTTAATGCTTACTATATGACATAAGAAAACTATGTGCTTTGTTTTTTCATTTTTTTATTTTTTTGGAATTTTGATGCACATTTGAATCTTGGTAAAATCCTAGGTTTGACCAAGATTTGAACAAGTATATAACATGAAAATGAAAAGGGAAGCATGTATCCTTCTTAGTCACTCTAAAATGAATTTTTTGGGAGTTTTTTGAAATTTCCATGTTTGAAACCCAAAACCATGCACTTCTCTTCATGCTTGACTTCATAAGATAGAGTTTAGGGGTTTGCGGATAGATACATGATTTGTCTAGTTTGAATAAGTCTAGACCTTGTTTATCAACTTTAATGCTTACTATATGACATAAGAAGACTATGTGCTTTCGTTTTTCATTTTTCTATTTTTTTATTTTATGCCCATTTGAATCTTGGTCAAATCCTAGATTTAACCAGGATTTAAACAAGTTTAAAACATGAAAATGAAAAGGTAAGCCTTGATCCTTCTTAGTCACACTAAAATGAAGCTTTTGGGATGTTCTTGAAATTTCCATGTTTGAACCCAAAACGACTTCTCTTCATGCTAGACTTCATAAGACAGAGTTTAGGGGTTAGCGGGTAGATACATGACTTGTCTAGTTTGAATAAGACTAGACCTTGTTTATCAACTTTAATGCTTACTATATGACATAAGAAGACTATGTGCTTTGGTTTTTCATTTTTCTATATTTTTATTTTATGCCCATTTGAATCTTGGTCAAACCTATATTTGACCAGGATTTAAACAAGTTTAAAACATGAAAATGAAAAGGTAAGCCTTGATCCTTCTTAGTCACACTAAAATGAAGCTTTTGGGATGTTCTTGAAATTTCCATGTTTGAAACCCAAAACGACTTCTCTTCATGCTAGACTTCATAAGACAGAGTTTAAGGTTTAGGGTTATAGATACATGATTTGTATGGTTTAAATATGTATAGACCTTGTTTATCAACTTGAATGCTTACTATATGGCATAAGAAAACTATGTGCTTTGGTTTTTCATTTTTCTGATTTTTTTAAATTTTGATGCCCATCGAATCTTGGTCAAATCCTAGGTTTGACCAAGATTTAAACAAGTTTAAAACATGAAAATGACCAGGGAAGCATGTATCCTTCCTAGTCACTCTAAAATGAATTTTTTGGGAGGTTTTTGAAATTTCCATGTTTGAAACCCAAAACCAGTTCTCTTCATGCTTGACTTCATAAGACAGAGTTTAGGGGTTAGGGGGTAGATACATAATTTGTATGGTTTGAATATGTCTAGACCTTGTTTATCAACTTTAATGCTTACTATATGACATAAGAACACTATGTGCTTTGGTTTTTCATTTTTCTGATTTTTAAATTTTAATGCCCATTTGAATCTTGGTCAAATCCTAGGTTTGACCAAGATTTAAACAAGTTTAAAACATGAAAATGAAAAGGGAAGCATGTATCCTTCTTAGTCACTCTAAAATGAAGTTTTTGGGAGGTTTTTGAAATTTCCATGTTTGAAACCCAAAACCACTTCTCTTCATGCTTGACTTCATAAGACAGAGTTTAGGGGTTAGGGAGTATGTAGATACATGATTTGTATGGTTTGAATATGTGTAGACCTTGTTTATCACCTTTAATGCTTACTATATGACATAAGAAGACTATGTGCTTTGGTTTTTCATTTTTCTGATTTTTTTAATTTTCTGCCCATTTGAATCTTGGTCAAATCCTTGGTTTGACCAATATTTAGACAAGTTTCTAGACCTTGTTTATCAACTTTAATGCTTACTATATGACATAAGAAGACTATGTGCTTTGTTTTTTCATTTTTCTATATTTTTATTTTATGCCCATTTGAATCTTGGTCAAACCTATATTTGACCAGGATTTAAACAAGTTTAAAACATGGAAATGAAAAGGTAAGCCTTGATCCTTCTTAGTCACACTAAAATGAAGCTTTTGGGTGGTTTTTGAAATTTCCATGTTTGAAACCCAAAAGTACTTCTCTTCATGCTTGACTACATAAGACAGAGTTTAGGGTTAGGGGGTAGACACATGATTTTTCTTGTTTGAATATGTCTAGACCTTGTTTATCAACTTTAATGCTTACTATATGACATAAGAAGACTATGTGCTTTGGTTTTTCATTTTTCTGATTTTTTTATTTTCTGCCCATTTGAATCTTGGTCAAATCCTTGGTTTGACCAATATTTAGACAAGTTTAACACGTGAAAACGAACTGATAATCCCATTTGTTGACTCATTTAACTAGTTAATCCCATTTGTTGACTCTCTGTTGACCAGGCACTTGAGGTAAAACTGAGTATATTGCACTAGCCAGTATTAGTACTCAAGGGGAAAACCGAGCACACAAAAAATGCTACAGTATAAGACTCGAGAGTATATCTAAATTTCCAGGGTTAGACTCGAGTACGCGTGTTGCGGTGCAGAAGTGGAAGACGTGCAATTGTTGACGGGTACTGACGCGAGTCGCGGTGCAGAAGTCGAAGACGTGCAATTGTGGACGCGTGTCGCGTTGCAGAAGCCCAAGACGTGCAGACGTTAAATGGTGGACGCGTAGGACGCGGGTCGCATTAACCACCCCTCGCCTTTATAGACGCCTCCTCGCACTATCTCTGTCACTCTCACTCGCTCATGCAACGCCGCCTCTCACGTCCCATCATCTTCTCCAAAGCAAAAACCCTCTCCCTCTCTGCAGGCGAGATGGACATGGAGAATGCGAATCCCATCGTCCATGACGCCGTCGGCTCCAAGCGCGACGCCTCCCTCTTCGACGTCGTCCCCTCAAAGGCCGTCGCCGCCGCCGGTGGCGGTCGTATCCCGCCGGGATGGGACCCCTATGAGCCGGTGCCGTACATCTCGCCTCCGAACCCCTACGACACCTTCATGGACGACCCATGGAACGAGGTAACTATGGTTTGCTCCCTTTTTTCTTCGCCCATTCCTTTTTGAACCCTATTTTTGCTGGTTCCCTAGTAACTATTAGTGCCGATCTGTAGATGCATGGTTGAGTATTGGGTTAATATTTGCGCCGATCGATTTTATTCCATTTTGCTTTGATCCCTTCTTGATTTCGTTTAAGATTTGGAGTTCGGCCGTTCGGTTAATTTATGCAAGTAATAATGGGATCTCAATCAGTTAATTTATGGGATCTCAGTCAGTTATTTTATGCAGGAATCAAAAGATATCAACCGTTTAATTTTGCAAATATTCTGGAATCTGTTCAAAATCAGATCTGGAATCTGTTTCTTTGCCTATGATGAATCGTTGGGCACAAATTTTTACAGAGTGGGTTCAGCGAACCATTGCTGTGTACAAATCTGTTGTGCATGAGCTATGGTTCGCTAACACCATCCCTGTAGACATATAATCGTGTCCACTCTAACTGAGGCTGGCTCTGTTTTTCCTTACTTTGTTATCATGCACGTTAGTCATCGTTGCATCTCATTCACTAATAGTTCCCGTTTGATATGGATCAGCTGTCTGGCAGCGACGTCGGCAGCGACGACGAGCACCATGACGTCAAGACTCGCCAGGTGCTGCGGAGGCTGCAGGTCGGCCAGTACGTCTCCTACTTCGCCAAGGGTGTCTACAGGTGCCCCTTCTGCACTAGGAGGCTCGGCCGCACTGACTTCAACTGCCTCCTCACGCATGCCGAGAACATCGGCAACACCAACCCCAAGGTCGGCGCGTCGGTGAACCCCCACTCCTTCCGCGCCAAGCACATGGCGCTCGGCATGCACCTCCGCAGCATCCAGCGGGTGGAGATCTCCGCCGGGCGCATGCCTCCGCTCAAGCCCAAGGCTCCCAAGGGGAGCAACAAGTGGAGGCAGATGGGGTAGGCGGAGTCCCGGACGTGTGCTGCTGCTGCTGCAAAGCAGCTTCTATTTTGTTGTTAGCTAGGGATCCCTTGTTGTTATGTTGTTAGTATGATGGTGTTGTGAAGAACCTCGAACCTGTTGGCTGCTGTGTATGCAGCTTATTATCTAGGGAGGGATCCCTATTATCTATCCCTATTCTACTGGAGTATATTTTGTTGGCCCTACTTTGTTTTCTCGATTTACTATTACTGCGAATTTGTCGTACGGAGTACATTACCCTGGAGATTTGCTTCTAGATTTAACTACATACATATGGACCAGAGGGAGTACTAGATTTGCTGCCATATTGGGCAAACAACGAGGGCCAAAAGGCACAAATAATTGAAGAAAGACAGAAATGCAAGCTTCTCTAGATTTGATACTTTTGGTTAATAAAGACAAAGAGACAGAGGGGGAAAAGGTGCTCTTAAAAATGCCAATTCGCGCCGAGAGAGACAGAACCCAGCTCCTGCTCACGTACAACCAAACGCGGTCTCGTCCTGTCCCACGCGGTCCCTTTCTACTAGCCCCACACGTCAGCACGGAACGGTCAACTAAACTGGAATCCTCCCGTCTGAGCTCCTTCTGCGGGTAACAAATAAGGGCTTGGCGAAAACTGAGGAAAAACATAAGGCAATCTTATTGACTAATATAGCTGTTTAATTAATAAAAGGATTAGCTACAACGTGCTCAGTTTGCCCATTTATTAAGGTATAAGACTGGCAGGAGAGAAAGTAATCGCTAGTTTCCTCATTTTGCCCCTGCATGCTCGCACGATTAAAGCTCCTTCCGCACGCGCTGGACTCCTCGTTTCCTTAAACCTCCTCGTTTCTCGGGATAGACCAACAGTTTTTCAGGATCTTGGGGTTTTTTTTTGACAATCAATACCACATATATTCATAGCAAAAATAGTACATGGTAGAGGGCTACATGACGACTAGATATATCACCAAAAAGGGTGATGCATGTCTCCTTCACCAAAACAGCTGAAACAAGCAGTACACGGACGCAAGTACACCACCATAATAATACTACTACATTAACACAAGTACGAGTAATAAAGTAAGAGTACTACTCCCTCTAATCTAATTTAAACCAAAATAAAACTTAAACTTCATCCTAAATTTGAACTAGTGCCTCGTCCTCGTTCTTCGCTCATTTTCTGATCCAAGACGGCGCAGAGTGCCAGAGTGCATGGCACGGAACTCTTCATCGGTGGCATGCCATGGGCATGTCACCGGATGCATGATTTTTTTCGCAATGTTTTAAATTTGAATTTAGGCCGCATGTCACACGGTGACATGGAAAAGGTGCATGTCACCTGGTGGTGGTAGGCAACTACCCTTATTTACGGCGGCGTAGGCGACTGGACGCCGCGTGGCCAGCCGCTGCCTCGTGGCCGCCTCGGTTTCCACGCGGGAGACCATTAAACGCCGACGACCAACCTTCCCGCGTCACGGTTAGCGACTATGACTATAAGGGCAAAACGCTAAACTCTCTCGTTCCATTCACTTTCTTCCTCTCTCCACCTAACAAACATTTGTTCGTCGCTCTCTCCTCCAGCAATGTCTTCAAAATTCAGGTCGTCGGCGGTCAAGTACGCGGAGAAAAAACGCCGGCTCGAAATTTCGAGAGACGCTTCCAGAAACCAAGTGGGCTCGCCGTCGCCGCCGCCGCCGCCGAAACGCGTCCGTGCTGTGCTCACCGGGTTAGTTTCCTTCGCCATGTACTTTCGTTTCTTCTTGCCCGGGCTCAAGCTCTTTAAGAGTCTCTATGGTTATACATCTTAAAGGGTTGGAAGTTCCAACGACGCCCCTACTGCACCAACTTCCACGACCAAGGAATCATCGTCGTCCGATGATTTCAACCCGGCCCTACCCCGGCGAAATGAGGTAGCACCAACTTCTTCTTCTTCTTCTTCTTCTTCTTCTTCTTCTTCTTCTTCTTCTTCTGCGCTTACTTGCTACCGATGATTTCGCCCTGAAGGAAGCGGCGCCGACTATCGACACCACTGTCGCCATCTTGATGGAAAAAAACGAGGAGCTCAGCTTAGAGTGTGATCGCCTCCGAGACGATTTGGCTGCCAAGAAGAAGAATTCGAAAACTCTTGTGGAGCTCATTTGCAGCCTTCGAAATGAGCGCGATATGTTGAAGAACGAGCTGATTAAGCAGAAAGCATCAGCGGAGAAAGCCAGCAGCATACTCAAGACTGTGTGCCTCGACAGAGACAAGTCTGATATAGAGTACAAAATCCTTCTTCAGGATAAAGTACAGCTCCAAAAGTTGAACCTTGAATATGCTGACATCGCCATCCTTGCCCTTCTCGAGAGGCAGAAGGCACAAGATAAGTTGATGCACCTGATGTTGGAGAGCTGCAGTGAAAGAGAAGAGACATTGAAAGAAGTGAGCAGTTTGGTGGGATACATGAGTGACGTCGGGCGTACTTCGCAGAATCCGCCCCGGCTGAGCTCAAATTCCAGCGGAACCAGCTTTCAGCAATGCATGTTAGGCGCACCTACAACTTCTACTCATTGATTAGAGGTCGCACGACATGGCATTTTCCCTCGAAATAGTAGTACTGTACTAATAGTTGTACTACTTAATATCTACCTTTTTGTAAAATAATTTCTTACATGTATTAGAAACTACCCCTCTCGTTTCTGGATGCACCCGGGACATTGTCATCCGGCCCTCTTCTGGACAAACCCCCTCGGGAAGGGCGGTATATTTTGCACATTTCGCTACTAGTACTTCTAATTCCACCGCTTATTTTTCTAATCCGTTAAATCGTTAATTGGATGACCAACTGATGGAAGCTGCGATAGATTAGACCAACAAGTGGTGAATTGTGCAAAAGATATGTCCGTGTTTTATGCAAAAGAGTGATATGGGGATCTGGTGGAATCTTGAATTTCCTCTTCAGTGGTAGGCATGCTTCACTTATAGCTGGAGTACATTGCGGACCTGGTGCATTTCGTCAGTACCGATCAGCTATTTTTGCTTATCCGGGAAGAAAAGGTAGTACTAGCCTTTTCTGTGAGATGTCTTTTCAGTGCTACGGAGTTGTCTGTTCACTGCTTGCTTTGTCTGTCGGTGACTTTGCCAAGCTGACTTTGCCATGACTTTGGGTGACTGATATGTGGACCACAGTTGTAAGTGACTCAAAGTCACTGACTTTGGGGACTCGTGAATGCTTCGTATATTTCTGACGGTTTCTGAATTATGTACTCCGTACAAATTTTGTAATATTGGTCAAACTAGTTTTGACCAGGGTTTGTGTAGGGTGTTTTTTTTTGGTTGGTCCAAATGGTGTTGTGTGGTCCAAATGTGATGTATCATCACACCACCATGTGCCCCCCTCCCCCCACCCCACCCCTAGGTTTTGGTAATGCCATTCTGATACATGCTTCTTAGAAGGAGTACATTTTTTCCGTTAGGGCATGACAATTTTGAAAAATTCAAAAAAAAATGGGAAGACAGAATGGTAACATCATTTTCCATGTGATGATGCACCCCTGTGCCAAATTTTGGTTCATTTTAAGAATGTAAGGTGACAAATTACTCGAGGAAGCTAGTTGGAGTAGACGGGCATGATCGGATTGGCATAGGCGATTTATTTTTTGAAGGATGTTATTTTTCATAGACAATATCTGACACAAAAAATAAAATGTTAAGGTCTCATATTATTCTGAATGATTTTGAATTACTTATGACGTTTGGAAGTATTGGTATACATGAGTCCCAGATGAAGTTAAATGGTCCAAAAAAAAGTTTCGTACACGTCTCCCAGAAAGTGGAAAGTCGAGTACATGCATGACTTCACGCGTCCACTACTGGATACAGGGGGTCGGAGGCTATAACATAATCGGCCTCATCATCTCTCGCGAGCTCGTCCTCTCCACTCCCCCAACTTGCCTCCCCCACACTGTGAAAACCCCCATCCACTCACCGCACCTCTGAGGCATCGACTTTCCCGTTTCCAACCACAACAGCATGAAGATAGGTATTGCATACGAGGCGGAGCAATAGGCGACCGCCCACGCAGAGGATGCCTCTACGGTAGTGGCCTTCGTGGTGGGTGAGGCTTCACCGGGCACCCAAGCCGCTCGTCTCCTCTGCTTGTCGGATTCTTCAACCTCGGTCGAAATGGGCATCCTAGCCGTCACGACGGGTGAGGCTTCACCGGGCACCCATGCCGCTCGTCTCCTCTGCTTGTCTGGTTCTTCGACCTCGGTCGAAACGGGCGTCCTGGCCGTCGAGCAGAAGGTGGATACCAACGTTGTTTATCCCGCCGAAGATGTGCACGGCGTTGCAGGCCACCACGGCGAGGTCTTCCTAGGCCCGATGCTGGACGCGAACCTCGACCCCTTCGATGATTTCGGCCCAAACGTTCAGTTCCAGGAGGATGTTGAGGGTGATGACGAGGAGGTACTTCTCTTTTACCGAAACTGTCCCAACCCTCTTTGTGTCATATTGCTGTTCACATGGTTTGCACGAGCCTGGTTCTTGATTGATTTGATATCCTACCTTGTTCTTGTAGATGTAATTGATTCTACGATTCGTAAGATCAGATTCTAGTTTAATTTCGACTAATCTGCCATGTAGTCATATAATCAATTTATGTGTTCATACTTAGTGGACTTGCAATTGTTGTGGCTAATGTTCATGGTTGTTCATAGGGTTTCTCATGATTTATTACGATTTCTTCTGCCATTTACTTGTTCTACACATTTAATTTTAGGGTTTCTAAGGTTTGATTATGTTAGTGGAGTATTTATTCGATCTGTCATAAAAACTTGATTATGTAGTACTTAATAATTCATAGGAGTATTCTGATGACATGGACAACAACAAGGTGCGCAGGGACCGGAAAAGCCGCTATGTTCTCAAGCGGCTGAAGGGTGGTGAAATTCGTTTCTGCATACGCGCGGGGAGCTATTTTGCCCATTATGTGGCAAATTTCTCTAGAAGGACATCCACAGCCTGATCCAACATGCGATGGGTGTAGGCCTAAGTACATAGGGGGAAACACCGCCCTGCAACCAAGGCCAAGTACGCATCATATGGCCTCTTCCTCCAGAATTACGTCTTGCCTAGCTTGCTCCACGTCAACGCCCCTGCTGCTGGCCCTCATGCTCCTGGTCATGTTTAAAGTTCATATGTGTAATCTTAATCCCTTTGGAAGTTCAGCATTAAACTCTACTAGTACAACCGTGGTGGTCTTGTGATGTAGTACTCTTTTGATGCATTTGTGATGTAGTAGTACTTTTTTTGAAATGATATAGTACTATCTAAGAAAAGTACTCCCTCCGATTCACATTCATTTCACATCAAGAAATATGGATCAGAGCGAGGGAGTAAATTAAACATGGCATCTCGTGCATGAAGCTTGACATATCGATCAGGTTGGCTAGAATAGCAATACAATGTTGCTCATTAGGCAAATGCATGCCATGTACGATAGTATACATCCAGTAAAGAAGTCTATACTGACATAAAAAAACTACTTTGGGGATGAGAGTCAATTGGGGCATCTACAATATAGAAAATCTTGCTCGTAGATGATTTTGGCTAAGAGGGTTTTACTCACATTACACGTGCCACTTTCCTTGTCTGCAAAACAAGTTCCAATAAAGGGAGAGGAAAGAAGAGGGTATTGTGGGCGAGATTGAACACCTTTTTTATGTGTTAATCTGAGGCCTCGTTTAGATGAGGATTTCGACTTATGCCTAACAGCTCAACACATCCACAAATAACTCTGCTTGCGCACACCACCGTTCATTAAAAATAACAATATTAGCTCGCAAGATTAAGAACAAAGTGAATTTAAGTAACTTGGTAAGCTTTTCAAGCAATATATTCAGAGAAAGAGCACACATGTTCGGCTCAAAATAATCATAAGAGAAGAACAATAAATCTAAGACACCACATGGATTCATACCTTGAGTCGACGCTGGCTCGTAGAAGGGCGGCCGCGCCTCGAGGATGCCGGGGACGTCTCCACCTCGGTCTCACTTGTGACTGCTTATCGGCGGGTGGTGCGCCGCGCCATGTAGAAGATCTATCAAGAGATGAGAGCCCGATGACGCTACCGACGCCTCAACCTTGATAGCACCGACTTGTTGCTCCGCACCGAGATGCGCCACGTGCAAGATTTAGCGGATGCACTAATTTTAGAGATATGTCATGATCATTGTAACAAATTTCAACGTGATGATGATTTGATCTTGTACTCGGCCTTGAACATAAGAACTAGTACAATCTCACCTTTTTTTTAATCATTATCCTTTGCGAGATTTAGCGGTTGCGCCAAATTCAGAGAAATATCATGATCATGGTAACACAATTTTCAATATAATGATGATTTGATGTTGCACTCGACCTTGAACATAAGTACTAGTACGGTCTCACAAATTTGTATCATTATACTTTGCAAGTTTTAGTGGATGCGCCCATTTTCAGAGGTAGATCATGATCATGGTAAGTTGGTAACAAATTTTCAACGTGATGATGATTTGATTTTGCACTCGGCCTTGAACAGAGGTACTAGTACGGTCTCATAATTTTTTATCATTATACTTGGACGGTGGCCAAATTCAAAATCTCATAGCGGCAAAACTTCCCGCCCACAAAATACAAAAATTTCACACGCTTCCAAATTCCCATTCTACCCCTGTGGAGATGGCAGCAAAGTCGGTTGGTGGGGGGGTCTGCCCGTCATTTTTTGGATCACCACCTCCCTAGCCCGGAAACCCTCCCAAAAAAATTCATTTCCCTCAGACCACCCACCGGAACTTCCCAAGTCCCTCTCTCCCACCTCCACGACCACCGCACCGGAACATCCCCGCCGGACTTCCCTGGCCTACCCGAGCCCTCGCGATCCTCGTCATCCGGCTGCCTGCCGGAGCCGCTTCATCGACGCCGTCATCAACCGGACCGGATCATCCCCGCCGAACCTCGAAACCATATGCTCATCCAGCAGTCTACCGCAGTCGCTTCAGCTGCGGTATCGTCCACCCCGCCGGAGCCGCTTCGCCGGATCCGTCGTCCACCGCATCGGATCTTGCTCACCGACACCGCTGTGCATGAACCGGATCTGCTTCACCGGCGCAGTGCATGATCTAAACTCTTCTACTGTCGCTTTTCTATTGCTTGCCTGCAAGTTCTTGTTTAATCTTGGGGGAACCTGTTTGTGCTAACGACGCGCCGTTACGTCTTTGCAGATTAGATGAGTAACCATGAAGTGTAATGGCCGTCTCTCCAACCCCAAGTAGCACATGTAGCGTACTTCATCACCGGATCTATCAACCCCAGGAAGATCTGCTGTGACTCCCACAGAGTGCTTCTCCTAATGTAAGTCCCTTGTTTTAGCGCCATGTTCTGGGTTCAGATGCTTGTTTGTCTGAAGCTCTTTTAGTTCATTCCTAGCTATGACCGTAACACGTTGCTATTTTCTACTTCATTGCTAACTTTAAGCGATTGAACATTTTGGTTTGCATTCCCTGCTCTGTAGATGTAGCCATCATAACTTCTATCTTGCTCAGTCGTTGTTACAAAAATTATACTGTAGGTATTATAGTAACATCCTGCTATTATTTAGTTCATGGCCAATTTTAAGTAATTGCACATGTTGGTTCGCATTCCCTGCTCTATAGCTTTTGGCATCGTAACTTCTATATTTGGTTTACATTCCCTGCTCTGTAGATCTAGCCATCATAACTTTATCTTGCTCAGTCGTTGTTACAAAAATTATGGCCTGCTACTATGTTGTTTGTGCCAATTTTTTACTCCATGAACATGTTGGCTTGCATTCCCTGTACTACAGGTGATGCCATTGTTTTGTATCTAGTTCATTGTAAGCTAACAAAGTAAGGACTTAGTTTGGCATGCTATCACTCTGCTATCTAGCCTGTAGTACAAATAAACTTGTCATACTACTAGATAATAATTTTGCGTGCCATCTTGTTCTTCAAAAGCTGCATTATTGACTTGTTTCTCTGACTTGGCATGACGCTCACATATGGAAAGCTGAACATATTGGTTTGCATTCCCTCTTATACAAGTTCACAGGTGATCCCACTATATTCTGTATCTGGTCCATCCTAAGCTCCAGCATTAACTATCCTCCATGTGTTGCTCATTACAAGTTTATATCCCGAAACATCTTGATTTGCATCCCCTTCACTATAAGTTCAGGAGTATTATTTAGTTCACGGCCAAAATGAAGTAATTGCACTTGGCACATGTTGGTTCACATTCCCTCCTCTTTAGCTTTTGCCATCGTAACTTCTATTTTTGGTTTACATTCCCTGCTCTGTAGATGTAGCCATCATAACTTCATCTTGCTCAGTCGTTGTTACAAAATTTATAGCCTGCTACTATGTTGTTCATGCCAATTTTGTACTCCCTGAACATGTTGGTTTGCATGGGACTCGACAGTAGTAAGTCTGCTGTTTCATTCTAACATGCTCTGTTATATTGGCTGTTGGTATGCGGCATGCACTCTTTGTTTGCTTATTGTGCGCATTACAATGATCTTGTTATAACGACGAAATGATGAGTTCCAAATTCTTTGCCAAACAATATTGTAGTGTCTTTGCCTTTCCATTGTTGCTGTCTTAACTTGTAATGTCTTTGTTTCAGATATAGGTGCTGCATGGACAACTTAAAAGATTGCCGGATCGCTTCATTGTATTGCTAGGTTTAATTACCATTCAATTTCTCTGGGTTCTGTAATATTTTTTTCAATGCCTTGCAGCTGATGTAATATTTAGTTAGTTTTTATAGTTCTTTCGCGCATTTTTTCTTTGGTCCTTGTGGTAAGTGAGGCTATCCGACAGAAATCAATGCTGCGTAAATATTCTCAGTATCTAAATCACGAATTCCCATCCCTTAAACGGCCCAATTAAGCGAAATCACATATGTGCCTGCCCGCAAAATCCTAAAGCGCATATTATGCCGGCATATAAACAGCAACTAAACGGGCTGGCCCACTTACTTCTTGGGCCAGCCCATTTGATTTACGGTGGACCCCACACACTAATTGGGCTGGCCCACTTGCTTTAAGGTGGACCCCACCAACTACTGGGCCGGCCCACTAATTAGTTGGGCCAGCCCATTTGCTTTTTTGTGGACCCCACATAATAAATGGGCCGGCCCTTTAAGAGGAAAGTGGGACCCACCTGTGTTTTGGCCCGGCCCACTATCTTGTTGGGCCGGCCCACTTGCTATATGGTGGACCCCACATACTAGTTGGGCCGGCCCTTTAACAGGAAAGTGGGACCCACATGTGTTTTTGGCCGGCCCACTATCTTGTTGGGCCGGCCCACTTGCTATATGGTGGTCCCACATACTAAATGGGCCGGCCCTTTAAGAGGAAAGTGGGACCCACCTGTGTTTTTGGCCCCACTATCTTGTTGGGCCGGCCCACTGCTATATGGTGGACCCCACATACTAATTGGGCCGGCCCTTTACCAGGAAAGTGGGACCCACGTGTTTTGGCCCGGCCCTATCTTGTTGGGCCACCCACTTGCTATATGGTGGACCCCACATACTAAATGGGCTGGCCCTTTAACAGAAAGTGGGACCCACTGTGTTTTGGCCGGCCCACTATTTTGTTGGGCGGCCCACTTGCTGTATGGTGGACCCCACAAACGAAATGGGCCGACCCTTTGGAAAGTGGGACCCACTGTGTTTTTGGCCCGGCCCACTAGCTTGTTGGGCCGGCCCACTTGCTATACGGTGGACCCCACACTAAATGGGCCGGCCCTTTAACAGGAAAGTGGGACCCACTGTGTTTTTGGCCGGTCCACTTGCTTCTTGGGCCGGCCCATTGCTGTAAGGTGGACCCCACATGTTAAATGGGCCGGCCCATTTAAGTTTTGACCAGTCAACCTTAGAGGTTAGGCCCGGCCCACGTAACTAATGGACCAGCCCAGCTATATAGTTGACCGGTCAAACTATGTCATCTGGCCCGGCCCGCTTAAGACGTGGCAGGCCTCGTGTGGGCCTACCATCTACCACGGGGTTTCAGCCGGTTAACGCCGTTAACTGGCAGTTAACGGCGTCTGCCACGTGTCAGTTTGCATGACGTCAGCAGTCAACGGGCTCCCGAAAACACTTCCGCAACGGTCCGATTTTCCGTGGCGGAAGGGCGCCCAAGCGCGACGGACCGAAAAAATCGTCGTTGGACTTTGCCTGACGCAGTTTCGACAACGGAACCCATATCGTCGGGTTAGGCCCATAGGCGACGAAAAATACCCCTTAGCGGACGATTTTGAGACGTTGTCTATCAGAACTTTTCTTGTAGTGCATATTGTTAGAGAAGAACATTGGGCCGCTAACCAAAGCCATGTTTACATGGTGGAAGTTTCAGCATGGACATTAAAACCTCAAAAATCTCTTATGAGAAATTTATGTTGCCAAAAGCTTTAAGCTTAAAGAGGAGTCCATTTGTCTGTTGTCCATGTTGTCCCGGTATGGATGTCTAAGTTGAGAATAATCAAAAGCGAGAAATCCAATGCGAACTTTCTCCTTAGACCTTTGTACAGGTGGCATGGAGGTACCCCTTTGTGAAACTTGGTTGAAACATATGTAATGCGATGATAATCCATGGAAATCCGAGCTAATTAGGACAAGGTGCGGGCACTATTAGTATTCGATGCATGAGGCTTGCAACTTATAGGAAGTTTTATACATAACCTATATTACTTATTGCTACCGTTGACACAATTGCCTCTCTTAAAATTTTATATCTCTATGTTTTCAAAATAAAAAGCTCTAGCACATGTTTAATCTCTGCTTCCCTCTGCGAAGGGTCATTCTTTTACTTTTATGTTGAGTCTTCATCTTCTAAGTTATTGATGGCGTGTAACTCACACGTTCGTTGGGAACCCCAAGAGGAAGGTATGATGCGCACAGTAGCAAGTTTTCCCTCAGAAAGAAACCAAGGTTTAATCGAACCAGGAGGAGCCAAGAAGCACGTTGAAGGTTGATGGTCGCGAAATGTGATGCGGCGCAACACCAGGGATTCGGCGCCAACTAGAATCTGCACAACAAAACCAAAGTACTTTGCCCCAACGAAACAGTGAGGTTGTCAATCTCACCGGCTTGCTGTAACAAAGGGTTAAACGTATCGAGTGGAAGATGTTTGCAAAGAAAACAGTAAAACAAGTAGATTGTATGCTATGTAAAGAATAGGACCGGGGTCCACAGTTCACTAGAGGTGTCTCTCCCATAAGATAAAGCATGTTGGGTGAACAAATTACAGTCGGGCAATTGACAAATAGAGAAAGGCATAACAATGCATATACATGACATGATAAATATAGTGAGATTTAATTGGGCATTACGACAAAGAACATAGACCGCCATCCAACTGCATCTATGCCTAAAAAGTCCACCTTCAGGTTATCATCCGAACCCCCTCCAGTATTAAGTTGCAAAGCAACAGACAATTGCATTAAGTATGGTGTGTAATGTAATCAACAACTACATCCTTAGACATAGCATCAATGTTTTATCCCTAGTGGCAACAGCACATCCACAACCTTAGAACTTTCTGTCACTGTCCCAGATTCAATGGAGGCATGAACCCACTATCGAGCATAAATACTCCCTCTTGGAGTTAAGAGTAAAAACTTGGCCAGAGCCTCTACTAATAACGGAGAGCATGCAAGATCATAAACAACACATGAACAATAGATTGATAATCACCATAATCATAGTACTCTCTATCCATCGGATCCCGACAAACACAACATATAGTATTACAGATAGATGATCTTGATCATGTTAGGCAGCTCACAAGATCCAACAATGAAGCACAACAAGGAGAAGACGACCATCTAGCTACTGCTATGGACCCATGGTCCAGGGTGAACTACTCACTCATCGCTCCGGAGGCGACCATGGCGGTGTAGAGTCCTCCGGGAGATGAATCCCCTCTCCGGCAGGGTGCCGGAGGCGATCTCCTGAATCCCCGAGATGGGATTCGCGGCGGCGGCGTCTCGAAGGTTTTCCGTATCGTGGCTCCCGGTACTGGGGGTTTCGCGACGGAAGCTTTAAGTAGGCGGAGGGTCAGCGCGGGGGGGGGCCCAGGGAGGTAGGTCGGCGCGGCCAGGCCTGGCCGCGCCGGCCTCCCTCCTGGCCGCCTCGTGGCCCCACTTCGTTAGGTCTTCGGTCTTCGGAAGCTTCGTGCAAAAATAGGACCCTGGGCGAAAGTTTCGTCCAATTCCGAGAATATTTCTTTACTAGGATTTCTGAAACCAAAAAAAACAGCAACTGGCTCTTCGGCATCTTGTTAATAGGTTAGTTCCAGAAAATGCATAAATATGACATATAATGTGCATAAAACATGTAGGTATCATCAATAAAGTGGCATGGAACATAAGAAATTATCGATACGTTGGAGACGTATCAGCATCCCCAAGCTTAGTTCTGCTCGTCCCGAGCAGGTAAAACGATAACAAAGATAATTTCTGAAGTGACATGCCATCATAATCTTGATCATACTATTTGTAAACATATGTAATGAATGCAGCGATCAAAACAAAAGTAATGACATGAGTAAACAACTGAATCATAAAGCAAAGACTTTTCATGAATAGTACTTTCAAGACAAGCATCAATAAGTCTTGCATAAGAGTTAACTCATAAAGCAATAAATCAAAGTAAAGGTGTTGAAGCAACACAAAGGAAGATTAAGTTTCAGCGGTTGCTTTCAACTTGTAACATGTATATCTCATGGATATTGTCAACATAAAGTAATATAACAAGTGCAATATGCAAGTATGTAGGAATCAATGCACAGTTCACACAAGTGTTTGCTTCTTAAGGTGGAAGGAGATAGGTAAACTGACTCAATAATAAAAGTAAAAGAATGGTCCTTCAAGAGGAAAGCATCGATTGCTGTATTTGTGCTAGAGCTTTTATTTTGAAAACATGAAACAATTTTGTCAACGGTAGTAATAAAGCATATGAGTTATGAAAATTATATCTTACAAGTTGCAAGCCTCACGCATAGTATACTAATAGTGCCCGCACCTCGTCCTACTTAACTTGGACTACCGGATCTTCGCATGCCATGTTTCAACCAAGTGTCACAAAGGGGTACCTCCATGCCGCCTGTACAAAGGTCCAAGGAGAATGCTCGCATTTCGGATTTCTCGCTTTTGATTATTCTCAACTTAGACATCCATACCGGGACAACATGGACAACAGATAATGGACTCCTCTTTAATGCATAAGCATGTAGCAAAGTTATTATTCTCATATGAGATTGAGGATATATGTCCAAAACTGAAACTTCCACCATGATTCATGGCTTTAGTTAGCGGCCCAATGTTCTTCTCTAACAATTTTGCATGCTCCAACCACTAAAATGATAGACCTTCAGACAAGACGGACATGCATAGCAACTCACATGATATTCAACAATAGTTGATGGCGTTCCCCAGAAGCATGGTTATCGCACAACAGGCAACTTAATAAAATATAAAGTGCATAAGTACATATTCAATACTACGATAGTTTTTAAGGCTATTTTGTCCCATGAGCTATATATTGCAAAGGTGAATGATGGAATTTTAAAGGTAGCACTCAAGCAATTTACTTTGGAATGGCGGAGAAATACCATGTAGTAGGTAGGTATGGTGGACACAAATGGCATAGTAGTTGGCTCAAGGATTTTGGATGCATGATAAGTATTCCCTCTCGATACAAGGTTTAGGCTAGCAAGGTTATTTGAAGCAAACTCAAGGATGAACAAGTGCAGCAAAACTCACATAAAAGACACATTGTAAACATTATAAGACTCTACACTGTCTTCCTTGTTGTTCAAAACTCAATACTAGATATTATCTAGACCTTAGAGAAACCAAATATGCAAATCAAATTTAAGCAAGCTCTATGTATTTCTTCATTAATGGGTGCAAAGCATATGATGCAAGAGCTTAAACATGAGCACAACAATTGCCAAGTATCACATTATCCAAGACATTTTAGAATTACTACATGTAGCATTTTCCAATTCCAACCATATAACAATTTAACGAAGAAGAAACTTCGCCTTGAACATTATGAGTAAAGCCTAAGGACACATGTGTCCATATGCAACAGCGGAGCGTGTCTCTCTCCCACAAAGTGAATGCTAGGATCCATCTTATTCAAACAAAAACAAAAACGAAAACAAACCGACGCTCCAAGTAAAGAACACAAGATGTGATTGAATAAAAATATAGTTTCAGGGGAGGAACCTGATGATGTTGTCGATGAAGAAGGGGATGCCTTGGGCATCCCCAAGCTTAGACGCTTGAGTCTTCTTAAAATATGCAGGGGTGAACCACGGGGGCATCCCCAAGCTTAGAGCTTTCACTCCTCTTGATCATAGTATATCATTCTCCTCTCTTGACCCTTGAAAACTTCCTTCACACCAAACTTCAAGCAAACTCATTAGAGGGTTAGTGCATCATTAATAATTCACACATTCAGAGGTGACACAATCATTCTTTTCACTTCTGGACATTGCATAATGCTACTGGACATTAATGGATCAAAGAAATAAATCCAACATAGCAAAAGAGGCAATACGAAATAAAAGGCAGAATCTGTCAAAAACAGAACAGTCCGTAAAGACGAATTTAGAAATGGCACCAGACTTGCTCAAATGGAAAAACTCAAAACAAATGAAAGTTGCGTACATATCTGAGGATCACGCTCGTAAATTGGCAGATTTTTTCGAATTTTCTACAGAGAATTGTGCCCAGATTCGTGACAGACAGCAATGCTGTTTCTGCGCAGCGATCCCAAATATAACATCAACTTTGACATAGAAACTTTACTTGGCACAAAAACATGATAAGGAGAGGTTGCTACAGTAGTAAAAAACTTCCAAGAATCAACAAAACAAAAAATTGATGTAGGTAAAAACATGGGTTGTCTCCCATAAGCGCTTTTCTTTAACGCCTTTCAGCTAGGCGCAGAAAGTGCAAATCAAGTATTATCGAGAGTAGAAGCATCAACATCATTACCTTGGGAGCTGGGAGTTTTCTCAACAATGCATTGTATCTGGTCTATATAAGTAACTCCTCTCTCATTGCTCCTAGGCTTACTATTCTCATCAAACAAATTTTCAGGAACAAGCCAAGCATAGTTATTTTCTAATGCATCATTCATAGCTAGGAGTTTACATGGTATTGGTGCTTTGATTTCCCCACCATCATTAATGTTATTAGTGTACATTATTCTATCCATGTCCATTTTTTCAAGGAGACCAATAAAATTGGTATGAGAACCTAGCATATTAAACTTAGCAAAAACCTTTCTAGCCTCTCTTGCTAGACCACCAAATTCTCTAAGAAGGGTTTCTAAAACAAAATCTTTCTTTTCCCCTTCTTCCATATCGCCAAGTGTAAGAAACATGTGTTGGATTATAGGATTGAGATTAACAAATTTAGTTTCCAACATGCGAACTAAAGCAGCAGCAGCAATTTCATAGGTAGGTGCAAGTTCTACCAAGTGTCTATCTTCAAAATCTTCAGTGATACTAACATGATTGAAAAATTCTTCTATATTATTTCTCCCAACTATGGACCCACGTCCTACCGGTATGTCTTTTGTGGTGAAATTAAAAGGAAACATGATGCAATAAGCAAAAAGTAAACTAGACAAATAAAGTAAAGACAGGTAACTAATTTTTTTGTATTTTTGATATAGAGAGCAAACAAAGTAGTAAATAAAATAAAGCAAGACAAAAACAAAGTAAATAGATTGAGAAGTGGAGACTCCCCTTGCAGCGTGTCTTGATCTCCCCGGCAACGGCGCCAGAAAAAGAGCTTGATGGCGTGTAACTCACACGTTCGTTGGGAACCCCAAGAGGAAGGTATGATGCGCACAGTAGCAAGTTTTCCCTCAGAAAGAAACCAAGGTTTAATCGAACCAGGAGGAGCCAAGAAGCACGTTGAAGGTTGATGGTCGCGAAATGTGATGCGGCGCAACACCAGGGATTCCGGCGGAATCTGCACAACAAAACCAAAGTACTTTGCCCCAACGAAATAGTGAGGTTGTCAATCTCACCGGCTTGCTGTAACAAAGGGTTAAACGTATCGAGTGGAAGATGTTTGCAAAGAAAACAGTAAAACAAGTAGATTGTATGCTATGTAAAGAATAGGACCGGGGTCCACAGTTCACTAGAGGTGTCTCTCCCATAAGATAAAGCATGTTGGGTGAACAAATTACAGTCGGGCAATTGACAAATAGAGAAAGGCATAACAATGCATATACATGACATGATAAATATAGTGAGATTTAATTGGGCATTACGACAAAGAACATAGACCGCCATCCAACTGCATCTATGCCTAAAAAGTCCACCTTCAGGTTATCATCCGAACCCCCTCCAGTATTAAGTTGCAAAGCAACAGACAATTGCATTAAGTATGGTGCGTAATGTAATCAACAACTACATCCTTAGACATAGCATCAATGTTTTATCCCTAGTGGCAACAGCACATCCACAACCTTAGAACTTTCTGTCACTGTCCCAGATTCAATGGAGGCATGAACCCACTATCGAGCATAAATACTCCCTCTTGGAGTTAAGAGTAAAAACTTGGCCAGAGCCTCTACTAATAACGGAGAGCATGCAAGATCATAAACAACACATGAACAATAGATTGATAATCACCATAATCATAGTACTCTCTATCCATCGGATCCCGACAAACACAACATATAGTATTACAGATAGATGATCTTGATCATGTTAGGCAGCTCACAAGATCCAACAATGAAGCACAACAAGGAGAAGACGACCATCTAGCTACTGCTATGGACCCATGGTCCAGGGGTGAACTACTCACTCATCGCTCCGGAGGCGACCATGGCGGTGTAGAGTCCTCCGGGAGATGAATCCCCTCTCCGGCAGGGTGCCGGAGATCTCCTGAATCCCCGAGATGGGATTCGCGGCGGCGCGTCTCGAAAGGTTTTCCGTATCGTGGCTCCCGTGGGGTTTCGCGAGGCTTTAAGTAGGCGGAGGGTCAACGCGGGGGCCACACGAGGGGCCCAGGAGGTAGGTCGGCGCGGCCGGGGCTGGGCCGCCGGCCTCCCTCTGGCCGCCTCGTGGCCCCACTTCGTTAGGTCTTCGGTCTTCTGGAAGCTTCGTGCAAAAATAGGACCCTGGGCGAAAGTTTCGTCCAATTCCGAGAATATTTCTTTACTAGGATTTCTGAAACCAAAAACAGCGAAAACAGCAATGGCTCTTGGCATCTTGTTAATAGGTTAGTTCCAGAAAATGCATAAATATGACATATAATGTGCATAAAACATGTAGGTATCATCAATAAAGTGGCATGGAACATAAGAAATTATCGATACGTTGGAGACGTATCAGTTATATGCACCGTCTTATGAGAGCATAGTTGTCATTCTTAGTTCTATGTGCATGGTCCCAAAATTATTATTGATTGAATCATGAATGTGTTATTACTTGTTCTTAAATTATTTGTATCTAGTCATCCTTTGAACTTTGAAGGTGCATGTCACCTCAAAAATTATTCTTTTTATCACTTACCTACTCGAGGACGAGCAGGAGTTAAGCTTGGGGATGTTGATACGTCGCAAACGTATCTATAATTTTTGATTGTTTCATGCTAATATTATGCCTTTGGCACTTGTTTTTATATTAAGTTTATGATTTATTTGGACTAACCTATTAATAGTTGCAAAAGTGCACAATGTTCTTGTTTTACACTTTGATGTGTAGGAATTATCAAGAATATAAGAGGAAACCTTGTTGGAGTCGAATTGGAACTTTGCTGAAATCTGTCCCAGAACTGTTTTCGGAGATTGTCTGTTTGACCCTCGAAGATGACCTCCAACGGAGTTGGGCCTGAAGAGGAAGTTGTAGATAATTTTCTGCTGAACGTTCTAGAGTTAAAATTCGGCCCAATCGGAGTCCGTATGCGGCCTAGAGATCCATTTTACTTAAGCCCTATATGGGATGACGGAAATCCGAGAGTCTATAAAGGAGGAAACCCTAACTCGTGGAGGACTCTGATGACCCACAAGTATAGGGGATCGCAACAGTCTTCGAGGGAAGTATTACCCAATTTATTGATTCGACACAAGGGAGACAAAGAATACTTGTAAGCCTTGACAGCGGAGTTGTCAATTCAGCTGCACCTGGAAACAGACTTGCTCGCAAGAGTTTATCAGTAGCAACAGTTTTATAGCAGTAGGAATAGTGAAATAACAGCAGCGGTGAAATAAAGACAGCAGTAGTGATTATAGTAAACAGCAGGATTAAAATACTGTAGGCACAGGGACGGATGAACGGGCGTTGCATGGATGAGAGAATTCATATAACAATCATGGTAGGGCATTTGCAGGTAATAATAAAGCGGTATCCAAGTACTAATCAATCAATAGGCATGTGTTCCATATATAGTCGTACGTGCTCGCAATGAGAAACTTGCACAACATCTTTTGTCCTACCAGCCGGTGGCAGCCGGGCCTCTAGGGAAACTACTGGAAATTAAGGTACTCCTTTTAATAGAGTACCGGAGCAAAGCATTAACACTCCGTGAACACATGTGATCCTCACATCACTACCATCCCCTCCGGTTGTCCCGATTTCTGTCACTTCGGGGCCATTGGTTCCGGACAGCGACATGTGTATACAACTTGCAGGTAAGACCATAAACAATGAATATCATGATGAAACAATAACATGTTCAGATCTGAGATCATGGCACTCGGGCCCTAGTGACAAGCATTAAGCATAACAAGTTGCAACAATATCATAAAAGTAACATCTACGGATACTAGGCACCATGCCCTAACAATCTTGTGACTATTACATGATCAATCTCATCCAATCCCTACCATCCCCTTCAGCCTACAGCGGGGGAATTACTCACACATGGATGGGGGAAACATGGCTGGTTGATGGAGAGGCGTTGGTGGTGATGGCGGCGATGATCTCCTCCAATTCCCCGTCCCGGCGGAGTGCCAGAACGGAGACTTCTGGCTCCCGAGACGGAGTTTCGCGATGTGGCGGCGTTCTGGAGGGTTTCTGGCGACTTCGACTTCTCCCCGTGCGTTTTTAGGTCGAGGGCGATAAGTAGTCCGAAGGAGGGCATCGGGGGCCAGCCGAGGCCGCCACACACTAGGGCCGCGCGGGCCCCTCCTGGGCCGCGCCGGCCTAGTGTGTGGGGCCCTCGTGCCCCCACCTGGCTTGCCCTTCTGGCTCCGCCAATATTCTGGGAAAATATGACCTTTTGCATAAATTCCGAGGATTTTCCTGAAAGTTGGATTTCTGCACAAAAACGAGACACCAGAGCAATTCTGCTGAAAACAGCGTTAGTCCGCGTTAGTTGTATCCAAAATACACAAATTAGAGGTGAAACAATAGCAAAAGTGTTCGGGAAAGTAGATATGTTTTGGACGTATCAACTCCCCCAAGCTTAGCTTATTGCTTGTCCTCAAGCAATTCAGTTAACAACTGAGTGCGATAAAAGAACTTTCACGAACACATTTGTTCATATGATGTAAATATTCTCATGATATGACAAGTGCTTAAGCAATTCATAATAAGGTACATGCAAATAAAGTCATCTAGTAACTGTGTCAATCATAAAAGAGATACCAACAAACTAATAACAAGCATCATGAAACACTTCAATAAGCAGGATTGCAATGTTCATAGAAGGATATGATAAAGTGGTATCTCGCTTGCCTGTATTTGTAGCAAAACATAAATGCCCAGGCACCTCTGAAGTTCATAGAAAGACTAGAAGTAAATTTGTCAAAGATAAAAGCATCAAAGTTATACCACAGCTGATCATATTTTGGGACAAGCATATTATACTAAGAATGACAGTCATGCTCTCAAGAAAGTGCTCAAAGAAAGGATGGTGACTCAACATAAAAGTAAAAGATTGACCCTTCGCAGAGGGAAGCAGGGATTAACATGTGCTAGAGCTTTTCATTTTTCAAAGACAGAAATAAAATTATTTTGAGAGGTGTTTGTTGTTGTCAACGAATGATAGTGGGTACTCTAACCACCTCGCCAACCAGACTCTCAAGAGCGGCTCCCATGAAGGACGTTATCTCTACCAGCAAGGTAGATCATCCCTCTTCTCTTTTGTTTACACATGTATTTTAGTTTCATTATGGATGACACTCCCCCAACCTTTGCTTACACAAGCCATGGCTAACCGAATCCTCGGGTGCCTTCCAACATTCACATACCATGGGGAAGTGTCTATTTGCAGGTTAAGTTGCTTACTGATGAATCAGAGCAAAACACGTGAAGAGAATTATTAATGAAGGTTGATTAATTGGGGCTGGGAACCCCGTTGCCAGCTCTTTTTGCAAAATTATTGGATAAGCGGATGTGCCACTAGTCCATTGGTGAAAGTCTGTCCGGAGTAAATGACAAGGTTGAAAGATAAAACACCACATATTTCCTCATGAGCTATAAAACATTAACACAAATTGAGAAGTAGTTTGAAGGTTTAAAGGTAGCACATGAGAATTTACTTGGAATGGTTTGAAATGCCATACATAGGTATTTATGGTGGACACTTTGGAACAACTTGGTTTTCAGGTGTTTGGAAGCACGAGCAGCATTCCCGCTCAGTACAAGTGGAGGCTAGCAATAGACTGGGAAGCGACAATCAAGAGAGCAATAACTGTCATAATCATGCTTGCGACAAAATAAAATTAACGGAGGCATAAAAGTGATACAAGAACTCTGAAGCAAAGTAGATCAGCGAGGCTTAATTGACTTTTGTTTAGTCATATGCATGCGTGAGCATGTGCCAAGTCGATTCAAGTGAATTATTCAGAGGAGGATACCACAATGTCATACCGATCTATGAATAAAACAATGCAAGCAAATATTCATGACATGCTACTCATTATTAATAGATTGGAACTAATCATGAGAGATCATAAGCTACTAGACTTTCATTAAATGACATATACCTCACATGAACCAACTAAGCATGCTCACATGGATGAGTATATGTACAAAAATGAAAACAAATAGAGTTCATACCAGCCTCTCACCACAGTCAAATTGCCGTAGATCGTCATTATTGCCTTTCACTTGTGCAGCTTGAATAATAATATGGAATGAAACCAAGCTCCAACCACCGGAGACCTCTGAACTCCCTAATGAACTTTACAAAACCAAAGAAGAACAACAAATATTTTTGGTGTTTTCGGGTTAGAAACAAGAACAAAAGGAAACAAGAAAACAAAGCAAAATCTTTTTGGGTTTTCTCATAGCAAACCAACGATAGCAAATAAAGTAAACTAAGAGCAAAGAACCAAATAAACAAATGGTGAAGAGAAACAACAGAAATATTTTTGGTCTTTTTGTGTTTTAGGAAAGAAACAAAGCGAAAACAAAAGAATGCAAACTAACAGAAACACAGAAAAGCAGGATGACAGAAATCTGCCAAAACCTGACAGCAGTACAGAAATCGAAATTAACAAAAATCTTCCATTGCTCAGCTCAAAAAGTGTTCAACTAATGAAAGTTAGATAACAACCTGGGGCACATGCTCAAAAATTGGAAACTCAAAATAACGTTCTGGCTGTGCGTACGAATTTTTTTGGTAACAGCCCAGAATCTGTTTTTGGACAGCACTTCCCCAAATATCATCTCCTTCTCATTAGAAAACCACTCTAAGAACTAAACAAGTATGTACAAGTATCCAGCAACCATAATATGCAAAGAATGAGTGATGCCGGTATACCTCCCCCAAGCTTAGGCTTTTGGCCTAAGTGGAGTTCATTCCCACGGTCCCCATGAAGTGGTGTCTCCGTAATATGACGAAGAACGACCCGGTTCCAGGTATGTGCTGGAGGAAGCAACAGGGTATGTGACGGTGTAGTCGTAGGAGGGCTCAGCGTCCTCGGAGTCATGTTGCTGGTGGAAGCCTTGTATCTTCAGTTGCTCATCCACCTCCTCCTTAGAGCGCGACCATGGTTTCCTGTCAATACTGAACAAATCTGTTTGGGGCAAGAGGACTTCCCTCTCATCCCCGTCAGCAAATAACATTCTATAAACAATATTATCCATACTAGAGTCAATTGTAACAAATTGGTGACTCTTCATAGCAGCAATATCTAACTTAACAGGTGGTATTTCTACATCATTAGGGTCAAGAGGGAGATCTAGGCGTGCCAAAATACGCGATGCAATTATTCCCCCATAAATAGGCCCCTTGTTAGACAAACGGCGAGCAATAACAGAACCAAGATGATAAGGTGTCTCTCCAGTGAGTGCAGCAATTAAGAAAGCAAGATGATAACTAGAAATATTACTAGTATTCTCCCTACCAAGAATGCTAGTAGCAAGGTAATAAGCAAAATACTTAATGGCGGGGAGTTGGATGTTTCTTATCTTGCCACGCTGAATGGTGCGGCAATCGTCATTGGTGATTTCTCGATAGAGCTCCAGCAAAACCCTGGGGTTGTCCTCAATCTTCCTTGCTGTACCTGCAGGGGCAATATCCAATGCAGCACAAAAATCCTTCAACTTCATAGTAACAGGATTACCATAGATCTTGAATGCAACCGTCGGGTTGAAGTGCTTGTTGTTGAACTTGAAGCTCTCCACAAAGATTTTAGTAAGCATGTAGTATTGCTTCCTCTCATCCTCCATATAGGCGGTTAAACCCGCCTTTCTGACGAGAGTCAAGAAATCATCCAGCAACCCTGCATTGCTCAAAAATTCATAACATGGAAAAGATGAAGCATTAGGGTCTCCATTGTCCTCATCGAAGCTTGGTGCAATGACGTCCTCATTATAGGATCGTCTAATCCGAGTGGATGCCCTCGAGGGCCTCCCCGTGCTCGTCGTCTCTCCTTCGAACACCTCTCCAAAGTTGTAGTTGTTCATTTTCCTTCTCTGAAATTTTTCAACAATCATTATAAAATTTGATTTCAAGGTATATAATTGAGGGGAACTACTATAGGAACTTGCTAGAGTACTACACATGCATCAAAACTAATTTCTACCACTTAGAACAAGCATGCAAGCTCACTAAACATGTTATCTACAGCAGCAAAATATTCAAGATATACTCAACCAAACAAAATTCTAATTGGACAATCAAAGGAGTCACATACCAAGGAGCAAATGTGCCAAATTTCAGACAGAAATCTGGGCTGAGCAAAGAGATCGAGAAATCGCGAGTTCTTGAGCAGAAACGCGAGTGAGAGAAAGTGAGTACGAGTTTTTTCGGGAGAGAGAAGAGAATGAGTGAAAGAGATGATGGAGTGGGGCAAGGAGGGGCCCACACACCAGGGTGGCGCGCCCCCCTTGCTGGCCGCGCCGGCCTGTGGGGTGCCACCCTGGGGTGCCCCACTGGTCAGCCCCAGGTGCTCCCAGGTGCCTCTTCGAAAAATATGACTACCAGTATAATTTTTGTAAATTTTTGAGAACTTCGAAAAATGCACATTTCTGGGTGTTAAATTAATTATTACTGCGCAGGAAAATGATTTTCAAAATCTTAAACAACTAAAGCATATTGCAAAACAAAAGATGCTACAGCAAGTAAAATAAGTGGAGGGAGAGAGAAAGAAAGAAATGTTGTTTAGCTCTCTTATGTATTAAAATATACTTGTTAACAAGGTTGATCAAGTCTTGCCACCAAATAAATTTTATATGACATAAGAAGAAATAAACCTCAAATCAATCATGTTACCTTATATTGAATTGATATGGATCCAATCACAAGAGTTTGATATTCTTCTTTAGGCTCATATATAGGACAATCAATGGATCCCACCTTGATAGTTTTCACATTAAAAATTGTATTAACTCCATATACTTTATCAATCCTCTTGGGAAAATAGACAGTATGTTCCTTATCATCAACATTGAAAGTAACCTTGCCTTTATTGCAATCAATAACAGCCCCTGCAGTATTAAGAAAGGGTCTTCCAAGAATAATAGACATATTATCATCTTCAGGCATTTCCAACACAACAAAATCAGTTAATATCAAGCAATGCTGAGTAACTTGAACAGGAACATTTTCACATACACCAACAGGAATAGCAGTAGATTTATCAGCCATTTGCAAAGATATATCAGTTGGTATCAACTTATCTAAATCAAGTCTCTTATAAAGAGAAAAAGGCATTACACTAACTCCTGCTCCCAAATCACATAGAGCAGTTCTAACATAATTATTCTTGATGGAACAAGGAATAGTCGGTATACCTGGGTCTCCAAGCTTCTTTGGAACCTTACCATTAAAGGAGTAATTAGCGAGCATAGTGGAAATCTCCTCATTAGGAATTTTCCTTTTGTTAGAGACAATATCTTTCATATACTTTGAATAAGGAGGCAATTTAATAGCATCAGTCAAAGGGATTTGCAAAAATAAAGGTTTCATCCAATCACAAAATTTATTGTAATGTTCCTCCTCCTTTGATTTTAGTTTCTTAGCAGGAAAAGGCATTTGCTTTTGAACCCAAGGTTCTCTTTCATTACCATGTTTCTTTGTAATAAAATCTTCTTTAGTGTACTTTTTATTTTTATCATGCTTTTCAGGTTCTTTTTCAATTTCTTCTTTATCAGGAGTATCATTCTTATCATTATCTTCCTCATGTTCATTACCACTTTCAGTTTCAGCATCAGAAATAGAAATACTATTAGGATCATTAACAGGTTTAGAGGATTCTACAACAGTTTTATGTTTCTTCTTCTTTTTCTTAGAAGGACTACTAATTTCTTTAGTTCGTTGAGAATCTTGTTCAATTCTTTTGGGGTGCCCTTCAGGATATAGAGGATCCTGGGTAGAAACACCGCCTCTAGTTGTTACTTCATAAACTTGTTTCTCTTCATGATTATTTTTTAACAAGTCATTTTGCACTTTAGTAAGTTGATCAATTTGAGTTTGAATCATATTGAAATGTTTAACAAGCATCTTAACATCATTGGAGGTTCTCTCCACAATATCATGCAATCTACCAATAGCTTGAGAATTTTCCATTAGATGATTCTCTACTCTCATATTAAAATTATTTTGCTTAACAATATAATTATCAAATTCATCTAAACATTGATCAGGAGGTTTTGAATACGGAATATCTCCTCTATCAAAGCGTTGAAGAGAATGTACCTCGATTGTGGATGAAGGGGGAATTATCTTACATAGGTCTTCTATTGGAGGTAAATTCTTCACATCTTCAGATTTAATACCCTTCTCCATAAGAGATTTCTTGGCTTCCCTCATATCTTCATCATTTAATTCAATCATACCCCTCTTCTTCAATATAGGTGTCGGGGTTGGTTCAGGTGTAGACCAATCATCATGATTCTTGCTTATCTTAGCCAATAATTCTTCAGCTTCGTCCGGAGTTCTTTTCCTGAAAACACAATCAGCACAACTATCCAGGTATGCCCTAGACTCAATGGTTAGTCCACTATAAAATATATCAAGTAAATCATGCTTTTCCAAATCATGTCCAGGCCGAGCTCTAATAAGAGAGCAAAATCTTGCCCAAGCCTCAGGCAATTTCTCTCCATCTTCTTGATCAAAGCTATAAATTCTCTGCAGAGCCATATGTTGAGCACTAGCGGGAAAGTATTTCCGAAAGAAAACATCAAGCAAACAACTTGGACTATTAATAGAATCAGGAGGCAAATTATTATACCAAATCTTAGCATCATCCTTTAATGAGAATGGGAAAATCTTAGCAACAAAATAAGTACGCATCTTAACATCATCAGAAAACAAGCTACTTAAAGTAGAAAGCTCATTCATATGTTCTACAACACTCTCTTTTTCAGTACCACAAAAAGGTGTTTTCTCAACAATAGATATATGAGATAAATCAAGAGAAAAGTCATAATCTTTATCCTTAATGTTTATAGGAGATGTGGCAAATTTAGGATCAGGAGACAGTTTATATCTAACAGCATGTTGTGCAATAAGCTTTTTAAGGTTACTTGTACTAGTAGTAGCATTGCATTTATCAATAAAATCATCATCAAGTTCCACATAATCTTCATCAAGATCATCAATCTCAGGTGAATTAACAGGTGTAACAGTATTTTCATTAGGAGTTTCAGTAATTTCAATTTGTCTAGACCTAGCAATTGTAGCATCTAGAAAAGGACCTAATGAACCAGCATTATCAAGCACAGTAGAAGCATCATCAAAATTATCAGAGGAATTTTCAGATTCAGCAGAAATACCAACACGTGAAGTTTGTGGTGGTGAAATAAGTTGACTTATCACAGATGGTGAATCAAGAGCAGCGGAGGTACTCAATCAATAGGCATGTGTTCCATATATAGTCGTACGTGCTCGCAATGAGAAACTTGCACAACATCTTTTGTCCTACCAGCCGGTGGCAGCCGGGCCTCTAGGGAAACTACTAGAAATTAAGGTACTCCTTTTAATAGAGTACCGGAGCAAAGCATTAACACTCCGTGAACACATGTGATCCTCACATCACTACCATCCCCTCCGGTTGTCCCGATTTCTGTCACTTCGGGGCCATTGGTTCCGGACAGCGACATGTGTATACAACTTGCAGGTAAGACCATAAACAATGAATATCATGATGAAACAATAACATGTTCAGATCTGAGATCATGGCACTCGGGCCCTAGTGACAAGCATTAAGCATAACAAGTTGCAACAATATCATAAAAGTAACATCTACGGATACTAGGCACCATGCCCTAACAATCTTGTGACTATTACATGATCAATCTCATCCAATCCCTACCATCCCCTTCAGCCTACAGCGGGGGAATTACTCACACATGGATGGGGGAAACATGGCTGGTTGATGGAGAGGCGTTGGTGGTGATGGCGGTGATGATCTCCTCCAATTCCCCGTCCCGGCGGAGTGCCAGAACGGAGATCCCGAGACGGAGTTTCGCGATGTGGCGGCGTTCTGGAGGGTTTCGGCGACTTCGACTTCTCCCCGTGCGTTTTTAGGTCGAGGGCGATAAGTAGTCCGAAGGAGGGCGTCGGGGGCCAGCCAAGGCCGCCACACACTAGGGCCGCGTGGGCCCCTCCTGGGCCGCGCCGGCCTAGTGTGTGGGGCCCTCGTGCCCCCACCTGGCTTGCCCTTCTGGCTCCGCCAATATTCTGGAAAATAGGTCCTTCCATAAATTCCGAGGATTTTCCTGAAAGTTGGATTTCTGCACAAAAACGAGACACCAGAGCAATTCTGAAAACAGTGTTAGTCCGCGTTAGTTGTATCCAAAATACACAAATTAGAGGTGAAACAATAGCAAAAATGTTCGGGAAAGTAGATACGTTTTGGACGTATCAGACTCCTCCACCCACGAATTTCCAGCCACCAAAGCCACGTTTTTGCCTCCCCCATGGATCCCATCTCCATGGGGGAGGGCTCCCAAGAAGCCATGAAGGAGGGAGGCTAAGGGGCGGCGCTCCCCAAGCTTGCCGGCGGCGGGGAAAGGAGTTCCCCGCGCCGCCGGCGCCGCCGCCGCCCTGCGCCGCCGCGCTGCCCCTCTCCGACGTCTTCACCGCCATCTCCATCACCATCTCCTCCTTGTATTCAGTGGTTCATCCTCTCATAAACCTCTGTACCGTCCTATGTAAACATGGTGTTTGATGCTATAATATTTATCCTATGATCTATGTCATGTGTATGTAGTATATTTGTCTTTTGATTGCTTTGTTGAATGTCTATGGTTCATTAGAGTTGTATGTTGATATGGTACTGTCCTTTGGTGTCCATTATACTTGTGCGCGCATGGATCAACACCATAGGGTTAGTAGTATGTGCAAAGGAAGGGGGTAGTCCTGCCGGAGTGACAGAAACCTAAGGGCTCAAACCGGTTAGTTGCATGTATGGGAGTAAGAGGACCATAAACTTAAGGCTATGGTTGGGGAAACCTTAATGCATTGTTAGTATTTACGGATGTTTGCTAACAATCCAATCATATAGTACTTGTAATCCCAAGTAGTGGAGCGCTTGTATATTTAGCCTCTCCCACATTGAAAACTACATCAAAGACAATGAACTAAATGTCTTCACTAATTAATCTTGGACAAAGCCACCACAATTACCACCACTTTTCCACACTCATGGTACTGTTAGTATATGGTTACTTAGTGTACTTTATTGCTGCAGCACTAACATTTACTTTCATGTATTTATTATCTTGCAAAGCTATCTCTCATACCCGTATTGCTACTGTAGTTTTATTTCCTAGATGAAGCAAACGCTTAGTGCGCGTAGAGTTGTATCAGTGGTTGATAGAACTTGAGAGAGTACTTATCCTACCTTTAGCTCCTCGTTGGGTTCGACACTCTTACTTATCGAAAAGGCTACACGCGATCCCCTATACTTGTGGGTTATCAAGACCTTTTCTGGCGCCGTTGCCGGGGAGCCATAGCGTAGGTGAATATTTTCGTGTGCACTTGTTTGCTTTATCTCTAAGTAGTTTTACTTCCTGTACCTAGTTGTTCTCTATCTCTTGTATGGATAGGGAATGCGAATTACAAAAAAATTAGTTGTACTTCTTATATAAAAAAATAAAAAATGTTTTCAGAAAAGAAAAGTGATTGGAAAGATGAGTAATGGTGAAGTGGGGGTCGACCTTGAACACTTGTGTTCATGCCTGCGAAACCAAAACAATTCTTTCCATGGAAGCTTTTCATTAAAAACTTGTAAATAGTGTATATAGTGTACATATCCCGCTGTAAATAGAATGTATAGATAACCCCTAGTTTGTTATGCAAGTTTGTCACTATGCTGCCTAGAAAACAGATTTCCTGTGCTCCACTGTAGAAAATTTTAAAAATCACCAGAACGTGATCTTGATCTGAAATTTCTTGAGTGCATAGTAGTGCTTGCTATCTAACTTTCGTTAGTTCTGACTTTTCTGATTTGAGGTACGTAGACAGATCTAATAATTCAATCTTTACGGACTGATTCTGTTGAGACAGATTTCCTGTGCTGTGCTGCAAAAATTCGTGAAAAATCTCAGTATGGCATTTTGATCTGAATTTTTTTTGTGCATAGACCTGAGGTTATGATCTGTCTTTCATTAATCATGAGTTTTTCGATTTGAGCTACGTAACTATCTCATTGAGTGACATCTTTACAGAGTGTTCAGTTTTGACAGATTTCTATTCTCTTTGTTTAAATATTGTACTTAGGATTCAAAAGTTTCCTTCGTTTTCGACGTACGATTGAAATAATAAGAAACCTCAGTATTACAGTGGCTAAATATTTGATAGATTTTATAGAAATTAGGGATACTTGAACACTTGTGGATTTTATTTAATGAGTACTAACCTACTAATGAGTTTTGTGAAGCTTTATGTGGATGCAGTTTTTAAGTTCCAATCTCATGGAGATAGATGTACCGGTGTTTACGGTTCGAGAAACGCCAAATTGGGTTAAACCTATTAAGGAATTCCTGATTAGCGGCACCATGCCGGTTGACGAAACTGAATCAAGGAGGATCCAGAGAATATCCAAGGCATACACCATCATCAATGGGGAGACGTACAAAAGAAGTGTTACCGGTGTCCTCCAGAGATGTGTGGAACCGGAAGAGGGACGAGAAATGCTTGTGGAAGTGCACCAAGGAGAGTATGGGCACCATGCCTCATCAAGAGCGTTGGTGGCAAAAGTGTTCCGGCATGGGTTCTATTGGCCCACTGCTTTGGAGGATGCTGAGGACCTGGTTCGAAGATGCAATGGGTGCCAGAGGCAAGCAAAATCATACCCCAGCATCCGGTTTAAAAACTATACCGATAACTTGGCCCTTTACCGTATGGTGCCTGGATATGTATGGACCATTCAAAACCGCGAGAGGAAAAATGACTCATATCTTGGTGATGGTTGATAAATTCACTAAGTGGCTAGAGGTGAAGCCGATAGCAAAATGCGATGGGCATACAGCCGTGAAATTCTTGAAAGATGTGATCTTGCGGTATGGATACCCGCACAGCATCATTACAGATAACGGAACCAACTTTGCTCAAGGTGAGTTTAAGCGGTTCTGTGTAGACAACAACATCCGGTTGGATTTGTGCTCAGTGGCACACCCGCAAGGCAATGGCCAAGTTGAAAGGATTAATGCACTTGTGCTTTCCGATATCAAACCAAGGCTCATTGAACCACTGAAAAACACCGGGATGTTGGCTTGATGAATTACCATCAGTGCTATGGAGCATAAGAACAACACCGAACCGGTCTACCGGATATACGCCATTTTTCATGGTATACGGAGCAGAAGCGGTCATACCAACCGACATTCTCCATGATTCACCAAGGGTACAACTCTATACCGAAGAAGAGGTAAAAGAGGCCCGAGAAAATGATGTAGATTTGCTTGAAGAGCAAAGAGAAATGGCTCTGGCAAGGTCAACCATATACCAACAAAACCTCAGACGCTATCACAGCTGGAAGGTAAACACTACAAGAAAAGTTCTGATAGACAACGTCCCAAAATCGTCCACTAAGGGGTATTTTTCGTCGCCTATGGGCCTAACCCGACGATATGGGTTCTGTTGTCGAAACTGCGTCAGGCAAAGTCCTACGACGTTTTTTCGGTCCGTCGCGTTTGGGCGCCCTTCCGTCACGGAAAATCGGACCGTTGCGCATGTGTTTTCGGGAGCCCGTTGACTGCTGACGTCATGCAAACTGACACGTGGCAGATTAACGCAGTTAACGGCGTTAGCTGAAACCACGTGGTAGATGGTAGGCCCACACGAGGCCTGCCACGTCTTAAGCGGGCCGGCCCATTAAGTTTGCGGGCGGGCCAGCTGACTTAGTTTGACCGGTCAACTATATAGCTGGGCTGGTCCATTAAGTACGTGGGCCGGGCCTAACCTCTAAGGTTGACTGGTCAAAATTTAAATGGGCCGACCCACTAAGCATGTGGGCCGGGCCGGATGCACTCCTTTGACCGGTCAACAGGCAAAAGGGCCGGCCCACAAGGCATGCGGGGCCCACATTCCTGTTATCGGGACGGCCCATTTAACAAGTGGGGTCGACCTTAAAGCAACTGGGCCGGCCCAATTAGCATGTGGGACCCACTTTGCTGTTAAAGGGCCGGCCCTTTTAGTATGTGGGGTCCACCATATAGCAAGTGGGTTGGCCCAACAAGATAGTGGGCCGGGCCAAAAACACAGGTGGGTCCCACTTTCCTGTTAAAGGGCTGGCCCATTTAGGGTGTGGGGTCCACCATATAGCAAGTGGGCCAGCCCAATAAGTTAGTGGGCCCAATTAGCATGTGGGACCCACTTCCCTTTTAAAGGGCCGGCCCAACAACATAGTGGGCCGGGCCAAAAACACAGGTGGGTCCCACTTTCCTGTTAAAGGGCCAGCCCATTTTGTATGTGGGGTCCACCATATAGCAAGTGGGCTGGCCCACCAAGCTAGTGGGCCGGGCCAAACACACAGGTGGGTCCCACATTCCTGTTAATGGGCCGGCCCATTTAGTATGTGGGGTCCATCATATAGCAAGTGGCCTGGCCCAACAAGATAGTGGGCCGGCCCAATAATAAATGTGGGGCCCGCCATAAAGCAGTTGGGCTGGCCCAACAAGTTAGTGGGCCGGCCCAATAAGCTTGTGGGGCCCATTTTTCAGTCAGGGCCGGCCCAGATGTGGGTGGGGTCCACATTAAAGCAAGTGGACCGGCCCAATTAGACGGTGGGGTCCACCATAAATCAAGTGTGCTGGCCCACTCGTTTAGTTGCCGGCATAATAGGCGCTTTAGGATTTTGCGGGCCGGCACTTATGTGATTTCGCTTAATTGGGCCGTTTAAGGGATGGGAATTTGTGATTTTGATACTGAGAATATTTACGCAGCACATGATTTCTGTCGGATAGCCTCACTTACCACAAGCACCATAGAAAAAATGCGCGAAAGAACTATAAAAACTAACTAAATATTACATCAGCTGCAAGGCTTTGAAAAAATATTACAGAACCCAGAGAAATTGAATGGTAATTGAACCTAGCAATACAATGAAGCCATTCGGCAATCTTTTAAGTTGTCCATGCACCACCTATATCTGAAACAAAGACCTTACAAGTTAAGACAACAACAATGGAAAGGCAAAGACACTACAATATTGTTTGCCAAAGAATTTGGAACTCATCATTTCGTTGTTATAACAAGATCATTGTAATGCGCACAATAAGCAAACAAAGAGTGCATGCCGCATACCAACAGCCAATATAACAGAGCACGTTAAAATGAAACAGCAGACTTACTACTGTCGAGTCCCATGCAAACCAACATGTTCAGGGAATAACATTTGGCTATAAATTTTGTAACAACGACTGAGCAAGATGAAGTTATGATGGCTACATCTACAGAGCAGGGAATGTAAACCAAAAATAGAAGTTACGATGGCAAAAGCTAAAGAGGAGGGAATGTGAACCAACATGTGCCAAGTGCAATTACTTCAAATTGGCCGTGAACTAAATAATACTCCTGAACTTATAGTGAAGGGGATGCAAATCAAGATGTTTCGGGATATAAACTTGTAATGAGCAACACATAGAGGATAGTTAATGCTGGAGCTTAGGATGGACCAGATACAGAATATAGTGGGATCACCTGTGAACTTGTATAAGAGGGAATGCAAACCAATATGTTCAGCATTCCATATGTGAGCGTCATGCCAAGTCAGAGAAACAAGTCAATGATGCAGCTTTTGAAGAACAAGATGGCACACAAAATTATTGTCTAGTAGTATGACAAGTTTATTTGTACTACAGGCTAGATAGCAGAGTGATAGCATGCCAAACTAAATACTTACGGTCATAGCTAGATAGCAGAGTGATAGCAGCTTTTGAAGAACAATATTGGCATGAACAAAATAGTAGCAGCCTATAATTTTTGTAACAACGACTGAGCAAGATAGAAGTTATGATGGCTACATCTATAGAGCAGGGAATGCAAACCAAAATGTTAAATCGCTTAAAGTTAGCAATGAACTAGAAAATAGCAAGGTGTTACGGTCATAGCTAGGAATGAACTAAAAGAGCTTCAGACAAACAAGCATCTGAACCAAGAACATGGCGCTAAAACAAGGGACTTACATTAGGAGAAGCACTCTGTGGGAGTCACAGCAGATCTTCCTGGGGTTGATAGATCCGGTGATGAAGTACACTACATGTGCTACTTGGGGTTGGAGAGACGGCCATTACACTTCATGGTTACTCATCTCATCTGCAAAGACGTAACGGCGCGTCGTTAGCACAAACAGGTTCCCCCAAGATTAAACAAGAACTTGCAGGCAAGCAATAGAAAAGCGACAGTAGAAGAGTTTAGATCATGCAAGGCGCCGGTGAAGCAGATCCGGTTCATGCACAGCGGTGTCGGTGAGCAAGATCCGATGCGGTGGACGATACCGCAGCTGAAGCGACTGCGGTAGACTGCTGGATGAGCATATGGTTTCGAGGTTCGGCGGGGATGATCCGGTCCGGTTGATGACGGCGTCGATGAAGCGGCTCCGGCAGGCAGCCGGATGACGAGGATCGCGAGGCCTCGGGTAGGCCAGGGAAGTCCGGCGGGGATGTTCCGGTGCGGTGGTCGTGGAGGTGGTAGAGAGAGGGACTTGAGAAGTTCCGGTGGGTGGTCTCAGATGAGAGACTGAGGGAAATGAATTTTTTTGGGAGGGTTTCCGGGGCTAGGGAGGTGGTGATCCAAAAAATGACGGGCAGACCCCCCCACCAACCGACTTTGCTGTCATCTCCACAAGGGTAGAATGGGAATTTGAAAGCGTGTGAATTTTTTGTATTTTGTGGGCGGGAAGTTTTGCCGCTATGAGATTTTGAATTTGGCTAAGGTCCAAGTATAATGATAAAAAATTGTGAGACCGTACTAGTACCTCTGTTCAAGGCCGAGTGCAAAATCAAATCATCATCACCTTGAATAAAGTTAACGCACCTATCAATTGGTACATTTTGGAGTGACTAAGAAGGATCCAGGCTTACTTATTCGTTTTCACGTGTAAAACTTGTCTAAATCTTGGTCAAACAAAATTGGCAGAAAATTCAAAAAAAACAGAAAAATGAAAAACCAAAGCACATAGTCTTCTTATGTCATATAGTAAGCATTAAAGTTGATAAACAAGGTCTAGACATATTCAAACCATACAAATCATGTATCTACCCGCTAACCCCTAAACTATGTCTTAAGAAGTCAAGCATGAAGAGAAGTGGTTTTGGGTTTCAAACATGGAAATTTCAAAAACCTCCCAAAAACTTCATTTTAGAGTGACTAAGAAGGATACATGCTTCCTTTTTCATTTTCATGTTTTAAACTTGTTTAAATCTTGGTCAAACCTAGGATTTGACCAAGATACAAATGGGCACAAAAAAATAAAAAAAAAAAACAAAAGCACATCTTATGTCATATCGTAAGCATTCAAGTTGATAAACAAGGTCTAGATATATCCAAACCAGACAAATCATGTATCTACTCCCTGTCGATCTTATGAAGTCTAGCATGAAGAAAAGTCGTTTTGGGTTTCAAACATGGAAATTTCAAGAACATCCCAAAAGCTTCATTTTAGAGCGACTAAGAAGGATCCAGGCTTACCTTTCCATTTTCATGTTTTAATCTTGTTTAAATCTTGGTCAAATCTAGGATTTGACCAAGATTCAAATGGGCATAAAATAAAAAAACAGAAAAATGAAAAACCAACGCACATAGTCTTCTTATATGTCATATAGTAAGAATTAAAGTTGATAAACAAGGTCTGGACATATTCAAACTAGCTAGACAAATCATGTATCTACCCCTAACCCTAAACTCTGTCTTATGAAAGTCAAGCATGAAGATAAGTGGTTTTGGGTTTCAAACATGGAAATTTCAAAAACCTCCCAAAAACTTCATTTTAGGGTGACTAAGAAGGATACAGGCTTCCCTTTTCATTTTCATGTTCTATACTTGTTTAAATCTTGGTCAAACCTAGGATTTGACCAAGATTCAAATGTGCATCAAAATTCCAAAAAAAATAGAAAAATGAAAAACCAAAGCACATAGTTTTCTTATGTCATATAGTAAGCATTAAAGTTGATAAACAAGGGTCTAGACATATTCAAACAAGAAAAATCATGTATCTACCCCTAACCCTAAACTTTGTCTTATGTAGTCAAGCATGAAGAGAAGTGGTTTTGGGTTTCAAATATGGAAATTTCAAAAACCTATCAAAAGCTTCATTTTAGAGTGACTAAGAAGGATCCATGCTTACCTTTTCATTTTCATATTTTAAACTTGTTTAAATCTTGGTCAAACCTAGGATTTGACCAAGATTTAAATGGGCATAAAATTAAAAAAAATCGGAAAAATGAAAAACAAAAGCACATAGTCTTCTTATGTCACATACATATATATAGTAAGCATTCAAAAGTTGATAAACAAGGTCTAGCTAGACATATTCAAATAAGACAAATCATGTATCTACCCATCTAAAACCATAAACTCTGTCTTATGAAGTCAAGCATGAAGAGAAGTGGTTTTGGTTTCAAACATGGAAATTTCAAAAACCTCCCAAAATTAAAGCTTCATTTTAGAGTGACTAGTTAAGAAGGATCCAGGCTTACCTTTTCATTTTCATGTTTTAAACTTGTTTAAATCTTGGTCAAACCTAGGATTTGACCAATATTCAAATGGGCATAAAATAAAAAAAAAAAAAAAAAGCACATAGTCTTCTTATGTCATATAGTAAGCATTCAAGTTCATAAACAAGGTCTAGACATATTCAAACCAGACAAATCATGTACCCCTAACCCTAAACTTTGTCTTAATTGTATATGAAGTCAAGCATGAAGCAGAGAAGTGTGGTTTTGGGTTTCAAACATGGAAATTTCAAAAACCTCCCAAAAGCTTCATTTTAATTAGACTGACTGGTTAATTAAGAAGGATCCATGATTAATTACCTTTTCATTGTCATGTTTTAAACTTGTTTAAATCTTGGTCGAACCTAGGATTTGACCAAGATTCAAATGGGCATAAAAATTCAGAAAAAATCGAAAGAATGAAAAACCAAAGCACATAGCCTTCTTATGTCATATAGTAAGCATTCAAATTGATAAACATGGTCTAGACATATTCAAACCAGAAAAATCATGTATCTACCCCTAACCCTAAACTCTGTCTTATGAAGTCAAGCATGAAGAGAAGTGGTTTTGGGTTTCAAACATGGTAAATTCAAGAACCTCCCAAAAGCTTCATTTTAGAGTTACTAAGAGAAAGATCCAGACTTAATTACCTTATCATTTTCACATGTTAAACTTGTTTAAATCTTGCTCAACAAACCTAGGATTTTACCAAGATTCTCAAATGGGCATAAAAATCAAAAAATGAAATACCAATGCACATAGTCCTCTTATGTCATATAGTAAGCATTCAAGTTGATAAACAAGGTCTAGACATATTCAAACAAGAAAAATCATGTATCTACCCCCTATCGACCCTAAACTTGTCTTATGAAGTCAAGCATGAAGAGAAGTGGTTTTGGGTTTCAAACATGGAAATTTCAAAAACCTCCCAAAATTCAGCTTCATTTTAGAGCGACTAAGAAGGATCGATGCTTACCTTTTCATTTTCATGTTTTAAACTTATTTAAATCTTGGTCAAACCTAGGATTTGACCAAGATTCAAATGGGCATAAAAATTCAGACAAAAAATCTAAAGAATGAAAAACCAAAGCACATAGCCTTCTTAATTATGTCATATAGTAAACACTCAAGTTGATAAACAAGGTCTAGACATATTCAAACCAGAAAAATCATGTGTATATCTACCCCTAACCCTAAACTCTGTCTTATGAAGTCAATCATGAAGAGAATTGGTTTTGGGTTTCAAACATGGAAATTTCAAGTACGTCCCAAAAGCTTCATATATTTTAGAGTGACTAATTAAGAAGGATCTTGGCTTACGTTTTCATTTTCATGCTTGAAACTTGTTTAAATCTTGGTTGAACCTAGGATTTGACCAGAATCAAATGTGCATAAAATTCTTAAAAAATAGAAAAATGAAAAACAAAAGCACATGGTCTTCTTATGTCATATAGTAAGCATTCAAGTTGATAAACAAGGTTTAGACATATTCAAACCAGACAAATCATGTATCTACCCCCTAACCCTAAACTCGGTCTTATGAAGTCTAGCATGAGGAGAAGTCGTTTTGGGTTTCAAACGTTTAAGCCAAAAGCCCCATTTCAAATATTTCAAACTTATTCAAATTTGGTTCAAATTTGAAAGACACACAAGTTATAGCACACATAGTGCATACATTCTCACACATACTGCACTAGATGCTAACCCGGCCTATAGTTTGAGGCCATTGGATGAGGTCGAAAAAATTCTTGGATTAGAAATGGGGTTGTTCGAACCCCGTAGTTGGATTTTTTGAACCTTGATCTGTAGTACTGGGCAAAACCCTAGTTTAACCTATTTAATTATAGATTCGTAGGTCGATTTTTCTACCTTTTTATTATTACTATGCAGCACATGTGTGTTTGCCCGTCGAGTGAAACTCGGAGGAAGAGGGATCACTCGGAAGGAGAGAAGAAGGGAGAGAATTATGGTGTCTCCCCTTTTTCGGGTGATGATGTTGACTTTTGTGCAGGGTTTGTCGGTGAGCAGGAGGTGCGAGCGGCGAGCGAGTCGAGCATGGCCGAGAATGAGAGAGATTGTTTTTTTGTGAGAGGGACAACCGAAGGATCCAGAAGGACCCACGGACTTCCAATACGCATCTGATGCGTCTTCTCTGACAAAGAAAATGGCTGGGAGTTTGCGTACCTATTGCACGTGACTTGTGCTCACTGAAGTGTGGGACCTCACGCATGGGCACCACACGTAAGTGACAGACCTGCTGGTGTAAAAGCTCGGTTGATTATTATAGTGCATTAGAACAAAGTTTCCTATGGATTCAAGGGTAGGAAATCCAAGTTAACTCATTTACATGACATTATTTTTTCCATGAAGCAAAGTTAACGCACCTATCAATTGGTACATTTTGGAGTGACTAAGAAGGATCCAGGCTTACTTATTCGTTTTCACGTGTAAAACTTGTCTAAATCTTGGTCAAACAAAATTGGCAGAAAATTCAAAAAAACAGAAAAATGAAAAACCAAAGCACATAGTCTTCTTATGTCATATAGTAAGCATTAAAGTTGATAAACAAGGTCTAGACATATTCAAACCATACAAATCATGTATCTACCCGCTAACCCCTAAACTATGTCTTAAGAAGTCAAGCAAGAGAAGTGGTTTTGGGTTTCAAACATGGAAATTTCAAAAACCTCCCAAAAACTTCATTTTAGAGTGACTAAGAAGGATACATGCTTCCTTTTTCATTTTCATGTTTTAAACTTGTTTAAACCTTGGTCAAACCTAGGATTTGACCAAGATACAAATGGGCACAAAAAATAAAAAAATGAAAAACAAAAGCACATAGTGTTCTTATGTCATATCGTAAGCATTCAAGTTAATAAACAAGGTCTAGATATATCCAAACCAGACAAATCATGTATCTACTCCCTGTCGATCTTATGAAGTCTAGCATGAAGAAAAGTCGTTTTGGGTTTCAAACATGGAAATTTCAAGAACATCCCAAAAGCTTCATTTTAGAGCGACTAAGAAGGATCCAGGCTTACCTTTCCATTTTCATGTTTTAATCTTGTTTAAATCTTGGTCAAATCTAGGATTTGACCAAGATTCAAATGGGCATAAAATAAAAAAACAGAAAAATGAAAAACCAAAGCGCACATAGTCTTCTTATATGTCATATAGTAAGCATTAAAGTTGATAAACAAGGTCTGGACATATTCAAACTAGCTAGACAAATCATGTATCTACCCCTAACCCCTAAACTCTGTCTTATGACGAAGTCAAGCATGAAGATAAGTGGTTTTGGGTTTCAAACATGGCAATTTCAAAAACCTCCCAAAAACTTCATTTTAGGGTGACTAAGAAGGATACAGGCTTCCCTTTTCATTTTCATGTTCTATACTTGTTTAAATCTTGGTCAAACCTAGGATTTGACCAAGATTCAAATGTGCATCAAAATTCCAAAAAAATCAGAAAAATGAAAAACCAAAGCACATAGTTTTCTTATGTCATATAGTAAGCATTAAAGTTGATAAACAAGGGTCTAGACATATTCAAACAAGAAAAATCATGTATCTACCCCCTAACCCTAAACTTTGTCTTATGTAGTCAAGCATGAAGAGAAGTGGTTTTGGGTTTCAAATATGGAAATTTCAAAAACCTATCAAAAGCTTCATTTTAGAGTGACTAAGAAGGATCCATGCTTACCTTTTCATTTTCATATTTTAAACTTGTTTAAATCTTGGTCAAACCTAGGATTTGACCAAGATTTAAATGGGCATAAAATTAAAAAAAATCGGAAAAATGAAAAACAAAAGCACATAGTCTTCTTATGTCACATACATATATATAGTAAGCATTCAAAAGTTGATAAACAAGGTCTAGCTAGACATATTCAAATAAGACAAATCATGTATCTACCCATCTAAAACCATAAACTCTGTCTTATGAAGTCAAGCATGAAGAGAAGTGGTTTTTGGTTTCAAACATGAAAATTTCAAAAACCTCCCAAAATTAAAGCTTCATTTTAGAGTGAGTAGTTAAGAAGGATCCAGGCTTACCTTTTCATTTTCATGTTTTAAACTTGTTTAAATCTTGGTCAAACCTAGGATTTGACCAATATTCAAATGGGTATAAAATAAAAAAATAAAAAATAAAAAACCAAAGCACATAGTCTTCTTATGTCATATAGTAAGCATTCAAGTTCATAAACAAGGTCTAGACATATTCAAACCAGACAAATCATGTACCCCCTAACCCTAAACTTTGTCTTAATTGTATATGAAGTCAAGCATGAAGCAGAGAAGTGTGGTTTTGGGTTTCAAACATGGAAATTTCAAAAACCTCCCAAAAGCTTCATTTTAATTAGACTGACTGGTTAATTAAGAAGGATCCATGATTAATTACCTTTTCATTGTCATGTTTTAAACTTGTTTAAATCTTGGTCGAACCTAGGATTTGACCAAGATTCAAATGGGCATAAAAATTCAGAAAAAATCGAAAGAATGAAAAACCAAAGCACATAGCCTTCTTATGTCATATAGTAAGCATTCAAATTGATAAACATGGTCTAGACATATTCAAACCAGAAAAATCATGTATCTACCCCTAACCCTAAACTCTGTCTTATGAAGTCAAGCATGAACAGAAGTACGGTGGTTTTGGGTTTCAAACATGGTAAATTCAAGAACCTCCCAAAAGCTTCATTTTAGAGTTACTAAGAGAAAGATCCAGACTTAATTACCTTATCATTTTCACATGTTAAACTTGTTTAAATCTTGCTCAACAAACCTAGGATTTTACCAAGATTCTCAAATGGGCATAAAAATCAAAAAATGAAATACCAATGCACATAGTCCTCTTATGTCATATAGTAAGCATTCAAGTTGATAAACAAGGTCTAGACATATTCAAACGAGACAAATCATGTATCTACCCCCTATCGACCCTAAACTTCGTCTTATGAAGTCAAGCATGAAGAGAAGTGGTTTTGGGTTTCAAACATGGAAATTTCAAAAACCTCCCAAAATTCAGCTTCATTTTAGAGCGACTAAGAAGGATCGATGCTTACCTTTTCATTTTCATGTTTTAAACTTATTTAAATCTTGGTCAAACCTAGGATTTGACCAAGATTCAAATGGGCATAAAAATTCAGACAAAAAATCTAAAGAATGAAAAACCAAAGCACATAGCCTTCTTAATTATGTCATATAGTAAACACTCAAGTTGATAAACAAGGTCTAGACATATTCAAACCAGAAAAATCATGTGTATATCTACCCCTAACCCTAAACTTTGTCTTATGAAGTCAATCATGAAGAGAATTGGTTTTGGGTTTCAAACATGGAAATTTCAAGTACGTCCCAAAAGCTTCATATATTTTAGAGTGACTAATTAAGAAGGATCTTGGCTTACGTTTTCATTTTCATGCTTGAAACTTGTTTAAATCTTGGTTGAACCTAGGATTTGACCAGAATCAAATGTGCATAAAATTCTTAAAAAAATAGAAAAATGAAAAACAAAAGCACATGGTCTTCTTATGTCATATAGTAAGCATTCAAGTTGATAAACAAGGTTTAGACATATTCAAACCAGACAAATCATGTATCTACCCCCTAACCCTAAACTCGGTCTTATGAAGTCTAGCATGAGGAGAAGTCGTTTTGGGTTTCAAACGTTTAAGCCAAAAGCCCCATTTCAAATATTTCAAACTTATTCAAATTTGGTTCAAATTTGAAAGACACACAAGTTATAGCACACATAGTGCATACATTCTCACACATACTGCACTAGATGCTAACCCGGCCTATAGTTTGAGGCCATTGGATGAGGTCAAAAAAATTCTTGGATTAGAAATGGGGTTGTTCGAACCCCGTAGTTGGATTTTTTGAACCTTGATCTGTAGTACTGGGCAAAACCCTAGTTTAACCTATTTAATTATAGATTCGTAGGTCGATTTTTCTACCTTTTTATTATTACTATGCAGCACATGTGTGTTTGCCCGTCGAGTGAAACTCGGAGGAAGAGGGATCACTCGGAAGGAGAGAAGAAGGGAGAGAATTATGGTGTATCCCCTTTTTCGGGTGATGATGTTGACTTTTGTGCAGGGTTTGTCAGTGAGCAGGACGTGCGAGCGAGCGAGCGAGCGAGCAAGTCGAGCGATGTCGAGAATGAGAGAGATTTGTTTTTTTTGTGAGAGGGACAACCGAAGGATCCAGAAGGACCCACAGACTTCCAATACGCATCCTGATGCGTCTTCTCTTGACAAAGAAAATGGCTGGGAGTTTGCGTACCTATTGCACGTGACTTGTGCTCACTGAAGTGTGGGACCTCACGCATGGGCACCACACGTAAGTGACAGACCTGGTGTAAAAGCTCGGTTGATTATTATAGTGCATTAGAACAAAGTTTCCTATGGATTCAAGGGTAGGAAATCCAAGTTAACTCATTTACATGACATTATTTTTTCCATGAAGCAAAGTTAACGCACCTATCAATTGGTACATTTTGGAGTGACTAAGAAGGATCCAGGCTTACTTATTCGTTTTCACGTGTAAAACTTGTCTAAATCTTGGTCAAACAAAATTGGCAGAAAATTCAAAAAAAACAGAAAAATGAAAAATCAAAGCACATAGTCTTCTTATGTCATATAGTAACCATTAAAGTTGATAAACAAGGTCTAGACATATTCAAACCATACAAATCATGTATCTACCCGCTAACCCCTAAACTATGTCTTAAGAAGTCAAGCATGAAGAGAAGTGGTTTTGGGTTTCAAACATGGAAATTTCAAAAACCTCCCAAAAACTTCATTTTAGAGTGACTAAGAAGGATACATGCTTCCTTTTTCATTTTCATGTTTTAAACTTGTTTAAATCTTGGTCAAACCTAGGATTTGACCAAGATACAAATGGGCACAAAAAAATAAAAAAAATGAAAAACAAAAGCACATAGTGTTCTTATGTCATATCGTAAGCATTCAAGTTGATAAACAAGGTCTAGATATATCCAAACCAGACAAATCATGTATCTACTCCCTGTCGATCTTATGAAGTCTAGCATGAAGAAAAGTCGTTTTGGGTTTCAAACATGGAAATTTCAAGAACATCCCAAAAGCTTCATTTTAGAGCGACTAAGAAGGATCCAGGCTTACCTTTCCATTTTCATGTTTTAATCTTGTTTAAATCTTGGTCAAATCTAGGATTTGACCAAGATTCAAATGGGCATAAAATAAAAAAACAGAAAAATGAAAAACCAAAGCGCACATAGTCTTCTTATATGTCATATAGTAAGCATTAAATTTGATAAACAAGGTCTGGACATATTCAAACTAGCTAGACAAATCATGTATCTACCCCCTAACCCCTAAACTCTGTCTTATGACGAAGTCAAGCATGAAGATAAATGGTTTTGGGTTTCAAACATGGAAATTTCAAAAACCTCCCAAAAACTTCATTTTAGGGTGACTAAGAAGGATACAGGCTTCCCTTTTCATTTTCATGTTCTATACTTGTTTAAATCTTGGTCAAACCTAGGATTTGACCAAGATTCAAATGTGCATCAAAATTCCAAAAAAATCAGAAAAATGAAAAACCAAAGCACATAGTTTTCTTATGTCATATAGTAAGCATTAAAGTTGATAAACAAGGGTCTAGACATATTCAAACAAGAAAAATCATGTATCTACCCCCTAACCCTAAACTTTGTCTTATGTAGTCAAGCATGAAGAGAAGTGGTTTTGGGTTTCAAATATGGAAATTTCAAAAACCTATCAAAAGCTTCATTTTAGAGTGACTAAGAAGGATCCATGCTTACCTTTTCATTTTCATATTTTAAACTTGTTTAAATCTTGGTCAAACCTAGGATTTGACCAAGATTTAAATGGGCATAAAATTAAAAAAAATCGGAAAAATGAAAAACAAAAGCACATAGTCTTCTTATGTCACATACATATATATAGTAAGCATTCAAAAGTTGATAAACAAGGTCTAGCTAGACATATTCAAATAAGACAAATCATGTATCTACCCATCTAAAACCATAAACTCTGTCTTATGAAGTCAAGCATGAAGAGAAGTGGTTTTTGGTTTCAAACATGGAAATTTCAAAAACCTCCCAAAATTAAAGCTTCATTTTAGAGTGACTAGTTAAGAAGGATCCAGGCTTACCTTTTCATTTTCATGTTTTAAACTTGTTTAAATCTTGGTCAAACCTAGGATTTGACCAATATTCAAATGGGCATAAAATAAAAAAATAAATAAAATAAAAAACCAAAGCACATAGTCTTCTTATGTCATATAGTAAGCATTCAAGTTCATAAACAAGGTCTAGACATATTCAAACCAGACAAATCATGTACCCCTAACCCTAAACTTTGTCTTAATTATATATGAAGTCAAGCATGAAGCAGAGAAGTGTGGTTTTGGGTTTCAAACATGGAAATTTCAAAAACCTCCCAAAAAGCTTCATTTTAATTAGACTGACTGGTTAATTAAGAAGGATCCATGATTAATTACCTTTTCATTGTCATGTTTTAAACTTGTTTAAATCTTGGTCGAACCTAGGATTTGACCAAGATTCAAATGGGCATAAAAATTCAGAAAAAAATCGAAAGAATGAAAAACCAAAGCACATAGCCTTCTTATGTCATATAGTAAGCATTCAAATTGATAAACATGGTCTAGACATATTCAAACCAGAAAAATCATGTATCTACCCCTAACCCTAAACTCTGTCTTATGAAGTCAAGCATGAACAGAAGTGGTTTTGGGTTTCAAACATGGTAAATTCAAGAACCTCCCAAAAGCTTCATTTTAGAGTTACTAAGAGAAAGATCCAGACTTAATTACCTTATCATTTTCACATGTTAAACTTGTTTAAATCTTGCTCAACAAACCTAGGATTTTACCAAGATTCTCAAATGGGCATAAAAATCAAAAAATGAAATACCAATGCACATAGTCCTCTTATGTCATATAGTAAGCATTCAAGTTGATAAACAAGGTCTAGACATATTCAAACAAGACAAATCATGTATCTACCCCCTATCGACCCTAAACTTCGTTTTATGAAGTCAAGCATGAAGAGAAGTGGTTTTGGGTTTCAAACATGGAAATTTCAAAAACCTCCCAAAATTCAGCTTCATTTTAGAGCGACTAAGAAGGATCGATGCTTACCTTTTCATTTTCATGTTTTAAACAGAAAAATGAAAAACCAAAGCGCACATAGTCTTCTTATATGTCATATAGTAAGCATTAAAGTTGATAAATAAAGTCTAGACATATTAAAACTAGCTAGACAAATCATGTATCTACCCCCTAACCTAAACTCTGTCTTATGAAGTCAAGCATGAAGATAAGTGGTTTTAGGTTTCAAACATGGAAATTTCAAAAACCTCCCAAAAACTTCATTTTAGGGTGACTAATTAAGAAGGATACATGATTCCCTTTTCATTTTCATGTTCTATACTTGTTTAAATCTTGGTCAAACCTAGGATTTGACCAAGATTCAAATGTGCATCAAAATTCCAAAAAAATCAGAAAAATGAAAAACCAAAGCACATAGTTTTCTTATGTCATATAGTAAGCATTAAAGTTGATAAACAAGGTCTAGACATATTCAAACAAGAAAAATCATGTATCTACCCCCTAACCCTAAACTTTGTCTTATGTAGTCAAGCATGAAGAGAAGTGGTTTTGGGTTTCAAATATGGAAATTTCAAAAACCTACCAAAAGCTTCATTTTCATTTTAAGAATTGTTTAAATCATTGTCAAACCAGGATTTGACCAAGATTTAAATGGGCATAAAATTAAAAAAATCAGAAAAATGAAAAACAAAAGCACATAGTCTTCTTATGTCACATATATATATAGTAAGCATTCAAAAGTTGATAAACAAGGTCTATACATATTCAAATAAGACAAATCATGTATCTACCCCTAACCCTAAACTCTGTCTTATGAAGTCAAGCATGAAGAGAAGTGGTTTTTGGTTTCAAAGATGGAAATTTCAAAAACCTCCCAAAAGCTTCATTTTAGAGTGACTAAGAAGGATCCAGGCTTACCTTTTCATTTTCATGTTTTAAACTTGTTTAAATCTTGGTCAAACCTAGGATTTGACCAATATTAAAATGGGCATAAAATAAAAAATAAAAAAAACCAAAGCACATAGTCTTCTTATGTCATATAGTAAGCATTCAAGTTCATAAACAAGGTCTAGACATATTCAAACCAGACAAATCATGTATCTACCCCTATCGACCCTAAACTTCGTCTTATGAAGTCAAGCATGAAGAGAAGTGGTTTTGGGTTTCAAACATGGAAATTTCAAAAACCTACCAAAAGCTTCATTTTAGAGCGAGTAAGAAGGATCGATGCTTATCTTTTCATTTTCATGTTTTAAACTTATTTAAATCTTGGTCAAACCTAGGATTTGACTAAGATTCAAATGGGCATAAAAATTCAGACAAAAATCTAAAGAATGAAAAACCAAAGCACATAGCCTTCTTAATTATGTCATATAGTAAACATTCAAGTTGATAAACAAGGTCTAGACATATTCAAACCAGAAAAATCGTGTATCTACCCCTAACCCTAAACTCTGTCTTATGAAGTCAAGCATGAAGAAAAGTGGTTTTGAGTTTCAAGCATGCATGGAAATTTCGAGAACCTCCCAAAAGCTTCATTTTAGAGTGACTACGAAGGATCCATGCTTACACCTTTTCATTTTCATGTTTTAAACTTGTTTAAAACCTGGTCAAACCTGGGATTTGACCAAGATTCAAATGGGCATAAAATTCAAAAAAATTAGATAAATGAAAAACCATAGCACATAGTCTTCTTATGTCATATAGTAAGCATTCAAGTGGATAAACAAGCTCTAGACATACTGAAACCAGACAAATCATGTATCTACCCCTATCCCTAAACTATGTCTTATGAAGTCTAGCATGAAAAGAAGTCTAGCATGGAAAGAAGTGGTTTTGGGTTTCAAACATGGAAATTTCAAAAACCTCCCAAAAGCTTCATTTTGGATTGACTAAGGAGGATCCAGGCTTACTTTTTCATTTTCATGTTTTAAACTTGTTTAAATCTAGGTCAAACCTAGGATTTGACCAAGATTCAAATGGACATAAAAAATCAACAGTTTACAACAGCACACAAAATAAACATGAAATTACATCTAAATCCCTAACTTTTACATGGAGGACCCCAGGCTGAAAGCAAGAAATGCGATCGGGTCTTGAATCTTGATGCGTCTTCTCTTGACAAAGAAGATCGCTGGGAGTTTGCGTACGTACAGCACGTCACTTGTGCTCACTGAAGTGTGGGACATGACGCATGCATGGGCAACACACGTAAGTGACATGGATTCAAGGGTAGGGAAGCCAAGAGAAAAAAACGAGAATTTGGACAAAAATAACCCAATCTTGCTAGTATGTCGAAAGTTTGTTTTTCCCAATCTTTTCGACTTTGGGTTATTTCTGTCTATTTTGCCGAAAAAACGAGGACAGAGACTGGAAACGGTGATGCATCTAGCTTCAGAGTACGTCAGATTAAGACTTCATGAGCAACACTAGTCTGACGTAAGTACAGTGTATACAGACAAGACAGGGACTAGACATTGCTACCCACGTCCCTCTGCGCCCCTTCAAAGAAATCATACTCCGTACTAGAATCTCGAAACGTAGGAATTAGTCTGACACGATTTCTGATTGTTTAATTCATAGGATTGCAATTTTCAGAATTCATTGACAATACATTTTTATACAAAAACAAAAAATCCTTCATTGTGTAACCGTATGTTACTACTAGTATTTCTTTTGGTTTTCACACGCAATCAAATGTTATTGGATCCAAATACCGTTGTTTCTCAATCCTATATATTTGGAGATGATCATCACTCTCTAATCATACAATTTTCATATTCCCGCACTTTGAAAATCTTGCGAATAATCAAAGCAGCCAAAATGTATGGTGTGTATTGTATATGTTTATGTCATGCTTAGTTTCATCGAATATTGTTTGGTTGCATCGCGGGGAAACCGCGTGAATTTAGATTAATTGTTGCATGTTTGTTTGTGGTGTGACCAACTGCTTTTGCAACGAAACAACCCCCCCACCATGTACGCATTGTTTGGGTCGCATGCATGATGTGTACAAAATGTTAAAATAGAAATAATGTAGGAATTGAATATGATTGCATGTTGAATTAATCCTATATGAAAGAAATCACACAAATTTGAATTGCATGTTCTTTGGTTGTAGTGCTACACAAAAAACACGTGAATTAGTATGAATTATCATGTATTCAAGAATCAAAGGAGCCACTGAGATTTGAATCCCACAAAATTTCTATGAATTTTCTTCGAACCAAACAAGCCCAACAAGATTCCAAAGGAATATAATACAACGAATCAAACAACTTCCGTTGTTGGAATATTTCCTTAGGACATCAATCCAATAGAAACTATATGATCCAGTTTCAGCGACAATCTGGTCGGTGTAGGCTCGAGGAGGCCAATTGTATATATATGTTTGGACCCGGTTGGTTGAGTGATCATGCTCGTGACATCCAGCCTGAAAGGTAAAATTCGGGCAAGGCCAGCGTGACGCCACAATACTTTTGAAATATTCAAAAGCGCGTAATATTTGTGAAATTTTAATAATAGCTACTACTTATGTGAATTTTTTTCGTTCATACGCTTATTGGGGGGTAGGCTAACCCTAATGGCCTCCTCAAGATCCCTACCTCTACCAAGGTTTCCCGAGTTCATCCACCTCGACGGGTTCCTTGCCACTTTCGACCATGTTGTGGGCATCATTTCGGGTTCCCGTACCACGACCAGTCCTTTTCAGGAGTCCCGAACCCGATGCCATAATATTTGTTTGAAAAAAATTCAAGACCGCACAATATTTGTTGAAATAAATGAATAAGCATTTTTAAATAGCTAAATAAAAGAAGTATGAATTTTGAAAAATTTATTTTTTCTAAAACATTAATTGGAGCATTGACATGTTGAACCCACTTGTCGATTTTGCTATCAACATGACTAACTAGCTGATTAGATAACCAAGTGGTGAAATTTGCAACATATTAGACCACCACATGGTGGAAACTGCAAAAAAAATGTCCAAGTGGTGGTTTGTGCAACATATAGAGCAGTACAGTATATGGTAGTACAAGATGAATGTGCACTGCCGTGGGCCCGTGGTAATATATCATGATGATGGCAAAGGATCTTTTCTCTGCTGAAACTGTCCAGAGCTGATTTGATGAGACAAAATACAGCTCCACGGCGTGCAAGGACAGTATACAGTACATTAGCTTCTTCTCGGGTCACACGCCTTCACGACAGGTGCAGTAGTGCAGCAGAGACCAGAGAGAGAAGGCACGCCCGTAGTACTCGTATTATTGATTTCAATTCAAATTGTTTTTTTGCCTGCTTCTCCGTCTTCTTCATCTCCATCTTCTCTGGCGACCCCGCCTACACCAGCAGCCCCTGCACCACCGCCGCCATGCCTTTTTCGGATCATCTCGAGCCACCTGTTTGATGGTACTAGTAGGAGTTGTGGACTTTTATCCATATCGCTCTACCAGCTGCCGCTCGCACTGTCCTCCAATACCTCATACCCAAACGCCAGCGTCCCACTCCCACACCCCCACACCCACTTGACCGCATCCTTCCAATGGCGAGATCGATCAATGAGAGTGGCAGTTCTTGGGTGTTTCCTGATGGCCCCCTTGAAGAAATCGCATCCCGATGCGATGTCATCACCGCCGCGAGCCTCGTCGGTTCATGCAAGTTTTATCATGATTCAGCAACACAAAGTGTAGCTCTGCCTGCATCTCAGCCGTTTGGCATGCCCTGTGTTCTTCATACTCACCAAACTGAGGTACCGCCCGCGCACAATCCCTTCTCCCGCGTCCACAAGTTCAAGCAGCAGGGTGCGCAGAAGGACAAGCAGCATGATGCAAAAGATCGCAAGGGTACCTTGTGCCAACTGACGCCGCTGGACAGGATCTCTTCCGATGCCGTGATTCCAGATGGTGGTACGGGCATGTGGGCAGGCGCGAATGGAGATTGGATCGCCCTTCTTGGCTTCCCCTGGAATTGGGAGCTTGTCAATGTGTACACTGGTCGCCGGATTCCTCTACCACCAATAAGTGAGTTTAAATCCACCCCGGATAAACTTGTGTTCGAGTCTAATGATCAACATCTTCAACTGCTGAAGATAGCTATTTGCCGAGTTCCAACAGCTGCTTCAAATTATACTAGTTTCTCTGTTCTTGCCATCTTCAACGCGGCAATTGCAGTCCTTCACTGTGCTTCTAGCAGATGGACAGTTCTTGACAACCAGTTCTTAGCGTACGGCTACTCCGATGCAATCATCCACAAGGGTATTGTATTTGCTGTAACTCAGACAGGCGAAGTTTATGCATGGAATCAACTTTCTTGGGGTAATTTTTCTCATCTCATATGATGTGTTTTCGCTATTACCTGCTAGTTTCAGATTTAGCTTTAGCCTTTTTCTTTTTGTTGTGCAGTTTTCGTGTCATGCCTGTACCTTTCCCCCTCTATATTCAATCAAAATCAGCAGCGATATGCCTTTGAGTCAAAATAAAGTACTCCCTCCGATCCAAATCAAATTGACTCAGCTTTGTCTAGCCAGTGCATCTAGCTAGACAAACTTGAGTCAATTAATTTGTGCATATCTAGCTAGACACATCCAGTTGAGTCAATTAATTTGGATCGGAGGCAGTATTTTAGCTACATCATTATTCATGTATGTAATGAACTAATCAAGTTTTGCTGAACTGACTTCAAGCTGTGCTTTCCTTTGCAAGGTCCTTTGTTGATCAGCACGGCACCTATTCCGCCAGAACTTGATGAACAAGGTCGGTACAATCTTGGCTCCTGGTGGTTAGCACGATCTCCTGATGGTTCTAGACTTTTTCTGGTCCATACCTGGGGCGTTACTGACGGGCGGGATTATACTGGACTGGTTCGGATTTTACCTGCTGCTGCTACCTCTGAGGGTCGTCATGGTCGCACTATTCGCGGGTATGGTAAGGGTTTACTTGGCTGCGAGGTGTACAACATGGACACCAGTCAGTTGATGCCACCGAGGCCATGGAGGAGGATTATTTCCCTTGGATCATATTCTCTCTTCCTTGGAGTGAACTATCCGATTATCATTCCAGTAGAAGACGGGGCAGAACATGACCGTCCAAATATGGCGAGAAGCAACTCTGTTTACACATCGCACCATGCAGTAGGCCTTGCATATCCTCCTTCTCCAGAAATTTGCCGCTTCAGTTTGAATTCTGAAGACTGTACTGTTGGTTTCCAAACCAACATTAGATGGACATGGCGGCAGGTTCCGTTGTGGCTCATCCCAAGCTTCGCCAACGCCCGGCAATGGAACCTGCCTTCGCGTCACAGGTCCAGAAAGAAGGGCTGATGTACTTTATGTAATACTCGTGTTGTAATGCAAGATTTGTATCTGTTGAACTATTTCATTTGCATGTTTATCTCTACCTAGGCTACTCCCTTTCCGTAGTTGTGTTGTACTATCTGTTGAACTATTTCCTTTGCCTGTTATCTCTACCTAGGCTACTCCTCCGTAGTTGTTAAATTGATGTAATGCTCCTACAATGCAGGCTACACTGGGCGTGTGGCCTGTAATGTTATCAAACACCTTTTGTACTCGTTCTAGTAAGCATTTCACACTATAGCTCACATAATTAAAGTACTCCTACAACGTATTAGTTGAAAGATATCTCTCATAAGTAAGTACCCCTCTTTGAGCTTATGCGAAACATAAATGACTATTTTAGAAATATATACTCTCGACACAAGATTATATTAAAAACAATGGTACATAGTTCTATTAGAAAAAGAAAGTGTGAATAGTAGAATGATGGAGAAGTGTTTTTTGAGGTCTGTGCATAGCTAGTGTTCATGGTGCAAAAGCACTTAGACTAGTCACAATGGGAAGTATCCTAGACTGATACTAGTCTATGACTAGTAAATGTGCACGTGCACGCACGTGTAAGTTTATGATTTGTTTTGCCGCCCACTGCCGCCTCGTTCATCTCGAGGCCGGCAATCACATCGTCGCACAAAAGCAACACTTTCTGCCTTAACTTGGAGCTGCATCATGCGTGTGATAGAGTTTAGCATGGTGTATGGCCGAATGTAAAGTTTAGATCTATGAGACAACTCAACTGGAAGTAATTCGAACATGGCAATCATGAAGGTGAATTCTTATTGATTTGCTTTTTTAAAATTATGAGTTATAGCTTGGTTAGATCTTGTCACGAATACAATTAACAGATTTATCATTTAACAGTACAGTGGAAAGAAAAGAACATGCATGAATACTGTAAACAGAGAGTGGACACATTTATCATTTAACACTACAGTGGAAAGAAAAGAACACGCAGGCTGCAACACTTGTAAACTATGCATTCTTGAGATGGTTTATAACAATGGAGGTCAATGTAGAAACCAACTGTGACAAACTAAAACATCATTTGTATTCCAATTAACTTGAGAGAATAAAAGAGTAGTTCACACTTCACACCCAGGAAATTGACCTCATGATCCAAAATTTCCATTACACATTCCATTAAAGGGATGAATTATCAAGGACTTGAGGAAGGGCGACGAAAGACGGGCATGTAGAATGATAAACCTTGTAACTAAAATTATGACTAATCCATAGATAAAAAGAACATTAGTTTCACAAGCTGTAAGTTAAGTACTCCAATTGTGACCACTTTTTTCAGATTTCAGCATTAAGTATGTTAAATTACAACTCATGGTAAAATATGAAATATGGTAGAGGCTACAACACATGATTGAAGTAAGTGTTTATGGCCAACTATTCTGAACCTGCGTACACCACTACTCAAATGATAGGAATCAAAACTCACCGCTGGTCTAAGTCACTCCCGCCACGCGCATCTCCCCTTCTTTGAACGACCTCTTGTGTCACCAGAGGAACAACCTACACATCGTCGCAGTCCTTCACAGATTTGGCACAACTGGTTGAGACCAACTCATACTTAATATTCTGGACATCTTCTTCATACTATCCATGGCCATATTCTAATTCCCATCAAGGTGCCCACCAGATCAGAGTCTAGCAGCTTGTTTGCCAATAACCCTCTCATATGCATAAATGTAGTTTTCTCCTAAAGATTTACTTACTTCACTCAAATTTGGTAGAATGCAGGAGAATACCTGCCAAGGCAATTCTGATCGTAACGTTCCCAATGGAGTTGCAAACAATTCAGGCTGACCCTGATCAATGCCATTAGACACTGTAGTGTGCTACAATATCGTGCTGAACAAATGGGACAAGAATTACATGTTTATATGATATATAAACAAATATTTTGGAACCTAGTACCAGCCAACTAATTAACAATGCATTTAGTTGTAGACGTTACAATGAGGAATCAAAACCGTAACCAATAAAGGTTGAATCTAAATGATGCTAATATAGTAATATAATTTTTTTATTTGCCGGAGTTCAAACCATATGAATTAAATTATTTGTTAGAATGATTGAACAAACAAGGGATGAAATACTCACTTCCTGGCACCTAGCAAGTGTTAGCTCGAGAGACCACGGAGACGCTGTATACCAATATATATATAGAGGCTTAGTTAAGAAATGATACATACGCACATAGAAATTTAATAGTAGAATTTTTGTGTGGAATGATTTGATTCTACTTAATAATATAATTACAGGAGTACCTAATTCATATATACAGAGATAGCAAAGATCCACATGAGGCATCCGCACACAGAAAAACAAGGATTTGTTGTCATACCTCAATGTATATCGATCTGTACATTGCCACCCCTTTTTGACGGTGTGTTTCCATAGAACTCTTCCAAGATTGAGATCGAGTTTTCCTTCCTAACTGAACCACTATCACCGCAAGCAACAAAAATGAGAAGGGCATTTCTGAGAACATTGGTGTACAACAGAAGTACACTTCCATCTGGTGGCATTAGCTCTTCAACTGAATTTGCTTCTAACATTCTGAATGGGACTGAAGATTGGAAAGCTGATGCAATATACAAGCGCTCCATTGAGAAATTGTGCAATACTCGGCATCATATCCTCTCTAGCACCAACGTGGGCCTACAAAGTGGAAACATAGAAAAATTATATGGCATTGGTGGATGGTATATTGTCATCATATTTTGCTGCAGAGATTGCCACAAGAATCCGAAGAGCGAAATTAATTTTATCTCAGCGAACACAAAAAACGGAAAGAAACTGTTTTGCCTGGGGTCACCATTCAATTGCGTATGTTGCACTCATGTCAACAGAAGATATTCGAAAGATGAAATCTATTAGAGACGAATACAAACTGTAAGTAGCAGTTCATTCCATAGTAAATTGCACTCTCATCCTTTTGATGCTAATTTATTATATAGAAATTCAGCAATGAAGTAACTGAAGCTTTTTAGACCAACATACTTTGATCAGCGAGAAAATGAAGATGTGATAGTCAATAAACTATTTTTTCCCCTAACAAAACCTGTTAGCAACTATATGGTATAGTTTTGGTACTGGGTGATAATTGCTGAAACAATGTCAAGATGCACACCTTTGGTTCAAGTGCAATGTTGGACGACTGGGACTGAAATTTTTCTCAACAAATGCATGAGAGAAACCAGGCTGGACAAGTGGCGTCGCTGCAGGAGCTGGTAGAATTGAAGGTGATCTAGTGGTATCTTCTTGATAAACTGAGGACACTGCATATCCTTCTGGCTTCCCAGTATTAGTTCTAGAACCTAAATATTCAGTAGAATTCTGTACCATCGACATGATATCACCACCAGAATCTCCTTTCTCAATATCAAGACCATTCTTATTTTCTTGCAGGGTTGTGGGTTCCTCTTTCCTCATCAATTCAAACGATGTTGAGATTAAATTAGTTGAAGAACTTACCTGTTGAATAAGTTTCAGTTAGTAGCTGTTAGGATTCAGTTTCGACAGTTTCGTCAGGGTGTCTGTTAGAGATAAGTTAGGAGGACTGCGTCGTGTTTAGTACGAGCACCTCCATGTTTGTAGGATCGTCGTGGAGCTCGTTCCGAGTCGTGGGATGGCACGATTCAGTCGGGAACGTGGCGGAAGTCACGGCTTTGCTTTGTAATCGCTCAATAAGAGGATGAAGGAAACAGAAAATGCAGTAAGTCGTACGCTGCTCCAAAACCACCAAGTGTTCATCGTCTACCTCCAGCTCCCTCTCTCTCTCTGCCTCGATTCGATCCGATCGTGAGTGAGGGTTAGAGCTGACAAGTGGTATCAGAGCCTAGGCTCGTGTCGCGGAGAGAAGGATGATGAAGGGCGGCGATGACGCGTCCAAGAAGGCCGCCGCAGACGCGGACAAGGACGGGAAGAACTCGGGCGCTGCTTCATCACCACCTCCCCCGGCACCAAGGGCACTGGCCGTTCCGCGCTCCACGCGCGACGCGGCAACTCCAGCACGGCGTGGCCCGTGCTGACGAGGACGAACTACAACACCTGGTCGCTGCTCATGAAGGTGATCCTGCAGGTACGACACCTGTGGGACGTCATCGACACTGGCGTGGGCGAGTACGACGACGACCGTGCGGCGTTGGAAGCGATCCTCCGCGCCGTACCTCCGGAGATGATTCCGATGCTCGCCGTCAAGGACACGGCGAAGGAGGCGTGGGATGCGATCAAGACGATCCGCGTCGGGGCAGATCGAGTTCGAGACTCGAAGGCCCAAAACTTCCGCAAGCAGTACGAGGATCTTCGGTTTAAACCTGGTGAGTCTGTCGACGATTTTGGGCTAAGGCTGCAGGAGCTGGTCCACCAGCTGGACATCCATGGCGACCCCATCGACGACAAGAAGGTGATCCTCAAGTACCTGCGGATCGTGCCGAAGAAATACAAGCAAATGGCGCGGTCGATCGAGAGTCTCCTCGACCTCACCACCATGTCCATAGAAGAGCTGACGGGGCGTCTCAAGGTCTGTGAGGAAGACGACGAGGACGAGCCCGCCGGTTCGGCCGGCGGCGGCCAACTGCTGCTCACGGAGGAGCAGTGGCGCGCTCGCATGAAGCACCGCGACGGCGACGGATCGTCGGGCAGCGGTGGCGGCAGCGGCAACCGCCGCAACAAGGGACGCGGCAACGACGGCGCGCGCGACAAACCACAAGGGGCGAACGGCGGTGGCGCCTCACGCGACGACAAGTGCCGCTACTGCGGCAAGTTCGGACACTAGGCCCGCGACTGCCGCAAGAAGAAGAGGGAGGAGGCTCACCTGGTCAAGGACGGCGACGACGACGAGCCGGCCGCGCTCCTCATGGCGCAGCTGTGCCCAGTCGCCGACGAGCCCGAACGTGTCGGAGGACACGTGTTCCTCAACGAGGAGCGAGCCAAAGTGCGCCTCGGCGATGAGCATGAGCCGGTCGACGTGCCGTGGTACCTCGACAGCGGCGCATCCAACCACATGACCGGCAGTCGCGCGGTCTTCGCCGAGCTGGACACCAAGGTGACCGGCACGGTGCGGTTCGGCGACAACTCCGTCGTCGACATCGTTGGGCGTGGCACCGTGGTCATCGCGGTGCGTGGCGACGAACACCGCGCCCTCACGGATGTCTACCTCATCCCCAAGCTCAAGACGAGCATCGTCAGCCTCGGCCAGCTCGACGAGAACGGCTGCCCCTCGGCGATACGCAACGGCTTCATGTCCCTTTGGGATCGCAGCAATCGCCTGCTCGCCAAGGTACCTCGCTCCCCGAATCGTCTCTACAAGGTGAACCTGCAGGTGGTGCAGCCTGTGTGCCTGTCGCTGCGCTCTGGCGACAGCAGCTGGACTTGGCACGAGAGGCTCAGCCACCAGAACTTCGGGGCGCTCCGCGCCATGTCTCGCAACGACATGGTTCGCGGGCTACCAGAGATCGGCCACACGGACCAGCTCTGCGACGCCTGCTTGGCAGGGAAGCAGAGGCGGGCCCCGTTCCCGCAGGTGGCAAAGTTCCGCGCCACGGAACGCCTCGAGCTGATCCACGCCGACCTCTGCGGACCGATCACGCCGGCAACGCCAGGAGGGAAGCGCTACTTCCTCCTGATGGTGGACGACTTCAGCCGCTACATGTGGCTGGTGCTGCTCTCCACCAAGGATGAAGCTGAAGCCGCGATCCGTCGCATCAAGGCGGCCGCCGAAGTGCAGAGCGGCTGCACTCTGCGCACCCTTCGCACCGATCGAGGGGGAGAGTTCACCTCCCGCTCCTTCGAGGAATTCTGCGCCGACAGGGCGTCCAACGCCACCTCTCCGCGCCCTACACACCGCAGCACAATGGCGTGGTGGAACGCCGAAATCAGACGGTAGTGGCCACCGCACGAAGCATGCTCAAAGGGCGAGGTGTGCCCAACACGTTTTGGGGGGAGGCAGTGACGACGGCGGTGTTTCTTCTGAACCGCTCCTTCACGCGCGCGGTTGATGGCAAGACGCCGTACGAGCTTTGGCACGGCAAGACGCCAAATCTGCACTTCCTGCGGGTTTTTGGCTGCGTCGTTCACGTCAAAACGGCTCGGCCACACCTCAAGAAGCTCGAGGACCGCAGCAGGAAGATGGTCCTGCTGGGCTACGAGCCAGGCTCCAAGGCGTACAAGGTCTTCGACCCCCTGACACAGACGGTGCACGTCACGCGCGACGCTGTCTTCGACGAGGCTGCGTCATGGAGATGGGAGAACGGCGGCCTGGAGGCAGTGGACAGCGACTTCGACGTGGAGTACACGCTTCCCCAAGCTGCTGCTCAGCGTGGGTGTGCCGCCGACCCTCCCACGCCAGAGCGCGCACCGGACGCGCGCGGCGCGACACCTCCAGCGCCAGAGCGCGCACAGAGCGCGCACGGCACGGCATCACCACAGACACCGGCGACCCCTCAATTCCACGGTGCAGGGGACCTCCAGGACCCCTCCGTGGAGTTCGCGACGCCCTCCAGCGCTAACACTCCGTCTGTGGAGGACCGAGACACTCCTGTGCGCAGGTACAGGACCGTCGCCAACATTGAGGCCGAACTTGAACGGGGGCTGCTCCTTGCCGAAGGAGAAGAGCCTGCGTCGTTCACGGAGGCTCAAGCAGAAGCTGGATGGCGCACTGCCATGGCTGAGGAGATGGCCGCGATCGAGGAGAACGACACCTGGAGCTCACCAACCTGCCTGCCGGGCACCGTCCCATCGGTTTGAAATGGGTGTTCAAGCTGAAGAAAAATCCTGCAGGCGAAGTGGTGCGGCACAAGGCGAGGCTGGTGGCAAAGGGTTATGCGCAGCGAGCTGGCATAGACTTCGAGGAAGTCTTTGCGCCAGTTGCACGCCTGGACTCGGTGCGCGTCCTCCTCGCCATAGCTGCACACCACAACTGGGAGGTGCACCACCTCGACGTCAAGAGCGCATTCCTGAATGGCGACCTTGAGGAGGAAGTGTACGTCTCCCAGCCCCCTGGCTTCATCATCGACGGCATGGAGGGAAAGGTGCTGCGCCTGAAGAAGGCGCTCTACGGGCTGCGTCAAGCACTGCGAGCTTGGAACGCCAAGCTTGACAGCACGCTCCTCTCTCTGGGCTTCACCAGGAGCCCATCGGAGCACGCCTTGTACACACGCGGCAAGGAAGATTCACGCTTGCTGCTGGGCGTCTACGTCGACGATCTGATCGTCACTGGCGGCAAGCAGGAGATCGCCAGGTTCAAGCGCGAGATGATGACCAGGTTCAAGATGAGTGACCTGGGTCTTCTTGCCTACTACCTTGGCATGGAAGTGTCCCAGGGCGGCGGCGAGATCACGCTCTGCCAGTCCGCTTACGCCGGCAAGCTCCTAGAGAAGGCTGGCATGGCGAACTGTACCCCGACCCAGATGCCAATGGAGCCACGCCTGAAGATGAGCAAGATCAGCTCGAATCCACCGGTGGACGCCACGATGTATCGTTCCATCGTCGGTGGTCTCCGGTACCTGGTGCATAGCAGGCCTGACATTGCATTTGCAGTGGGTTTCGTCAGTCGTTTCATGGAGACTCCGAAGACGGAACACCTGAGCGCGGTCAAGCATCTTCTCCGGTACATCGCAGGCACTAAAAGCTACGGGTGCACACTCCGTGGCGGCAGCGAGCAGCTCGAGCTCGTGGGCTACAGTGATGCGGACCTGGCCGGCGACCTGGATGATCGCAAGAGCACGACGGGCAGCATCTTCTTCATCAACGGCTGACAAAGGATTAACTTGTCAATGCCTACAGATTGTAGACTAGGGTTTTGCTAGAAGTAGAGGGCAAGTAGATCTCGAAGGTTTAGGCGAAAAGTACTCGACGATTATGAAAACTAGGGTTATGTTGACAGTAGATTCGATCCTTTCTTTGTCCCTCGACTCCCCCTTATATAGGAGGTGGAGCCGAGGGTTTCGTTTTGTACAAGTTACAGAGTCCGGGATGGTTTCTAACTCATCCCGCCAGATTACAAATAACACTTCTATTACAACTCTAGCTTTCCTTAATATATCTTGGACTCCCGAATCTTCTTATTCTTCGGATAGTGGGCCTTCAGTAAACTCCGGGTACTATCTTCGGCAGGCCCATTTGGGATGCCTATGTCAGTAGCCCCCGAGATTTTGCTTGAATCGTAGAGTCAAGGGAAATCTCGACTGTTTATATTTATTCGAGAGCTTTTATTTATGCTTCTTCACATAAAATTCTATATTGTACAGGGATAATGGTAGTTGGGGCTAGTTCATCTGACGGATCAGGTACTAGTTAACTGCTCTAGTGGCAATCCGCAAAAACCTACTTCAAGATCACGTCCCTGGACATGATCTCGGGATACTGGTGTAAACTTCGACAGGTGCCGCTTAAGGTCTTACCATTCTGTCGAGTCCCAGTCAAATTTATCGGGTACCTAACGCGTCCGTTAGGATTTTTCTTCGTATCTGTTGATACGGATAAAAGTAGCAGAGCGCAGTCTTTGGCGATGCCACGCCCAGCAGAACGGATCTAGGGTCTTACCTTCGCAAATTTGCGGCATTCAGAAATTGATCGCAACTTTGGCGTTCTGAGAATATATTGTCGAGTGCTTTTCGCCTTTGGAATAGCACATTTTATCGAGTCATATTTGATGACTTATTTTGTCTTCCCGATGGGAGTATATGTAGAGTTATCTGTGTAACTCGAAATATACTCACTTTTGCTTTTTTATTTTGATATAAATCATCGGGCACGCGAACAGCGTTCCCGATGGGAGTAGCCCCCGAGGCTACATCCAAGGACTTGTGCTTGGGTGTAGGCTCCACAGATTAGTATCCATTGCCACTATATTTATAATCTTTCTCGACAGTTTTATATTTATCGGGTGCGCGACCAGCGCTCCCGATGGGAGTAGCCCCCGAGGCTATGAACAAATGCTTGCATTTGGTCATAGGCTCTCGCCTTTTCTATCTTGTCATATTCGAAGTTTTCCATTTTTCCAAAGTAGCCCCCGAGCCTTTGGGCAAAAACTTGTATTTGATCAAAGGCTCCCGAGATAACTTTTGCGTTTGTCGATAAACTTTTGGAAACTCGCAGTCGAATTTTCTTTTATCTTGACGACGTCATTGCTAATGATAGCCACGATCTCTATTTTGGAAACTGACCATTATCCTTGTTTCGCTGCCTTGTGGGTCCCAATTCCTGATCTGTCGGACACGTCGTGCAAGTGGGGGACACATGTTCTCCCTTTTTTCTGGCACACGTTCTGTAACCTCGTCAATGTTAAAATACCATTGTGCCCTTGTATCCACGTGGTGATCATCTACTGCATTCTTTTTTCATCCGACGGTTCCGTCGCTTCACCGCACCTGTATATAAGGTCCCCTTCTTCTTCCTCGAACACTTCCGCTCGCGCCGTTCCCCTGCTTTCCTCTGCAAAATTTCCTCCTGCGCTCCTCATCTCCCTAAGCTCTTCTCTTTTAGCTGTCCCTTCCGCCATTGTTGATGCCACCGCGTCGATTGACCAGGCACAGCACACCTGACTCATCGATGGCTGCCGCGGATCTAGGAGCGGCGGAGTGGGAGAGGTCCAAGATCACGAACCAGGACCTCAATCTGATGAAGAAGCTGGGGATTACCAAGAAGCCCAAAGCGGTTTGCTTTCCCAGTGAAGAGAGCTACCCATCCCCTCCAATGGGGTATCGGGTAAGTTTTGTTGATCATCTCATCCGCGGTCTTTCCGCCCCCATTCACCCTTTTCTTCGGGGACTTCTTTATGTTTATGGTCTCCAACTTCATCACCTCACACCCAACTCTATCCTTCATATTTCTATCTTTATCACCCTCTGCGAAGCCTTCCTTGGTGTCCAGCCTAACTGGGCATTATGGAAGCGCATTTTCTTTTGTCGCCGTAATGGCTCTGCCAATGTCGCCTATAATATAGGCGGCGTTGTTATTTCCGTTCGCTCCTCTGTCAACTATTTCGACGTCAAACTCCCTGACTCCGTTCAAGGATGGCGCAAGAAGTGGTTGTACATTCGCGAAGAAAACGATGGCTGCCTCGAAGATAATATTCCTCCTTTTGACGGTGCCGAGAAAATCCTTCGCCGCCGTTCTTGGGACGCAGAAGCTACCGAGGAAGAAAGGACTTCGACAGAGGCCCTGATGACTCGTATCCATGAGTTGCAAAATACTCGTGGAAAAGAATTATCAGGCATCCAGATTACGGCGTACTTCCTTAGGACTAGGGTGCAGCCTCTTCAGGCTCGCAAAAACCCTTTCTGGAATTATGCTGGCGATGAAGACGCAGATCGCCTGTCGACGAATTTGGAAGTCAAGGATTTGGATAGACTTATCCGTAGGATTTCATCTCTTAAGAAGAAAGACTCCATCCCTTCCACTTGTCGCGTAAAACCATACAGCGCCGCCCATGCGCTTCCCAAGGTAAACATTGTCGTGTAATTTGTCTATTGCCTTGCTTTTTGTGTTGTTATTCACTTCTGACAAACTTTCCCTCTTTTTATACAGGATCATCCAAATCTTGTTTCACTTCCTCCCCTTCCTGAAGGTGGAGAGGTCGAAGAAAGGGCTGTTATCTCCGATGATAACCCAGATGCCCCCTCCTTTACAAATGAACCCGCAGAATCTCGAAAATCTGCGGGATCCGACGAAAAAGAGGATGTCTCTGAAGCCACTGCGTCGGCACAATCTCTTCCTCCCGCTGTTTCTCCAAGGAACAAGAGGAAAAGGGATGATGTCGAAGATTCCGGCACCTCCAAAGTCGACGAAGCTGTTCCTTCGCACCAGAAGGCCGGCTATGATCCATACCTCGAGTCTCTCATCAGTTCGTAAGTACCCTTTTTCTTGTTTACTTGTACTCGAAGATTCTTGTCTATCTTGCTTTTTATATTGTCGACACTTGCTCGTAGTGATGATGAAGAAGAAGTACCAACTGCTGTTGTGGCTGCTCGCACGAGCACGTCACATACATTAGTCGCCTCGGATACGCCAGTCGAGAGAGAAGAAACGTCGCCTTCTCGAAGAATATCGGCGCTGCTACTCCTCCGGCAAGCCCCCTTGTCCCTTCTCCAAAAAGGGCAAGGGTTGAAATAAATTCAGAGCTTACTCTTCAATCGAGTAGCTCTTCTAACCCTCTCTTGGATGATGTAAGTTGCTAAAACTCTTGCCGTTGTTTTCTATTTGCTCTTATGTGTTGTCATTTTTCTCATGCCAACATTTTCTTTCTTTGTCTCTTTTTAACAGCCGTTGATCAAAGAGCTTCTTCGCATCGGTGCCCAATTTGTTGGGTACCGTGATTATGCCAGCAAGAATGAAGGTACTGCTTGACTATTTTTTGCATCCTTTCTGCATGACTTGTCGACGTTTATAGCCAATCTTGTCTTCCTTTTTTCAGAGAAACTGGCAGAAGCCAACGAACGTGCTGACACGCTTGCTCTAAAGTTAGAGCAATGTGAAGAGGCTCGTAAGAAGGCCGAGTCAGATGCAATTGAAGCTAGGCAAGAAGCTGACAAGGCCAAGTCTGATGCTGCTGGTGTCGAAGAACTTCGGAAACGTCTGCATGACGCCGAGACTTCGCTAAGCGATCACATAACTGCGCAATCTGCTCGCGAAGCGGCGATCACCAAACGCATAAAGACACAAAGTCGTCGCTTTGTTGGTAAGCATTTGCATCATTGCATACCCTTTGGATTTTCCTTTTTTGCACTTGTTTGTTGACAAAAATTTCTATTTTTATGTTGTCAGGTAGGACCTCGCAAGAATTTGAACTTGAGGATCCCGACAACGATGCTCTTCTTGACGCCGTTTCATTCCTTGAGTTTCATGGGACGGAAGCGCGTGAAGGCATGGATGAAGCCAGGGCGGGGTTGTCGAAGCTTTTCCCCTACTTCTTCCCGAAGAAAGAGGAGCCCGCAACTTTCCTTGGCCTTGCCAAGTGCTTTAATCCTCCCGAAGATCTTGGGCTGAAGATGCGCCATGAGAACATGAAGGTTGCCGTGGAAAGCACTGTTGCCCTAGTTGCTGACAGTCAACAGACTATTGACTGGGCCAAAGTTGGCGACACGGAGCAAATAGAGCAAGCAAAATGGCGATCCTTGATCAAGGCGGCAAAGCTTAACACGAAGAAGATCCTGGCCTATCTCGGGATCAAGCCATCTTCGACTCCTAGCTCTTCAAGGCCGGAGGTCTAGTTTTTGCTTTCTTTATTTCCTTTGCTATTGTCGCCATTCTAGTCTTGGCGACAAGTTCCCTGCCAGTCCCTTAGGAGAACTTCTTTTGTAATGGCCATGTAAATTTTCTACAATCAATGAAATTCCTTTTGGTGCTATCTTTGATTCGGAGATTTTCTTTTCCAGTTGATATTTGATAATTATTCGACGAATCCTTCTTCTCCTGATGCCGCCCCCGCGTCTTCCTTGTCGAAGAAAGTAAAAGCCGATGACAATTTTCTTGAAGGTTCTTCCGGCACACCCTTGTCGGAAGATTTACAAGAACTTTGACAACAGCTTCAGTCCACGAAGAAACAAACTCTGGCCATGATGGAACAATCTCGGAAAGCATCTGAACAGGAACAACTTGCTCGTCGACAAGCCGAAGAAGCTATGGCTGCTAAGGAAGCTGCTGTATTGGAAGCAAAAGGAGCTAGTGACCGTGAAAATAGTATGCTCGAGCTGATGATGGAAGCTAGCTCGGATATGCTGGGTATGTGTCTCAACTTTCCAATGCCTTTTCTTTATTTTGCTGTACTGTCTTCAAAGTTTATTGCCTTTTTGTCTAATAGGCTCAGTTATTGATGCTGCGGCCGAAGATCTGAGAGTAAATGAGAGAACAATCTTCTTCTCAACCTTTCTCTAAATCATGGCTGTTTATTTTGGGCCACTCCCGAACGAACTCAGCAGATTGTCAGGTTTCAAGATCGTGCGCTTCAGGTACGCGAATATCTTGACTTCTGTACCAAGACCCTGTCTATGGTCTATAACTCTATGTTTCCTCGGAATATTCAACCAAAAACTCTTCCCGAGTTAATGGAGAAATTTAAGGATGCCCACAGGATCCATAACTTTGTCAGAGCTCAACTGGTGGCTGGCGCCAGATTTGCCCTTATCATGCTTCAGATCTGCCACTCAAAGCTTGATCTAACCCAAGTTGTTGAGAAGGTTCACGAGAAGGTACGGCGCCGAAGAGTTGGTATCGATCGTATCAACACGAAGGTTTCGCCTATAGCCGAAGAAATGATTGAAGACCTTCTTCGGATGGATGCCGACTTTTTTGCAGACGGTCATTATGCTGATTTCCTTGGCGCTGCTCCTGAAGAAAACAGAGTTACCCTTGATGATATATTGAATCAAGACTGATTTTTTCTCTTGGTAGATAATTTTTCCTTGTAAATCATGAATATGACTATGTTGTGAAGTAAACATCATATTTCTATATTTTGTCTAGCCCCCGAGTATTTTCGGTGGCTATTCGCTGTATTTGTATAATGCGAGGTTTTAAACCAAGGCATTTATTCAATATGTAGTTTTGGCGAATATCAGCCCCCGAGCTGCCTTGTTGGGTACTTTTTTGTGTTTTTGTTGACTCACGAAGTATGTTGATACTAAGGCGAGGTTTTTCTTTTTTCGAGCAGCTATATTGGTATTCGTCGGGTCATGACTTTGAGCATATCGACAAAGGAAAATTATATTGACACTATCTTTATTATATTGCAGCACCGCGAGCCCGCCTCATTAAAAACCTTCTCCGGCCCCACTCGGTGCCCCGAAAAAGGAAAAGAGTGCGTCTGAAAACTCGCGGGCGTTTCAGTACATTGTATCTTTACAAAGTAGACTATATTTCGGCATCTAAGCGTAAAAACGCCTGAGCTGTGCCACGTTCCAGGGATTTGGCTCGGCAATCCCTGTCTTCTTGTCTTTGATTCTGTATGCTCCTCCTTCGATTACCTCTGTGACGATGTAGGGTCCAAGCCATGGTGATTCGAGTTTTTCGTGACTTTTTTGATTGAGTCGCAAAACTAGATCACCAACTTGAAAAGATCTTGGCCGCAATCGTCGACTGTGGTAGTTCTTCAGGTCCTGTTGATATTTAGCGACTCGTGACAGGACTTCATCTCGAGCTTCGTCAAGTGCATCGACGTCATCCTGCAGTGCTTCTCTCGAGATTTCTTCATTATATTCTGCAACTCTTGGGGAATCATGCTCGATTTCTATCGGCAGGACTGCTTCGGCGCCATGGACCAGAAAAAACGGCGTCTCTTGTGTCGCCGTATTTGGTGTTGTTCGAATACTCCACAAAACGCTCGGCAACTCCTCCGGCCAAGTATGCCGAGCTTTTTCCAGTGGTCCTAGCAGGCGCTTCTTGATGCCATTGCAGATGATGCCATTGGCCTTCTCGACTTGACCATTGGTCTGAGGATGCGCAACAGACGCAAAACTCAATTTAATGCCCACTTCTGCGCAGTATGCTTTGAACTCCTTGGACGTAAAATTGCTGCCGTTGTCTGTCACAATACTGTGAGGAACTCCAAATCTGAAGACGATGCTCTTTACGAATTTGATTGCCGACGCGCCGTCCGGTGAATTTATCGGCTTTGCTTCTATCCACTTTGTAAATTTGTCGACCGCGACAAGCATATACTCGTAACCTCCTGGCGAAGCTTTGTGTAATTTACCCACCATGTCAAGACCCCATTGAGCAAAGGGCCAAGATAGTGGGATTGGCATAAGTTCTGCGGCAGGAGAGTGAGGTTTGGCGGCAAATCTTTGGCACGCGTCGCAAGTTCTCACGATTTCCTTTGCGTCCTCGATTGCTGTTAACCAATAAAATCCTGCTCTGAAGACCTTAGCCGCGATAGCTCTGCTACTCGCGTGGTGCCCGCATATCCCCTCGTGCACATCTTTTAGGATGATTCTTCCTTCTTCGGGTGTAACGCATCTCTGTAGCACGCCCGAAATACTTCGTTTGTACAACTCCCCTTTTACCACAGTGAAAGCTTTTGATCTTCTGATTATTCGCCTTGCTTCGACTGGATCGTCGGGTATTGTTTTTCTTAAGATATATGATATGTAAGCCTGCATCCATGGAACTTGCACCATCATGACTAGCTCTTGCTCTTCTTCTTCTTCTTCTGCTGTGTCCTTGGTGATAGTCGAGGTTTTCTCTTTCTTCTCCTTTTTTTTTTGCTGGCTTTGTTGATCTCTCGCTTATCTCTTCCCAAAACACGCCTGGAGGTATCGCGAGACACTGTGACCCGATGTTTGCAAGAACGTCGGCTTCATCATTGCTCATCCTGCTGATATGATTTACTTCGCAACCATCGAATAACTTCTCGAGCTCGTTGTACACCTCTTTATATGCTATCATACTTTCGTTGACTGCATCGCATTGGTTCATGACTTGCTGTGCCACCAATTGTGAGTCGCCGAAAATTTTCAGTCGGGTTGCACCACAAGCTTTCGCCATCTTCATCCCGTGTATGAGAGCTTCATATTCTGCTTCATTGTTAGACGCGTTTGGGAACGTCATCCGCAGAACATACTTCAACTTGTCGCCTTCAGGTGATACCAATATCACGCCTGCTCCAGCACCTTCCAATCTTTTGGACCCGTCGAAGTTCATGGTCCAAGTTCTCGATAAATCTGGGGGTCCCGTGTTTTGTAGCTCCATCCACTCTGCAATGAAATCTGGTAAGACCTGCGATTTTATTGCTTTTCTTTTTTCATACGTGATGTCCCGAGGGGAAAGTTCTATTCCCCAAAGGGAGACACGACCCGTAGCTTCTGGGTTGTTCAGTATATTTGATAAGGGAGCCTCGTTGACCACTATTATCGGGTGTGCCGAAAAATAGTGTCGCAATTTTCTTGCTGTCGTGAATACTCCGTATGCTAATTTCTGATATTGCGGGTACCGCTGTTTGGAAGGTGACAGTACTTCGCTGATGAAATATACTGGCCTCTGAACTCCGTGAAGCTTGCCTTCTTCTTCTCTCTCGACTACTAGGGCCGTGCTGACCACCTGAGGTGTGGCTGCAATGTACAAGAGGAGAGGTTCTTTCTCTTTCGGTGCCACTAATATTGGTGGTGTCGAAATTGCTCGCTTGAGGTTCTCGAAGGCTCTATCTGCTTCCTCGTTCCATTGAAATTTTTCCCCCTGTTTGATCAATGCGTAGAACGGCAATGCCTTTTCTCCTAGCCTGGCGACGAATCTGCTTAAAGCTGCGACTCGCCCCGTTAACTGTTGTATTTCTTTCAGCTTTGTTGGCTTTCTCATAGTGACGATGGCCTGTATTTTTTCGGGATTAGCTTCAATCCCCCTTGCTGATACTAAAAACCCGAGAAGTTCTCCTGCAGGAACTCCAAAAGAGCACTTTGTCGGGTTCAGCTTGAGGCAGAATTTGTCGAGGTTGTCGAAGGTTTCCTTCAAATCTTCGATCAGAGTCGACCCTTTCTTTGATGTTATTACGACATCGTCGATGTAGACTTGTACATTTTTTCCAATCTGTGTTGCTAAGCACTTCTGCATCATCCGCTGATATGTTGCTCCCGCGTTTTTCAGACCAAAAGGCATTGTTTTGTAGCAAAACACGCCATAAGGTGTGATGAACGCTGTCTTGGCTTCATCTTCTTCTTTTAATCTGATCTGGTTATAACCAGAATATGCGTCCAAAAAGGAAAGACGTTCGCATCCTGCCGTGGAGTCGATGATTTGATCGATCCTTGGGAGGGGAAAGTGATCCTTAGGACAATGTTTATTGAGACACGTGAAGTCGACGCACATGCGAAGGACTATTGTGTGTTTCTTCGGCACCATCACTGGGTTAGCTACCCATGTGGCTTCTGTAGATATTTCTCTGATGAAACCAGCGTCTTTGAGTCGATCTATTTCTGATAACATTGCTTTGCGGCTAGGTTCCGAAAAACGTCGTAAAGGCTGCTTGACTGGTCTTGCGAGAGGATCCAAATTGAGGTGGTGCTCGGCGAGTTCCCTGGGTACTCCTGGCATGTCAGCTGGACACCATGCAAAGATTTTCCAGTGCTCACGGAGGAACTCGACGAGCGCGCTTTCCTATGCGACATCCATGTTTGCGGCAATGGACGTCGTTTTCTTTGGATCTGTCGGGTGGATCTGTACCTCTTTTGAATCCTTGTTTGTGTTGAAAGTTGGCTCCTTAGAAGATCTTCCTACCTCTGGCAGCACATCATAATCAGTGAACCGTGGCGCCGCATATTCTGCTTGCATCCCGAAAGTTTCTGACAGTCGATGAAAATCCTTGTCGCATTTATCAGATAACGCGAAACTTCCTTTGATTGTGATAGGTCCCTTGGGCCCAGGCAACCTCCACAACAGATATGTATAATGTGGCACTGCCATGAACCTAGCATACGCTGGTCGTCCCAACAAAGCGTGATATTGCGACGGGAAATCCACAACTTCGAACTCCAGATTCTCTATCCTGTAGTTTTCTCGGGTTCCAAACTGAACGTCGAGGTTTATTTTGCCCAATGGGTAACTTGGCTTCTCCGGTGTAATCCCATGGAAACGTGTATCAGTTGGTTTCAGGTTTGCCAGGGATATGTTCATCTTCCTCAATGTATCTGCATACATGAGGTTTAAGCTGCTGCCGCCATCTATGAAAACTCTCGACACATCAAAACCAGCAATTACTGCGGGTAGGATGAGTGCTGATTGTCCTGGTCGAGGAACTTGCTGCGGATGATCTGCGATTGTGAAGCCGATGTCTTGCCCCGACCAATTTAAGTACTCGACTGTTGGTGGAGGCATCTTCTCTGCCATGAACACTTGTCGAGAGATTACCTTCTGCGCCCTGTTGGATGGCCTAGCTTTCTGAATCATCGAGACCGCACCGTTAGAGTTAGGATCAACATATGGAGGTGGGTGTGGTGCTGCCGCTATTCTGAGCTGGTGTCGATTTTCGTCGGTAATTGCGGGAGGAGGTGGAAGGTGGATCTCGCTCCTTGGCTCCCGAGGGTTTCTGTTATTTGCTTGGGCATTTGCAATTCCTGCGGCTCGCAGCATTGCCTGAAAATTACGGCAGTCTTTCTGGAGATGTCCTGACTGCCTCTTTCCGTTGTTGTCGAGGTAAAAGTGCATTTGACATGGACCGTTCATCATCTCCTCGGGAGACACGTAAGGTCTTTGAATCCTTGGTCCACTATTTTGCCTGTTGCCGCGAAAATCACCTCTACTGTCGCCTTGTTGCTCATTACTCCTTTGATAATCATCTCGACTATTTCCTCCAGGATTTCCTCGAAAACCAGCCGATATGTGGCCGGGAGCATCGTTGTTGTAGAACTGGCGAGAAAATCGTCTTCTATTTTGATAATTTCGACCACGATCCTCTTCTGGCGACCTGTGTCGCTTGTTGTATATTGCGTCTTCACCATCTGCCCATTTGTTGGATATCTCCATGAGTGCTGCTATGGTCTTAGGGTTAGTTCTCCCTAAATCCTCGATGAAATCTGCTCGGCGAACTCCTGCCACAAACGCATCTATTGCCCTCTCGTCAGATATATCTTCTGCCGAGTTCTTTATGATATTCCACCGCTGTATATATTTCCTCATCGACTCGTCGTGTTTTTGTCGACACGCCCTCAGCTCTTCCAACGACGCAGGTTTCTTGCAGGTGGATCGGAAGTTTTTCACGAAGATGTCCTCAAAGTTATCCCAGCTGTCGATGGAATTTAGGGGGAGTTTCTTTATCCAAGATCTCGCGGCACCGCTCAGGTGAACTTGAATACTTTGCATAGCTGTTGCTCTGGTTCCTCCTACCAGCTTTACCATCTCGAGATAATCCACGAGCCAATCCTCGGGATCTTGCAGGCCGTCGAATTTCTTGAAATTCTCGGGTAGCTTGAACCCTTTTGGGACTCGAGTCTTTCGAACTCTTCTCGTGAAACACGGGAGCCCACACATATCTTCGTCGGCAACCTCTGGTGAGTGCTGACGCTCCCTTCTTTCTTGTCGTGCTCTGTCCACCCTTACTTGGACTGCTGTGTCTCTCGCTCCACTTGTCCTTGGGGGATCTTGGACTGCTGTGTTGGGTCGTGGACTATTTTGCCTAGGATTTTCTTCGGGAGGCGTTGTTGCAAACGCTGTTCCCATTACTCCTACTCCAGCCATCGCCATATTGAACAATGGTTCTCTCGGGTCCCCAGGAGGTGGTCTAGACGCCAAGATGTACGCTTGTGTTGCCATGTAACCTGCTTCTGGCGTTTTTGGGATGATATTTCCTCTTTCATCAATCGACATAAAGGACATGTCGAGATTTTGGATTATGTTTCCTCTTTCTGCTTCGGGTATGTTTTGCAGCCGAGACATTGCTCTCCTCCGAGCTTCTCTGTGACTATCTCCCGTATTTCCTGAAAGGCGACTTAAATCTGCTCGGCGTCTGCTTGATGCAGAAGCTGCTTCTTTCCTCCTATTCAGGGATGCTGTCTGTTTTTCCAACTCTCTGCTTACTCGAGCAAGTCTATATTGATATGCTTGAAGTTCTTGTACAGTAGCGGTGGTGGTCATAGGTTCTGAACCATCCATGGCTTTCGCAGCCCTATCCCACGCTTCTTGCGGGAGCTGTACTCTTGCGCGAGTTGAGGATCCAGGATATTTAGTGCCTAAGCCATGTCTGAGATCAGCGGGATCGACGTATGGATTTCCCAATTCGTCGAAAGCCTCTGACGTTTGCGGTTCTGATGTACCTGCCCCTTCTATCACATAGATCTGATGATATTTTGCGCATTGATTTTTATCAGGATTGGTGACACCATCATGTAGAGTGGTGAAGACCTTTCCGATGGCAGCAGACTTGTCGATGAAGTTGAAGCTGTCGACGCTGTCGGAGTCGCTGCTTATAAAGGAGTCCGCAGACGACTCGAAGGATGTGTTGCTGAAGATCTTGGCGAGCTTTCCGCTTGCCTTGTTGTCGACGAAGTATGGCGACGAAAACTCCTCGTCACTCGACGAAAAGTTAGAATCGACCGCTGAAAATTCCGACGAGATCGGAACTTCGAGACGGTAGGATCCTTCCTTGTTGACGCCAAATCGGAATTCTCCGAACGTCATGATGATGGGCTCCTCCAGATAGGCACATGCATCCATACGGGAGGGCGGGTGAGGAATAAAATTGAATAGATCAGTTTTTCCCTTGTTACCTCGATCCATCGCGTTGCTTGCTGTCGATGAAGTCGAAGATCTTGAGCGTGCCATCGAGATCAGTTCCTTGCAGCCTCTAATTCCCACAGACGGCGCCAATTGACAAAGGATTAACTTGTCAATGCCTACAGATTGTAGACTAGGGTTTTGCTAGAAGTAGAGGGCAAGTAGATCTCGAAGGTTTAGGCGAAAAGTACTCGACGATTATGAAAACTAGGGTTCTGTTGACAGTAGATTCGATCCTTTCTTTGTCCCTCGACTCCCCCTTATATAGGAGGTGGAGCCGAGGGTTTCGTTTTGTACAAGTTACAGAGTCCGGGATGGTTTCTAACTCATCCCGCCAGATTACAAATAACACTTCTATTACAACTCTAGCTTTCCTTAATATATCTTGGACTCCCGAATCTTCTTATTCTTCGGATAGTGGGCCTTCAGTAAACTCCGGGTACTATCTTCGGCAGGCCCATTTGGGATGCCTATGTCAACGGCTGCCCAGTGTCTTGGCAGTCGGTCAAGCAGAAGACGGTGGCACTTTCGTCGTGTGAGTCTGAGTACATGGCTGCCAGAGCGACGGCGTGCCAGGCAGCCTGGCTCCGACGTCTTCTCGGAGAACTGCTCAACGAGGAGGAGAAGACGGTGAAGCTCTTCATCGACAATCGAAGCACCATTTAGCTGATCAAGAATCCAGTGTTCCATGATCGCAGCAAGCACATCGACACTCGCCACCACTTCATCAGGGAATACGTCGCCGACGGCAGAGTCTCCGTCGAACACATCGGCACCACCAACCAGCTCGCCGACATTCTCACCAAGTCCCTTGGACGTGTTCGGTTCCAAGACTTGCACTCGAGGATCGGCGTCACCAACATCATCCGCGACTAAAACTTAGGGGGAGATTTGTTGAATAAGTTTCAGTTAGTAGCTGTTAGGATTCAGTTTCGACGGTTTCGTCAGGGTGTCTGTTAGAGATAAGTTAGGAGGACTACGTCGTGTTTAGTACGAGCACCTCCATGTTTGTAGGATCGTCGTGGAGCTCGTTCCGAGTCGTGGGATGGCACGATTCAGTCGGGAACGTGGCGGAAGTCACGGCTTTGCTTTGTAATCGCTCAATAAGAGGATGAAGGAAACAGAAAATGCGAGAGTCGTACGCTGCTCCAAAACCACCAAGTGTTCATCGTCTACCTCCAGCTCCCTCTCTCTCTCTGCCTCGATTCGATCCGATCGTGAGTGAGGGTTAGAGCTGACATTACCGGTGATTCCTCGACTTCAGAGAGTAGGCTGGCTGTGCCGTCATGGATAGATGACGAAGGTAAGGGAGAGTAGAAGAAAGCCGCAGCAGCATGGGCGATTAGCAATGAGACCGGCCGGATCAGATCCTTCTGGTCGCGATGACGATGTTCTCCGCCGTGCTCTGCGCCCAAGACGACGGGATGGCGACGGTTTTCTGCTGGATGCGGCGATGGGGAGAGAAGCACACCTTAATGAGGGCGTCAACGACTGCAGTCGATCTCGGGGAGCGGATGATGGCGTGGCTGCGGACGGCGACGGCCGCGCGGAAGGCAGATCGGAGGGGCACGGTGGAGGCGTGGATATTGGTGCGGTTTTTTTTTAGGGATATTGGTGCGGTTGTTTGATGAGATGATTGTGGGGCAATGTGATTTCCCAGACGTGCGACTTGACGGACGTCGGACAATGTTTTACCGCTAATTGTGGGCGCCATCTGGATTGTTGGATCATGGTTGGATGGCTGTGATTTTATGGATCTGCCCCGTCTGGGTCTTTTATTAGTAGTGGTGATGATACAACACATTCAATGCATAGTATCATGAATTAGTATCATGCAATGTTGCGAAAAACCAATTATTCATTTCTTTCCAAATAGACTAGCTTTGCGAGGATGACAAAACATTTCTTTATTGCCCTCTCGTATGAATCACCTCCATACATCACCTCTCATACCGATTGAAAGCCATGCCAAATCGTTGGTTCAAGACCATGAATACCAAGCCAATTTTGTTAGCTAGTTGGACCACCCTCGGATTGAGAACCAACGGTTGAAAGAAAGGTGGGCGCCAACTCATATTTTTTTCTCGAGAGTCCGACACTTGATGTTGATTGCAAAGTTCACAAAGGCCAAAATTTTGACATCCTCTTTGTGCAAGTCTTGCCACCATCCAAACTCGGTTTTGAAGTACCAACCAAGAAAAAAAAGCTTGCACTTTGGAGGACCCCATGGACCATGAAAAATTTGAAAAACTTCCAGTAAATCATGCATATTTCGATTTATATTTTGGTGAAGTTTCATTCGATTTGAATCATAGGTTTGTGAGCAAATATATATTTAGTTTAAACTAGTGCTCGAGTACGTAAGAATCTATTTAATCACAAGCTAGTCATCCGAATGGGATGAAATATTCATAGATTTTAAAACAAGGAATCTACATATTACTGGATTTTTTTCAAAATTTTCTGAATAGTTTTTCTTTTTTAGCTTCGAAATAAGAGATAGTTTGGAACGTTGGATCTCAAATGGATGGTAGATGGTGGGACACAGTCACAATGTATCTTGGAAGCATCAAGTCACTGAAGCTCTGTCCGGTTTCCAAACCAAGCTAGGAAAGGCATTGAAAATGAAGTTCTGCTCTAAAACATTTCTCATTCCATTTTGGTGCTCGCGCGGTTGCATGCTGCCCACGTGTTAAGGTACGTGTCTCTGGAATGTAGAGAACTACGATTATTGGCGAAAAATATATCGAAATGGAAACTGTAAAAAAAAGCCCTCTCTGGTCAACCTGATGTGACGAGACATCACTGCACCAAACGTCGTCGCAAATTTATAGATGGGTGGCGTGCTAGTCTACCAACAGTCAAATCGGCGCCCAGTCGCAGCAGCAGCCTAGAGTACTACCTAGTTTTTGCCCCTTGCATGTCTATCATCTTCTTCTTCACCCCGTTACAAAAAAAATAAAAAATCTTCTTCTTCACCCTCCCAGAATCACGCGCACGCGCAGGATCTCGATCCCCACCACGCCGCATCACTAGTACTACTCCGTATACCTTTCTCTCCTTACCCCGGCCGGCCGCGCGCCGCATCGTTCCTTCCATAGCGCTCGCCCTCTCCTCCGAAAACCCCAAGCGCAGTTGCATCCGCCATCCACCTAAATCCATCTTCACGTGATGGATTATTCTAGGCTTTGCCGGGGCGGCGGGGACGGCCACTTGGAGGCTCTCACCGGCGACAACATCGACCTCATCGCTGCGCATCTGGACGTTACCTACACCGTCCGACTTGCCGCATGTTCCAGGGAGCTCTACGACATGATCAGCAAGGATGAAGGTAAGATGCACCATTGGGATGAACCCTGCCTGCTGATGCCTCCGCCTGCTTATTGGTTCGCTGAACACTGGGACCTGGTGATACGTCTCCAACGTATCGATAATTTCTTATGTTCCATGCCACTTTATTGATGATATCTACATGTTTTATACACATTATATGTCATTATTATGCGTTTTCCGGAACTAACCTATTGACGAGATGTCGAAAGGCCAGTTGCTGTGTGTTTTTGGTTTCAGAAATCCTAGTAACGAAATATTCTCGGAATCGGATCACCGCCCAAGTTCCTATTTTTCCCGGAAGCTTCCAGAGCACCGGAGGAGGATGAGAGGGGAGCCAGGGGGGCCCCACACCACACCCCGGCGCGGGCCAGGGGGGGGCGCGCCCCCTATGGTGTGGGCAGCCCGTGGCCCCTCCGACTCCCTCTCTTCGCCTATTTAAGCCTCTCTGACCTAAAAACACCGACCGAGAGCCACGATACGGAAAACCTTCCAGAGCCGCCGCCATCGCGAAATCAAGATTCGGGGGACAGAAGTCTCTGTTCCGGCACCCTGCCGGACGGGGAATTGCCCCCGGAGTCATCTCCACCGCCGTCTCCACCGCCATCTTCACCGCCATCGCTGTCTCCATGATGAGGAGGGAGTAATTCACCCCCGGGGCTGAGGGCTCCGCTGTAGCTATGTGGTTCATCTCTCTCTTTATGTGATCTAGTTGAATATTATCTATGTGCTACTCTAGTGATGTTATTAAAGTACTCTATTCCTCCTCCACGTGTGTAATGGTGACAGTGTGTGCACCGTGTGAGTACTTGGCGTAGGCTATGATTATGATCTCTTGTAGATTATGAAGTTAATTATTGCTATGATGGTATTGATGTGTATTATTCCTCCTACATATGCATGATGGTGATAGTGTGCATGCTATGTTAGTTCTTGGTGTAATTATGTTGATCTATCTTGCACTCTAAGGTTATTTAAATATGAACATTGCATTGTGGAGCTTGTTAACTCCGGCATTGAGGGTTCGTGTAATCCTACGCAATGCGTTCATCATCCAACAAAAGAGTGTAGAGTAGTCCTATTATGTGATCATTGTTGAGAGTGTCCACTAGTGAAAGCAGGATCCCTAGGCCTTGCTTCCAAGCATCGAATCTCCGTTTGTTTACTGTTTTGTTGCATGTTTACTCGCTGCCATATTTTATTCAGATTGCTATTACCACTCATATACATCCATATTACTTGTATTTCACTATCTCTTCGCCGAACTAGTGCACCTATACACCTGACAAGTGTATTTGGTGTGTTGGGGACACAAGAGACTTCTTGCTTTGTGATTACAGGGTTGCTTGAGAGGGATATCTTTGACCTCTTCCTCCCTGAGTTCGATAAACCTTGGGTAATCCACTTAAGGGAACTTGGGATGAACCCTGCCTGCTGATGCCTCCGCCTGCTTATTGGTTCGATGAACACTGGGACGTGGCGACAGCATCTCGTCTGCATGATACCGTGTACGACCTGGTGCCCCTCGACCATCCTCGCCGTTCTGTCGCCCTGCCGTTCATGCACGACAGAAAATGGCTTGGCGCGAACGGCGACTGGATCGCCGCCGCCGATCATCATGAGTGGTGCCTCGTGAACGTCTACACCGAGCGACATATCCCCCTTCCATCCCTACCTGATTCGAAGATTCATCATAGTATTGTTTCATATCGACCTGCATACTCTTTTAACTGGGGTCCAGCAATTTATTTGTTGAAGATTGTAATCTGCCAAGTGCCCACAAAAGGTGGGAGGTACGCAGATTACAAGCTCATCGCCTTGTTCGACAAAACGATTTTCTACCTTGAAGGGGGTGGCGACTGGAGAATGCTGGAGGCCCTTACACCTGCACCTGATTATCCAAATTACTGTGATGCCACGAAGGAGCTTCCCCTTCTCCACTAAGTAGCCGGTCGAGGCGGCGGTTCCTTCACAAGGTTGGGGCGAGCTCCACAACACCGGAGGCTCCCAACACCCTATGGGGCTAGCACAACTCCAAGCTAGCCTCCATAGGAGCACTTCCTCCAAGATCCCACCATAGGAACCCTAACTCCAAGATCCACTAAGGACTAGATGATATTGGTGAAATCTCTCTTGGTAGAACTATAGATCGGGGTCTCCTCCACCACTCCTCAAAGTTTGGGCAAGATTGGTTGGGTAGGTAGGGAGATCCTCAAGGTTTGAGCTCAGCAACAATGGAGGAGAGAGAGAGAGAAGAGATGAAATTGAGCTCAAGAAGAAGGGGACCTTTCATAGGCTCCCCCAAATCCAACCGTTATGTCCAGATTCCGCACGACCGGTACTACCGCTTGGGCAAGCGGTAGTATCGCTCTGGATTCGAATTCTGCCCACAGATCTGCCACGTGGGCTCGAAGCGGTAATACCGCTGTCGGTACCACTGAGGTACCGGCAGGGCCTCTGCGAGCCCCGGACTCCATCCGGTACCAGAGCGGTACCACGACGGAAGTTCCATATCGCATAGTTACGGTACCAAAGCGGTACCTTGACGGAACTACCGCTTGGGAGCGGTACTTCGACAGTACCGTCGAGTACTAACATGTCTGTGGGCATATCGTCGTGCAGAGCGGTACCACCTGCACCTGAATTATCCAAACTACTGTGATGCCATTGAACTCCGTGGCCACGTTTTTGCGGTGGACAAAACTGACGGCTCCACGTACTTCTGGGACACCGCAAATGGTATTTTTTCAGTCCTTATGTTGCATTGCATGATACACTGCCTTAACCAATGAAGTTATTCATGAACTACCTTGTTTATATTTTACCTTTCTTATATGACTTAATGATCACACCCCCTTTTGCTGAATATGAATGAACCGTTGCTTGCAATGAATTAGTAGTACTAATTAGTCACCAACAAACATAGTATGCTCAGTATGTGATTGCATTCCTGAATTAGTAACTCTACGCCACTGCAGAATATGGGTGTAATTAACCAGTATCTCAAAAGATAACGTGGCACTATGAAGGCACCCTTTTTGATAACCTTTTACACCCATTGTTTCATATATAACTAATTGATTTTGCCTCCAAAAGGAGGACGAGAGACCCCCGCCATCTGCATCAGAGAGATGCATAAGGACTTTCATAAGTATATGACTTAACGATCACATCCTTTATCTGAATATGAATGAACCGTTGCTTGCAATGAATTAGTACTAGTCAGTCATCAGCAAACATAGTATACTCCGTATGTGAATGCATTCCTGAATTAGTAACTCTATGCAACTGCAGAATATGGATGTAATTAACAAGTATCTCAAATGTTAACGTAGAAACAGAAAAATAGAAGAAAATCGTTTGTAATTACATGCGTAGCTTATATTTTCTAGAGATCGGGGAAAATTTGTATTGTGATGATGAAATTATTCCTAATCAGCATGATGAACTTACCTTATTTTTGAAGTGTGAAGAGTTATCAAGAAAAATTTCTTTGTTAAATATTAACGATCTTGATATTGATGATGTCCTGCATGGTTGTCTTTCTTATTGCATTGATAATAGCCATACAAATACTTACATACAAAATATTTTAGAAGATGACACCTTGCCAAAATATGATAGGACCGCTGTGTGTTTTCAACTAATTAATGAAAAGGAGGGATCCTCCCAAGTTTCTTCTATTGTTTCTAAAAGTAAATCAGGTTATGCGGACAAGCCACCCTTCAAGCCTCTTCCTCCTAAAGAAGGGAACGAGGAGAAGGAGAAGAAGAAGAAGAAGAAGAAGAAGGGAACGAAGAAGAAGAAGAAGAAGAAGAAGAAGAAGAAGAGAATAAAAAGAAAGAGGTAACGGCGTATCCCCGCGTGAACGAGATAACGCTAGGTAACCGTAAGTATGTTGCTCCTAATGATTATTATGATAATGAATCTGAGTACGATGATCTTCCTATACCCTTTACCCATATTAGTGATCATGATTTGGATGAGCACGCTGCCTTTGATATTGAAAATCTCTTTGGTACTGATTATGAAATTAATGATGATAGCATTATTCATGTCCCCTTAAACGATGATATTGAAAGCTCTAAGCTTGGGGATGTTGTGCTTGAAGATCCTGTATTTGAGACATCTACTTTTAGTGAAAATGATGATATTACATATTCAGGTTTAGATAATTGCTATAGAGATGTATATGACACATGTTACAATTATCCTTATGAAACTTGTCATAGTTATGATGGGCTTGCCAAAAACAATTCTTTTAATATGCAACTTGTTTACCATGTTCAAATTCTTGATAATAATCTTGCTCCAATTACTATTAATGAGAATAACTCTTCTTATGCCAAAATTAATGATACTTCTATGCATATGAACCATGATAAGAATGTTTTAAGTGACGGGTATATTGTGGATTTCATCAATGATGCTACTGAAAGTTATTATGAGAGAGGGAAATATGTTTATATGCATCTTAATAATATTAAGTTTCCCCTCTTTATGTTGAGAATCTTTAAGTTACTCGTGTTTTATCCTCTTATGCTTGTCACCTTGCTCTTCATGAATTCATTTGTGTATAAGATTCTTTTGCATAGGAAGCATGTTAGGCTCAAATGTGTTTTGAATTGCCTCTTGAAGCTCTCTTTTGCTTCAAATACTATTTCTTGCGGGTGCATCACCAAAATTGCTGAGCCCATCTTAATGGCTATAAAGAAAGAACTTCTTGGGAGATAACCCATGTGTTATTTTGCTACAGTACTTTGTTTTATATTTGTGTCTTGGAAGTTGTTTACTACTGTAGCAACCTCTCCTTATCAAGTTTTTGTGCCAAGTAAAGTTTCTATGCTAAAGTTGATGTTATATTTGGGATCGCTGCGCAGAAACAGCATTGCTGTCTGTCACGAATCTGGGCACAGGCCTCTGTAGAAAATTCGAAAAAATCTGCCAATTTACGAGCGTGATCCTCAGATATGTACGCAACTTTCATTAGTTTTGAGTTTTTCCGTTTGAGTAAGTCTGGTGCCAGCTTTAAATTCGTCTTTACGGACTGTTCTGTTTTTGACAGATTCTGCCTTTTATTTCGCATTGCCGCTTTTGTTAAGTTGAATGAGTTTCTTTGTTCCATTAACTTTCAGAAGTTTTGTGCAATGTCCAGAAGTGTTAAGAATGATTGTGTCACCTCTGAACATATGAATTTTTGATTATGCACTAACCCTCTAATGAGTTTGCTTGAAGTTTGGTGTGAAGGAAGTTTTCAAGGGTCAATAGAAGAGGGTGATATAATGTGATCAAGAAGAGTGAAAGGTCTAAGCTTGGGGATGCCCCGGTGGTTCATCCCTGCATATTTTAAGAAGACTCAAGCATCTAAGCTTGGGGATGCCCAAGGCATCCCCTTCTTCATCGACAACTTATCAGGTTTCTTCTAGTGAAACTATATTTTTATTCGGTCACATCTTATATACTTTACTTGGAGCGTCTGTATGCTTTTGTTTTTGTTTTTGTTTGAATAAATGATTGTTTGGGAGAGAGACACGCTCCGCTGGTTCGTATGAACACATGTGTTCTTAGCTTTTAATTTTCATGGCGAAGGTTGAAACTGCTTCGTTAATTGTTATATGGTTGGAAACGGGAAATGCTACATGTAGTAATTGGTATAATGTCTTGAATAATGTGAAACTTGGCAATTGTTGTGCTCATATAGATCTTGTTTAAGCTCTTGCATCATGTACCTTGTACCCATTAATGAATAATTACATAGAGCTTGTTAAAATTTGGTTTGCATGATTGGTCTCTCTAAGTCTAGATATTTTCTGGTTGAGGTGTTTGAACAACAAGGAGACGATGTAAAGTCTTATAATGCTTACAATATGTTTATATGTGAGTCTTGCTGCACCATTTCATACTTGAGTTTGCTTCAAATAACCTTGCTAGCCTAAACCTTGTATCTTTGTTTATATCGGTGAACAATCTGCAGAATGGTATAATTAATTTTGTTTTTGATACATTTTTTCTCCCATTTTCTTGAATAGATTTCAGTTTCCCACAATTATCTTTCATTAGTGATTGTGACGTCCCCTCATTCAAAATAACTCAGGTTATCTTTTTCCTAATTCAATGATATTTAAGTTTGAGTAAGTTTACGATTAATATCTACAACCTCATATATATATATAAGATTTAGCACCTGCAGGCCTAACAAAGTTAGCTGCCTCTAGTCCCCTGTATAGTTCTTTCTTTTTGCTTTCTCAGTTTTTCGTAGCCTTGCTACAACCCTGTATGCTCTAATATATAATGATGCACGACTAGGCATGTGTTCGAGAAAAGAAAATCTAAATATCTTTTGTAATATATGAACCTATATTGATGTTTTAGATGTTGGTAGTATAATTTTCGATAAACTTGAACAGACTTAAATCAGTTTAACTTAGCACAACCATATAGCGTACCTTTTTTAGAACGCGAAAATGAGGTAAACAAATACCATGTGTACCCTTTACTATCAATAGTAGAGAAGAGATTATGAACCTTCAACTCTAAAATGCAAATTCTTCTACTGAATGGATAGCTGCATCTGATACCTATTTTGCAAATGTTACCAGACTTGGGGTTAGCTACAAAGAGCATTTCTTTCTTGTCAAGCTTCATGCACTACCAACACAACCAAAAGTCCGAACTGATCGCAAGGGCGGCAATCCACTTATACAATTCAACACCCCCCCTCACGTGTGATGGGAGACAAGTCAACATGTGGAAAGACTCAGAGGTATAGCTCAAGAGGCATATAAGTGGACTCCGAGGGGGCAACAACAATTTTAGGATAAATTGCGAAAGCCAGGACTCGAACTCGAGACCCTGGCTCTGACACCATGTCAAGCTTCATGGACTAGCCAACGCAACCAAAAGTCCGAACTGATGGAAAGGTCTAGGCAATCCACTTATACAGTTAAACATTTCTTACCCTTCGGGTGGTCACAGGGAAGCTCTCTAATAGATCACTTAAGACAAAGGGAATTAACTACAGCACAGGACTTAAACTTAAGATGATATATATTTGTCAAAATTTGAATGTATCTATATGCTTTCACTGTCTAGATACATCTGAATTTGGACAAATCTCAGACACTTTCGGTGGGACAGAGGTAGTATATAACTGTGTATACACTAACTAGTGTCTAGTTTTGGCGAAGTTTAGACTAGTTTCGTGGGATGGATGCAGTATAACTGATATATTGGACACTCGATTTGAACACATGAATGACCAATGTCCTTAGCTTACATAGTCGTATTTATACTGTGAGCATGAACGATGAACAATGCTGCTGTTTGAATATGGTTGCCAGTAACACCCTATTCGTCTCCATTTCTAATATTGCAGAAAACCTGATGCTCCCGTTTGTAATCCCGCCACCGGTGGTGGATGATCAGCAGTACGCGTGGTTCCTCGCTCCATCTGCTGATGGCAAGCGATTGATGATCATCCTTACAGTAAACAAGATTGGGATTGCCAATGCTGAAGTACCTCCTGACATTCCCTATGCTGCTAATGGGCTTCAGCTACGGCAGTATCCTCCTGTTGCCACCTACGTCTTTGAGCTGGATCCCTTATCTACTGCACGTGCAGGGGACTTTCTTTGGAGGCAGGTTAACAGCCTCAGCGACCACTCTCTGTTCCTCGGACTCAATTACCCAATCATTGCCAACCTGAAGAAGCGTGAATCCAAAGCTCCTGATGGCACATTGGTTCCATTCATGAGGAAAAACTGCGTCTACACAGCATACCGGAATATTCGTTATAATCAATACCCTAAAATTTTGCGCTGCAACCTCCAGCCAGATGAAGGTGAGACTGTGGGAGTTATCAGCCTTCCCAAGGATGGTTGGGATAGTGTCCGACAAGCGGCTATGTGGTTTAAGCCTGCTTTAAACATTGCCCGTTCGGTGTTACCTTTAAAAAAACAGTGACACTTTTTTATTATGCTTGAAGTGTTGAGAAGTAGTACACTGTTTTTAGTATGTACTAGTTTGAATCAGTTTATTTGAACACTGCCCTGCTTTTGTATTTCGTGTTGCCTTCATATTATAACCCATGCATGGTTGTTTTAGGATTGACTTTATTTCAGCACTATAATTACAATGTGTGTACGTCCTTTATAATATAGCCACCTCTTGTTGATCATACTCATGAGAGGACCATTCCTATTTTTTTCGCCGCTAAAGGGTAAAGTACATCCACTGGCACGGGGGTGTGTTCGGTTCCACCCCATCCCCAAACCGAACATGCATCAACTACGAGCAAGGAAGTAGATGTGCGACCTAGGTGACTGTGCGGACCCCACATGTGAACCAAAGAAAAAAACATGTCAATACGGAACTGATGTACATACGACAACTCCTATATGATATGCGTATGTACGATTGAGCATCTGGAGGTGTGCTGCCACCTGCTTCCTCACACGAAGGGTTGGATCTTGTGTTTCGTACACGGATCGGACTGAAATTGTCGTGTGCATAGCAAGGTTCATGTCAATAAGGCTGAGTTTGGCATCTAAGTCTAGGCAACAAATACTTTTGGGTTCCAACGGCCATCTACAAGGTATTTGCTATAGGCCTACTTGCTCCGGCTGTCGAAGCCCAATAACTACAAATGGGCCTTTCTGCTCATGCAATGTTGGCCCTTTTCTAAAGAACCACAGATCCTATGATTGGCAAAAAACAAAAACACGGAGATTCTACATAAAAGTTGTTTGTATTTATTTTGAATTATTGGGTTGCAATTTTTGAAACTGCTCATGGCCAATATGAAAATCCTTGATCGCTCCATACCCACATAGATCACGGTATTTTCAAAAATTCATAAAGTGGATTTGAAATTTAAAACATATCCTAATAATTCCATGATTTATTCTATTAACTTGCAAGATCTTGGAGCGAAAGAGCTTGTATTAGTCTGCAAAAATAATACTGATAAACCTGTCGTTAACAAGAAATGAAGGTTTATCGTTCAGAGAGGATGCCATGTGGGACCCATGAGACAGTAGCGTCCTCAACGTTTCAAAGAAAAAGGCAAGTAGCCCGAAAATAGGGGTAAAAAATAAATCCTACAAAGGAAACATTTATAGTTCATAGAGGCTGACATGTGGGACCGATCTGCCAGCTGCATCCTCATCATTTCGAAGTCGGCAGGGATCAGAAGAAAAAGGCAAATAGCCAGAAATTAGGGGTCAAAAATAAATCCAAAAAGGAAACTTTTATTCTTCATAGAGGATGACATGTGGGACCGACCTGCCAGCAGCGTCCTCATCGTTTCAAAGGCCGCAGGGGATCAAAAGAAAAAGGCAAATAGCCAGAAATTAGGGGTAAAAAATAAATCCAACAAAGGAAAGGTTTGTTGTTCATAGAGGCTGACATGTGGGACCCATGAGCCAGCGGCGACCTCAATTTCAAAGGCGGCATATGATCGAAAAGAAAAAGGCAAGTTAGCAAAAATCAGGGGGTAAAAAAAATCTAAGAAAAGAAACTTTATTGTACATAGAGGATGACATGCGGGTCCCATGAGCCAGCACCTTACTCAACGTTTCAGAGGCGGCATGAGATCAAAAGAAAAAGGAAACTGACCAAATATCAGGAGCAAAAAATAATCCAAGAAAAGAAACTTTTATTGTACATAGAGGATGACATATGGGTCCCACTTATACAAGCTCTTTCGCTCCAAGATCTTGCAAGTTGATTGTACATAGAGGATGACATGCGGGCCCCTTGTGTCAGCAGCTTAATCAACGTTTCCAAGGCGGCAGGGGATCAAAAGAAAAAGGAAATAGCCAAAAATAAGAGGGTGAAAAAAAATCCAAGAAAAGAAACTTTTATAGTATAGAGGATGACATGTGGGTCCCATGAGCCAGCAGCTTCCTCAACGTTTCAGAGGCTGCATGAGATCGAAAGAAAAAGGCAAGTGACCAAAAATAAGGGGGTAAAAAATCCAAGAAAAGAGACTTGATTGTACATAGAGGATGACATGCGGGTCCCATCAGTCAGCAGCTTACTCAACGTTTCCAAGGCGGCAGGGGATCAAAAGAAAATGGAAATAGCTAAAGATCAGAGGGTGAAAAAAATCCAAGAAAAGAAACTTTTATAGTACATAGAGGATGACATGCGGGTCCCATGAGCCAGCAGGTTCCGCAACATTTTCAAAGGCGGCATGAGATCGAAAGAAAAAGGCAAGTGACCAAAAATCAGAGGGTGAAAAATAATCGAAGAAAAGAAACTTTTATTGTACATAGAGGATGACATGCTGTCCCATTTTGCAGCAGAGGTCCCAACGTTTCAAATGCGGCTTGAGATCAAAAGAAAAAGAAAGTAGCCAGAAATTAGGGGTTAAAAAAAACTCGAAGAAAAGAAAGTTGATTGTACATAGAGGATGACATGCGGGACCCACGAGTTAGCAGCTTACTCAACGTTTCCAAGGCGGCAGGGATCAAAAGAAAAAGGAAATAGCCAAAAATCAGAGAGTGAAAAAAAAAACCCTAGAAAATAAACTTTTGTAGTACATAGAGGATGACATGCGGGTCCCATGAGCCAGCAGGTTCCTCAACGTTTCAAACGTGGCATGGGATCGAAAGAAAAAGGCAAGTGACCAAATATCAGGAGCCAAAAATAATCCAAGAAAAGAAACTTGATTGTACATAGAGGATGACATGCGGGTCCCATTTTGCAGCAGCGGTCCCAACGTTTCAAATGCGGCTTGAGATCAAAAGAAAAAGAAAGTAGCCAGAAATTAGGGGTCAAAAAAAACTCCAAGGAAAGCTTTATCGTTCATACAGGTTGACATGTGGGACCTATGAGCCAGCAGCTTACTAAACGTTTCAAAGGCGGCAGTGGATCAAAAGAAAAAGGAAATAGCCAAAAATCAGAGGGTGAAAAAAAATCCAAGAAATCAAACTTTTATTGTACATAGAGGATGACATGCGGGTCCCATGAGCCAGCAGATTCCTCAACGTTTCAAACGTGGCATGAGATCGAAAGAAAAAGGCAAGTGACCAAATATCAAGAGCCAAAAATAATCCAAGAAAAGAAACTTTATTGTACATAGAGGATAACATGCGGGTCCCATTTTGCAGCAGCGGTCTCAACGTTTCCAAGGTGGCACAGGACCAAAAGAAAAATGAAGTAGCCAGAAATCAGGGGGTGAAAAAAATCCAAGAAAAGAAAGATTTCAATTGGGCTGCATCTAGACATCTGGGCCTTCGAACTATCCTTCTGGGCCTTTTGATTCGTACAATTTCAGCCCACTCCAGAACATGAAAGTTCGGATTTTTCTCAAAAAAAAAACAGGAATGTCCTATGCTTCGCAAAAACAAAAAACAAGGAGATTCAAGATATAAGTTGTAAAAATAAAGATTTAATTTATCCGTTTGCAATAGCTCAGAGCGAAATACACTGTTTATTGTCTGCAAAATAATCAAGATATCACATGTTTCTTGTACGGGGAGGCTGACATCGGGGACCCATGAGCCAGCAGCGTCGTCAACGTTTCAAAGGCGGGGGTCGAAAATAAAAAAAAACAAAAATCAGTTGGTAAAAAAATCCAAGAAAAGAAAACATTTATCGTTCGAGAGGATGACATGCGGGACCGATGAGGCAGCAGCATCCTCAACGTTTCCAAGGCGGAGGGGGATCAAAAGAAAAAAAAAGGAAATAGCCAGAAATTAATTAGGGGTCAAAAATAAATCCACCAAAGGAAACTTTTATTGTTCATAGAGGATGACATGTGGGACCGACCTGCCAACAGCGTCCTCATCGTTTCAAAGGGGGCAGGGGATCAAAATAAAAAGGCAAATAGCCAGAAATTAGGGGTCAAAAATAACTCCAAGAAAGGAAACTTTTATTGTTCGTAGAGGATGACATGCGGGGCCCATGAGCCAGCAGCTTACTCAACGTTTCAAAGGCGGCATGAGATCGAAAGAAAAAGGCAAGTGACCAAATATCAGGAGCCAAAAATAATCCAAGATTTATTGTACATAGAGGATGACATGTGGGTCCCATTTTGCAGCAGCGGTCTCAATGTTTGAAATGCGGCTTGAGATCAAAAGAAAAAGAAAGTAGCTAGTAATTAGGGGGTCAAAAAAATCCAAGAAAAGAAAGTTGATGGACATAGAGGATGACATGCGGGTCCCTTGAGCCAGCAGCTTACTCGACGTTTCAAAGGGGGCAGGGGATCAAAAGAAAAAGGCAAGCCAAAAATCAGCGGGTGAAAAAAAATCCAACAAAGGAAACTTTTATAGCACATAGAGGATGACATGCGGGTCCCATGAGCCAGCAGGTTCCTCAATGTTTCAAACGTGTCATGAGATCGAAAGAAAAAGGCAAGTCACCAAATATCAGGAGCCAAAAATAATTCAAGAAAAGAAACATGATTTACATAGAGGATGACATGCGGGTCCCATTTAGCGAGCGGTATCACCGTTTGAGAGGCGGCAGGGGATCGAAAGAAAAAGGCAAGTGACCAAATATGAGGTGTCAAAAAATCCAAGAAAAGAAAGTTTTATAGTACATAGAGGATGACATGCGGGTCCCATTTAGCAGCAGCGTTATCACCGTTTGAGAGGCGGCGGGGATCGAAAGAAAAAGGCAAGTGACCAAATATGAGGTGCCAAAATAAATCCAAGAAAAGAAAGTTTTATAGTACATAGAGGATGACATGCGGGTCCCATTTAGCATCAGCGGTATCACCGTTTGAGAGGCGGCAGGGGATCGAAAGAAAAAGGCAAGTGACCAAATATGAGGTGCCAAAAAAATCCAAGAAAAGAAAGTTTTATAGTACATAGACGATGACATGCGGGTCCCATGAGTAAGCAGCTTACTCAACGTTTCCAAGGAGGGGCATCAAAAGAAAAAGGAAATAGACAAAAATTAGAGAGTGAAAAAAAACCCTAGAAAATAAACTTTTATAGCACATAGAGGATGACATGCGGGTCCCATGAGCCAGCAGGTTCCTCAACGTTTCAAACGTGGCATGAGATCGAAAGAAAAAAACGCAAGTGACCAAATATCAGGAGCCAAAAATAATCCAAGAAAGAAAGTTTTATAGTACATAGAGGATGACATGCGGGTCCCATTTAGCAGCAGCGGTATCACCGTTTGAGAGGCAGCAGGTGATCGAAAGAAAAAGTCAAGTGACCAAATATGAGGTGCCAAAAATAATCCAAGAAAAGAAAGTTTTATAGTACATAGAGGATGACATGCGGGTTCCATTTAGCATCAGCGGTATCACCGTTTGAGAGGCGGCAGTGGATCGAAAGAAAAAGGCAAGTGACCAAATATGAGGTGCCAAAAATAATCCAAGAAAAGAAAGTTTTATAGTACATAGAGGATGACATGCGGGTCCCATTTAGCAGCAGCGGTATCACCGTTTGAGAGGCGGCGGGGATCGAAAGAAAAAGGCAAGTGACCGAATATGAGGTGCCAAAAAAAATCCAAGAAAAGAAAGTTTTATAGTACATAGAGGATGACATGCGGGTCCCATTTAGCAGCAGTATCACCGTTTGAGAGGCGGGGGTTCGAAAGAAAAGGCAAGTGACCAAATATGAGGTGCCAAAAATAACTCCAAGAAAAGAAAGTTGATTGCTCATAGAGGATGACATGCGGGTCCCATTTAGCTGCAGCGGTCTCAACGTTGGCGGCAAGGGATCAAAAGAAAAAGGAAGTAGCTAGAAATCGGGGGTCAAAAAATCCAAGAAAAGAAAGAATTTTGGTTCATAGAGGATGACAAGCGGGACCCATGATCCTGCATCGTAAACGGCTCGATCGGAGAGCGTTGAACGAGATGGCGCGATCGAGAAAAAAACAATGCTAGAGAGGCTGCCATCTGGGCCCTACATCCCTGGGCGGTGCGGATTTGCGTTGACTCGGCCGGCGAACCCGAGAATTCGCGATGCACCACGTCCCGGGCCACCATACGCGACATTTTGGCCGCTTTCGTTGGGCTAGGTGGCCTCAAAAAGAAAAAAAAAGTTTTGACATGAACCACGGAGGGACCAAAAATCGTCGGCCATGGTGCACCAGCAACCACGGCGCGACTTCAACTTCGTCGGCCATGGCAACTTTTCTTGTAGTGAAACCCGAGGGTATTCCGGGAAGGAGATCTGGTGTTACGTCTAGTGCAGCACACTGAAGGACGGCACAAACTCTCAACTCCGTGGGAAGGGCCATTCATTGTGAGCAAAGCTCTCCACAATGATGCCTACTACTTAATTGATGCACAGGAATGGAAGGAAGGAAAGGCGGACAAATCCGGAGAAGAGAGAAAGCGACCGTGGAACATAGCTTTGTTGCGTCCTTTCTACTCTTGAAGATGTGGTGTAAGAAGTTCATTTTTGTACCTTATGTTATGAATAAAATGTCGGCACCTCGAATGTGTCTCGGAGACTGCCTCTACCGGAATTGCATGCAATGTGTTTATTTTTTCTGTATACCGGTTTGATTGTTAGAAATTTTCCTTTCCGGTTTAGTAGCGTGCTAAACCTACCGGAGTCTTCGACTTGCTGCTGTCCGCAACCCGGCTTCATGGCAAGCAAGATAAACCGGAAGGATATAAACACGCGAAAAACGCAAAGGAAAATCGAAAACAAGCAATCTGATGAAAGTTTAACTAACCCCGGTCGTACCGGTTTTTTGTGAAAAGTTTCGAATTTTTTCTAAGTTCAAGAAAGTTTTTACTTGGCAAAAGAACTTTGAGTCTCATACGCCAATACACCCAGAGAGGTAGGCAGAGCCAAAGCAAAAGAACCAAGTGTGAATAAAATTGAATTCGGAAATGAATCCGGAAGATTCACCGTGTAGGATCAAAGCAAACAATCAAAGCAAAATTGCTAAGGTAGCATACCAACACAACTTAATAAGTAACCGATATATCATATAAGATACCGGAATGTTAAAAGTATAGCACAACCAAAAGGACTTAGCAGTATTATCTTACATCAGACACCCCGGCATTCCGGGGGAGAATTTAACGGCATTGTTTTGAGATAACAGGGGTAACAGACAACAGGCAACCAAGTCAGGTGAGATACTTTAGGCAGCAGGAGCATTCGGAGCTTGATCTGGGGCGGCATCATCAGCAGGGGCCTCCTCCTCATCCTCGTCGGCCTCTCCTTCCTCATCATCCTCAGATATCTCATTGCGTAGATCAACAGGTGGAGGGATGAAAGTGCTGGTAGGAGCGGACTGGGCGATCCGGTAGGCATGATCCTTGCGCTTGGCGGTCTTGGCGGGATCGGTGTCGGTAGGCGCACCGCCGCGCAGGCTGTGGAGAGCGTCGAGCTCCAGATCCTCGTACCATGAGCAGGAAACGCGAAGCGCTGCGTCAGCTCCGGCACGGGCAGATGAGCGCCGCCGGTCGTTGAACCTCTTGCCGGCATCCTTAAGACGGTTGCAGAGGAGCGTGGTGTTTGCCGGTTGCGCTTCCCCGGGCCACAGGACCTTGAAGAGTTGCATGGCGACATCCGGCAGATCTACCAGATGCCGGTCCACGCACCTCATGTGAGAAATCCGGGCGGCCAGCGCGACGAGATGGTTGTAGGCATCCCAGGGCGCATCCGGATTGCTCAAAGCTTGCTCGGCCCTGCGCTCCATCACCTTCGCGCGTGCATGCGGCTGAGACTCCGGGAAGAGGTCTACAAGGAGAGAAGAAAAAGAAAAAAGGAACCGGCATGAGGATACGCTGCCGGAAGGAATAAGCTTATACAAAAAGGGAAAGAAAAAGGGCTTACTGAGGGCCAGCACTACAAGAAATCTGCCATAATATGACTTTTTTTTATGACTGGAAATCAAAATGTCATAGCTTTATGACGTTCCTAGCTTTGACCGTCGTTGGCCACTCGGGGGGGCAAAACCCTAGAAAATCGTGACGTTATTGGGCAAAAACGTCATTGGCAATTTAGGTCAAAACGTCATTAGCAAAATTAAGTGGCCTACGACGTTTTTCCACTGCCGATTGCGACAAATCAATAACGTCATTGGCATTTGGCTCAATACAATGGTATGTGTTTGGCTGCCATGTCATCCATTTTGCCTATGTGTCCCTTTTCGGGTCCCACGCGCCTCACACGTGTCACTAGAAGCAACTGGCTTGAACTAACTGACATGTAGGACCAACTGATACTTGTGGGACAAAGGCGTCTTGTTATTTTTTTTCTCTGTGCCGTCCACCATTTTAATGGGCTACTGGTGATATCCTCCTCTTTTGGGCTGTCCTCTACTAGGCTGCTGGCTGCTATTTTCTTCTTTTGGGCTCTCCTCTGCTGGGCTGGCCTACCCTAATGTATATGGTGACGGCCCATCCGGTGGTTGAATTGCTGGCCCGACGGCCCATCCGGGGTTGGAGTGGCTCCCGATGGAAATAACTGGCAAAAATTGCGCTTGCGGGGACTCGAACCCTCGACCTGGCGCTGCCGCACTACCACTCCCTACCGCTTTGCTACAATAGTGTTGTTGACACAAGTATGGTTGTCCATGTATATAGACATGATAGAACAATGTGTAGCAACTCCTTTTGCACGGCGGCGCCGCCCATATATGGTCGCCGGCGTCAGCCATGCACGGCGGCGCCGCCCATATATGGTCGCCGGCGTCAGCCATGTAAAGTGGATGGGAAATTCATTTTTTTAGCCCATTCAGTGTGAACTTCTTGACAGAGATTACATAATAGCAGTGGGCTCCATTTTTGCATGAGATACTTTGTGTTTGAATTTTGAACTTACAGGATAGCAACCACCACCTACCCACAGCCTCATTAAATAGGTTGTAGGCAGTTACTAGTACTTATTGTATTTATAATGCCCCTGGTTGGTTTTGCCTTCTGCCCTCCGGTGAAGCAAGTCTCCTTCATCTTCTTTCTCTCTCTTTTGTGCTGAAAAACTCTTTTCTCTCTGAAGATTCTTGTTTGTTTTAAGAGGTAGGAAAATATGTTTTTACATGTCACTACTTCATCTCCTTTTTCTCTGTTTGTTCAAAATCCTTTTTGTCTTCTGAATAATCTTGTTTGTTCAGATCTATGGATAGATTTCTATGAATATGCCCTACCTACCTGTATTTTTTTCTAGCTTTGGTAATTGCTAAATATACGCAGGATGAACTGTGTTGTTTGTGGTTCGATGGGCAACCATTGTCAGGAGAGGCGGGAGACTCTCAGTTCATTTCGTTGTTATCTTGGAAGCAGATTTGATGAGTTCATGGTATATATCCTTTTTTAGTCTGTATCTTTTTTGTTGACAAATTATAGACTATATCCTTATTTTCTGCATTTTTGTTCTACTGTTTTTTCAGACTGTGCCTTGTTTTGTGAGGAGGCAGTTCAACAACCTTGTTGGTAATATCTTTTTTGTCGCTACATCGGATGAAGTGAAGTACAAGTTTCATGTTAAGAAAGGCAGTTCGAAGACACGTGTTTTTGGAAGTGGATACCAAAAATTTCTTCGTGACTACGACCTGAAAGTTGGCGACTGTATCATGTTTGGGTTTGATAATGCTCCTGAACTGTTTGGGATTTTTGCAGAAGGTCCTGATGGCACTGAAAAGCATCGTGTCGATGGTAATTCTGTTTTCTCCTTTACCATGTGTTGCCCATTTTTGTAATACAACTGATGTTATATCTCCTCTTTTTTGATTCTTTTATTAATTTTAATTTTGTATGCAGAAATTCCAACTGCAGTTGTCCACACTAAAGGTGTTATGCTTACTACTGCTCAAACATTGAAGAAGGAACAACTTCTCCGTGAGCGTGGTCTTGGTCTTGGTGTTGTTTTTGTGCACACCTTGACGAATACTGATTTGAAGGGCAATGGACTGGTATAATTCTCCTTTTCTTTATGTAATCTTAGTTATCCTTTATATCCTTTCCATATATAATTTAATTTTTATTATTCAGCGTATACCGAAGGAAGTTGTTAGGTCCTTGAATATCTCTGAAAGCGGCGAGGCATGTTTTTTTGTTGATGACTATGGCTACCGCCCTAAGGGTGCATACTACACTACTACTGATGGAAGGCTGAAGTTCGATTCCTGCTGGTCGGCTTGCATGACCAACCGGTCGTACTCAGCCTGGTCCGTGGTAAGGGTAGCAATCCGGGCTTCCGCTTCCTTCCGCACCCGGGTCTCCTCCTCCAGCCCCATCCGCAGCTGTGTGCTCGAGTCAGTGAAGTCCTTGAGAGACTCATCCAGCTTGGCTTCCGCGGCATCCTGGGCCTCCTTGAGCTCCTGAGCGTGCCGGAGTTCGGCTTGCGTGAGGGCCTCCTTCAGCTCAGCAGAGATTCTCTTTTATGCGTCCAGAGCCTTGTGGTGCTCAGGAACAAGCCGTTTCTGTTAAGCTATATTCCAGAAAAGCAAGAGGTTAATAAAAAGAAACCGCTAGGTTCAGAAGGGAAAAAATAAAATGAGCAAAGGAATGGTACCTTTAAGTGCGGAAAGCTGGGCGGAGAGGTCCTCGGAGGTAGCTTCCGGAAGGGCAGCTGCGTAAAGAACGTGTGAATAAAAATTAGGAAAAGCAACCGGTACAGAAAGATGCCGGAGAGTGAAAACTTACCTTGGCACTTGCTGTGGGCCTCGGAAAGGGACCGGTGCTCCCACAGAAGCTCCTCGAAGAGTTGCTTCCGGTTGTCCAGCGTGCCCTGTTCAAGAAAAGAAGATCCGGTAAAGCTATGCCGGTTTTTTGCAGTTTCGCGCTAAGTAATTCGTGCTTAACCCGAAACTCGGGGACTAGCTATGTCGGTTTTTTGCAGTTTCGCGCTAAGTACTTCGTGATTAACCCGAAACTCGGGACTAGCTATGCCGGTTTTTTGCAGTTTCGCGCTAAGTACTTCGTGCTTAACCCGAAACTCGGGGACTGGCTATGCCGGTTTTTTGCAGTTTCGCGCTAAGTACTTCGTGCTTAACCTGAAACTCGGGGACTGGCTATGCCGGTTTTTTGTTTCAGATGAAGTTTCGCGCTAAGAACTGCGTACTCAACCCGAAACTCGGGGACTGGGAGGATATACATATATAAGCTGGAAATTAAAAACCGGCATGTGTGAAGGATAAAGCTTTAAAGCTGGATATGGAACTTACCACCACGTTGCCGCTAACGTCGTGCCACGCAAGGTCGAACTCCTTGACGGCACGTTTTAGCCGGCTCAATTGTTGAGCTGAGCTGTGCAGGCCGGAGGGATCAGCAACCGGCACCTTCTCCTTGCTCAGGACGCGAGTGGCCGGGGATAAATCCGCCAGATTCCACTTCTCTTCGTACGCCTGCAGAGGGCCCAGACTGACCTCGCCGCGGGTGAGCTCGGTGATCCGGCCAAGCTGGGCTGGAGCCTTGTCGCTGGCTGTGACGGCAGCACGGCCGGCGTGCAGCGTCAGCGCCTGCGACCCGGAAGGTGGCGCAGTAGCCGTTGTCATCACCGCAGCAAGTTGCTGGGCGGTAAGAGGGGCATCTCCCGGATAAGTTGGCTCAGGGGCCGTAGGTGTGCCGGCGGGAGCTTCCGGAGGATGCGCGGATGCACTCTTGGTGGGCGCAGAAGCTCCTGGTTCTTCTTTTGCCGGTGAGGAGGTTGCCGGCGCGAAAGTCTCTGGCACGGTCTTGGCAGGGGAGGAAGTGCTTTTCTTCTTCTTCTTCTTGGGAGCAGGGGAACCGGAAGTTCCGCCCGCTCCGCTTCTTCGGTTCCGGCGCCAATGTTGCTAGCGCCGGTATCTTCCGTATCGGGAGGGGAAAAGAAATCCGCCTCCGCGCGGTGATGAGAAGTTGTAGGGGACGCGCACCCCGCACTTGTTTTGCCTCCCAGAGGGGAGGCCGCAGATTTGCCGATACCAGATGGTACCGGGCTTGGTCGTGGAGAGGAGGTCTTGGTGGTGCTAGCAGGGGATTCCAGCGGAATGCCTGCGGCGCTCCGGGTGAGGCTCAGAGGGGGCCTGAGGAAAACAAAAAAGAGAGTTATCCTACAGTGAACAAGGAAAATCAAGGAGGAAAGTTGAAGGAAAAAGATATCGGAAGCTTACCCGCTGGAGACCGGCATCTTGCTCTGGTAGCGCTTCGTGGTGAAGGGCTTGGAACCGACGTCCTTGGAGCGCTTGGCGGGGGGAGCCTCGCTGGAGTCGGCCTCAGGGGCCGGAGCCTTGTGTTTGTGCCCCCGAGGAGTAGCTTCGCTCATACCGGCGTCAGGAGCCGGGGCTCTGTTCTGGCGGCCCCGAGAGGCCAGGTTGTCCAGGAACTCCTGGCCAACCTCAGCTTGCAGAGGGGCGGCGTGCTCAACAACCTGTGGGTTGGCGCTGGCTGAGGGGAGATCTACAAAGAGACAATATATGAGGAAGCGAAAGAACAAGATACCTCAAGAACAGTGACTTCGTCATCAGAACCGGAATTGTTGGCTGAAAGGTTACCTGGGCGCGAGGTATGAGTCCGGCCCATCTTGTGTTTGTTCCTGGCCACGTAAGGATCCGGGTCCACCTCATCCAAGGGCCCCTTGCGGCAAGGGCCTCGTGCCTCCACAGCAATGCGAGGAAAACGCTCGCAGGCCTGAAAAAGAGAAGAAAATTAGCTACACATCAGAAGCTACCGGGAAACAATCCGGACTGCTTAAGATCTTACTTCAGCAGACGGAGGATTGGTGGAGAGGGGAAGGAGCCCCAGTCCACTCCTCCGGCATATCGGTTTGGCAAATTTGCCTAGCCTTAAGGACCACGTCTGTTTTGCTTAGGCCGCAGCTGGTGATCTTAGTAGGATCGCGGGGGCCGTACATTTGGCTCATCTTATGAACCCGATGCTGGAGGGGGAGCACCCGGCGTGAGATGAACGCGCGGATGATATCGTCGGAGAAGATGTCCGTATCCTTGATGAGCTGCTCCATGAACCGGACAATCCGGTTGGTTTCGATATGGGAGTTCCTCGGATTGTGCCTCCAGTTGGCCCTCGATGGCGTACCCGGATGGTAGGCCGACAGATTAATGAAATCAGCGGCGCCCTTGTTCTTCACATAAAAGAAGGTCTGTTGCCATGCGCGGCAAGACTCCAGACCGGATAATTTGAAAAAAGGGCTCCCTTGGCGGGCGCTAATAATGCAAGATCCGCATTGGACCGGAGGTTGGGCTTGGGAATGTTTTTACCCTGGACCGAGTTGATCCGAAGGCAGAAGAAGCGAGCAAAAGCTTCGATAGTAGGGAGTGTAGGAGAACGTAGCATAGAAAACAAAAATTTTCCTACGGCGAACACGCAATCCAAGCCAAGATGCAATCTAGAAGACGGTAGCAACGAGGGGATTATCGAGTCTCACCCTTGAAGAGATTCCAAAGCCTACAAGATGAGGCTCTTGTTGCTGCGGTAGACGATCACTTGCCGCTTGCAAAAGCGCGTAGAAGATCTTGATCACGGCGCCACGAACGGGCAGCACCTCCGTACTCGGTCACACGTTCGGTTGTTGATGAAGACGACGTCCACCTCCCCGTTCCAGCGGGCAGCGGAAGTAGTAGCTCCTCTTGAATCCGACAGCACGACGGCGTGGTGTCGGTGGCGGTGGAGAAATCCGGCGGAGCTTCGCTAAGCGTGCGGGATATGGTGGAGGAGCGGGGCGCTAGGGTTTGGGGAGAGGGGGTGGCCGGCCACTATAGGGGGCGGCCAAGGTGGTGGCTTTGGTGTGGCCGGCCCCCTCCCCTATGCCCCTCATTATATAGGTGGAAGCCCCAAGTGTTGGACTACAAGTCTCCGAATAAGACCCGAACCCAAAACCTTCCATATGGTGGGAAACCTTCCCAAGCTAGGATTCCCACTAGAGGTGGGAATTCCACCTACCATATGGGGGGGTGGCCGGCCCCTTATGGGGGAGTCCACTTGGGACTCCACCCCACTAGGGTTGGCCGGCCATGGAGGTGGAGTCCCATGTGGACTCCACCTTCCTAGGTGTGTTCTTCCGGACTTTTCTAGAACCTTCTAGAACCTTCCATAGAACCTTCCGAATCATTTTAATTCACATAAAATGACATCCTATATATGAATCTTATTCTCCGGACCATTCCGGAACTCCTCGTGATGTCCGGGATCTTAACCGGGACTCCGAACAAATATTCGAACTCCATTCCATATTCAAGTTCTACCATTTCAACATCCAACTTTAAGTGTGTCACCCTACGGTTCGCGAACTATGCGGACATGGTTGAGTACTCACTCCGACCAATAACCAATAGCGGGATCTGGAGATCCATAATGGCTCCCACATATTCAACGATGACTTTAGTGATCGAATGAACCATTCACATACGATACCAATTCCCTTTGTCACGCGATATTTTACTTGTCCGAGGTTTGATCATCGGTATCACACTATACCTTGTTCAACCTCGTCTCGACAAGTACTCTTTACTCGTACCGTGGTATGTGGTCTCTTATGAACTTATTCATATGCTTGCAAGACATTAGACGACATTCCACGGAGAGGGCCCAGTATATCTATCCGTCATCGGGATGGACAAATCCCATTGTTGATCCATATGCCTCAACTCATACTTTCCGGATACTTAATCCCACCTTTATAACCACCCATTTACGCATGGCGTTTGATGTAATCAAAGTACCTTTCCGGTATAAGTGATTTACATGATATCATGGTCATAAGGACTAGGTAACTATGTAGCTTATAGCAAATAACTTAATGACGTGATCTTATGCTACGCTTAATTGGGTGTGTCCATTACATCATTCATATAATGATATAATCTTGTTATTAATAACATCCAATGTTCATGATTATGAAACTAATCATCTATTAATCAACAAGCTAGTTAAGAGGCTTACTAGGGACTCTTTGTTGTTTACATATCACACATGTATCAATGTTTCGGTTAATACAATTATAGCATGGTATATAAACTTTTATCATAAACATAAAGATATATAATAACCACTTTTATTATTGCCTCTTGGGCATATCTCCAACAGTCTCCCACTTGCACTAGAGTCAATAATCTAGATTACATTGTAAGGTACCTAACACCCATGGCATTCTGGTGTTGGTCATGCTTTGCCCTAGGGAGAGCTTTAGTCAACGGATCTGCTACATTCAGATCAGTGTGTACTTTGCAAATCTTTACTTCTCCATCTTCGATGTACTCGCGAATCGAATGATAACGCAGCTTGATATGCTTCAGCCTCTTGTGTGACCTTGGTTCTTGTGCATTGGCGATGGCACCCATGTTGTCACAGTAGATGACTAGTGGGTCCAATGCACTAGGAACCACACCGAGCTCTACAATGAACCTCTTCATCCATACCGCTTCTGATGAAGCCTCTGAAGCCGCTATGTACTCCGATTCTGTTGAGGATTTCGCCACCGTGCACTGCTTCGAGCTTGCCCAGCTTACTGCAGCACCATTCAATATAAACACGTACCCAGATTGTGACTTAGAGTCATCAGGATCAGTGTTCCAACTTGCATCGGTGTAACTTGTTACAACGAGCTCTTGGTCACCTCCATAACAAAGAAACATATCCTTAGTTCTTTTCAAGTACTTTAGGATATTCTTGACCGCTGTCCAGTGTTCCATTCCTGGATCACTTTGATATCTGCTAGTCAAACTAACAGCATGTGCTATATCCGGTCTTGTACATAGCATGGCATACATGATAGAGCCTACTGCCGAGGCATAGGGGATCTGACTCATCCTTTCTCTTTCTTCTGCCGTAGCCGGACCTTGAGTCTTACTCAAGACCTTGCCTGGTAACATAGGTAAGAATCCTTTCTTACTTTCGTCCATTCTAAATTTCTTTAGAATCTTGTCCAGGTATGTACTCTGTGATAGCCCTATTAGACGTCTTGATCTATCTCTATAAATCTTGATGCCTAATATATATGATGCTTCACCAAGGTCTTTCATTGAAAAACTATTATTCAAATAACCTTTTACACTGCTTAATAGTTCTATATCATTCCCAATCAATAATATGTCATCTACATATAATATCAGGAACGCTACAGAGCTCCCACTCACTTTCTTGTAAATACAGGCCTCTCCATGACACTGTATAAACCCGAAGTCTTTGATCACCTTATCAAAGCGTCGGTTCCAACTTCTTGATGCTTGCTTCAGTCCATAGATTGAACGCTGAAGTTTGCATACTTTGTCAGCATTTTTAGGATCGACAAAACCTTTGGGTTGTACCATATACAACTCTTCCTCAATGTCTCCATTAAGGAACGCCGTTTTGACATCCATCTGCCAAATCTCATAATCGAAAAATGCAGCTATTGCTAACAAAATCCTCACAGATTTTAGCTTCGCTACAGGTGAGAAAGTCTCATCGTAGTCAACACCTTGAATTTGTCGGAAACCCTTTGCGACAAGTCGAGCTTTATAGACAGTAATATTACCATCAGCATATGTTTTTCTCTTGAAGATCCATTTATTCTCGACAGCCTTGGCTATCAGGTAAGTCTACCAAAGTCCATACTTTGTTATCATACATGGATCCCATTTCGGATTTCATGGCTTCTTGCCATTTGTTGGAATCTGGGCTCATCATCGCTTCTTCATACGTCGCAGGGTCTTCATCATTGTTGTCCACAATCATGACATTTAGACAAGGATCATACCAATCAGGAGTGGCACGTTCCCTTGTCGATCTGCGAGGTTCAGTAGCTATCTCATTTGAAGTTTCATGATCATTATCATTAGCTTCCTCTGTTGCCGTGTAGGCGGCACAGGAACATCTTCCACTGCGCTACTCTGATCAACGAGTAGAGATTCTTCAATCTCATCGAGTTCTACTTTTCTTCCAGTCACTTCTTTAGTGAGAAATTCTTTCTCAAGAAAGGTTTCGTTCTTAGCAACAAAGATCTTGCCTTCGGATCTGTGATAGAAAGTGTACCCTATAGTTTCCTTAGGGTATCCTATGAAGACGCATTTCTCCGCTTTGGGTTCTAGCTTGTCCGGTTGTAACTTTTTTACATAGGCTTCGCAACCCCAAACTTTTAGGAACGACACTTAGGTTTCTTATTAAACCATAATTCATACGGTGTCGTTTCAACGGATTTTGATGGTGCTCTATTTAAAGTGAATGCGGCTGTCTCTAATGCATAACTCCAAAATGATAATGGTAAATCAGTAAGAGACATCATAGAACGAACCATATCTAAGAGAGTTCGATTACGACGTTCGGACACACCGTTTCGTTGTGGTGTTCCCGGCGGTGTCAATTGTGAAAGTATTCCGCATTTCTTTAAATGCATGCCAAACTCATAACTCAGATATTCACCTCCACGATCAGATCGTAGAAATTTAATCTTCTTGTTACGTTGATTTTCTACTTCACTTTGGAATTCCTTAAACTTCTCGAAAGTTTCGGATTTATGTTTCATTAAATAGATATACCCATATCTACTCAAATCATCTGTGAAGGTTAGAACATAACGATAACCACCGCGCGATGCTACACTCATTGGTCCACATACATCTGTGTGTATGATTTCCAATAAGTCAGTAGCTCGCTCCATCATACCCGAGAATGGAGTCTTAGTCATTTTTCCCATCAGACATGCTTCGCATCTATCAAGTGACTCAAAGTCAAGTGATTCAAGTAATCCATCGGTATGGAGTTTCTTCATGCGTTTCACTCCAATATGACCAAGACGACAGTGCCACATATAAGTAGAATTATCATTCAATTTAATTCGCTTAGCATCAATGTTATGTATATGTGTATCACTACTATCGAGATCTAACAGAAATAAGCCATTCTTTTCAGGTGCTCGACCATAAAAGATATTATTCATAAAAATAGAACAACCATTATTCTCAGACTTGAATGAATAACCGTCTTGCATTAAACAAGATCCAGATATAATGTTCATGCTTAACGCGGGTACAAAATAACAATTATTTAGGCTTAAAACTAATCCCGAAGGTAGATGTAGAGGAAGTGTGCCGACAGCGATCACATCGACTTTGGATCCATTTCCAACGCGCATCGTCACTTCATCTTTCAGTAGTCTTCGTTTATTCTTTAGTTCCTGTTTCGAGTTACAAATATGAGCAACCGAACCAGTATCAAATACCCAGGTACTAGTACGAGAACCAGTGAGATAAACATCTATAACATGTATATCAGATATACCTTCTTTCTTCTTCTTGACAAGGCCGCTCTTCAGATCCGCCAAATACTTGGAGCAATTACGCTTCCAGTGTCCCTTCTCCTTGCAGTAATAGCACTCAGCATCAGGCTTAGGGCCAGACTTAGGTTTCACAGGATGCGTGGCAGCTTTCTTGCCACTCTTCTTGTTTTTGCCTTTAGACTTGCCCTGTTTCTTGAAGCTGGTGGTCTTGTTGACCATCAACACTTGGTGCTCTTTCTTAATTTCAATCTCAGCAGATTTTAGCATGGCGAAGAGTTCAGGTAACTCTTTGTTCATGTTCTGCATATTGTAATTCATCACAAAGTTCTTATAACTAGGTGGCAGTGATTGAAGGACACGATTAATCCCCAGTCTGTTAGGAATCACTATTCCCAAGTCACTGAGTTTCTTCGCATGCCCGGTCATGGCGAGCATGTGCTCACTAACGGAGCTGCCTTCTTCCATCATGCAGCTGAAGAAGTGTTTCGATGCTTCATAGCATTCCACGGCCGCATGAGTCTCAAAAATAGTCTTTAACTCATTGATTAACTCATGTGGATCGTGGTGCTCAAAACGTTTTTGAAGATCGGCTTCCAGACTGCACAGGATGGCACACTGAACTTGAGAGTACCGAGTTTTCCGAGTCGCGTAAACATTCTTTACTTCATCGGTTTCAGTTTCTGCAGGAGGGTCACCTAGCGGTGCATCAAGCACATATTGCAGGTTTCCGCCATTGAGGAAAATCCTCACATGACGGAACCAGTCGGTGAAGTTGCTACCGTTGCTCTTAAGCTTTTCTTTCTCTAGGAACTGGTTAAAATTGATTGAGGACGCCATATCTACAACATATTTGCAATAGTTTAGACTAATGTTTATGACAAATTGAGTTCAAATTTTTATTTAACAAAATTAAAAACTAGGTGAACTCCCACTCAAAACAATATCCCTCGCATTGTCTTAGTGATCACACGAACCAAATCCATCACACCTATGCCCGATCATCACGAGACAAGATGTAATTTCAATGGCGAACACTCAAAGTGTTCATCATATCAATCATATGATTCATGCTCTACCTTTCGGTATCACGTGTTCCGAGACCATGTCTGTACATGCTAGGCTCGTCAAGGCCACCTTAGTATCCGCATGTGCACCCGTTGTATGCACTTGTTGATTCTATCACACCCGATCATCACGAGATGCTTCGAAACGACAAGTCTTGGCAACGGTGCTACTAAGGATGAACACTTTATTATCTTGAAATTTTAGTGAGAGGGATCATCTTATAATGCTACCGTCGCGATCTAAGCAAAATAAGATGCATAAAAGGATTAACATCACATGCAGTTCATATGTGATATGATATGGCCCTTTTGTCTTTGCGCCTTTGATCTTCATCTTCAAAGCACGGACATGATCTCCATCATCAACGGGCATGATCTCCATCATCGTCGGCGAAGCACCAAGGTCAATGGCGCCGTCTTCATGATCGTCCTCCATGTAGCAACTATTACAACTACTTTGAAATACTATTCAACATGAAATTTAAAGACAACCATAAGGCTCCTGCCGGTTGCCACAATACAATAATGATCATCTCATACATAGTCATCATCACATTATGGCCATATCACATCACCAAACCCTGCAAAAACAAGTTAGACGTTCTCTAATTTGGTTTGCATATTTTACGTGGTTTAGGGTTTTCGAGCAAGATCCAATCTGAAAGATCGAGATGTCGCCTAGAGGGGGGGTGAATAGGCAATTACAAACTCTTGCGGATTTGTCTCGTATGAATGCGGAATTAAACTATCGTTTAGTTTACAAGCACAAACCCTAAATATGCTAAGCTCAACTAAGTGTAACAATAGCAACTAGAGCTAAGCAAGATAGGCACAAGATATATGTAGCACAAGTGATAGCAAGATATATGTACTTCAAGCACGATGGCTATCACAAGGAAAGAGAGCTCGGGTATAGAAATAACCGAGGCACGCGGAGACGAGGATGTATTCCCGTGTTCCCTTGCTTTGCAACAAGGTACGTCACGTTTGGAGGAGTGGAGGTCCCACGAAGGATTCCCCGCCACGAAGGCTCACCCTATTCTCCGAACCACACCCACGAAGGATAATGGCCCTTTCCTTATGGTTAGCTTTTCCTCCGCTCCGGAGATGGCAAGCTCCACAACCACTTCACAAGCTCCACGAAGGAGAAGCCCGGGCCTCTTCACAATCTTCTTGAAGAGATCACCGGAGCACCAATCACCAAGCCAACTAGGAGGTCACCCTCCAAGAGTAACAAGCTCACGGTCTCTCACTCGAACAAATCGTGGTGGAGAGCTCAACACTATGCAATGATGCAAAGCAAGAACACCGGAGGTGTTCAAGTCCTTCACACTCAAATCCCACCAAAGCAACGAATGCTAGGATGAGATTGGAGAGGAAGAACAAGGGGAAAGTCAACCAAAGACTCCAAGATGTAGATCCCAAGAGATTCCCTCACTTAGAGAAGAATTGGTTTGGTGGAAGTGTAGATCTAGATCCACTCTCTCAAATCCTCAAATATGAGCAAGAATGGTTGGAGGATTCAAGAGGAAGAGCAAGTTCTTCAAATAGTAGCAATGGAGGAGAGAGAATGGGAAGAACTACTTGGGCTCAAGGTGGAAGAAAGGTATTTATAGCCCAAGTGGAAAAATAACTGTTGGGGGAAAAAGACAGAAAAACGGGCAGCAAATTGGGCAGGAAAAACGGCCCAGCCGGTCACCAGGCCGGTCAACCGGAGCAGCCGGACGGCCGGTCAGGCCCGGTCGGACCGGCCCAGCGGGAAGAGGAAGCCGAGCGGCCGGAGCGGAAAGCAAGGGGCGCGCGGGAAGGTGGGCGGCGGGGCGGTGAGGCCGGCAGGCCGAGAGGCCATACGAGGCCAGGACGCGGGTGGGCGGCGGAGCCGCGGCCCGTTGCGCACGGGCGGCGCGGAGCAAGCCGCGGGCGCGGCCGTGTGGGCGGCGGCGGCCAGTGGCGCCGGTCGGACCGGGAAGCGCAGGGCGGTCGGCCACCGGGCTGCGGCCGGTCAGGCCCAAAGGCCACTGGAACAGCCGGATGGCACGGTTCCAGGACCGGTTTCGCCAGGTGGCGCCTGGCGTCGGCCGTGGCTCCTTCCCCTTTTTTATTTTCTTTTTCTTCTTTTCTCTTTTTCTTTAATAACACAATCTACCTACGAACATCAACCACAACGGTGATACTAGTGTTGTCAATAGAAGAGTAAATTGAATCTTCACTATAGTAGGAGAGACAGACACCCGCAAAGCCACTTATGCAATACAAGTTGCATGTCAAGCGTGGAGCAAATCTCATGAACGCGGTCATGTAAAGTTAGCCCGAGCCGCTTCATCCCACTATGCCACAAAGATGCAAAGTACTCAAGCTAAAGATAACATAAGCATCAACGCCCACAAAACCATTGTGTTCTACTCGTGCAACCATCTATGCATAGACACGGCTCTGATACCACTGTAGGAGAACGTAGCATAGAAAACAAAAATTTTCCTACGGCGAATACGCAATCCAAGCCAAGATGCAATCTAGAAGACGGTAGCAACGAGGGGATTATCGAGTCTCACCCTTGAAGAGATTCCAAAGCCTGCAAGATGAGGCTCTTGTTGTTGCGGTAGACGATCACTTGCCGCTTGCAGCGTAGAAGATCTTGATCACGGCGCCACGAACGGGCAGCACCTCCGTACTCGGTCACACGTTCGGTTGTTGATGAAGACGACGTCCACCTCCCGTTCCAGCGGGCAGCGGAAGTAGTAGCTCCTCTTGAATCCGACAGCACGACGGCGTGGTGTCGGTGGCGGTGGAGAAATCCGGTGGAGCTTCGCTAAGCGTGCGGGATATGGTGGAGGAGTGGGGCGCTAGGGTTTGGGGAGAGGGGGTGGCCGGCCACTGGGGCGGCCAAGGTGGTGGCTTTGGTGTGGCCGGCCCCTCCCCTATGCCCCTCATTATATAGGTGGAAGCCCCAAGTGTTGGACTACAAGTCTCCGAATAAGACCCGAACCCAAAACCTTCCATATGGTGGGAAACCTTCCCAAGCTAGGATTCCCACTAGAGGTGGCACCTACCATATGGGGGGGTGGCCGGCCCCTTATGGGGGAGTCCACTTGGGACTCCACCCCACTAGGGTTGGCCGGCCATGGAGGTGGAGTCCCATGTGGACTCCACCTTCCTAGGTGTGTTCTTCCGGACTTTTCTAGAACCTTCTAGAACCTTCCATAGAACCTTCCGAATCATTTTAATTCACATAAAATGACATCCTATATATGAATCTTATTCTCCGGACCATTCCGGAACTCCTCGTGATGTCCGGGATCTCATCCGGGACTCCGAACAAATATTCGAACTCCATTCCATATTCAAGTTCTACCATTTCAACATCCAACTTTAAGTGTGTCACCCTACGGTTCGCGAACTATGCGGACATGGTTGAGTACTCACTCCGACCACTAACCAATAGCGGGATCTGGAGATCCATAATGGCTCCCACATATTCAACGATGACTTTAGTGATCGAATGAACCATTCACATACGATACCAATTCCCTTTGTCACGCGATATTTTACTTGTCCGAGGTTTGATCATCGGTATCACACTATACCTTGTTCAACCTCGTCTCCTGACAAGTACTCTTTACTCGTACCGTGGTATGTGGTCTCTTATGAACTTATTCATATGCTTGCAAGACATTAGACGACATTCCACCGAGAGGGCCCAGAGTATATCTATCCGTCATCGGGATGGACAAATCCCACTGTTGATCCATATGCCTCAACTCATACTTTCCGGATACTTAATCCCACCTTTATAACCACCCATTTACGCAGTGGCGTTTGATGTAATCAAAGTACCTTTCAGGTATAAGTGATTTACATGATCTCATGGTCATAAGGACTAGGTAACTATGTAACGAAAGCTTATAGCAAATAACTTAATGACGTGATCTTATGCTACGCTTAATTGGGTGTGTCCATTACATCATTCATATAATGATATAATATTGTTATTAATAACATCCAATGTTCATGATTATGAAACTAATCATCTATTAATCAACAAGCTAGTTAAGAGGCTTACTAGGGACTCTTTGTTGTTTACATATCACACATGTATCAATGTTTCGGTTAATACAATTATAGCATGGTATATAAACTTTTATCATAAACATAAAGATATATAATAACCACTTTTATTATTGCCTCTTGGGCATATCTCCAACAGGGAGGAGACCTATGTAGGCCTCCATGAAGGAAACAAAGCAAGAAAGATAAAAAAAAGGCGTTGCCAGGAAGATGGTGAGGTTGGAGTTCAAAAAATTGAGGAACTGGCGGAAGAAGTTGGAAGCCGGTAGGCCGAAGCCACGCTCGAAGTGAGCGGTGAAGACTAAGAATTCTCCGGGCTCGGGCACGGGCTCCAGCTTGTTGCCCGGAATCCGGCAAGTTACCTGCGCCGGTATCCTGCGGGAGCGGTACAGCCAGTCGATTTCCGGTTGGTCTACGTCAGAGCCCTTCCAGGCTCCGCGGGTCACACCGGAACCTTGGCCGGAGCTTCTGGCCTCTTGGCCCCTTCCGGCATCATCTTCCGGAGCAGAGGAAGAGGCGTCCATCCGGGCGAGGTCCGCCTCGAGCCCGTCAGATGCTTGAGCGGAGGGAGTTTTCTCCCCAGAAGAAGTAACGGGGCCCTCGTTGTGCTGACTGCCAGCCGCGGGCTCAGACTCGTATTCTCCGGAAAACATTTTCCGGCTAAATCCAAGATCTACCTAAAAACACTTTTCCTCGGATCTAGCTTTGCGCGAAGATCTACGAGTAAGAGAAAAAGCAAAAGGAAAGGAAAGGTAAATCCCCTACCGGCCCAAGAACTAGGAGGCAAAGTGAAGAAAGTGTAGAGGCATCGAAGCTAACCTGAGGCGACGAAGAACCACAAGGACGACGGTCGTCGAAGATTGGGTGAACTTGCAGTCGTCGACGATGAACAGAGAATGAGGAAGAGGGAGTGCAGTGAGGCGCTCAGAACAGGAGAAGCGAAGGTGCGCGGTGACTCTCTGCGGGCAGAGCCCTGCGGAGCTCCTTCACAAGTTCGTCGGAGAACGGAGCGACGGCGCCGCAGATGAGCTCAGAAGGCAGGAGCACAAGGGGCTAGGGCTCTGAGCGCTCGAGGAGTTGGAATGCGAAGAAGAAGACGATGTGGAACCGCATCGCCCATAAATAGAGGAAGGAGTAGTGGGCCAGAAACCGCCGGGCCGCGGCGGATCACCTCGTGGGCCGCCACGTGGCGCAGGAGTACACGCGATGAAGATAAGAATCCACAGGGAGGCCGCATGGATCCGGAGTGGCGACGAGGATCCGGTGTGGCATATTAAATGCAGGTACAAAAGTCGAAGGGAACTGACCCCTGACACTGGCGCGTCAGAAATAGTGTGCGTCATGCACAGTTTCCGATATATTCTCGACTTCGCCGAGGAGGCTTAAATGAGTAAGCTACCGGAAAAAGATACCGGTGTACCGGTTGAGGTATTGTGATGGTTAAGGTCCGGCGAGCGAGCCGGGAGAGTTTAAATGGAAACCGGAAGAATTAATCCGGTACGTTGGTTTGGGAACCTAGCATGGTCCGTCAGACAGAGTCTGCCGGACTATACCAGCGTCGGGGACTAATGTCGGGGGGATGGCCCCCGGTAATCCAAAGGCATGCAAAGTAGCCACGTTTCTATCTTAAAGATGCCGGATTGTAGATCAATCCGGATGGTTTTAGTGAGTTTGGCAAGAGCCAAGTTCAAGCCTACCGGTATCCCAGGAGGGGTATACCGGAACTTAGGGAACAGAAGAGATACCGGAGTACCGGAAGGTTTACACTATAGCCTGTCGGCACTTTGGTCAAAGATTCTCTCCGAGACTAGAGGACAAAGATGAGCTAAGCAAATTAGCTTTAAACGAAGCCCTGACGATAAAGTAGAAGATGACGTTAAAGCATCCGGAGGACGTCACCGCTCCCCGATTAAAGACATACTGGCGTCACCTGAGGCCAAAGAAGCTTTGTAAAGTAGTTTGTCTAGTCAAAGATGCAATTAGGGTTCCTTCCCTTGTAAGCCACCCTCTCCCCTATATAAGGAGAGGGGGCACACCCCTGTGCGGGACGATTCGACCCAGAGCTTCACTATTTGGTAGGAAAAAACCCTAGTTCATAGAGCTGTACTGTTCTTCTTCAACCTCTGGCCAAGGCCAAGTTCATCAATAAAGACACCGGAATCCATCCGAGATCCATCCATCTGTTTACCAAACCCTCCCCCGAATCCTCTAGCGTCCATTCGGCCCCAACTTAAGCCATCCTGTGGCATCTGTCTGTTCACCACGACGACACCGAGCCTTCTCCTCTGCCAGGCCGCCAAGAGGACCTCGGCGTGGCCGCGCCTTCTCCTCCGTCAGGCCGCCCACGAAGGTCCTCGCCGCGGCCTTAACCTCCTCCACCACCATCGCCGACTCGATGCAGTTCGCCGGGAGCCCACCGCTTGTTTCCCTTGGGCTGCCCCCACGCAGACGTGGCCTATTGAAGGGAAGGCGGTGCGGGGACGGATCGACGTCGAGGGCGCACGGAGAAGGAGACCGCGATTCACCACATGACCATCTCAAACCCCGCCGCCGATTCACCACCAGGGCCCCAAGCTCAAACCCCACAACCCCTTCCGCCGCCTCCCCGCTCGATGCGGGTGTGGGTCTTCGCCTCGGCCAAAAATGAATCGTGCGGGAGCCTGCCGCCGATTCACCGTCACCACGCCACCAGGTCAAACCCCGCTGCCGATTCACCCACCAGGAGAACTGGCCCGCGGCTTCCACGCAGTCTGCTCGTCGCCGACGACGCTGATTTATTGGGGAGACCGACGAGGGTTGAGAGAAGATGGACTCGATGAAGAGATAAGATGGGTTTGGAACTAAAACCGACTAAACGCAGAGCTGGCCCACATGGGGACGCACGCACCGTCCAATCGCAGCCTTAACTTGTCCCCAAATGCTAAAAAGTGCTCGAGTGCTGGTTTACTTCGTCGAGCCCTCGTTTCGTGGCCGTCAGATGGGTTGATCAGGCCGTCTCGCGAAGCCTTTTGAGACAGCTTCTGTCCTGGGCCCCACCTAGCGAGCCGCAACCCTCTCTTTCTTTCCCCACTTTCGTTCCCCATTCCTATCTCAAATTGCGTTCACGGAGGGCGAAGGAATCATCGAGGCGAGCGGTGGGTCAGGCTTGTCGCCGGAGAGCAAGGCGCGCTGGAGGAAGTGAGCCGTGCGGGAGTGCGCTGAGCTCGTCGCCGGAGAGCAATACGCGCGCTGGAGGGGACTGAGCCGCGCGGGAGTGCGTCGAGCTCGTCGCCGGAGAGCAATACACGCGCTGGAGGGGAGTGAGCCGCGCGGGAGCGCGCCGAGCGAGCCGCACGAGAGGACAGGGAGCACGGCGACAGAGAGGTGCCCGACGCGTGAGGGCGGGGTGCTTGGCGGCGGAAAGCGATCTGAGTTCGCATTTTGTACGGCCATGGCTGCCGGCAAGGAGAAAGCACGCCGGCCAGGTCCTTTGCCGCTCTTTTGTCTGCAGCCACGTGCTCGACCTCCTGGAGCACCATCACGACGTCGAGCCATGGAGCAGCGCGTGTTGGCCACGTGCAACGGCTGCAGCGGCAGCGACAAGGAGGCCGACCGCCTTCACCCGCCTAGGCACCTCTCTGGTTGATGCAAGCTGCTGCTCGCGCGTGGAGGTCCCGCATGCCAACGTTGATGTGCGGGCACCTGCGAGGACGCTGGCTTCGTGCACCTGGCGCCGCAGAGAGGTAGGCCATGCCCACACCTCCCACCGGAGCTGCCGGTTTTTCTCTGCTCCTGCTGTTGATACTGGCCGTGGCCGAGTCATACGGCGCCCCAACAAGACTGCTCTTACTGCTGGTCCTGGTCGCGAGGCCACGGCAGCCAGGCCACGACGGCGCGTGGTCACCTGCAGGTTTTGCTACTAGCTAATTTTATCTGTAGTTTGCTGCTAGTTGAATCTTCTATGCGCACAGCCGATCGGTAATGCTATTTGAATGTTGATTTGTGCTTAGCTGAACGCCGATGTTTCATTTTGCAATTTGCAAATTTTCTATATCGTGGTCTTTGTGTGTGTTTCTAGTGTCTAGTACAACAAGATGTAGCAATGCCACTATCGATTTGGATTGTGGCTTCAGTTTCCACTAGTTGAACCATTCAAATATGGAAATGAGACAATTCTGCAAACCTTCGCAAGTAATATTGATGATTTAAGTTGTTGCGTGGCTTTAGTTTTCCACCATTTCCAGTTTTGCTTTTTTGACTCCCCTGGCTTATGTGTCGAGCATCTTGCATACATTCGCTCAATGACTCCTGTTCTATTCCTTTTACATGGACCGGTTCTGCTGCTACCACGTGCTAGCGGCATCCATGGTGCCAAGAGCGAGCGCAAGCTGGTCGTGGCTCGTACATAGATTATGTTGCTTTTGCAACATAGCTAAGTTGTTTCCATGCTATTAAGTTTTCTTTTGCAAGAGTTGATTAAGTTTTTGCTTTTGCAACATAATTAAGTTGTTTCTTTCAACAACGGTAAGTTGCTACTACATGCTATTAAGTTTACTTTTCAATTAATTAAGTTTCACAACATATATTAAGTTGCTTTTGCAACATAGCTAAGTTGTTTATGTCAACATAATTAAGGGGAGTGGTGTTTTGGAACATGGGAGCATATGCTCCCTTTATTTTGAAATTCATCTTACACAAATTTTGAATTTCAAAAAAATTGGAACGAAAAATTCGCACGTACATCTTCACGTGCTACGCTCACAAAGTTGTTTCATAAAAAATAGACTTGTCATGTGACGTGTGTAAAAAAGACAAAACTCAGTGCTAAAAATAATGTTTTTTACAAGATAAATTTTCTCTTTTTTACATAGACCACAAAAAATATTAATTTTTCATGAAACTTGACGAATGCTCATATATTATGGAGATGTACACATAGAATTTTTTGTCAAAATTTTTCGACAACTCGAAATATTATTTTTTGGTATAGGGAGCATACGCACCCGGGAGCCGAATTGAATTTCCGCATAACTAAGTTGCTACTCAATGCTATTAAGTTTGATTTTACAACAGTAAATTAAGTTTTACAACATATATCAAGTTGCTTTTGCAACATAGCTAAGTTTTTTATTTCTATCAACATAACTAAGTTGCTTACATAATGAGGGACTAGCTTACAATAGTTCGCCCACCATCTCGCCCTCTCCATCTTTCTAGACCTTTGACCCACCACCATTCGGACTAGCTTCGTGGAGGGCTAAGCACCATCGGTATCAAAGCGATATTCCATTTGGCTTCTTGCAACTTGTGTAGCGTCACGTGTCTTGGCTCGTGGGATCGGTCACATTGGCGTTGAACGAGCGGCGGCGGCAACAACGAAGACAACAAATTTGTTTCTTCACACATGTGCTAAGTTGCATTTTATAAGCGGTATTATTGGTTCTACATATGAGCTAAGTTGTATTTTGCACATAGTAAATTTTTCACTCACAAATCTGCTAAGTAGTGTTTGTAGATGGTAAAATATTGATTCACACATATGCTAAGTTGCATACCCACTATTTCTAAGTTGTATACCTACTAATATTAAATTGTATACTCGGTGTTGCTAAGTTGTATACCTACTAATATTAAGTTGTATACCCATTGTTGTTAAGATGTATACCTACTAATATTAATTTGTATACCCACTATTGTTAAGTTGTATGCACACTATGATTAAGTTGCATTCATTATCCAATATATTTCACCACTTGGTCCACCTCTAAGTTGTATATCACCGCCCCTAAGTTGGCTAGAACAATTATGATAATGTTGCACACCAGTGTCATAAACTTGAATGTCCCTGCGTCTAAGTTGCCTCCAGTTAGTACTAAGTCGGCTACCACGATTTTTTGTGAAGTAGCGCATCATTGTTGTGAAATGCCTACCGTTGCGTATAAGTTGCACCTTATTTGGCATATGGGTTGGTAGTAAGTTGGCTACCTCGAAAATCAAGTTGCCAACATTAATAGTGGTACGGTGAAATTGTAAATACTAATGAACTTGCCTATCACTATGCCTAAGTTGTATACTAGTAGCACTAAGTCAGCTAGCAACTACTATGATGTTGCAAGTCTAGTTACTCACGGCACTAGAAACTATGATGAATAACTAATAGTGCAATGTTGCAAGTCGCATTACTATGAACTTGTTAGTTATTGTTGCTAAGTACCTTAGAAAATAAATTGGCTATAAAGTATACAAAAATATAGTGTAAGCAACTTTTGTACGAAGTTGTTTTTCTACAACAGTAAAGTTGATTTATCACGCCAACATAGTTGCTTTTCGAATATATTTTTTGTCGGAACATGTACAAATGAGATCTAGTTTCGAAGATCTTATCGCGAGGGGCCTAACAGTGAAAGCGGATTGCAATTTCGATACACGGTTTAAGAGTTATGAATTTTTGAATTTTCTTCTTATGAAATTAAATGCACACGTGGAGTTTTTAGGGTGATTCGGCTAGCTGTCCTCAACTTTTTATTTTTAGATACTGAAGACTTTTCTTTTATGGTTGAGTACTTGGATGAGCAAACTGGCACCCGGATGCTCCCTAGTCACGTCCTAACTTGTTTAGCTGCCAAACACACTTTCCCCCAACCCCTCTCTCTACTCGCTACGGTAGCCGGGAGCTCTTTCACGAGACCTGGGCCGATCCCGAGCCCCTCCGGCGGCGATGCCGGCCGGAGGTGGCGGAGGTGAGGTGCCAGAGTAGTTCTCTAGGTTAGGAGTAGGTTCCCGACAGTTTGCCGGTTAGGTTTAGGAGTAGGAGCTCTGGTTCGTGGCCAGATCCAGAGCGGGCCAAGTCTTGGCGGTGTCTCTCTCTGCTCCGGCGGCTGGAGTCCAGGGACCCCCTCCTCGGCCGATCTCAGCAACAAGGCCTGTGTCTTCTCCTTCGAGCTCCTCTTGACGCCTCTTCCTCCGCTCCTGGCCGGCCTTGGTGGTGAGGTGGAGTGGTCGGAGATGGCGTCAACGGCTTGTTTTGGAGGTGGCAAGAGCTGAGTGTCTCTCCGGTGCTCTAGCGCGGCACCAGGTGGCCCGTCGCTGGCGACCTCTCTCCAGATCCATGGTGGATCTTGTCTGGAGTTCGTCGACGGCTACGCTCGTCGATAAGGCGCCTAGGAGTCATCAGCGGGCGAGAAGATGGACCACTTGCCTCCTTGGCCTGCCATGGTGGCGGGGCAGGTGGGCACGGGGGTGAACTGCTTGCTTCCTTTTGGCCCGACCGGCCGTGGAGGCGAGGGGGCTGGAGATGTCAAGCAGATGGACTTCTCTCTTCGATGATGGCGCAGTTTTGGTCGCAGCCGGCTCTCTCTCTAGCTTGCTCAAGCCCCCATGGTGGTGGCTTGCTTGCGGGGGTTGCTTGATGGCGGTGGCGACTTCGTCAAGGAGCTCTTCTCCGATGCTTTCTGGCGTCGGACTGTATGGCAGTAGGGCTGCTGCTCCGCCGCTGCTCTGCTCTGGCCAACGGTGTTCCTCTGCGCCTCGTCTCCAAGTGGTGTGTCCCCGGAGATGAAGCTGCAGTCCGTCGGTCGAGCTCGACCTGGAGGAGGAAGACGGATGACTGGATCGCGTTTCCGGATTTTCTTCAGGATCCTCTTTGCATAATCTAGGCCCCTATGTAATTTTCCTATTTTTTAGGGTCTCTTTGTACTCCAGTTTCAATAGCAGCTTGTCGGGTTTCCACCCGAAAGAATTTCAAAAAAAAAAAACTTGTTTAGCTAACTTTAGGGTAGCAAATTATTGTGAGAGCTATTGTATGTTATTATTTATCACGTCATCTTATCAAATACACTAAATAGTTGGCCACCTGCCGCTGAAAATTAAATAGCTTCATCTAGGTCAGGGGATGAAGAAAAGGAATATAATTGCTAACTTGGCACAACGGACTTCACTCCATGAATCAGGGTGTCGGGAAGGATGGATGATTGTGTGGTTCTCGAGACAGGGTGTGGACACTTGACAGTGTAGTTGTGATAACCCGATATTTTAAGTTATTAATTAATTTAAGTAAAAAAATAGTTTGCTTCTAGTAATTTTTCGTTTGCTAATAGCTAGTATTTAAATTTGATTTTAAGTTGTGCATGCAATAGAAACTAGCTAGAAGAGTAAATCAACGTGGAGATAGGACATGTTTTGTTTGTGCATGTACAGGAGTAGTATAGAAGTGCAGATTTTTATTTGGAGCTTCGCATGTCGGCCTGATTCATGCATGGCACCCAATCATGAGGTGGTAACGTGGCATCATGTTAGTGGATATTCGTGTCTTGTTGGCAGAGAAATGTCTAGCTCTCCTGCGTGTAGTGGAAAACAGGGCTTTCGTGGGAGTCTTTTGTCGCGGGCGCGACTGCACCCGTGACAAATGGCGTGGCCACGTCGCCCCGAAACCATTTGAAGCAAGCCGGGTCTTTTGTCGCGCCCTTTTGTCGCGGGCTGTCTCACAACCCGCGACAAAAGGGGTCTGAGCCCTGGCGCCTCCTGCCGGCACCCCTTTTGTGGCGGGTCCTAATATGTCCCGCGATAAAAGGGCCATGCCTATATATACACGCAGCCAGCCCCCCCACCTCCCTACATTTTTTTCCTTGGAGGTCAAAGGTGGAGGTGTATGCTACCTCATTTTTTCTTCATGTGCACAAGAGGTGTTTGATGGAATGCTTGTGGGATGCCACTTGATTTTATTTGATAAGATTTCTCCTCTTTTTGATCCTAAAAGGTTAGCAACTATTTTCTCGTATATACATAGTCCTTACAATACTAATTTTAGCAAGGTGATTGCATATGATACATAATTGTACTTATATTGCAGATGAGTCATTCATGGATGTACGGTAACCGATGTGCTCCCGCTTTCAGAGAGGGCGTGAATTCTTTCCTGCTTGTGGCCGAGGCCAACAAGTCGAAGCAAGGTTTTATGTGATGTCCATGTCTGAAATGTAAGAACGAGAAGGATTACTCTTGCTCAAGAGACATTAAGAGCCACCTGCTTCGGTTTGGATTCATGTCCAGCTATAATGTTTGGACCAAGCACGGAGAAGAAGGGGTTATGATGGAAGACGGCGATGAAGAAGAAGATAACGATGACCAGTACCGATCTATGTTCTCTGAATGCGATGATACCGCAATGGAAGACAATGAAGAAGAAGGAGGTGAAGAACAGGCAGCAGATGATCCTGTTGATGATGATCTTCGTCGGGCCATTTCTGATGCAAGAAGAGACTGTGGCACGGATAAGGAGAGGTTGCAGTTTGACAAGATGTTAGAGGACCACCACAAATTGTTGTACCCAGGTTGTGAAGATGGGCAGATAGGGAATTGCTGAAATGGAAGGCAGAGGTCGGTGTGACTGACTCAGGTTTTGAAAAATTGATGATAATATTAAAGAAGCTGTTTCCAAGAAATAACGAATTGCCCGTCAGTACATATGAAGCAAAGAAGCTTGTTTGCCCTCTAGGATTAGATGTGCAGAAGATACATGCATGCATTAATGACCTCTATCGCGGTGAGAAGTACGAGAATTTGAATAAATGCCCGATATGCGGTGCATTGCGGTATAAGATCAGAAAAGATGACCCTGGTGATGTCGAGGGCGAGCCACCCAGGAAGAGGGTTCCTGCGAAGGTGATGTGGTATGCTCCCATAATACCACGGTTGAAACGTTTGTTCGGAAACAAAGAGCATGCCAAGTTGATGCGATGGCACATGGAAGAACGTAAGAAAGACGCGATGTTGAGGCACCCCGCTGATGGTCGGCAGTGGAGAAACATCGGGAGAGAGTTCCGGATTTTGCAGGTGAGGCAAGGAACTTATACTTTGGTCTAAGTACAGATGGCATGAATCCTTTTGGGGAGCAGAGCTGCAGTACAGCACCTGGCCCGTGACTCTATATATCTACAACCTTTCTCCTTGGTTGTGCATGAAGCGGAAGTTCATTATGATGCCAGTGCTTATCCAAGGCCCAAAGCAACCGGGCAACGACATTGATGTGTACCTAAGGCCATTAGTCGATGAACTTTTGGAGTTGTGGGGCAAACCAGGTGTACGTGTGTGGGATGAGCACACCGAGCAAGAATTTAACCTACGAGCGTTGCTATTCGTAACCATCAATGATTGGCTGCTCTTAGTAACATTTCAGGACAGACGAACAAAGGATACAATGCATGCACACAATGTTTAGATGAGACTGAAAGTAAATATTTGGGAAAAAGCAGAAAAGTTGTGTACCCGTTCAATCGTCGTTTCCTTCCGCACAAGCATCCCTTAAGGAAAAAAGGCAAGCATTTCGATGGTGAGGCAGACCGCCGTCCGAAGCATGTCCCCCGTAGTGGTGCTGATATATTTGACATGGTCAAGGATTTAAATGTTATCTTTGGAAAGGGTCCAGGCAGTCGACCTGTTCCGAAAGACGCCGACGGACACGCGCCCATGTGGAAGAATAAAAATCTATATTTTGGGAGCTAGAATATTGGAAAGCCCTGGAAGTCCGCTCTGCAATCGACGTGATGCACCTGACCAAGAATCTTTGTGTGAATATTCTAGGTTTTCTGGGCGTGTATGGGAAGTCAAAAGATACAACAGAAGCACGTGAGGACCAGAAACATCATAAAGGACGAGACGGCAATCATCCAGGGAAGTTTGAAGGGCCTGCCAGCTATGCTCTTACCAAACAAGAGAAGGAAATATTTTTTGAAGCCCTATTCAGTATCAAGGTTCCGTCTGGTTTCTCATCGAATATAAAGGGAATAGTAAATATGAAGGAGAAAAAATTCCAGAACCTAAAGTCCCATGACTGCCACGTGCTTATGACACAATTGCTTCCGGTTGCATTGAGGGGACTTTTACCAGAAAATGTTCGACTAGCCATTGTGAAGATATGTGCATTCCTCAACGCAATTTCTCAGAAGGTAATGGATCCAGAAACTTTGTCAGGGTTACAGGCTGATGTGGTCGAATGTCTTGTCAGCTTCGAGTTGTTGTTCCCACCATCCTTCTTCAATATTATGACGCACCTCCTCGTTCACCTAGTTGAAGAGATTAGAATTCTTGGTCCTGTATTTCTACACAATATGTTCCCCTTCGAGAGGTTCATGGGAGTCTTAAAGAAATATGTTCATAACCGCTCTAGGCCGGAAGGAAGTATCTCAAAGGGCTACGGAACTGAGGAGGTCATTGAGTTTTGTGTTGACTTTCTCCCTGACCTTAAGCCGATTGGTGTTCCTGAATCTCGGTATGAGGGGAGGCTGACTGGAAAAGGCACACTAGGAAGGAAAGCAAAGGTGTGCAGGGACAAGATTTCTTTCAATCAAGCACACTACACAGTTCTATACAATGCATCTTGGTGGCTCCGTACATCGAGAAACACAAGAATGTTTTATGAGAAATAAACCCGGGGCAGCCCGAGTCCTTGATTACACGTCAACACATGAATACCTTCGGCAGTTGGTTGCAAAGACATCTCATGAATACCACTGTTGTAGAGCAGTTGTACTTGTTGGCCAAGTTACCATCTTCAAACATATGCACATTCCAAGGGTACGAGATAAGTGGGAATACATTTTACCCAATCGACCAAGATAAAAAGAGCACCAACCAAAACAGTGGTGTCCGCTTCGATGCAAAAGACGAGAATGGGAAGACCACCACATATTATGGGTACATAGAGGAGATATGGGAACTTGACTATGGACCCACTTTTAAGGTCCCTTTGTTCCGGTGCAAATGGGTGAAGCTCAACGGTGTACAGGTAGACGATAAGTACGGTATGACAACAGTGGATCTCAACAATCTTGCGTACATGGACGAGCCATTCGTCCTAGCCAACGAGGTGGCTCAAGTTTTCTACGTGAAGGACATGTCTAGCAAATCGAGAAAAAGAAATCAGCAAAAGAATACATCAACCGAGGAGCCAAAGCGCCACATAGTTCTTTCGGGGAAAAGAAACATCGTGGGAGTGGATGACAAGACAGACATGTCGAAGATTATAATAAGTTTAAAGAAATTCCGCCCTTCACGGTGAAAATTGACCCAAGCATCTTGCTAAATGATGAAGATTCTCCATGGCTACGGCGTAGAAGATCACAACAGTAGATGGTGATGTAATAATGTATTTTTCATATATATTTACCAAGACAATCTCTACATTTATGTAATAATGAGAACCCTTTCCCCAAGACTGTTAGAGGAGATGGAGTCTTTCACGGGCTTGTAGGAAATTTTTCGAGGAGCAGCTTCCGAAGATGCCGTAGGGCGTGTGCACCAACGACATCTTCGAGAAGGCTGCCACGGGAGATTTAACCCTTTCCCCATTACTGTTAGAGGAGATGGAGTCTTTCACGGGCTTGCAGGGAAATTTTTCGAGGAGCAGCTTCCGAAGATGCCGTAGGGTGTGTGCACCAACGACATCTTCGAGAAGCTGCGCCACGGGAGATTTCCCAACCCTTTCCTTCATCCATGGGAACGAAACTCTGCTTGGCTTGTTGATCTGCTTGGCAAGGCATATCGATGCTCCTTTTATAGGCACGGCACCGCTTCTACTTTGTCTTGTTCCTTCGACAGGGCGTCGTGCGCTACATACTTTGTCTTGTTCCTTCGACAGGGCGTCGTGCGCTACATGCTTTATCTCATCGAGCAGTGCGTTCACCCACGCGTCCTTATCCTGCCGACAGCTTTAGTCCCGGTTGCACCCACCAACCGTGACTAAAGGTTACCGACACATCCTTATCCTGCCGACAGCTTTAGTCCCGGTTGCACCCACCAGCCGTGACAAAAGGTTACCCGCACGTCAGCCCCCCAGATAAGGCCCTCCTAGATAAGCCTCCCCCAGTTAAGGCCCACTATCATTTGTCCCGGTTTGAGCCTCCACCCGGGATGAAAGTTTCCCGCGCCACTGCGTTCCCGCCTATTTTCTTCCCGCGTTCCCGCTCCGTCTTCCCGCCATTTTTCACTATATATATGTAGGCTTGGCCTCCATTTACATATCACATCTAGACTCATATCTGCAAACCTCATCACTCTCTCCCATGGCTTCCATCGTATGTCTAACACCCCGGGAGGCGGAGGCGCTTTGCGCCTCGAACTACCCCTGCCCGCCGGGCTACCGCGTCCCGACCGGCTGGTTGCTGAGCGTCGGAGGCGTACCGGTCCCTCCTATCCCTCTAGGTGTGCCACGTGAGATGGCCATCACGAACCACTACTATTTCGAGCTCACGCCTGAGCAGCGGAGGAATCCCCAGTGGCATCCCGACTACAGCCCGACTTGGGACAGCTTCTTCATCAATCGGCGTGAGAGGGCGGTTGCCAGGTACGAGGAGGACGGCCCGCTGACAAGGGATTAACTTGTCAATGCCTACAAATTGTAGACTAGGGTTTTGTTAGAAGTAGAGGGCAAGTAGATCTCGAAGGTTTCAGCCGAAAAGTACTCGCTGATTGCAAAACTAGGGTTATGTTGACAATAGATTTGATCCTTTCTTTGTCCCTCGACTCCCCCTTATAGGAGGCGGAGCCGAGGGATTCGTAATACACAAGTTTACAGAGTCCGGGAGGGTTTCTAACCCGTCCCGTGAAATTATAAGTTTCTATATTTCCTAATACAACTCTAACTTTCCTTAACACCAATTGGGCTTCCGATCTTTGTATTCTTCGACTGGTGGGCCTTCAGTAAACCCCGGGTACCATCTTCGTCAGGCCCATTGGGGATGCCTATGTCAGTAGCCCCCGAGATTTTGCTTGAATCGAAGAATCAGGAAAAATCTCCAACTTTAATCATTCAATAATCTTGTCGAATTTATCGCATATCTTTTGGATACGCAAATACTATATTGTAGAGGGATAATGGTAGTTGGGGCTAGTTCATCTGACGGATCAGGTACTAGTTAACTGCTCTAGTGGCAATCCGCAAAAACCTACTTCAAGATCACGTCCCTGGACATGATCTCGGGATACTGGTGTAAACTTCGACAGGTGCCGCTTAAGGTCTTACCATTCTGTCGAGTCCCAGTCATATTTTATCGGGTACCTAACGCGTCCGTTAGGATTTTCTTCGTATCTGTTGATACGGAAAAAGTAACAAACCGCCGTAGAGACGGTGCCACGCCGCTCAGAAACGGATCTGGGGTCTTACCTTCGCAAAGTTTTGCGGCATTCAGAGATTATGACTTTTAGCGCTCTGAGAATATATTGTCGAGTGCTTTTCGGCCGTTGGAATAGCACATTTTATTGATTCATATTTGATGACTTACTTTTCCTTCCCGATGGGAGTATATGTAGAGTTATTTTGTATAACTCGAAATATACTCACTTTTTTTTCTTTCTCTATATTTTTGAGTAATTTCATCGGGCACGCAAACAGCGTTCCCGATGGGAGTAGCCCCCGAGGCTACAATCAAGGACTTGTGCTTGGTTGTAGGCTCAACAAATTAATATCTTCTGTCGCTATATTGTTATTCCTTCTCGAGCTTTTCACATCTATCGGGTGCGCGACCAGCGCTCCCGATGGGAGTAGCCCCCGAGGCTATAAACAAATGCTTGCATTTGGTCATAGGCTCTCGCCATTTCTATTTTGTCATACTTGAATTTTTCTTTTTTCCAAAGTAGCCCCCGAGCATTTGATCAAAAACTTGTATTTGATCAAAGGCTCTCAAAATTATAAGCCGTTCTTTCTTGTCGCCATTTTTTCACATCACCTCTGCCGGTGTTTTTCCATTAGTAACATGACATCACTGCTGACGTTGGCCATGTCCTCTTGTATTGGGAAGGTGCGAGCAACGTTCCCTCTCTGTCTTGTGGGCCCAAAACCCTTATTTGCTTGACACGTCGTGCAAGTGGGGGACACACGTCCTCCGCTTTTACTGGCGCACGCACTGTAGCGCCTGTCCCTTCCTCTCTCAGTAAAATTGCGCTTTTACCCTTTGTCCACGCGTACATCATCTATCTCACATATTCTCCATCCAACGGTGCGCCGATTCACCGCACCTGTACTTAAGGTCATCGTCTTCCTCCGTCCATATTTTCGCTTGCGCCGCTGCTCTTCTCTCCTCTGCTAAAATCCTCCACTGCGCCCCACAGTTCTTGTGCTCATCCACGCTCGCCCTTTGCTCCGACGCCACTGTTGATACCACCGCGCAAACTCACCAGGCAGAGCACTCCAGAATCGAAGATGGCGATCGAAGATCTGGGGAACCTGGAGTGGGAGAGATCCAAAATCTCCCAACAAGACATCAACCTGCTGAAGAAGCTTGGGATCAACAGGAAGCAAGACTCGCTGCGCTTCCCCAAAGAAGAAAGCTACCCAACCCCTCCAATGGAGTATCGGGTCAGTTTCGTCGACCACCTCATCCGTGGTCTTTCTACCCACATTCACGATTTCTTACGGGGGTTGCTTTTTATGTACGGATTGCAACTTCACCATCTCACGCCCAACTCCATCCTCCACATCTCCATCTTCATCACACTTTCCGAAGCTTTCCTTGGAGTCCAGCCTAACTGGTCTCTGGAAACGCATTTTCCTTTGTCGCCGTAATGGCTCTTCCACTGCTTCCTATAGCATAGGTGGCATTGTTACGTCCGCCCGACGTCGAATATTTCGACGTCAAATTCCCTGACTCGGTTCAAGGGTGGCGCAAAAAATGGTTATACATCCACGAGGAGAATCATGGCTCTGTTGAAGACAACATCCCTCCTTTCGATGGTACCGAAAAAATCTGTCGCCGCCGTTCCTGGGATGCAGAGGCTAGCGACGAAGAAAAAGCGGCAACAGAGGCGCTGATGACACGCATCCGCCAGCTCCAAAATACCCGAGGATAGGAATTGTCGGGTATCCAAATCACGGCGTACTTCCTTAGAATTAGGGTGCAGCCTCTGCAGCGCAAAAATCCCCTTTGGATGTATGCTGGCGATGAAGATGCGGACCGCCTGTCGACAAATTTATCGATCAAGGACTTGGAAAAACTTGTTCGAAAAATCTCGTCGCTGAGCAAAAAAGACACCGTTCCGACATCTTGCGGTGTGACGCCATATAGCGCCACCAACGCACTCCCGCAGGTAATATGTTGTTAGCATTAGTTTTGTTTATGCAATATTTTTTCTATTGTCTTTTTCATACTTCTTTTCCTTCGACTGCTTTTACTGATGCCGATATATTTTCTATCTTGAATAGGACCATGCGACTGCGTCGCCTCTTCCTCCCCTTCCCGAAGGTGGGGAAGTCGAAGAAAGGGCTGTTGTCACCGACGACAACCAGGGTGCGTCTCGCCCTGAGAGTGAAACCGCGGGTTCTCGAAAATCCGCGGCATCCTCTGAAAAGGACGCTGAAACCGAGGCAACCGCATCGACACACTCTCCTCCTCCAGCTGCCTCTCCAACGCACAAGAGGAAGAGAGACGAGGCTGTCGATTCGGGCACCTCCAAAGCCGGCGCATCTCGTGCCGAAGAAGTTGTTCCCGATGTTGGGAAGAAAAATTTTGATCCTTATGAAGACGCTCTCGTCAGCTCGTAAGTTCCTGTTGCTCTTTGTTGTTTGTTCTCGATGTTTTGTCTATATTGTTTCTTATTTTTGTCGCCTTGTTTATTGAAGTGGCGAAGAGGATGAGAATCCACCTATTGACGCGACTGCTCGAACGAGTACGTCCCGTACTTTAGTTGTCTCTGAAGCTCAACCAGATGGGGACAAAACTTCGCCTCAACAACAGGATATAGAGCATCCAACTCCCATTGCCAGCCCCCGAGCTTCTTCGCCAAAGAGGGCTAGGGTGGATCCAGCCGGGGAACCTACCATGTTAATTGGTTGTTCCACGACTCCTTTAATGGAAGAGGTAAGTTGTTTCTTTTCCCTGTACTGATTTCATTGCTTTGAACTTCTCTCTCTTTATTTCTTGGTGATGTCGGACTTTTCGCTTCCTATATTGATCCTGTTTTTTATGGTCTTCTCTTCAGCCTTTCATGAAGGAGCTTATCCGCTTCGGTACCCAATTTGTCGGGTACCGTGAGTATGCCGCCAAACTTGAAGGTGCCCCCTTTTTTCCTTATCTGTCTTTCCTTAACGAGTATATTCTGTCGCCATTTTTTGCCACAATGTTTCATTTGTCTTCTTATTATGGCAGAAACTCTTGCGGAGTCCAACAAACGCGCTGGCGCTCTTGCTGTGAAGTTAGAGCAAAGCGAAAAAGCTCGCAAGAAGGCTGAAGCAGATGCTGTCGCTGTCGAAGGTCTTCGAAAAAGACTTCACGATGCGGAAACTTCTTTGAGTGACAACATATCTCAGCAGTCTGCGCGCGAGAAAGAAATTCTTACTCGACTGGAGTCGCAAAGTCGACGTTTTGTCAGTAAGTGTCGAAATCTCCAGTTGTTTCTTCGGATCCTTTTGTATGTCCTTGTTTGCTTTTTCTTGACAATCTTCTGTTACTCATTCAGGGAAGACGCAACAAGATTATGAACTGGAAAGTCCTGAAGGTGATCCTCTTCTTGACGCGCTGTCTCTTCTTGAGATTCACGGAGACGAGGCCCGCGAAGGTCTTGCCGAAGCTGGGATAGGCCTGTCGCGACTTTTCCCGTACTTCTTCAAGAAGAAGGAGGTACCTGCGCCTTTTGTCCTCTCGCCAAGTGCTTCAATTTGCAAGAAGACCTTGGACTTCAACTTCGCCAAGAAGGGTTGAAAGTTGGTGTCGAAGGTACAATTGCCTTGGTTGCTGACAGCCAACAAGACGTCGACTGGGCAAGGGTTGGCAATACGGAGGAGATGGCAGTCGCTGATTAAAGCTGCCAAGCCCATTTCGAAGAAAATCCTTGCCTACCTCGGATACAAGCCAGTTCCTGCTCCTAGTTCTTCGAAGCCGGAGGTCAAGTAGATCACTTTGTCTTCTCTTTTATTTTAACTCTCTTTTGGCGCTGTCGCCCTAGTAGGTGTAGCGGCAGCTGCTTCAGTGGTTCACTAGGGACCCTTCTTTTGTAATATCTATGTACATACTTTGAGAATCAATGGAAATCTATCTTTGCTTGATGATTGATGTCGAAACTTTTATTTTCAGTTGATTTTTGACAACTATACTGCAACTCTCCGTCCTTCCGAAGTTTTTCCTGCTTCGTCCTGTTTGAAGAAAACACCTATTGCTGTCGAACTTATTGAAGATTCATCGAGTAAAGGTTCGACACAAGACTTGGAAGAACTTCGCCAACAACTCCAATCTATAAAGAAGCAGTCACTTATGATAATGGAGCAGTCTCGAAAATCTTACGAGAGGGAAAAAATTGCGCTTCAACAGGCTCAGGATGCCATAGCTGCAAAGGAAGCTGCAATTTCTGAGGCTACTGAAGCTTCTGCCCGAGAGAATTACATGCTTCAGCTGATGACTGACGCTAGCTTGGATATGACAGGTATGCTTTATTTTAACTTGGTCGTGCTTGATATTTGTCATGCTGTCTCCTCTGTCCTTGCTGATTCTTTTATCAAAACAGGTTCTTTTTTAGATACTGCTGCCGAGGATCAACGTGTTGAGGCTCGATCCAATGCGCTCCTCAGACTTGCACTGCAGCATGGTTCTAACTTTTGGGGTACAGCTGAACGTACCCGCCAAATTGTCAGATTTCAAGATCGCGCGGGTAAGGTCCGCGAATTTCTCGATTTCTGTACAAGGACGCTGTCTTTAGTTTACGGCACCATGTTCCCGCGCAATAAGATGCCAGAAACCCTTCCTGATTTGATGGATAAAATTCGGGATGCACCTCGGATCCATGGTTTCGTGCGTGCCCAGTTATCTGCTGGCGCCAGGTTTGCTATGATGATGATACAAATTTGCCATCCAAAGTTTTACATGAGCGGAATTGTTTCCAAGTGCCTGGCCAAGATGGCGAAAAGGAAGAGGAATATTGGCAAAATTGATGACATTGTCACCCCTATAGCAGAAGATATGATGGATGAACTTCTTCGGATGGATGCTGAGTTCTTCGTGAAGGGCAGCTATGCTGAACATAGTACTCGTGCTGCAAATGATGAACGGTTGACTATAGATAATATACTGGGCAGCAATTGAAAATTTATTTCCCAAGATTTGTATCCTGTATGTTGTAAACATAATCTATATTGTAAAGTCACTAGATTTGTTGTTTTTTATTGTCAAGCCTCCGGGCGTTTTGGTGGCGATGTTTTTTATAATGCGAGGTTGACCCAAGGCAAAATAAATTATATTGAGTGTACTATTTTTGCGGGTGTTAGCCCCCGAGCTTTTTGTTGATCACTGATGCGCGTAGATGTACACGTCCGTTGGGAACCCCAAGAGGAAGGTATGATGCGCACAGTGGCAAGTTTCCTCAGTAAGAAACCAAGGTTTAATCGGACCAGGGAGTCAAGAAGCACGTTGAAGGTTGATGGTGGCGAAATGTGATGCGGCGCAACACCGGGATCCGGCGCCAACGTGGAACCTGCACAACACAACCAAAGTACTTTGCCCCAACGAAGGTGAGGTTGTCAATCTCACCGGCTTTGTAAAGGATTAACCGTATTGTGTGGAAGATGATTGTTTGCAAGAAAACAGTAAAACAAGTATTGCAGTAGATTGTATGCGATGTAAAGAATAGGACCGGGGTCCACAGGTTCACTAGAGGTGTCTCTCCCATAAGATAAAAGCATGTTGGGTGAACAAATTACAGTCGGGCAATTGACAAATAGAAAAGGGCATAACAATGCATATACATGATATGATAAATATAGTGAGATTTAATCCGGGCATTACGACAAAGTACATAGACCGCCATCCAACTGCATCTATGCCTAAAAAGTCCACCTTCAGGTTATCATCCGAACCCCTTTCGGTATTAAGTTGCAAAGCAACAGACAATTGCATTAAGTATGGTGCGTAATGTAATCGACAACTACATCCTTAGACATAGAATCAATGTTTTATCCCTAGTGGCAACAGCACATCACAACCTTAGAACTTTCTGTCACTGTCCCAGGTATCAATGAAGGCATGAACCCACTATCGAGCATAAATACTCCCTCTTGGAGTTAAGAGTAAAAACTTGGCCAGAGCCTCTACTAATAACGGAGAGCATGCAAGATCATAAACAACACATAAACAATAGATTGATAATCACCATAACATAGCATTCTCTATTCATCGGATCCCGACAAACACAACATATAGAATTACAGATAGATGATCTTGATCATGTTAGGCAGCTCACAAGATCCAACAATGAAGCACAATTAGGAGAAGACGACCATCTAGCTACTGCTATGGACCCATAGTCCAGGGGTGAACTACTCACTCATCACTCCGGAGGCGATCATGGCGATGAAGAGTCCTCGGGAGATGAATCCCCTCTCCGACAGGGTGCGGGGCGATCTCCTGAATCCCCGAGATGGGATTAGCGGCGGCGGCGTCTCGGAAGGTTTTCCGTATCGTGGCTCTCGGTACTGGGGGTTTCGCGACGGAGGCTTTAAGTGGCGAAAGGGCAGGTCAAGAGGCGGCACGAGGGCCCAAATGACGGGGGCGCGGCCGGGGCTGGGCGCGCCGCCACATCGTCGGCCCTCGTGGCCCCACTTCGACTCCTCTTCGGTCTTCTGGAAGCTTCGTGCAAAAATAGGACCCTGGGCGTTGATTTCGTCCAATTCCGAGAATATTTCGTTACTAGGATTTATGAAACCAAAAACAGCAGAAAACAGCAACTGGCTCTTCGGCATCTTGTTAATAGGTTAGTTCCAGAAAATGCGTAAATACGACATATAATGTGCATAAAACATGTAGGTATCATCAATAAAGTAGCATGGAACATAAGAAATTATCGATACGTTGGAGACGTATCAGCATCCCCAAGCTTAGTTCTGCTCGTCCCGAGCAGGTAAAACGATAACAAAGATAATTTCTGAAGTGACATGCCATCATAATCTTGATCATACTATTTGTAAACATATGTAATGAATGCAGCGATCAAAACAACGGTAATGACATGAGTAAACAACTGAATCATAAAACAAAGACTTTTCATGAATAGTACTTCAAGACAAGCATAAATAAGTCATAAGAGTTAACTCATAAAGCAATAAATCAAAGTAAAGGTGTTGAAACAACACAAAGGAAGATTAAGTTTCAGCGGTTGCTTTCAACTTATAACATGTATATCTCATGGATAGTGTCAACATAAAGTAATATAACAAGTGCAATATGCAAGTATGTAGGAATCAATGCACAGTTCACACAAGTGTTTGCTTCTTGAGGTGGAGAGAGATAGGTGAACTGACTCAACATAAAAGTAAAAGAAAGGTCCTTCAAGAGGAAAGCATCGATTGCTGTATTTGTGCTAGAGCTTTTATTTTGAAAACATGAAACAATTTTGTCAACGGTAGTAATAAAGCATATGAGTTATGTAAATTATATCTTACAAGTTGCAAGCCTCATGCATAGTATACTAATAGTGCCCGCACCTTGTCCTACTTAGCTTGGACTACCGGATCATCACAATGCACATGTTTCAACCAAGTGTCACAAAGGGGTACCTCCATGCCGCCTGTACAAAGGTCTAAGGAGAAAGCTCGCATTTTGGATTTCTCGCTTTTGATTATTCTCAACTTAGACATCCATATCGGGACAACATGGACAACAGATAATGGACTCCTCTTTAATGCATAAGCATGTAGCAAAATTATTATTCTCATATGAGATTGAGGATATATGTCCAAACTGAAACTTCCACCATGATTCATGGCTTTAGTTAGCGGCCCAATGTTCTTCTCTAACAATATGCATGCTCCAATCATTAAGGTGATAGATCCTTCAGACAAGACGGACATGCATAGCAACTCACATGATATTCAACAAAGAATAGTTGATGGCGTTCCCCGAAGCATGGTTATCGCACAACAAGCAACTTAATAAGAGATAAAGTGCATAAGTACATATTCAATACTACGATAGTTTTTAAGGCTATTTTGTCCCATGAGCTATATATTGCAAAGGTGAATGGAAATTTTAAAGGTAGCACTCAAGCAATTTACTTTGGAATGGCGGAGAAATACCATGTAGTAGGTAGGTATGGTGGACACAAATGGCATAGTAGTTGGCTCAAGGATTTTGGATGCATGAGAAGTATTCCCTCTCGATACAAGGTTTAGGCTAGCAAGGTTATTTGAAGCAAACTCAAGGATGAACCGGTGCAGCAAAACTCACATAAAAGACATATTGTAAACATTATAAGACTCTACACCGTCTTCCTTGTTGTTCAAAACTCAATACTAGATATTATCTAGACCTTAGAGAGACCAAATATGCAAACCAAATTTTAGCAAGCTCTATGTATTTCTTCATTAATGGTTGCAAAGTATATGATGCAAGAGCTTAAACATGAGCACAACAATTGCCAAGTATCACATTATCCAAGACATTTTAGAATTACTACATGTAGCATTTTCCAATTCCAACCATATAACAATTTAACGAAGAAGAAACTTCGCCATGAACATTATGAGTAAAGCCTAAGGACATATTTGTCCATATGCAACAGCGGAGCGTGTCTCTCTCCCACAAAGTGAATGCTAGGATCCATTTTATTCAAACAAAAACAAAAACAAAAACAAACCGACGCTCCAAGTAAAGAACACAAGATGTGACTGAATAAAAATATAGTTTCAGGGGAGGAACCTGATGATGTTGTCGATGAAGAAGGGGATGCCTTGGGCATCCCCAAGCCGCTTGAGTCTTCTTAGAATATGCAGGGATGAACCACGGGGCATCCCCAAGCTTAGAGCTTTCACTCCTCTTGATCATAGTATATCATACTCCTCTCTTGACCCTTGAAAACTTCCTTCACACCAAACTTCAAGCAAACTCATTAGAGGGTTAGTGCACAATTAATAATTCACATGTTCAGAGGTGGCACAATCATTCTTTACACTTCTGGACATTGCATAAAGCTACTGGACATTAATTGATCAAAGAAATTCATCCAACATAGCAAAAGAGGCAATGCGAAATAAAAGGCAGAATCTGTCAAAACAGAACAGTTTGTAAAGACGAATTTTAAAATGGCACCAGAATTGCTCAAATAGAAAAACTCAAAACTAATGAAAGTTGCGTACATATCTGGGGATCACGCTCGTAAATTGGCAGATTTTTTCGAATTTTCTACAGAGACTTAGGCTCAGATTCGTGACAGACAGCAATGCTGTTTCTGCGCAGCGATCCCAAATATAACATCAACTTTAACATAGAAACTTTACTTGGCACAAAAACATGATAAGGAGAGGTTGCTACAGTAGTAAACAACTTCCAAGACTCAAATATAAAGCAAAGTACTGTAGTAAAAACATGGGTTGTCTCCCATAAGCGCTTTTCTTTAACGCCTTTCAGCTAGGCGCAGAAAGTGCAAATCAAGTAACATCAAGAGTAGAAGCATCAACATCATAACTTTTTCTAATAATAGAATCAAAAGGCAACTTCATTATCTTTCTATGGAAGTGTTCCATACCTTTCTTGAGAGGAAATTGATATTTAATATTACCTTCCTCATATCAATAACAGCACCAACGGTTCGAAGAAAAGGTCTTCCCAACACAATAGGACAAGATGCATTGCATTCGATATCCAAGACAACAAAATCAACGGGGACAAGGTTATTGTTAACCATAATGCGCACATTATCAATCCTCCCCAAAGGTTTCTTTTTAACATTATCAGCAAGATTAACATCCAAATAACAATTCTTCAATGGTGGCAAGTCAAGCATATCATAAATCTTTTTAGGCATAACAGAAATACTTGCACCAAGATCACATAGAGCATTACATTCAAAGTCATTGAATTTCATTTTAATGATGGGCTCCCAACCATCTTCTAACTTTCTAGGAATAGAAGTTTCAAGTTTTAGTTTCTCTTCTCTAGCTTTTATGAGAGCATTCGTAATATGTTTTGTAAAGGCTAAATTTATAGCACTAGCATTAGGACTTTTAGCAAGTTTTTGTAAGAACTTTATAACTTCAGAGATGTGGCAATCATCAAAATCTAAATCATTATGAGCTACAGCAATGGGATCATTGTCCCCAAGATTGGAAAAAATTTCAGCAGTTTTATCACAAGCAGTTTCAGCAGTTTTAGCAATTTCAGGCAGTTTTGTACGCTTTGCACTAGGAGTAGAAACATTGCCAACACCAATTATTTTACCATTGATAGTAGGAGGTGCAGCAACATGTGAATCATTATCATTACTAATGGTGGTAATAGTCCAAACTTTAGCTACATTATTCTCTTTAGCTAGTTTTTCATTTTCTTCTCTATCCCACCTAGCACGCAATTCAGCCATTAATCTTATATTCTCATTAATTCTAACTTGGATGGCACTTGCTGTAGTAGTAATCTTATTATCAATATCCTCATTAGGCATAACTTTCAATTTTAATAACTTAACATCAGAGGCAAGTCTATCAACTCTAGAAGCAATAATATCAATTTTATCAAGCTTTTCCTCAACAGATTTGTTAAAAGCAGTTTGTGTACTAATAAATTCTTTAAGCATGGCTTCAAGACCAGGGGGTACACTCCTATTATTATTGTAAGAATTTCCATAAGAATTACCATAACCATTACCATTAGCAGAAGGATATGGCCTATAGTTATTACCAGAGTTGTTCCTATAAGCATTGTTGTTGAAATTATTATTTTTAATGAAATTCACATCAACATTTTATTCTTGAGCAACCAATGAAGCTAAAGGAACATTATTTGGATCTATATTAGATCTACCATTCACAAGCATAGACATAATCACATCAATCTTATCACTCAAGGAAGAGGTTTCTTCAACAGAATTTACCTTCTTACCTTGTGGAGCTCTTTCCGTGTGCCATTCAGAGTAATTTATCATCATATCATCAAGAAGCTTTGTAGCCGCCCCCAAAGTGATGGACATAAAGGTACCTCCAGCAGCTGAATCCAATAAATTCCGCGAAGAAAAATTTAGTCCTGCATAGAAGGTTTGGATGATCATCCAAGTAGTCAGTCCATGGGTTGGGCAATTCTTTACCAAAGTTTTCATTCTCTCCCATGCTTGAGCAACATGTTCAGTATCTAATTGCTTAAAATTCATTATGCTACTTCTCAAAGATATAATTTTAGCGGGAGGATAATATCTACCAATAAAAGCATCTTTACATTTAGTCCATGAATCAATACTATTCTTAGGCAAAGATAGCAACCAATCTTTAGCTCTTCCTCTTAATGAGAAAGGAAACAATTTCAATTTAATAATATCACCATCTACATCCTTATATTTTTGCATTTCACAAAGTTCAACAAAATTATTGAGATGGGCAGCAGCATCATCAGAACTAACACCAGAAAATTGATCTCTCATGACAAGGTTCAGTAAAGCAGGTTTAATTTCAAAGAATTCTGCTGTAGTAGCAGGTGGAGCAATAGGTGTGCATAGGAAATCATTATTATTAGTGGTTGTGAAGTCACACAACTTAGTATTTTCAGGGGTATTCATTTTAGCAACGGTAAATAAAGCAAACTAGATAAAGTAAATGCAAGTAACTAATTTTTTTGTGTGTTTTGATATAGAGAGCAAGACAATAAATAAAGTAAAACTAGCAACTAATTTTTTTGTGTTTTTTAGGTGCAGCAAACAAAGTAGTAAATAAAATAAAGCAAGACAAAAACAAAGTAAAGAGATTGGGAAGTGGAGACTCCCTTGCAGCGTGTCTTGATCTCCCCGGCAACGGCGCCAGAAATTTGCTTGATGCGCGTAGATGTACACGTCCGTTGGGAACCCCAAGAGGAAGGTATGATGCGCACAGTGGCAAGTTTCCCTCAGTAAGAAAACCAAGGTTTAATCGGACCAGTAGGAGTCAAGAAGCACGTTGAAGGTTGATGGTGGCGAAATGTGATGCGGCGCAACACCAGGGATTCCGGCGCCAACGTGGAACCTGCACAACACAACCAAAGTACTTTGCCCCAACGAAACAGTGAGGTTGTCAATCTCACCGGCTTGCTGTAACAAAGGATTAACCGTATTGTGTGGAAGATGATTGTTTGCAATGTAAAGAATAGGACCGGGGTCCACAGTTCACTAGAGGTGTCTCTCCCATAAGATAAAAGCATGTTGGGTGAACAAATTACAGTCGGGCAATTGACAAATAGAAAAGGGCATAACAATGCATATACATGATATGATAAATATAGTGAGATTTAATCCGAGCATTACGACAAAGTACATAGACCGCCATCCAACTGCATCTATGCCTAAAAAGTCCACCTTCAGGTTATCATCCGAACCCCTTTCAGTATTAAGTTGCAAAGCAACAGACAATTGCATTAAGTATGGTGCGTAATGTAATCGACAACTACATCCTTAGACATAGAATCAATGTTTTCTCCCTAGTGGCAACAGCACGTCACAACCTTAGAACTTTCTGTCACTGTCCCAGGTATCAATGAAGGCATGAACCCACTATCGAGCATAAATACTCCCTCTTGGAGTTAAGAGTAAAAACTTGGCCAGAGCCTCTACTAATAACGGAGAGCATGCAAGATCATAAACAACACATAAACAATAGATTGATAATCACCATAACATAGCATTCTCTATTCATCGGATCCCGACAAACACAACATATAGAATTACAGATAGATGATCTTGATCATGTTAGGCAGCTCACAAGATCCAACAATGAAGCACAATTAGGAGAAGACGACCATCTAGCTACTGCTATGGACCCATAGTCCAGGGGTGAACTACTCACTCATCACTCCGGAGGCGATCATGGCGATGAAGAGTCCTCCGGGAGATGAATCCCCTCTCCGGCAGGGGAGGCGATCTCCTGAATCCCCGAGATGGGATTCGCGGCGGCGCGTCTCGAGGAGTTTCCGTATCGTGGCTCGATGCGGGGGTTTCGCGACGGAGGCTTTAAGTAGGCGAAAGGGCAGGTCAGAGGCGGCACGAGGGCGGATGACAGGGCGCGCGGCCAGGCTGGCGCGCCGCCTGTCGTCTGGCCACCTCGTGGCCCCACTCGACTCCTCTTCGGTCTTCTGGAAGCTTCGTGCAAAAATAGGACCCTGGGCGTTGATTTCGTCCAATTCGAGAATATTTCGTTACTAGGATTTCTGAAAAAAAAAAAAACAGCAACTGGCTCTTCGGCATCTTGTTAATAGGTTAGTTCCAGAAAATGCGTAAATACGACATATAATGTGCATAAAACATGTAGGTATCATCAATAAAGTAGCATGGAACATAAGAAATTATCGATACGTTGGAGACGTATCAATCACTATTTTGTATCACCGTTTTATTTTTGCGAGGTGCTTTGCACCAAGGCGAAATATTTTGCAAGTTGTATTCGTCGACATTGTGTATATATATATTGTATCTTCTGGGCGCGAGCCCCCGATCTTGTCAAAGAAAAATATGTATATCTCGACTATCTTTATTATATTGTAGCACCGCGAGTCCACCTCATTAAAAACCTTTTCCAGCCCTGATACGTCTCAAACGTATCTATAATTTCTGATGTTCCATGCTTGTTTTATGACAATACCTACATGTTTTGTTCACACTTTATATCGTTTTGATGCATTTTAACTAACCTATTGACGAGATGCGAAGTGCCAGTTCCTGTTTTCTCTTTTTGGTTTCAGAAATCCTAGTAAGGAAATATTCTCGGAATCGGACGAAATCAACGCCCGAGATCTTATTTTTGCACGAAGCTTCCAGAACACCCGAGAGGAATCAGAGGGGGGCCACAGGGCCACCAGACCACAGGGCGGCGCGGCCAAGGGCTGGGGCGCGCCCCCCTATGGTGTGGCCCCACCAGGGCCCCTCCGAGGCTGCCCTTTCGCCTATAAAAAGTCTCCGTCGCGAAAACCCTACAAGAAAAAGCCACGATACGAGAAAAGTTCCAGAGCCACCGCCATCGCGAAGCCAAGATCTGGGGGACAAGAGTCTCTGTTCCGGCACGCCGCCGGGACGGGGAAGTGCCCCCGGAAGGCTTCTCCATCGACACCACCGCCATCTCCATCAACGCTTCTGCTCCCATGATGAGGAGGGAGTAGTTCTCCCTCGAGGCTAAAGGTTGTACCGGTAGCTATGTGGTTAATCTCTCTCCTAGGTACTTCAATACAATGATCTCATGAGCTGCTTTACATGATTGAGATCCATATGATGAGCTTTGTATCGCTACTAGTCTATGTGCTACTCATGTGATGTTATTAAAGTAGTCTATTCCTCCTGCATGGTGTAATGGTGACAGTGTGTGCATCGTGTGGTTCTTGTCATAGATTATGATCATAATCTCTTGTAGGTTATGGAGTTGATTATCGCTATGATAGTATTGATGTGATCTATTCCCCCTTCATAGTGTAATGGTGACAGTGTGTATGCTATGTTAGTACTCGGATGAAATTGCAAAGATCTATTATGCTCTAAGGTTATTTAAATATGAACATCGAATGTTGTGGAGCTTGTTAACTCCGGCATTGAGGTGCTCTTGTAGCCCTACACAATGAATGGTGTTTGTCATCCAACAAGAGTATATGTAGCACAAATGAGAGAAGTTATTATTTATTATGCGATCAATGTTGAGAGTGTCCACTAGTGAAAGTATGATCCCTAGGCCTTGTTTCCAATACTGCAAACACCGCTTACTGTTCTACTGCATGTTTACTCGCTGCCATATTTTATTCAGATTACTATTACCACTCATATACATCCATACTACTTGTATTTCACTATCTCTTCGCCGAACTAGTGCACCTATACATCTGACAAGTGTATTAGGTGTGTTGGGGACACAAGAGACTTCTTGTATCGTGATTGCGGGGTTGCTTGAGAGGGATATCTTTGACCTCTTCCTCCCGAGTTCGATAAACCTTGGGTGATCCACTTAAGGGAAAACTTGTTGCTGTTCTACAAACCTCTGCTCTTGGAGGCCCAACACTGTCTACAGGAAAAGAAGTGTGAGTAGACATCAAGCTATTTTCTGGCGCCGTTGCCGGGGAGGAAAGGTAAAAGGCACTCATACTCCGGTCCCAGGTAACTAAGTTATTTTCTGTGCCATTGTAAGTGCTCGAAGCTATTTCCTTTAGATCCTGCAATTGCATCTTTTGGTTTCTTGTTTACACTAGTTAGGCATAATGGAAAGCAACAGTGAGCTTCTTATTCTATTTCCTGAGTTAAGACATGGATTGTTTGCTGCGAAAATTAAAAAACCTATGGAATCTTATTTGCATGCTAGTAGCAATGATATTAGTATGAACGCTTTGAACACCATTGTTGTTAATGATATGGAAAATTCTAAGCTTGGGGAAGCTGGTTTTGATGAGCATGATATTTTTAGTCCCCCAAGCATTGAGGAGAAAATTTTCTTTGATGATACTTTGCCTCCTATTTATGATGATTATAATGATAGTGGTCTTTTGGTGCCGCCTACTATGGAGAGTAAATTTTATTATGATTATACTATGCCTCCTATACTTGATGAGAATAATAATGATAGCTACTTTGTTGAATTTTCTCCCACTACAACTAATAAAATTGATTATGCTTATGTGGAGAGTAATAATTTTATGCATGGGGCTCATGACAAGAATGTTGTATGTGATAGTTATATTGTTGAGTTTGTTCATGATGCTACTGAAAGTTATTATGAGAGAGGGAAACATGGTTATATGCATCTTAATAATATTAAGTTTCCCCTCTTTATGTTGAAAATCTTGAAATTGCGCTTGTGTTGCTTTTCTATGCTTGCCACTTTGTTCTTCATGAATCTATTTGTGTACAAGATTTCTTTTCATAGGAAGTGGGTTAGGCTTAAATTTGTTTTGAATTTGCTTCTTGATGTTCTCTTTTGCTTCAACTCTTAATTCTTGCGAGAGTATCATTAAAATCACTGAGCCCATCTTAATGGCTATAAAGAAAGAACTTCTTGGGAGATAACCCATGTGTTTATTTTACTACAACACTTTTGTTTTATATTTGAGTCTTGGAAGTTGTTTACTACTGTAGCAACCTCTCCTTATCATGTTTTTGTGCCAAGTAAAGTCTCTATGGCAAAGTTGATGCTAGATTTGGATTGCTTGTGCGCAGAAACAGTCTCTGTCACGAATTCACGCAGAAGTCTCTGTAAAAAAATCAAAAAAATCTGCAAATTTACGTGCCTGCTCCTCAGATATGTATGCAACTTTCATTAGTTTTGAGTTTTTCCATCTGAGCAAGTTAAGTGTCCCTGCAAAATTTGTCTTTACGAACTGTTCTGTTTTTGACAGATTCTGCCTTTTATTTCGCATTGCCGCTTTTGCTATGTTGAATGAGTTTCTTTGTTCCATTAACTTTCAGAAGCTTTGTGCAATGTCCAGAAGTGTTAAGAATGATTGTGTCACCTCTGAACATGTGAATTTTTATTATGCACTAACCCTCTAATGAGTTTGCTTGAAGTTTGGTGTGGCAGAAGTTTTCAAGGGTCAAGAGAGGAGGATGATATATGATCAAGAAGAATGAAAAGTCTAAGCTTGGGGATGCCCCGTGGTTCATCCCTGCATATTTCAAGAAGACTCAAGCGTCTAAGCTTGGGGATGCCCAAGGCATCCCCTTCTTCATCAACTTATCAGGTTTCTTCTATTGAAACTATATTTTTATTCGGTCACATCCTATGTACTTTACTTGGAGCGTCTGTGTGCTTTTATTTTCGTTTTGTTATTTTCATTCTCTGAATAAATTCATGCTCATGTGTGGGAGAGACACGCTCCGCTTTTTCATATGAACACTAGTGTTCTTCATTTTTGCTTTTAATGTTCAAGGGCGAAAGTTGATCGCTTCACTTGTTGCTATTTGGTTGGAATCAGAAAATGCTTTATATGGTTTTGAATAATTTGATACTTGGCAATTGTTTTGAGCTCTCATAGATTATGTTTAAGCTCTTGCATCATGTAGTTTAAATCTAGTAGTGGAGAACTACTATAGAGCTTGTTGAAGTTTGGTTTGCATGATTGGTCTCTCTAAGGTCTAGATATTTTCTAGTAAAAGTGTTTGAGCAACAAGGAAGACAGCGTAGAGTCTTATAATGCTTGCAATATGTTCTTATGTAAGTTTTGCTGTACCAGTTCATACTTGTGTTTTCTTCAAACAACCTTGCTAGCCAAGGCCTTGTACTGAGAGGGAATACTTCTCGTGCATCCAAAACCTTGAGCCAAAACCCATGCCATTTGTGTCCACCATATCTACCTACTATGTGGTATTTACTGCCATTCCAAGTAAATACTTCATGTGCTACCTTTAAACAATTCAAAAGCTATTATCTCTTATTTGTGTCAATGTTTTATAGCTCATGAGGAAGTATGTGGTGTTTTATCTTTCGATCTTGTCATTTACTTGACAGACTTTCACAATGGACTAGTGGCTCATCCGCTTATCCAATAATTTTGCAAAAAGAGCTGGCAATGGGGTTCCCAGCCCCAATTAATTAACTTGCATTAATAATTCTCTTCACATGTTTTGCTCTGATCTATCAGCAAGCAACTTAAATTTGCAAAAAGACACTCCTTCTTGGTATGTGAATGTTGGAAGGCACCCGAGGATTCGGTTAGCCATGGCTTGTGTAAGCAAAAGGTTGGGGGAGTGTCATCTAATAAATAAAACTAAAATACATGTGTAAACAAAAGAGAAGAGGGATGATCTACCTTGCTGGTAGAGATAACGTCCTTCATGGGAGCCGCTCTTGAAAGTCTGGTTGATAAGGTAGTTAGAGTACTCATTACCATTCGTTGACAACAACAAACACCTCTCAAAACTTTACTTTTATTCTCTCTATATGATTTCAAAACTTGAAAAGCTCTAGCACATGATTTAATCCCTGCTTCCCTCTGCGAAGGGCCTATCTTTTACTTTATTGTTGAGTCAGTTTACCTACTTCCTTCCATCTTAGAAGCAAACACTTGTGTCAACTGTGCATTGATTCTTACATACTTGCTTATTTGCATTCATCATATTACTTTGTGTTGACATTTATCCATGAGATATGCATGTTGAAAGTTGAAAGCAACTACTGAAACTTATATCTTCCTTTGTGTTGCTTCGATGCCTTTACTTTGAATTTATTGCTTTATGGGTTAACTCTTATGCAAGACTTTTTGATGCTTGTCTTGAAAGTACTATTCATGAAAAGTTTTGCTATATGTTATCTATTTGTTAGCAAACTATAGATCATTGCTTTGAATCACTCCATTCATGTCATATGCTTTACAATAATGTTGATCGAGATTATGATGGTAGCATGTCACTTCAGAAATTATTTGTGTTATCGTTTACCTACTCGAGGGCGAGTAGGAACTAAGCTTGGGGATGCTTGATACGTCTCAAACGTATCTATAATTTCGATGTTCCATGCTTGTTTTATGACAATACCTACATGTTTTGTTCACACTTTATATCGTTTTGATGCATTTTCCGGAACTAACCTATTGTGAGATCCGAAGTGCTAGTTCCTGTTTTCTGCTGTTTTTGGTTTCAGAAATCCTAGTAAGGAAATATTCTCGGAATCGGACGAAATCAACGCCCAGTATCTTATTTTGGCACGAAGCTTCCAGAACACCCGAGAGGAATCAGAGGGGGGCCACAGGGCCACCAGACCACAGGGCGGCGCGGCCAAGGGCTGGGGCGCGCCCCCCTATGGTGTGGCCCGGGCCCTCCGAGGCTGCCCTTTCGCCTATAAAAAGTCTCCGTCGCGAAAACCCTACAAGAAAAAGCCACGATACGAGAAAAGTTCCAGAGGCGCCGCCATCGCGAAGCCAAGATCTGGGGGACAGGAGTCTCTGTTCCGGCACGCCGCCGGGACGGGGAAGTGCCCCGGAAGACTTCTCCATCGACACCACCGCCATCTCCATCAACGCTGCTGCTCCCATGATGAGGAGGGAGTAGTTCTCCCTCGAGGCTAAGGGCTGTACCGGTAGCTATGTGGTTAATCTCTCTCCTAGGTACTTCAATACAATGATCTCATGAGCTGCTTTACATGATTGAGATCCATATGATGAGCTTTGTATCGCTACTAGTCTATGTGCTACTCATGTGATGTTATTAAAGTAGTCTATTCCTCCTGCATGGTGTAATGGTGACAATGTGTGCATCGTGTGGTTCTTGTCGTAGATTATGATCATAATCTCTTGTAGGTTATGGAGTTGATTATCGCATGATAGTATTGATGTGATCTATTCCCCCTTCATAGTGTAATGGTGACAGTGTGTATGCTATGTTAGTACTCGGATGAAATTGCAAAGATCTATTATGCTCTAAGGTTATTTAAATATGAACATCGAATGTTGTGGAGCTTGTTAACTCCGGCATTGAGGTGCTCTTGTAGCCCTACACAATGAATGGTGTTTGTCATCCAACAAAGGTATATGTAGCACAAATGAGAGAAGTTATTATTTATTATGCGATCAATGTTGAGAGTGTCCACTAGTGAAAGTATGATCCCTAGGCCTTGTTTCCAATACGCAAACACCGCTTACTTACTGTTCTACTGCATGTTTACTCGCTGCCATATTTTATTCAGATTACTATTACCACTCATATACATCCACACTACTTGTATTTCACTATCTCTTCGCCGAACTAGTGCACCTATACATCTGACAAGTGTATTAGGTGTGTTGGGGATACAAGAGACTTCTTGTATCGTGATTGCAGGGTTGCTTGAGAGGATATCTTTGACCTCTTCCTCCCTGAGTTCGATAAACCTTGGGTGATCCACTTAAGGGAAAACTTGCTGCTGTTCTACAAACCTCTGCTCTTGGAGGCCCAACACTGTCTACAGGAAAAGAAGCGTGAGTAGACATCAAGCCCCACTCGGTGCCCTGAAAAAGGAAAAGAGTGCGTCTGAAAACTCGCGGGCGTTTCAGTACATTGTAGCTTTTACAAGGAGGACTATATTTTCGACTCTAGGCGTAAAAACGCCTGAGTTGTGCCACGTTCCAAGGATTTGGCTCGGCAACTCCTGACTTCTTGTCCTTTATCATGTATGCTCCTCCTTCATTTACTTCTGTGATGATGTAAGGGCCAAGCCACGGCGACTCGAATTTTTCATGGATTTTTTGATTGAGTCGTAGAACCAAGTCTCCAACCTGAAAAGATCGTGGTCGTAATCGTCGACTGTGGTAATTTTTCAGATCTTGCTGGTACTTAGCGACCCGTGATAACACTTCGTCTCGAGCCTCATCGAGTGCGTCGACATCATCCTCCAAAGCTCTTCCGGAAGTTTCTTCATCGTATTCTGTGACTCTTGGAGAATCATGCTCTATTTCTATCGGCAGGACTGCTTCGGCTCCGTGGACCGAGAACGAGTCTCTGTGTCGCCGTATTTGGTGTTGTTCGGATACTCCATAACACACTCGGCAGCTCCTCTGGCCAAGTATGTCGAGCTTTTTCCAATGGTCCTAACAAGCGCTTCTTTATACCATTGCAGATGATACCGTTGGTTTTCTCGACTTGACCGTTGGTCTGCGGGTGCGCGACTGATGCGAAACTCAATTTGATGCCCACTTCTGCACAGTATGCTTTGAACTCCTTGGATGCGAAATTACTACCATTATCCGTGACGATGCTATGAGGGACTCCAAATCTAAAAACAATGCTTTTCACAAACTTGATAGCTGACGCTCCATCTGGTGAACTTATCGGCTTCGCTTCTATCCACTTGGTGAATTTGTCGACAGCGACGAGCATATACTCGTATCCACCTGGCGAGGCCTTGTGCAATTTTCCTACCATATCAAGACCCCACTGAGCAAAGGGCCAAGATAGCGGTATAGGCATTAGCTCTGCTGCCGGAGAATGAGGTTTTGCGGCAAATCTCTGGCACGCGTCGCAAGTTCGCACTATTTCCTTCGCGTCCTCGATTGCTGTCAACCAATAAAATCCTGCTCTGAAAACCTTGGCCGCGATAGCTCGACTGCTTGCGTGATGACCGCATATTCCTTCGTGTACATCTTTCAGGATTATCCTCCCTTCTTCGGGTGTGACGCACCTTTGTAACACACCTGAAATACTTCGCTGTACAACTCCCCTTTGACCACGGTAAAAGCTTTGGAACGTCGATTACTCGCCTTGCTTCTATTGGATCGTCGGGTATTGTTTTCCTTAGGATGTACGATATGTACGCCTGCATCCATGGAATTTGCACCATCATGACTAGCTCCTGTTCCTCTTCCTCATCCAGTGTCTCTTTTGTAGCCCCCGAGGGTTTCTCGTCCTTCTCCTTCTTCTTTGGTTTCACCGGCTTTGTAGATCTCTCGGCTATTTCTTCCCAAAACACGCCTGGTGGAATCGCGAGACACTGCGACCCGATGTTTGCAAGAACATCGGCTTCGTCGTTGCTCAACCTGCTGATGTGATTTACCTCGCATCCATCAAACAGCTTTTCTAGCTCGTTATACATCTCCTTGTATGCCATCATACTCTCATTGATCGCATCACATTGATTCATGACTTGCTGGGCCACCAATTGTGAGTCGCCAAAGATTTTCAGTCGGGTTGCACCGCGCCATCTTCATCCCGTGTATGAGCTTCATATTCGCCTCATTGTTAGACGCGTTTGGGAACGTCATCCGTAAGACATATTTTAATTTGTCGCCTTCAGGTGATATTAGTATTACGCCTGCTCCAGCTCCCTCCAACCTTTTGGACCCATCAAAGTTCATAGTCCAGGTTCTCGACAAATCCGGGGGTCCCGTGTTTTGTAGCTCCATCCACTCTGCGATGAAATCTGGTAGAATCTGCGACTTTATTGCTTTTCTTTTTTCGTATGTGATGTCCAGAAAGCTCTATTCCCCAAAGGGAGACACGACCCGTGGCTTCTGGATTGTTTAACATATTTGATAAAGGTGCCTCATTGACTACTATTATCGGATGCGCCGAAAAATAGTGTCGCAACTTTCTTGCTGTTGTGAACACTCCATACGCCAGCTTCTGGTACTGCGGGTACCGCTGTTTTGAAGGCGATAATACTTCACTGATGAAATATACTGGCCTCTGTACTCCATGCAGTTTTCCTTCTTCTTCCCTTTCGACTACGAGAGTGCGACCACCTGAGGTGTGGCTGCGATATATAGCAGGAGGTTCCTTCTCCTTGGGCGCCACTAAGATTGGTGGTGTCGAAATTGTGCGCTTGAGATTCTCGAAAGCTCTGTCCGCTTCCTCGTTCCACTGAAACTTCTCTCCTTGTTTGATCAATGCGTAGAACGGTAGTGCCTTTTCTCCTAGCCTGGCGATGAATCTGCTTAAAGCTGCGACTCGCCCCGTCAGCTGTTGTACTTCTTTCAACTTTGTCGGCTTCCTCATCGTTACGATGGCTTGGATTTTCTCTGGATTGGCCTCGATCCCTCTTGCTGATACTAGGAACCCGAGAAGTTCTCCAGAACACCAAAGGAGCACTTTCTCGGGTTTAACTTAAGGCAGAACTTGTCAAGGTTGTCGAAAGTTTCTTCCAAATCCTCGATCAGCGTTGTCCCCTTTTGATGTTATGACGACATCGTCAATGTAAACTTGTACATTTTTTCCAATCTGTGTTGCAAGGCATTCGCATCATCCGCTGATATGTTGCTCTGCGTTTTTTAGACCAAAAGGCATTGTTCTATAGCAGAACACGCCATAAGGTGTTATGAACGCTGTCTTGGCTTCATCATCTTCTTTTAATCTGATCTGGTTATAACCGAATATGCGTCGAGGAAGGAAAGACGTTCACATCCTGCCGTGGAGTCGATGATTTGATCGATCCTTGGGAGGAAAGTGATCCTTTGGACAGTGTTTATTGAGACACGTAAAGTCGACACACATGCGAAGGACTTTCGTGTTTTTCTTTGGCACCATCTGTCAACACCCGGATTTTTAAGTCCGGATGCCTATTATGTCATACATCGCAATCCCAGGAATATTGTTGTTGCGTGGCATAATAGTTAAGTATCACAGTCATCATTCATTACAAACCATAAAGTCTTACAATTGGAATCACATGATCCATATTACACAAATAGTTGATCTATTGATCAACGAACTGATCACGAACAAACATATGTTCATAGCGGAAGCGTAAAGATAAAGGGACTCTATAGTCCACAGGCCAACGCTTGACGTTAGCAGACTCCTAGTTGTTGTAGGCGTCCTGCGGCAGTCCTCCTCGTCCTGTCCTCTTCATAGTCCGGCCATTTGAATAGCCGGGGACACAGTGAGTACTTTACGTACTCGCAAACTAATACTAGTGTAAGTGCTAGCAATTCTAGTAAGGGGTGCTAAGCTCTAGTTTCTTTGCATAAAGCCAATTTTAGTTTGCAAGTATTTGCTAGAGACTTATTCATGTGCTAACTAACCCAAGTGGGAACATTAGTGTCATTCCCACAACTCTGTTGTGTTTCAATACTCAAGTCACCATTCACCATTCATTTTATCAACATTTTCAAGGTCTAACACTAGAAACTGTATGGCCTTTCCAACCGTCCGTAACCGTGGACACGGCTATTCGAATAGGTTTACACTGCAGAGGTTGCACACTTGTGCCACAACATTTGATTTCATCCGTCGGGATTACCCCGAATCATCGTAACACAGTACGCATCATCACCATAACCTTTCATTTACTAACCCTAGTATGAGCACCTCTCCCCATGAGCTTGGCCTCCCAGTGAAGACCAACTGTCAACCTGGGAAGCACGGGCTTGGCCGTACAATTCACTTCAATTCACATCATTTCTCAACAACGGAGGCAGCCTCGGCATAACCCCTATGATGTGTGTTTAGAGGGAACTCATACTAAGATACATAAACTTCTAGTTAAGCCCTTACCCATAATCAGGTATTGTGGGGGTACTCAATAATTGGAAAGGTATCGCATCCAAACCAATATTAGTTTTTAATCAAAAATCACTATCTTCTCTTGGTCATATTCACCTTCAAAATCCATTTCATAGTTTTCATCATCATCATTTCACCACACATGTTCCCATCTAAAGTAGTCATTTTTAATTTAGCCCTAGCATCTAGGTATGAGGGGTGCTAAGTACTTTGCTTTGCTTCTAGGTTAACTTTGATACTCTTGTACTAATCTAACATTAACCCCATTGAATCATGAATCAAAAAGTACTTTGATAAAACAACGGTAAATAAAGATTGGAAATAAAACTGGGAAGTAGGCTTATAAACATAAAGTAAATGGGTATTGCTTTGCTCATGATGAGCTTGGCACTTTGCAAGAGTATTATCTTGCCTTGGTTGGGGAATTGATCAAAGTGGTCTTCTTCTCCTTGGAAGTAGACCTCCTCCTCCTCTTGATACTCCTCGGTACTAGCGTCTAAAATACGAATACGGGGTACACAATCATCACACCAAACTTATTTACTAAACTAAGCACACACATGATTTACACAACTTAAACTAGCATCACACATTACTATTAAGTTGGTGGATGTGTTTGTCTTATTTAAGAAAAATAATTTCCTCTCATATTAACTTGAGTGTTATTTTTATTTATTTAGAGAAATAATTTCCTCTCATTATTCTATTAAGATTTAATTTCTCTCATGAATAATATATGACCTAGGTTTACCAAAGTCAACCTCTTCATACTTATCATTTAAGAAAATGATTTAAATGAGGTGTAGCACCTCATACAATTTAATCTTAGCATGGTAAATATTTAATATCATCAACAAACCATATGAGACCTATATGACCAGAGTCTCTATATCATCTTGGATTGTTCATGACAAGATTTAAATGGGAGAAACAATCCCATAAGATTTATTCATATTTTGGACAATATCTTTGACTAGAATTAGCCATATAGTCCTTTAATTAAACTAGGCCATGATCATTCACAGTAAGCATGGCATATTTTTGCAGAAACAATCAGTACAAGTGTAATGTGATTTATAGGAGTTGGAATTAACTTAAAAGCATTTGTGGTTGATTTTTAATAATTTTTCTAAGGCAGAAAAGTCCCTCCTTGTTTATTTTCTCACTTCAATTCTATAATAGATCTAGGGTTCAAACCAGTGGCATTGTGTAGATAAAATCCTAAGCTTTACAAATATATAAAATTTGTAAAATTTGGTTTGGTGGATTTTATACTATTTAATTTTGAATACAGCACCAGAGAGGAATTTACTAAATTCGAAAATTCAATTTTGAATTTAGTGGGCTTAGGCGGGAAAGGTGATTGGGCTGCACAGGGGAAAAGCAATGGGCCGGCCCAGTACTGCGTCCAGCACAGCGGGCCAACTGACAGCATGCGGGCCACGCGCCAGTGAGAGTCACTTACCGAATCGGTACGCGGCGTGTGGGGCGTTGGATCAGGCGATGATCCGACGGTGAGGGGTTGTCGTCGTCGACGGCGAGAAGCAAGGGCGAGCACGGCGGAGGTAGGGGGTCGGCGAGCGCGTCGGAGCTCCGGCGAGCGTCGGAGTGGTGCGCGGCGACGTGGTTGACGATGAGGACCTCCCTGGTAGCAGCGGCGCGTCCTGGGGTGGCCTCCTGCTCCGGCGAACTCCGTGTACTGGCGGCGGCGGCGAGCTTGCAATTGGGGCACTACGGCGGCTACTCTATCAAATTGAGGTTGCGAGGAGAGCTGTGGTGAGTAGGGGAAGAAGTTGGCGTGCTCAGTTCGGCGGGAGGAGCTCTCCTTTTATAGGAGCGGGAGGTGACCGTGGCGCTCGGCGAGGGTCGTCGACGGCATCGTCGTTCCAGGGCGGCGAAGAGGCAAGGGATGGGCGCATCGTGTTGCTGGTGTCCTGGCGAGGCTGACGCGCGTGATGGTGGTGAAGACGAGGGTCTACAGCGGCGGTGAGCTTGACGGGAGCGCAGTGCCGTGCCGGGTCTCGTCGACGGTGACGGTGGCCACAGCGTTCCCGCGGCTCATCGGCCATGTCCTGGTGTTCCCTGGTGGCCTGGCGCGTCTACTGGCGAGCGGTGGTGGCAAGTGGAGGCGTGGTGCGTCGGGGCTGCGTCATGCTCTGGCGTGCCCGTGGCGTTCGCCGTGCGCGCTCTGTCGCGTGCGTGCGCGTCACTGGCACGTCTGGGCGCGGGTTGGTCCAGTCAATGCAGGGCAAGGTTTCGTCGAGGCTTGGTCTGGGCAGCATCAGGTGAGTGAGAGGGAGAGATTTGACACGGTGGTGCAGTCCAGAGGTGGCCAGAGGCGATGGTGGCATGATGGTGGCATGCCATGCCACGGCATGGCAAGCTCTGGTCAAATTCGTGCAGCAGTGGTGAGTGCAAGTGGTAGCATTGATGTTGTGAAGTGAGAGGAGGGTCCAGGGTTGCTGTGGTGGCTCAGGTTGGACTTGGTCCAACGTAAAAATTCAGTATGGGCACAAAGTTTACCCCTGCCTGCAAGGTGTTTGTAAAAATGGCCGCAAGAAAAATAATTTCGAAATTTGCAAATCTTTTTGGTGGGTTGTAATCATATATTAAATGGAGTAGAATGGTGTTGGTTTGGTTCAATTTGGAATTGGAATGCAAAATCCTAATTTGCATATGATCTTCACTTTGATAAAAAGTCTCCACTTTGCTTGCTTGTCATTTGCAATAGAAACAGAATTTGGGGGTGTGGTTTTGAGCAAAGTTGTTCCCCTTGATGTTGTCTTGGATGAGGTGCAAAGAGTTGGTCAAGTGTAGAAGTGAAATCTCACAAACCAGGGGCTCAAAGTGAGCATCAGGTTAAAATTGCCTCATATGACCATAATAACATGTGAGCTCATATTTGATTCAAATTTGATTTGAATGGTGTTTGTTTGTTTCAAAAGTTGTTAATATGTGTTTAGTATCCATTTACACCCAATGGTGCAAACCAAAATGGTCTAGATCAAAGATTTGTAAAAATGGCCTAAGCCTTATGTGTGTGTGAAATTGATTTTTATAATTTCTTTTCTATTTTATTTTTATTTGATTTTGGATGATCAAGTGATCATTGCTAGGGTTTTAGAGTGAGAGAGAACACATAAGCAAGCATCATGGCAAAAGCACACTCAATTAATTAATAAGGTGAGCTATATGCATAGTCCTATATGATGAGAGAAAGTTTTTGTTGGCTCTGATTTTTGGAATCTTGAATTTCTCTCTTGTTCCTTTTATTGAAAACTTGGGATGTTACAAACCCTTCCCCCTTACAAAAGATCTCGACCCGAGATCGAGAGAAAACTAGGTACTAAAGAGATCTGGGTATTCTTTCTTCATATCTTCTTCGCGTTCCCAAGTGGCTTCTTCTTCGGTGTGATTGCTCCACTTGAATCTTCAAGAACTTGATACTCCTGTGCGGGTGGTTCTGTATGCTTCTTCCAGGATGCGTATAGGCACTTCGCGATACGTCAAGTCCGTGTTGATATCCACTGATCGGTGATCTATATTCTTGAATACTTCAGTCTTCTCTGGTACTTCCAGGCATTTCCGGAGCAGTGAGATGTGAAACACATTATGCACAGCTGCCATTTCTTCGGGTAGTTCCAGTTGGTAAGACACTTCTCCTCGGCGACTCAGAACTTTGAAGGGTCCAACATATCGGGGCGCGAGCTTTCCTTTCAGCTGGAATCTCTGCATTCCTTTGAGGGGTGACACTTTGAGGTAAACAAAATCTCCAATCTCGAAGGTCATCTCTCGGCGTCTCTTGTCGGCGTAGCTCTTCTGTCTTGATTGCGCAGTCTTGAGGTACTCGCGGATCTTGTGCACCTTCTCTTCGGCTTCACGAAGAACATCTGTCCAAAGACTTGGCTTTCTCCGACTTCGGACCAGTTCGGAGGGTACGACATTTCCTTCCGTACAGGGCTTCAAAGGGGCCATCGGCGGCTTGTAGCTTGTTGTACGAGTGCATAAGGCAAGCGGTCTTCCCACTTGGATCCATATTCCAGTACACAGGCTCTCAACATATCTTCCGTATCTGGTTGACTCTCTCGGTCTGTCGATGCGGGTGATAGGCGGTGCTGAAATTCAGACGGGTTCCTAGTCCTTCATGCACTTTGCCGAGATCTTGAGGTGACTGTGATCCTCTATCGACACAATTGACTTCGGGGTTCCATGCAGGGCGATTACGGAGATGTGTAGCTCAGCTAGCTTGGGGCCTTGGTAGGTGGTCTTGACAGGATGAAATGTGCAACCTTGGTCAACCTATCGATGACTACCCAGATGGAGTCATTTCCTCTGCTAGATTTGGGCAATCCTTGATAAAGTCCATCAAAAGAATCCCATTTCCACTCAGAATGTAAAGGTTGCAACATCTGCGGGTCGTTGATGTTGCTTTGACTCTCTAACAGATATCACACTTGGCGATGTAGCTCCCGATTTCCCACTTCATTCCATGCCACCAAAATTGTTCCTTCAAATCTTGGTACATCTTGGTACCTCCGGGGTGGATAGAGTATAGGGTGTCGTGAGCCTCCTTCAGTATGACTTGCTTCAATTCTGAATCTGACGGTACACACAGGCGACCGTTGTACCAAAGTACTCCTTCTTCATCTACGGTGAATCCTGGTGCCTTTCCTGCAGCTATCTGACTCTTGATTCCATCAATGCTGGCATTTCCCTTCTGGGCTTCTTTGATCTGCCCAATCAAAGTAGGCTGCAGCTCTATGCTGGCTAGGTATCCTTCACTAACTAGCTCCATTCTGAACTGTTCAAACTCTTGGTATAGGCTAGGCTGTTCTTCTGCTATCATGGAGTTTAAGCTGACACGGCGTCTACTCAGGGCATCCGCTACCACATTGGCCTTGCCGGGGTGATAGTGGATTTCCATATCATAATCCTTGATTAGCTCTAACCATCTTCTTTGCCTCATATTCAGCTCCTTCTGCGTGAAGATGTACTTCAGGCTCTTGTGATCAGAATAGATCTCGCATCGATTACCCATGAGGTAGTGACGCCAAACTTTCAGGCTAACACTACGGCGCAAGTTCGAGGTCATGGGTTGGATAGTTCTGCTCATGCTGCTTCAGTTGCCGGGACAGATATGATATCACCTTGCCTTCTTGCATCAACACACATCCAAGACCAATCTTGGATGCATCACGATAGACGTCAAAGGGCTTGGTGATGTCTGGCATGATCAATATTGGGGCTGTGGTCAATCTGCTCTTGAGCTGTTGGAAACTTTCTTCACATTTGGCAGTCCATTCAAACTTCTTATCCTTCTGCAATAGTTGAGTCATGGGTCTGGCTATGCTGGAAAATCCTTCAACGAATCGGCGGTAATATCCCGCTAATCCGAGAAATGCACGGACCTCGGTCTGGGTGGTTGGGGCTTTCCATTCTGTGACGGTCTTGATCTTGGCGGGATCTACGGCAATTCCTCCTGCAGACAAGATATGTCCCAGGAATCCTACTTCCTTCAACCAAAACTCGCACTTGCTGAACTTGGCATACAACTTGTGTTGCCTAAGGGTTTCTAGGATAATTTCCAGGTGTTGCTCATGTTCTTCTTCGGTTTTGGAGTAGATAAAGATGTCGTCGATGAAGACAACGACAAACTTATCCAAAAAGTCCATGAAGATCTTGTTGATGAGGTTCATGAAATAGGCAGGGGCATTGGTTAATCCAAACGACATGACATTGTACTCATACAGTCCATATCTCGTGGTGAAAGCAGTCTTTGGGATATCCGTTGCACGGATCTTCATGGTAACCAGTCCTAAGGTCAATCTTGGAGAATACTGTGGCACCGGCCAGCTGGTCAAACAGGTCTTCTATCTTTGGCAAGGGGTATTTGTTTTTGATGGTGACATCGTTAAGTTTACGATAATCCGTACATAACCGATTGGCACCATCCTTCTTATCCACAAATAAAACTGGTGATCTCAAGGTGACGCACTTGGTCGAATCAGACCTTTGTGTAACATATCATCCAGTTGCTTCTTCAGCTCCACTAACTCTGCTGGGTTCATGTTATAGGCTCTCTGGGCTATGGGTCCCGTTCCAGGAATTAACTCGATGATAAACTCGATATCCCGATCTGGGGCATACCGGGTAGATCATCAAACACATCAGGGGTCGACAAACGACCCTGATCTGATCCAAGGTTGGTTTGGCTAAACTCTGTTGCAGTGAATTTTCTGGGTAGTTTCTCAGACAGATGTTCTATTTTTATTCCGGTGCTACTAGTCATGGTGATGGCCTTCTTGGCGCAGTCTATCAATCCATGATGTTTCGCCATCCAATCCATACCCAGTACTACTTCCAATCCTTTTGTTTCCAGAACAATCAAGTTTGCATAAAAATCTATTTCATGAATTCTGATGGGTACTTCTTTGCAAAATTTTCTAGCTTTAGTTGTTGATCCGGTATTTGAACTATCATGACATGTTTCAAGCTGATTGGTTGAATCTTACTAGTGCACACAAAATCTTCCGTAACAAATGAATGTGATGCTCTGAATCAAACAACACTCTTGCTGGTATTGAGTTAACAGAGAACATACCCAGTACCACATCTGGGGCTTCCTGGGCTTCCTCGGCGTTCATGTGGTAGAGGCGACCTCCACGGTTGTTCGGGTTGTTCGGGTTGTTCAGGGCGAACTTCTTGCCGGTGGAGACACGGCGTTGCTGCTGAGCAGGTGCAGCGGTGTTGCCGGCGAGCTTGGCCAGCCTTTTGGGGCACTCATTGGAGTAGTGTCCCAACACTCCACATTCATAGCAGGTGATTGTGGCCTTATCCTTGCTTGCAACGGGGATGGCGTTGCTTCCGGTCCTTGGTGCAGTGTTGGTGTTGTTGTTATTGTTGTTGATGTTGGGGGCTCGCGGCGGAGCGCGGTTGAAGTTGCTGTTGTGGTGCACATAGGGGTTACTGTTGTTGTGGTGGGGGCCTCCTGGCCTTGGGTTTCCTCCGCTCCGGTTCTGAAAACCGGGGCCCGACATCTGGTTCCGGGGCTTGTTGTTTCGGGGGCAAAACCACCGCTTGAGCTAGGGCGATACCGTGGGGTATTGCTGGGCCCGCTTTGGTTCATCATGCGGCGTTTGCGGTTCTCATTTGCCTGGTGCAGTTTGCCTTCCATCTGAATGGCAGAGTCCACTAGGGCTTCGAGGTCGGCAAAGGGGATGTTGACTAATATTGTCTGCATCTCGTCATGCACCGTTCAGGAATCTCTCCTTCCTTTTCTCATTGGTGTCGGTTTCATCGGGGGCGTACCTTGACAGGGTGAGGAACCTGTCGCGGTATTCTACCACCGACATCCGTCCTTGCTTCAGTTCACGGAATTCATCCCTCATCTTCTTGATCAAACCTGGTGGTACATGGTACTTGCTAAACTTGAGCTTGAAGTCAGCCCAAGTCATCATCTGTCCTGCGTTCATGGCACGGGTGCTGGTCCACCAAGCTCTTGCTGGTCCTGCGAGATAGTGCGTAGCAAACAGCACCTTCTCATTCTCATCAACTCCGGCTACTTCCAAGTTGTTTTCCATTGTTTGCAGCCAATCATCTGCATCTAAGGGCTCTTCAGTCTTTCTAAAGACAGGTGGGTTGGTGTTTTGGAAATTCTTGAGTTTGGACCCTGGTGATCATGGTTCCCATGGCCATGCTGGTTGTTGGCTAGTTGTTGCAGTGCTGCTATGCTGGCTTGGCGTTCAGCTCTGTCAGTCTCCCTGTCTTCCATCAGTGCTGTAGCAGTTGCATCATAGCATCCGGGTTCGCGTTGCGATGCGGACGAGCCATCTGAACAGGTAGATAGATCATGAGATGAGAGGGAATTTTCTATGGCTTGTTTTGGGTAGGTTTTAAAGCTTAAAACTTGAAGTCTTTTGATGAAGCACATAACAAACAAACATTCATTCATAACAAACAACACACATTACAAGCTAACACACTAAGGGTTTTAAGAACCCTTCTTCTCCAAGCTACGATACATGGGGCGGGATACAACTCAGACCTACATAAGTGAACTAGTGCTACTACTCCTCCACATCGACGTCCACATCGATGGGGATGATCTCATCCTCGGCGGCATCCAGGAACTCATAGTCCACCTCCTCGGGATCCTCGTCCTCCTCGAAGTCGTCGTTGTCACTCAGGAAGGCTTCTCCTCCATGAAGGTCGATGCCTCCATCGTCATCTTCAATCTCTCTCAGCTGGTCTTCCTGGGCCTTGACGGTGATCTCCAAGGCTGCTATCTTGGCGCGAAGGCGCACTATGGTAGCATCCTTCTTGGCACGCTGCAAGCGGAGTGACTTGCGGTCCCGGTTGAGCATCCTGATGGCCTCACCATGCTGAGTCAGTGCAAAGTGAGTCTGGTTCGCATAACCACGGGAGTTATCAAGCTCCTTCTGGGTCTGGTACAGCATGTAGTCCAGATGGTCCACATGGTGCCTCAGCTGGGGGTGCATTGGTACCGTCATGGGTACTCCAAAGGCGTCACGCCTTGCATGGTGAGCAAAGCGAGACTCGAGTATGGCTACCGCATTCTGTCCGCACAGACGCGCAAGTGCCTCCTGAAGGGCACGTGCGAGTCCGTCCAGCCAGCTGCTTTCCCTGAAGGAAAAGAGGATCCTCTCAGAAGTGGGAGGCTCCACTTTGCCCCTCAAGTCAGCGGTGATAACCCACTGAAGCTCCCCTCCGTGCTGGTCGTTGACCACGACTCCGTGAAACTCGGGGTGGGGGCGTCCAAGACGCTCCGACAAGGCGTCAAGGTCCTTCTCAAAGATCAAGTCCCCTCCGTTCCCGAGCTGGTAAAACTTCACGTTGGTCGGCTCCATCTGAAAGTGAATTGGATGAGAAAGTTAGAGAGTGAACAAGTGTGTCAAAATTTTAAGTACTTTTATAAGATAGAGCCTATCTTAGCATTTTTAGAGAAAGTCTCAAGAGAAGAAAAGGAATAAAGTTTTTCAAAAATATCCACTTCATTTGTATTTGAAACTAAATTTTGCAGAACGTCCATTCTAAACTAGGGTCTCCTAAGGTCAAACAATGGCTCTGATACCAACTTGTCAACACCCGGATTTTTAAGTCCAGATGCCTATTATGTCATACATCGCAATCCCAGGAATATTGTTGTTGCGAGGCATAATAGTTAAGTATCACAGTCATCATTCATTACAAACCATAAAGTCTTACAATTGGAATCACATGATCCATATTACACAAATAGTTGATCTATTGATCAACGAACTGATCAACGAACAAACATAAGTTCATAGCGGAAGCGTAAAGATAAAGGGACTCTATAGTCCACAGGCCAACGCTTGACGTTAGCAGGACTCCTAGTTGTTGTAGACGTCCTGACCGTCCTCCTCATCGGCTCCTCTTCATAGTCTGGCCATTTGAATAGCCAGGGACACAGCCGTGAGTACTTTACGTACTCGCAAACTAATACTAGTGTAAGTGCTAGCAATTCTAGTAAGGGGTGCTAAGCTCTAGTTTCTTTGCATAAAGCCAATTTTAGTTTGCAAGTATTTGCTAGAGACTTATTCATGTGCTAACTAACCCAAGTGGGAACATTAGTGTCATTCCCACAACTCTGTTGTGTTTCAATACTCAAGTCACCATTCACCATTCATTTTATCAACATTTTCAAGGTCTAACACTAGAAACTGTATGGCCTTTCCAACCGTCCGTAACCGTGGACACGGCTATTCGAATAGGTTTACACTCTGCAGAGGTTGCACACTTGTGCCACAACATTTGATTTCATCCGTCGGGATTACCCCGAATCATCGTAACACAGTACGCGGATCATCAACCATAACCTTTCATTTACTAACCCTAGTATGAGCACCTCTCCCCATGAGCTTGGCCTCCCAGTGAAGACCAACTGTCAACCTGGGAACTGCACAGGGCTTGGCCGTACAATTCACATCATTTCTCAACAACAGAGGCAGCCTCGGCATAACCCCTATGATGTGTGTTTAGAGGGAACTCATACTAAGATACATAAACTTCTAGTTAAGCCCTTACCCATAATCAGGTATTGTGGGGGTACTCAATAATTGGAAAGGTATCGCATCCAAACCAATATTAGTTTTTAATCAAAAATCACTATCTTCTCTTGGTCATATTCACCTTCAAAATTCATTTCATAGTTTTCATCATCATCATTTCACCACACATGTTCCCATCTAGAGTAGTCATTTTTAATTTAGCCCTAGCATCTAGGTATGAGGGGTGCTAAGTACTTTGCTTTGCTTCTAGGCTAACTTTGATACTCTTGTACTAATCTAACATTAACCCCATTGAATCATGAATCAAAAAGTACTTTGATAAAACAACGGTAAATAAAGATTGGAAATAAAACTGGGAAGTAGGCTCATAAACATAAAGTGAATGGGTATTGCTTTGCTCATGATGAGCTTGGCACTTTGCAAGAGTATTATCTTGCCTTGGTTGGGGAATTGATCAAAGTGGTCTTCTTCTCCTTGGAAGTAGACCTCCTCCTCCTCTTGATAATCCTCGGTACTAGCATCTAAAATACGAATACGGGGTACACAATCATCACACCAAACTTATTTACTAAACTAAGCACACACATGATTTACACAACTTAAACTAGCATCACACATTACTATTAAGTTGGTGGATGTGTTTGTCTTATTTAAGAAAAATAATTTCCTCTCATATTAACTTGAGTGTTATTTTTATTTATTTAGAGAAATAATTTCCTCTCATTATTCTATTAAGATTTAATTTCTCTCATGAATAATATATGACCTAGGTTGACCAAAGTCAACCTCTTCATACTTATCATTTAAGAAAATGATTTAAATGAGGTGTAGCACCTCATACAATTTAATCTTAGCATGGTAAATATTTAATATCATCAACAAACCATATGAGACCTATATGACCAGAGTCTCTACCTCATCTTGGATTGTTCATGACAATATTTAAATGGGAGAAACAATCCCATAAGATTTATTCATATTTTTGGACAATATCTTTGACTAGAATTAGCCATATAGTCCTTTAATTAAACTAGGCCATGATCATTCACAGTGAGCATGGCATATTTTTGCAGAAACAATCAGTACAAGTGTAATGTGATTTATAGGAGTTGGAATTAACTTAAAAGCATTTGTGGTTGATTTTCAATAATTTTTCTAAGGCAGAAAAGTCGCTGCCTTGTTTATTTTCTCACTTCAATTCTATAATAGATCTAGGGTTCAAACCAGTGGCATTGTGTAGATAAAATCCTAGGCTTTCCAAATATATAAAATTTGTAAAATTTGGTTTGGTGGATTTTATTCTATTTAATTTTGAATACAACACCAGAGAGGAATTTACTAAATTCGAAAATTCTATTTTGAATTTAGTGGGCTTAGGTGGGAAAGGCGATTGGGCTGCACAGGGGAAAAGCAATGGGCCGGCCCAGTACTGCGTCCAGCGCAGCGGGCCAACTGACAGCGTGCGGGCCACGCGCCAGTGAGAGTCACTTACCGAATCGGTACGCGGCGTGTGGGGCGTTGGGTCAGGCGATGATCCGACGGTGAGGGGTTGTCGTCGTCGACGGTGGGAAGCAGGGGCGAGCACGGCGGAGGTAGGGGGTCGGAGAGCGCTTCGGAGCTCCGGCGAGCGTCGGAGTGGTGCGCGGCGACGTGGTTGACGATGAGGACCTCCCTGGTAGCAGCGGCGCGTCCTGGGGTGGCCTCCTGCTCCGGCGAACTCCGTGTACTGGCGGCAGTGATGAGCTTGCAATTGGGGCACTACGGCGGCTACTCTATCAAATTGAGGTGGCGAGGAGAGCTGTGGTGAGAAGGGGAAGAAGTTGGCGTGCTCAGTTCGGCGGGAGGAGCTCTCCTTTTATAGGAGCGGGAGGTGACCGTGGCGCTCGGCGAGGGTCGTCGACGGCGTCGTCGTTCCAGGGCGGCGAAGAGGCAAGGGATGGGCGCATCGTGTTTCTGGTGTCCTAGCGAGGCTGACGCGCGTGATGGTGGTGAAGACGAGGGTCTACAGCGGCGGTGAGCTTGACGGGAGCGCGCAGTGCCGTGGCGGGTCTCGTCGACGGTGACGGTGGCCACAGCGTTCCCGCGGCTTATCGGCCATGTCCTGGTGTTCCCTGGTGGCCTGGCGCGTCTACTGGCGAGCGGTGGTGGCAAGTGGAGGCGTGGTGCGTCGGGGCTGCGTCATGCTCTGGCGTGCCCGTGGCGTTCGCCGTGCGCGCTCTGTCGCGTGCGTGCGCGTCACTGGCACGTCTGGGCGCGGCTTGGTCCGGTCAATGCAAGGCAAGGTTTCGTCGAGGCTTGGTCTAGGCAGCATCAGGTGAGTGAGAGGGAGAGAGTTGACACGGTGGTGCAGTCCAGAGGTGGCCAGAGGCGATGGTGGCATGATGGTGGCATGCCATGCCACGGCATGGCAAGCTCTGGTCAAATTCGTGCAGCAGTGGTGAGTGCAAGTGGTAGCATTGATGTTGTGAAGTGAGAGGAGGGTCCAGGGTTGCTGTGGTGGCTCAGGTTGGACTTGGTCCAACGTAAAAATTCAGTATGGGCACAAAGTTTACCCCTGCCTGCAAGGTGTTTGTAAAAATGGCCGCAAGAAAAATAATTTCGAAATTTGCAAATCTTTTTGGTGGGTTGTAATCATATATTAAATGGAGTAGAATGGTGTTGGTTTGGTTCAATTTGGAATTGGAATGCAAAATCCTAATTTGCATATGATCTTCACTTTGATAAAAAGTCTCCACTTTGCTTGCTTGTCATTTGCAATAGAGACAGAATTTGGGGGTGTGGTTTTGAGCAAAGTTGTTCCCCTTGATGTTGTCTTGGATGAGGTGCAAAGAGTTGGTCAAGTGTAGAAGTGAAATCTCACAAACCAGGGGCTCAAAGTGAGCATCATGTTAAAATTTCCTCATATGACCATAATCACATGTGAGCTCATATTTGATTCAAATTTGATTTGAATGGTGTTTGTTTGTTTCCAAAGTTGTTAATATGTGTTTAGTATCCATTTACACCCAATGGTGCAAACCAAAATGGTCTAGATCAAAGATTTGTAAAAATGGCCTAAGCCTTATGTGTGTGTGAAATTGATTTTTATAATTTCTTTTCTATTTTCTTTTTATTTGATTTTGGATGATCAAGTGATCATTGCTAGGGTTTTAGAGTGAGAGAGAACACATAAGCAAGCATCATGGCAAAAGCACACTCAATTAATTTATAAGGTGAGCTATATGCATAGTCCTATATGATGAGAGAAAGTTTTTGTTGGCTCTGATTTTTGGAATCTTGAATTTCTCTCATGTTCCTTTTATTGTAAACTTGGGATGTTACACCATCACTGGGTTAGCTACCCACGTGGCTTCTGTAGATATTTTTTTAATAAAACCAGCTTCTCTGAGTCGATCAATTTCTGACAGCATAGCTTTGCGGTTTGGTCCCGAAAAACGCCGCAAAGGTTGTTTGATTGGCCTCGCTATTGGATCCAAGTTTAGGTGGTGCTCGGCAAGTTCCTTGGGTACTCCTGGCATGTCAGCTGGATACCATGCGAAGATTTTTCCAGTGCTCACGGAGGAACTCGACGAGCGCGCTTTCCTATGTGAGGTACATATTTGTTGCAATGGACGTCGTTTTCTTCGGGTCCGTCGGGTGGATCTGCACCTCTTTTGAATCCTTGGCAGTATTGAAGGTTGGTTCCCTGAGTGCCCTTCCTGTATCTGGCAACACATCATAATCAGTTGTGAGCCGTGACGCCATATACTCTGCTTGCATCCCGAAAGTTTCCGACAGTCGATGAAAATCCTTGTCGCATTTATCAGCTAGCGCGAAACTTCCCTTGACTGTAATTGGTCCCTTAGGTCCAGGCAACCTCCACAACAGTACGTGTAATGTGGTACCGCCATAAACCTGGCATATGCTGGTCGTCCCAACAAGGCGTGATATTGCGACGGAAATCCACAACTTCAAACTCCAGCTTCTCTATCCTGTAGTTTTCTCGAGTCCCAAACTGAACGTCGAGATTGATCTTCCCCAGCGGATAACTCGGCTTCTCTGGCGTGATTCCGTGGAAACGTGTGTCAGTTGGTTTTAGGTTTGCCAAGGATATGTTCATCTTCCTTAGTGTATCTTCATACATAAGGTTTAAACTGCTGCCACCATCTATGAAGACTCTCGACACATCAAAACCAGCGATGACTGCGGGTAGGATGAGTGCAGATTGCCCTGGTCGAGGAACTTGCTGCGGGTGATCCGCAATAGTGAAGCCAATGTCCTGTCCCGACCAATTCAAGTACTCAACCGTTGGTCGAGGCATCTTCTCTGCCATGAATACCTGTCGCGAGATTACTTTCTGAGCCCTATTGGACGGCCTAGCTTTCTGAATCATCAAGACCGCACCGTTGGAATTGGGATCAACATATGGAGGTGGGTGGTGCTGCTATTCCTGGTGTCGATTTTCTTCCGTAATTGCGGGAGGGTGGCGGGTGGATTTCACTCCTGGGTCCTTGGGGGTTTCTATTCATTGCTTGAGCATTGGCTATCCTGCGGCCCGCAACATTGCTTGAAAATTGCGACAATCCTTCTGCAGGTGTCCTGACTACCTCTTCCCATTGTTGTCGAGATAAAAATGCATCTGACATGGCTCATTCATCATATCCTCGGGAGATACATATGGTCTCTGAAACCTTGGCCCACTATTTTGCCTGTTACTATGGAAATCACCTCTGTTGTCGCCTTGTTGCTCGTTACTTCTTTGATAATCATCTCGACTGTTTCCTCTAGAGTTTCCTCGGAAACCAGCTGATATGTGGCCAGGAGCATCATTATTATAGAACTGTCGAGAGAATCGTCGTCTATTTTGGAAATTTCGACTACGGTCCTCTTCTGGCAATCTATGTCGCTTATTGTGTATAGCATGTTCTCCATCTACCCATCTATTTAATATTTCCATCAATGCCGATATTGTCTTTGGGTTGGTTCTCCCTAAGTCTTCGACGAAATCTCCCCGTCGAATTCCTGCCACGAACGCATCTATTGCCCTCTCGTCAGATATGTCCTCTGTCGAGTTTTTGATAATGTTCCACCTCTGTATATATTTTCTCATGGACTCATCATGTTTCTGTCTGCACGCCCTCAACTCTTCCAATGACGCGGGTTTTTTGCAAGTGGATCGAAAATTCTTCACGAAGATATCCTCAAAACTATCCCAGCTATCGATGGAACCTGGGGGAAGTTTCTTTATCCAAGATCGCGCGGCTCCGCTCAAGTGTACTTGGATGCTCTGCATGGCTGTTGCCCTGGTTCCACCTATCAACTTCACCATCTCGAGGTAATCAACGAGCCAATCCTCAGGATCCTGTAAACCTTAAAATTTATTGAAATTTTCGGGTAACTTAAATCCTGACGGGACTCGAGTTTTTCGAACCCGTCGCGTAAAACACGGGAGCCCACACATATCTTCCTCGGCAACTTCCGGTGACTGCCGATGTTCCCTTCTTTCTTGGCGTGCTCTATCCACCCTTGCTTGAGCCGCTGTATCCCTTGCTCCACTTGCTCTCGGTCGATCTTGCACTGCTACGGTGGGTCGCGGACTATTTTGTCTTGCAGTTCCTTCGGGAGGTGTAGTTGCAAACGCTGTTCCCATGGCTCCAACTCCTTCCATTGCCATGTTAAACAATGCTTCCCTCGGGTCCCCAGGAGGTGGTCTGGACGCGAGGATGTAAGCTTGCGTTGCCATATACCCAGCTTCCGGTGATTTAGGGATAATATTTCCTCTTGTGTCAATTGTCATAAAAGACATGTCGAGTTTTTGAACTAGATTTTCCCTCTCTGACTCAGGTATATTTTGCAGCCGAGATCTCGCTCACCTTCGAGCTTCTCTGTGACTATCTCCCGAGTTTCCTGACTGTCGACTTAGATCTGCCCGGAGCCTACTTGATGCAGAGGCTGCCTCCTTTCTTCTGTCCAGCTCAGCTGTCCGTTTTTCTAACTCTCTGCTCACGCGAGCGAGTCTGTATTGATAAGCTTGCAATTCTTCTGCTGTAGCAGTCGTGGTCATTGGCTCTGAACCGTCCATGGCTTTTGCGGCTCTGTCCCACGCTGCCTGCGGGAGCTGAACTCTTAGACGTGGAGTGGTCCCGACATATTTAGTGCCTAGACCTTTTCTGAGATCAGCGGGATCAACATATGGGTTTCCCAAATCGTCGAAAGCCTCTGACGTCTCCGGTTCTGCTCGGTTTGTTTCCTCAATTGCATAGACCTGATGATATTTTGAATTTTGATTTTTGTCAAGATTGGTGACACCATCATAAAGATTAGTGAAGACCTTTCCAATAACAGCAGATCTATCGATGAAGTTGAAGCTGTCTACGCTGTCAGAGTTGTTGCTTAAAACAGAGTCCGCAGATGACTCGAAGGACGTGTCGCTGAAGATCTTGGCGAGCTTTCCGCTTGCCTTGGTGTTGATGAAACGTGGCGAAGAAAGCTCTTCATCGCTTGACGAAAAGTCAGAATCGATCGCTGATAATTCCGACGAGATCGGAACTTCGAGGCGATAAGATCCTTCCTTGTCGACGCCGAATCGGAATTCTCCGAACGTCATCACGATGGGCTCCTCCAGATATGCACATGCATCCAAACGGGAGGGCGGGTGAGGAATAAAATCGACTAGATCAGTTTCGACCTGTTTACCTCGATCCATCGCGTTGCTTGCTACCGACGAAGTCGACGATCTTGAACGTGCCATCGAGATCAGATCCTTGTCGCCTCTAATTTCCACAGACGGTGCCAATTGACAAGGGATTAACTTGTCAATGCCTACAAATTGTAGACTAGGGTTTTGTTAGAAGTAGAGGGCAAGTAGATCTCGAAGGTTTCAGCCGAAAATTACTCGCTGATTGCAAAACTAGGGTTATGTTGACAATAGATTCGATCCTTTTTTTGTCCTTCGACTCCCCCTTATATAGGAGGCGGAGCCGAGGGATTCGTAATACACAAGTTTGAGTCCGGGAGGGTTTCTAACCCGTCCCGTGAAATTATAAGTTTCTATATTTCCTAATACAACTCTAACTTTCCTTAACACCAATTGGGCTTCTGATCTTTGTATTCTTCGACTGGTGGGCCTTCAGTAAACCCCGGGTACCATCTTCGGCAGGCCCATTGGGGATGCCTATGTCACCCGCCTCCTTCAAACTTCAACGAGGCCGGCCGTCGGCTGTGGTGGCGCGGCCGGACTCTCCAGAGCGTCATGGCCTACCGTGGCCCCCGCCTGCGCTATCCTCAATCCCAGCCCAGGCGTGCACACCCGCCGAGGTTCGACAACCGCGAACCCGATGGTAGCGACGATGACGTCGGCGACTATGATGACTACAGTGACGAGTATTATAGGGCTAGGCACGACTATGACTGAATGGCTCCAACATTCGAATCTGGCCATGTATCTTAATTTTCAGTTGAGCTCTGTACTTTAATTCCAGTTCAATCGTAATAAAATTTCGTAACAACCACTTTATTGAACAAAAACAACCGAAAACAACTTTATAAACTAAATTTAAACTAAAAGAACCGACAACGACTTTATTGAAATTACAATAAAATAGATAAATGACTAGTCTAGTCTCTACTCGTCGTCGGAGGTTGTCTCCGTCCAAATGTCATCCCACCGAGGGTCGTTTTCGGTCCAAGTTGTATTCGGGTTCTCGAGCTCGAACTCGGCGACGGCCCGACGGTGGCGCCTGTTGGACCTGCGTTGTGCTCGAGGTCAGCGAAGAACGCGTCGGTGTTGTCGACGTCGTTGGGAACTGCGCCCTCCAGGCGCATCAACTGCTCGTCGTGCTCGGCGATGGCGATCCTGCGCTGCACCTGGCGGTGCCGGCGACGGTCCTCGTCGTCGACGAGGCACGCGCGGCGCGAGGAACTCCGCCTCCTCTAGCGATTCAACATCCGGGAAGTTCATGTCGCGCCGTGGCCGCAAAGCGCCACGCCGCCGCGTCGTAAGCGCGCGCCGCCAGCTCCGGCGTGTTGTACGTGCTGAGGGTGAGGCGGAAGCCACCGGCGCGTATCTCGGCGTAGAAACTACCGCTCGGACGCACTCGAACGCCACGGAAACCGGACGACCCTCGACGACGTGGCGGCATCCCGGAGATGAATGAGCGGAGGCGGTGGCAACGTGTGGCTGCGCCCGCACGCGGCGCTCTATATAGCGCACGCGGGGCATGGCACGTGTAAGCCACGGCTACACACGTCGCACGCGGGGCATGGCACGTGTAAGCTACGGCTACACACGTCACACGCCGGCAGCGGCGGGGCGACACGTGGCACGGGGAAGCGACACGTGTGGCAGGCCGGCGGTGCGCAGTAGAAAAGAAACAGAAACGGATCGAGAAATCTGATGGCGTCCTCTCCCACCTCTCCCACCCTTCCCACCTCCGCCCCTAGCAATGGCGATTTCTAGCTGGTGTAGATCAAAATGGAGGCTCTGCTACATTGGTACTTCTCCCCTGGCCTGGCCGTTGCCTCTCAGGTTCGTCATCGTTTTGGCTCTTCGGTTCACCCCTCTCCTTCCTCTGGATCCAAGGTTTTCTTCCTCGTGGTTGCTTTCTCCTCGGCATCGTTCCCTCTAACGGAAGAATCTGTGAGTTTGGCTCTCCAAAGTTGCATTGGTGGTACTGCACAATATCTCAATGTCTTTCGTCTGAGTGATCGAAGATTCAGGTTTTCGGTTTCATCTAATAAAGTGGGGCATTTCATCTATGGTCTTAAGGATAGAATTTGGCCAGATTTTGTCTGTCATTTCTCGTTGTATCGTGGTGATATCTCCTTCATTGATCATCAGTTTAAGGGAAAATGGTTTTCTTATGAGCATTTGGTTGATGTTGCACAACGTAGCCCTACCAAATTTTCTCCAAATCTGGATGTTTTAGCCGAAAGTGCACGCAGAGATCCGTTTTCTTCTGCGTCTGAGTTAGCCAAATTTGGTCTTACCCCTAAGGGGATGAAGTCTGTGTCTGTTTGCAAGGGTGATTCATCTTCTCCACGATCCTCGTTAACATTCAGTTTTGGTCAGTTCAATGTTGCTTTTCCATCAGATAAGGAAGTTATTCGGTAGTCCTTGTTTATTGGATCTGATTGTGCCAAGACTCTATGCCAGCGGCTGCCAATCGAAACTTTGAAACATCTTGAAGATCTAAGGCAGGCAAAATATTCGGAGCAAGAGATCATGGAAATTTTGAATATCCCTTTAATCCCGCCTAAAGATTTGGTCTTTCAGTTTATTGGCTGCTGCTATAGATGTGGGCTGACTGATCACTTAAGGCCCAATTGCCCTGGTATGTGTGTTGACTGTAGGCGTCTGAGTTACAAGTGTGAGGCATGTGTGCTTAAGGCCCAGCCCAAGAGGGGAAGATCAATCACCAAAACACTTATTTGTTTCGAATGTGGTAAGCCTGGACATTTTGCCAATTCGTGCACTGGGAAAAGGAAACAGATTTGGCACATTAAATCTCCTCCCGTTTCTCGAGAACATACCACTTTAAGGGGTAACAAAATTTGGGTGGTTAAGGAAAAAAAGGATATTACCCCTTTTACGCAACAACTCTCTGCATCTTCTCCACCAAACGCTGACGTTTCTTCTTCCTTCGATACTGAGCACTCTGCAGCTGAAGCATCCATGGCGAACTTCTCCGTCAATCCTCTTGCCTTTCTGCCAGATGGGATGACAGTGGATCATGGTCCTCCAGATAGAAAGGTACGCACCAATCTGCTTGTGCCTGCTGTGGCTCCTCTGCACAATGATAGGGTACTCATCGCAGAAACGAATAGATTTATTCCTATTCAGCATAGAGAGCAGATGAGGGAGGATATGAGAGATTTATTGGTTGAGGATGGCCACATTGTTAGGTACTTTGATGATCACCCCTTTGGTCTAGGTGTATACACGTTTCGAGATACTGTTACTGTTGATGCTGTGTCTGGGTTAACTTATGAACTAGATGAGATAACTACCATTAACTTTGTCAAGCATAATGAAGCAAAGAACATGAGATTGACAACCTTTGGCAGAGAGTCATGGATTCTATATCTAGGTTTCCCTCTAGACTACCAGACCACACAGTATATTCATAGCGCTGTTGAGGACTTTGGTTTGTTGTCCATCTGGGATAATCCCAGGGGAAATAAAAAGTTTGTGCTTGTGAAGGCTTGGATAGTAGATCCAAAGTTTGTGCCCAAGAGTTTGGTGATGCATCAGTTGGGAGGGGCTAGGCGCTGTTGGACAGTACCAGTTATCATGTTGAGGCATGCCAATTGGAATGCTCATGAAGCTTATGTTCCACCTCCACCAGCAGAACCTGAACCTGGCAATGGGGACCCTCATCCTCTTTATGGCGCTGAGGTTACTGCTGAGCAGATCTATCAACGGCAGCTTGCTCTGTGGTGGCAACAGAATCAGCAGCAGAATCAGGCTCCTGGAGGGCACCAGCATAATGGTCAGCAGCATGTGCAACATTTACAAGTGCAACCTTTGCAGCAATTCTTTCCTGAGCAGGCTGAACCTGCAATCGACTTGCAAGAGCAGCAACCACCCCTTTTCAACTTTCAAGTGATGCTGGCTGAACAAGGTGCACATTATACTGATGGCTTACCTCCACCTGCCACAAATGTTGCTGATAGTCCCATGCAAGCATGGCATGACAACATTTCTTTGTCCAGTTCATCAGGATCCTCCAACTCTTCTGTGGGAGACAATATGTTGATGGATCAGCAAGCTGTTGTGCAGATTAATACTGTTATCTTAGCTGAAGGATCCTTTGCAGATTTACATGCTGAATTGTGGGCAAAAATTACTATGGCTAGAGCTGTCATGAATACATATAGTTCACCTGATGTCCTTTTGGAGAATTGCAGGTTTCTTTCTTTTAATATTCAGATGAATGCCTCTATGCTGCATGAAATGGTTGGAGAATTTTTCTCCTTGCATCAACAAAGAAGGGTTGCTAGGAGAACTCTGGAACAAGACAGTCCTTCCACTGCCTCAACTGTGTCTCTTCAGGCTCCTAATGATTTTATGAATATGCAGCTAGTGGTTCCTGAAGTTGGACAGAAAAGGAAGGATTTGTCTGCTGAAGCCTCTACCTCTGCCACTCCAATTTGTACTACACTGGTAAGAAGGAGCACCAGAAGCAGCAGATACCAAGGGTTCAAGGCCAAGAACCTGTCTGAAGCAAAGCCTACTGTGTCCAAGGTCAAGGCTAGGAAAATACCAACAATGCAAGAAGTTAAAAATCTGGCCCATATTTCTAGCTCTGCTGATAATGAAGAGATGGGAATCCCAGCTACACCTGTGCCAGTGCTTCAATCCATTGGCATCAATCTATGTGGAGTTCCTCCTGAAGAGGTGTCCCCCCAGAAGCTCATGGAGACTTCCAAGGACAAGACATAAGATTAATTCTTCTATCATATTGCTATCTTATATATTTATCTATGAATATTTTGAAGAAATGATTTGTATTATGCTGGAATATTCGGGGTTTAAATTCCAAAACTAAGCAACTTGCTTTACGGAATGTTATTGATGATTGTGGATGTGATGTAATATGTCTGCAAGAAACCAAGAAAGAATCCTTTGATATGGCTTTTATTAAATCATGTTGCCCTCCATGCTTTGATGATTTTCTTTATGTTCCATCAAATGGTGCCTCAGGTGGAATTATTTTCATTTGGAAAAGCTCTGTTTTTTATGGAATGATTATGCATTGTGAACCTTTTGCTATGTCTGTGCACTTTACCTCCACAACCTCTGCTCAGACATGGACATTGGTTAATATTTATGGTCCCTGTACTGGAGAGTTAAGGAGTGATTTTGTTAAGTGGATGTTTGATCTGAATATTCCATCAAATGAAGATTGGTTAATAGTTGGTGACTTTAATTTCATCAGATCAGCTGCTAATAGAAATAAACCTGGGGGTTGTGTGGAGGATATGATAATCTTCAATGATTTTATCAGAGAACAAAACCTTACTGAGCTATCACTTAAAGGGAGGCAATTCACCTGGAGTAATATGCAAGATAATCCCCTTCTAGAGAAATTAGACTGGTTCTTCACCTCTCTCCATTGGACAACTGCTTACCCAGCAACTGAAGTGCTCCCTAAAGGCAAACCCACTTCTGATCATATTCCTTGCTTGATATCCATACAAACAAGTATTCCAAGCAGTAAGATTTTTAGATTTGAAAATTATTGGGTGGCTCATCCTGGCTTTATGCAGACAGTTGCCAACAGTTGGAACAGACAAACTCATAAGGTGAATTCTGCTGCTAACTTAAATGCAAAATTCAAGAGGCTAAGATATGATCTCAAATACTGGAGTATATCTATATCGAAATTAAAGATCTGTATTGAAAATACAAATGCTGCTATTACACAACTAGATGCCATTGAGGATGCCAGAGGACTGACTGTCCCAGAGACAAACTTCAGATTGATTCTCAAAAAACATTTGATCAGACTACTCAATTATCAGCAACAATACTGGAAGAAAAGATGCACCATTAGATGGACAAAGTTTGGGGATGAAAATTCTAAGTTCTTCCACAACATGGCAACTGAAAGGCACAAAAGGAATAATATTGCATCTATTACATCAGAAGATGGAACAATTGTTACTGAACATGCATATAAGGAGGATATTCTTTTTCAGGCCTATAAAAATAGGTTGGGCACCTCTACCAACCCTCCTATGTTGTTTGATTTAGAATCTTTGATACATCCCATTAGTGGACTAGAAGAATTATCTGTGCCCTTCACTACTCAAGAGATTGATGCAGTAATAAATAGTATGCCACTTGATAAAGCACCAGGACCTGATGGATTCAATGGACAATTTCTTAAATCATGCTGGCACATTATTAAGGAGGATATTTATAAACTCTGTGAGGAATTCTATGAAGGGAATTTAAACCTAGAAAGTATTAATATGGGACATATTACTTTGATTCCAAAAATTCAAAATCCTAAAGGAGTGAATGATTTCAGACCAATAACCCTCCTAAATTGTATACTCAAGATACTCACAAAGCTCCTGGCCAATAGACTGCAAAAAGTGGTGCTGAAAATAGTGCATAAAAATCAGTATGGTTTCCTCAAAGGAAGGAATATACAAGATTGTATTGCTTGGGCTTTTGAGTTCCTTTATCAATGTGAAAAATCTAAGGAAGAGATTATATTACTGAAATTGGACTTTGCCAAGGCTTTTGATACTATTGATCACTCTGCTATGATTAAAATACTGAAGCAAATGGGCTTTGATAATAAGTGGCTGCTATGGATTGAGCAAATATTCTCTTCTGGGAAATCAGCTATTCTCCTAAATGGTGTACCTGGCAGACAATTTCATTGCAAGAGGGGTGTCAGACAAGGAGACCCCCTGTCTCCCCTTCTATTTGTTCTAGCTGCTGATTTGCTACAGTCTGCAATTAATAAAGCTTATAGGAATGGGTTGCTTACTCTCCCTTTCCCCACTCATGAGGATACAGATTTCCCTGTAGTACAATATGCAGATGACACTCTTATTATCTTGCCAGCTCACACACAACAGGTGCAAATCATGAAAGATATCCTTCAACAGTATGCACAGTCCACAGGTTTAATCATTAATTATCAAAAATCCTCTATGATCCCAATAAATGTAGACAATATCACAGCTGCCAGTATTGCTGAGCTTATTGGATGCCAGATAGCTTCAATTCCATTCACTTACCTGGGGCTACCACTAGGCACAACAAAACCAACTGTGCAAGAACTTATGCCTCTGGTGGATAGATTGAGAGGAAAGTTTCAGCTTCATTCATGCTCATGTCTTACAGTGGAAGAGTGACCCTTATAAATTCCCTCCTTACTTCCATAGCCAGCTTCTCTATGTGCACTCTGCAGCTACACCCTAAGATACTTGAACTGGTTGAAAAAATTAGAAGACACTGTCTTTGGTTGAAAAAGGGAGAAAATGGGGAAACAAAGAGTAATTCCTTAGCCTCATGGGATATGGTCTGTCAACCCAAAAAGAAAGGAGGACTTGGAATACTTAATCTAAAAATACGGAATCAGGGGCTCTTACTGAAATATCTCCATAAATTCTATAATAGAGAAAACACCCCTGGATTAAACTAATTTGGAGCACTTACTATACAAGGGAAATTCCACATGCTGCTTCATTATGTGGGTCTTTCTGGTGGAAAGATATTTGCAGGCTTATGCCTATTTATAGAGGAATTGCCTCTAGTACAGTAAATGAAGGGACTACAACACTTTTTTGGAAGGATTCTTGGATCTCAAATATTGTCAGTGAGACATACCCCAGGGCCTTTTCATTTGCAAGTGATGAAGACATTTCTGTACAAGACTTTTTGTCATCTACCAGACTAGGGGATCTCTTCCATTTACCTTTATCACCAGAAGCAATGAATGAACTCAGAGATTTACAGAACAACACCAGGCATATTACATTTTCCCTGAATCATGATAAATGGACCTATGAGTGGGGATCCAAATTCACAGCCAGCAAATATTATAACTTCTGTTTTAGAGAGATTGTGCCACATATCACATATGGATGACTATGGAAAAGCAAGTGTATACCAAAACTGAAATTCTTTGGATGGCTAGTCCTCTCAGATAGATTAAACACCAGAAATATGCTTCGGAGGCGACACTACTGCATAAACACAGGATATAACTGCCTGATGTGCATAAACCCACTAGAAGAAACGATTGAGCATATGCTCTTCTACTGCCCCTTTAGTACTTTATGCTGGGAGAAGATTGGCATGTTTTGGCACAGTAATTCAGACAGAAGGACATTAATACAATCTAAAAAGGAGGAACTGGTTCTGTTTTCTCCGGTCAGAGATTTCGTCAAGCATATTTTTAATAAGACTATTTTACCCTCCCACCGAACCGCTTACAAAAATTGTGCCACCACATAATTTCAGTCACTTTCCAAAAAAAAGTTGACGCCCTGCCTAAATCTCATTAACACACCACGTCCACACAGTCAATTCTCCGTCCCTGAATCTCGCTTGTCTTCCCGAGAGAAACCCAACCCCAAACATTTCTATCGCGGCGGCTCGAGATCTTGCTCTACCATGGCGGAAGCTCGAGATCGGGATTCACCAGACCTATGCATTTGCACCGCCCCACGGTGCATCTCCTTAGACTCTCCGCACTCTCGAAAAATTCGCCGCTACGCTCGGACGTTAGGGCCAGCTCCAGCGGGGACCGAGGCGATGAACCGCGCTCGCCGGTTCCACACCGGCACAATCTCCTGCCCGCGTCCAGGTCCGCGCCTTTCGGGAGGCCGTAGTGGAGGTGAGGCCGTGAGGGGCCTGTGGCTCTGTGCTGACTTCCTCCCCTCCGATGATCAGTTGCGCCTCCTTGCTGTGATCCAACGAGGTGAGCCGCCGGCTAGGAGCCTCCCTTCTTCGGAGGGCCGTCTCTTACCTTCTTATTTTATCAGAGCCATCAAATCTCGGACGAAATTTGGGTATCGATGAGATGATTCAAAGTGTGGATGTGCCCATTTGTGTTGTTTGCGCAAGGGTGGTTCAGTGATGCCAGCAACCAAGCAAGTTATTTTCCCTTCGATTGTTTCAGTATCTAACAAATGTTCACTTTTGTCGTGCACAAGTTTCTTTGAAAGCAGATGAGATCTTCTGTCTGTCATCAAATTCAAGGAACTTACATGCTCATAAGCTGAATATTCTTTCAAAATTTTCCTGTTTAGCCAATGAGATTTGGTAATCTCCCTCCATGGGCTGTCGAACTTTCTACGCTTGTTCGAGAATGTATTTGCATGGGTGATGTTGGTTTTGGCATCAGCCCAGGGTGGATGAACGAGGATGAGGATGGATGTCCTTTGCCATCAGATTTGCTGTGGAGGGAACTGCTTTTTGATGAACTGATTGCAATCAGGTACAAGCCAGGTGAGGTGCGAACTGTTACTCTTCTCAACAAATTTGGAGCCCTATGTTCAACATAAAGCATACAAAACAGTGCTATTATTCAAACCTTGCTTCAGTTCATACCCACGACACAACTATACCAATGCAAATAGCTAGATGCACCTTTTTTTAACTAGGACAAAACCCGTGCGTCGCTACGAAGCAAATTTCAAGTCTATCTCGGCTGGTCTGTATCGTCGGTTGTCGCTAGGACACAAAAATCGCCATCCGCTAGCCCCCACCACCAATGGGCGAGGTTAAATTTTTTTGTTTGAAGGGAATCAGTGGAAAAGGCTCCCACTGCAATTTTTATATATATGAGCAAACAAACTGTACAGGGGCATTTACAAAGGAAAGGATAGACCGTAGTGACATTTTCTATATGTTGGTCAAAGTTTTTTTATAATTTATCTATTCTGAGGCGATTGGCATATTTATATCACAAAGGAACAGAGTAGGAGTCATTACAAATTAGATATGACAATGAAAATACAAAGGGACAGCTGAAATAAAAAATAAATAAACTTCCCATAGTTCCCCCAGCTTGGCAAGCTCATGTGCTGGTCCTGCCGAGTTGCTCTCTCTTCGTGTCTTAGAATTTCGTAGTCACGGAATAATGTCAGTGTTGAAGTATAAATGCATTGCCTAATCTCTTCCATCAGATCGGTCTTTTGGTTGCATTGGTTAGAGCATGCAGTTCTACATGGTATCAGAGCCAAGAGGTCTTGAGTTCAAGACCCGGCTGGCGCAATATAAAATAAAAATATTGCAGCCCACTTTCGGTTCACGTTTAGGCCTGAGGGAGCCACACGTGAGGGGGAGTGTTGAAGTATAAATGCATTGCCTAATCTCTTCCATCAGATCGGTCTTTTGGTTGCATTGGTTAGAGCATGCAGTTCTACAGTCAGCACGTATTTGGCTTCTTCAAAGTAGTTGTACCACTGTTGATAGATCCTATTTATTCTTGGACAGTAGCTCGACAACAACAGCACACTCAATCTATCCATGAGCAAAGGTTACTTGTTTTCTCTTAAGGCATGAATCCTTGGACTGATGCCTGAATCATGTTTTATTTTATAATGGGCAAACTAAGAAGGTCTAATTTACAATATCAATGTACGGGTAACATCTGGTTGAAACTTTGTTTATAATAAAAATGATTCTGTTAAACGGGTGATGTATCATGAAGTATATTGATCAAAATAACTGGTGTGCATTTCCTACTGAAATGATTATTTAATATATCGATTATTTCATGGACATGCATTGTCCTAACCAAATATCTATTTTTGTTGACAGCTTAAACCTTTGCTCATGTACTTTGTAATGTTAGAGACCGGAACTACTGAAGGAGCACATATTTGAGGTTGTAGAGTTCGACCTCCCCCATGTAAAGCTTCGTTGAGTGATATTGGCTACTATATCAGGACCAACGCCCAAGGATGCTTGTGGTGCTCCATCGGCAAAGTTTTTCCGTCCCTTCCAAGTTTCAGGTTTTCATCTACCTTAATCTCCCATGGTACTATACCGATGATACACAATGGCAGCTTGGATGGTTGGCCTCTTTGATGTGCTAGAACATTGTGGAATCTGGGATTGAGTTAGTAGCAGATATTGTCTTCTTCACGACCCCTACATCTTTTAGATCCTTACATCAACGCGAAGTAGGTCGGCAGCGAGAGAGGGGAGGACAGAGGGAAGGTGAGGAAAGCTCCCTAAGCCGAGGGAGAGATGGTGCCCGGAGGAACACTAGCGCTTTTTCGACACTCTCCTCAGGTCAGTACAGCATCATGCCATGAAGACGTCCTGTTCTGCTCTGAACTAGCTAATCTGCAGTCCCTGAACTAGCTGATTGATCTGTGTGGATTTCAGGTTTGGCCGCGCCTAGAAGAGATCGAGGAGCACATCTGCACCAAGACCGTGGTACAGGTAATCCAAATTCATTCTCGATCATTATCCAGAAGCTTGGCCTTGCCGCCAGGGTTCCGCCGCAATACGTAAGCCGCAGGTGAAATCTGGACAATGCCCCCACTACAGTGATGGACACTGTCAATGGTTGTTGAACCCAAGCAGGTTGAGTGCAATCCAGGGAAGTCAGTTGCTCGGTTAGTGAATAAATATGTTTCTGAACTTTTTTTCATATTAATTTTATAATTAACCTGCATGTTTCTTGATTTTTCAAAAAATTCCATCAATGTAAATTTCTGTGTGTTTGACACGCAGGCATTTAGGTTCGTAATTTGATTGGAATGGGAATTCTATGCATACCATTTTAGGACTGCTGATATGTAACCTGTGTTTGAAATAACTCGTATAGGGCTTCACATATGAACACTTGTTGAGAATTAAGATAGATATTTGTATCACATGATTTTCCTGACAACTCAATTTAATGAAAGGGACTTTTTCTTGACTAGGTTAATTAGGAGAAGGTTATAATGTCCTATTATTACTAAATTTAAAGTGGAGTCAGTAAGCATAAGAGAATAACCTGTCACACTGACAAACACACACGCATCCACTGGCAGTAGGACTGAGCCGAGCCGAGTCCGCAACATCAGCCAGGCAATGCTAGGCCAATGACGCGGCCACAAGAAGCGCTGATCACTGGTTTGATTACTACTCAATCCTAATTCTCCATCCCATGAATCCTAGCTGAGGCCATTACACCATAGGTTTTGCTTGGTATTACAATGATGTGTACTAAAATTTTCAGATTTTTTGTGACTTTTGGTAGTGGATTGCAAGTCAGTACGATATTTTGCACAAGGAAATAATATTAGAAAAAAGGCTACAAGTCTATTGTTGAGAAGAAAAATCAGGCCTACTACTTTTTTTTGCAACTAATAAGACTAAGTTTGTTCATTGTTGTAGCTTGCCAATCCGATTGAGGAGATATGATCCTGTGTGGTCTATGTTTTTCCTTTTTGATGTGTAGGTATGTGCAGTGAAATATCGTCGAGGGGGAAGAGGTGGTCGATGCGGCGTCGCCAGCGGCCACCAAGCACTACAACCCAATCCAGAAAGTGTTACTCTGAGTATGTATCTAGACTAGAGAATTGGGCACCGGGCTTGAAATTTTTTTCTTTCTTTTGAAGTATCGGTATCAAATGCCTGAGTATTGTGAGAAGAGGTGTTTATTCACTGCATGTTTCGCTTAAATCTGCAATGCACTTTGACGAGGGATTACATATTTATGAAAAATGTGTTACATACACCTTTTTTTGTTTCTAGAAATTCTGCTCGAGTATAGTTCTTCAATTTTTTGCTCAGCCAGGATGATTGGATTGAATTTTAATCAATTTGTTTCTCTCTAAGAGCTGCCATGTAATCCAGTCTGACAAATAGATTTACCTTTGATGCAAGCTATGGTTGCGGTCACGCAGTGAATGATCATGGTTTAGAGGATAATTTGAATAGATATCTGCTTGAATACTTGATGCATGCTGCCATAGCATTTTTGCAAAGAGTAAAATACATGGCGCGTACCTAAACTCGGCAGCCTAACCCGCCTCCATCACCGTATATAGAAATACACATTCTACGGTCACTAAATACGGCTGAGGCCTATTGGCGGTTCAAGAAGACGAGCTGGGGAACAGCTGAGGCATTAGGGTGTGGGTTAATGGCGGCGCGACTCGAGGTAAGCTCTGGCCGGCGGCGCGGCGCGAGCTCGTCTATCCGCGTGAGTCCTAGCAGGCAAATGGGCAAACTGATTTGGGAACGAGTGGTGAGGAAAGGTGAAAGAGATAAGGTGGAGTGGTGGGAACGGGTGTGCTGGAGCTCGAAAGAAAAGGAGGTAGTTTGTTTGGGGGAGCATTTTGCAAAAAATTATACAACCACAAATGTCTGAGGCCTGACAAGTAAGCCCACCACTTGCCACATCAGCAAATACAATGCGCTACGTCGCAAGGTGACCGTAGAATGTGTATTTCTATGTACGGTGATAGAGGCGTGCTACACTGCCAAGTTTAGGTACACACCATGCATTTTACTCTTTTGCAAATGATGAATTATGGTACCACATGTTGAGGTATGATAAAATACTACCCTCATGATTAGACCACGTCCATGAAATTTGATAAAATTAGTGGTTAATACGTTGTAATTAGATAAGTTATTTGGAATATGACGGAACGAAAAGACCAAGGAAAGAAAGAAGAATGCACCAAATTATTTATTGATTTACTACTACAAATTGTAGTGGAAAAGTGTATAACTCTTTGCTTATCAAATGGTGACTCTAATTATTATGATTTGACTACTAACATGTTAAATATGCACCGTGCCAACATATGTATTATTAAAGTTTTCATATGATTTCCTGAAATATATTACTGCAGTAAAATTTGTAACAACATGGGCTTTATTGGGTCATCACATTACTTCTTGCCATGTTGAAGATACATGCTCAAATAAATTTTTTTGTATGGTAACTGTTAAATGGTTAAAGATTATAACCTAGATGTTAGTGTTTACCCATTAAAAAAAACAAAGCTGCCAAATGTTGATGTATACATGATAATAGTAAACAATAGTCGATAGATAGTAAAGAGTATCTTTAGACCACAATGCTCTCATGCATTTGTTGCACTTCAATCTTAGACATCATCTCAAGTTTGCTGGATATAAGGACGTGAGTCCGGGTTAGCTAAGCCTCATCATTGCAGAAGTCGTGGTACCTCAGTGCACAACAATGTTGTCTTGTTATTGCGTTTGGTGTTATTATGTTGTGGTACATTATGATATCTCTGATCTGTTTTGAATTTTCATAGCGAGTTATGAATTATATGTGTGCATTGAGAAATAAAATTTTAGTACCCGTGGCAACGCACGGGCATTTGTACTAGTTAACACAAAAAGGCAAAGATCAGTGGCAGAAGCCAATGTATATGGAAATTATGCTGATATCTGCCTGGAACATATGGAAGGAAAGGAACAATCTTCTCTTCAAAGGAATAGACCCCAGTATAGAATCCTGGAAACAGAGAGTCAAGGCTGATCTCCTTCTTTTGGTCCATAGAACCAAAGAAGACCTTCACAACTTTATCTTTGAGTTTGTGGACAACATTTAGTGTTAAAATAGAAACCCTGCTTGTAAATTTTTCTTGATTCTTCCTTCCTCTCCAGGAGGACACCATGTAAAGTTACTTCTGATTAATACAAAAAGACAGTAGGAGCCTTTCCTACTATCAGAGTTCTCAAAAAAAAAGTTAAACGACGCGGGGAAACCTTAGTCGGTGTCACTTCGCATATCATTAGGGGTGAAACATACACGACTATCAATGTTTGATATGATGCGAGATGCAAATAGGTATATGGATGTCATATTCATGTTCGTTGGATTTTGCTGATCAATTTTCATGCATAAAACATTTCTATTTGAGTTACCATTTAAAAGTTATTACAATAATAGTTTTTATCTTTTTAAAATAGTTAAATAGGGTTCTATTTGGGCTGATCCGCGTCCAACGGCTCCAGGACGTTGGATACAAACGGCCGGAGCCGTTGGATGCACTGTGCCACGGATCAGCCCCAACCCCCTTTTGTCGCGGGTCGTGGCTCGGCCCGCGATAAAAGACCCACCCTTTTATCCGGGAAGTTCATGTCGCGCCGTGGCCGCCGAAAGCGCCACGCCGCCGCGTCGTAAGCGCGCGCCACCAGCTCCGGCGTGTTGTACGTGCTGAGTGTGAGGCGGAAGCCACCGGCGCGTATCTCGGCGTAGAACCTACCGCTCGGACGCACTCGAACGCCACGGAAACCGGACGACCCTCGACGACGTGGCGGCATCCCGGATGAATGAGCGGAGGCGGTGGCGACGTGTGGCTGCGCCGCGCGCGCGCTCTATATAGCGCACGCGGGGCATGGCACGTGTAAGCCACGGCTACACACGTCGCACGAGGGGCATGGCACGTGTAAGCTACGGCTACACACGTCGCACGCCGTGCGGGGGCGACACGTGGCACGGGGAAGCGACACGTGTGGCAGGCCGGCGGTGCGCAGTAGAAAAGAAACAGAAACGGATCAAAGTTAAACGACGCGGGGAAACCTTAGTCGGTGTCACTTCGCATATCTTTATGGGTGAAACATACACGACTATCAATGTTTGATATGATGCGAGATGCAAATAGTTATATGGATGTCATATTCATGTTCGTTGGATTTTGCTGATCAATTTTCATGTATAAAACATTTCTATTTGAGTTACCATTTAAAAGTTATTACAATAATAGTTTTTATCTTTTTAAAATAGTTAAATAGGGTTCTATTTGGGCTGATCCGCGTCCAACGGCTCCAGGCCGTTGGATACAAACGGCCGGAGCCGTTGGATGCACTGTGCCACGGATCAGCCCCAACCCCTTTGTCGGGTCGTGGCTCGGCCCGCGACAAAGACCCACCCTTTTATCGCGGGTGGTGGCACGACCCGCGATAAAGGTTTTGTCGCGGGCCGAGCCACGACCCGCGACAAAAGGGGTGGTAGGTATATAATCTCCGCGTCGCAGGCGGAACGTCCACCCGCGACACTGGAGGCCAACCCTAATCGATTTGACGCCGCCAGGCTGCCGGATTTCACCGCCGCGCCGCCTCCCTCGAGCTCCTCCTCCGGCGCCGCCTCCCTCGAGCTCCTCCGCCGCGCCTCCCTCCCTCTGCCACGCGCGCTCGGGGGCCGCCGCGCCGCCTCCTCTCTGCCTCGCTCGGGGGCCGCCGCCTCGCACCCGGCCTCTTCGGCGCCGCCGCTCCTCTCCGGCGCCGCCTCCCTCGAGCTCGCCTGGGCCGCCTCGATCAGGTAGCGCGCGCCACCAGCAAGCATGGCGCAGTACCGGCGCCGACGCCGGCCATTTTTTTAATTTTTAGTTAATAGTTATTTATTATATATATGGTTAATTAGTTAGTATATTTAGCTAGTATAGTTTATGTAATTAGTTAGTTAGTTAGTTTATAATTAATATAGTTTTTGATGAGAAGACTAAGAAGAAGGAGGATGACAAGGCTAAGAAGAAGGAGGATGGCAAGGCTAAGGAGAAGGATAGTGCTAGCACGAGCAAATCATCAGCTAGAACTGTAGCCGGGAAGAAGACAAGTGCACCCCTCAAGGCGCCCAAGCAAACGACAAAAGGCAAAAAAAGAAAGGGAGTTCCCAGCTCGGAGAACAGGCCAAACAATCGATCCCAGCACTCAAAGTGTTTGATGTTCCCAAGCTGTACCGGGAACATGGTGAAGGTTTCAATATGGAAGAAGCTGAGGCGCTAGCGGCTTCGATGGACTGTACCGTGGAGCAATTGCTGACTGCCGCAGATGTTTCACTACCCTTTCCTGACATAGCTGCTACATTTGTCTACGGGGCCGACTTGGTCAGCAGAGAGCGGCTGCAAAAAATGCCAACGCATATGCGGAATTTGCATCAGTGGTACCTTGATGCGTGCAAGGAGAACCAAAGGTACATCGTGGCGAAGATCCCATTTGAATATTACTACCGAAAGGAGGAGATCCATATTGAGATCAATGAACTCTGGCAGTTATTCAATTTAGAAGCCCTCGACAAATCTCTCATGAGCTGCTATTGCTTGTAAGTTGTTAACTACATCTAAGTTCATTTTCATTCAGTTCATGTTCGTATTCATTGCATATACTCATTATATCTTATGTGTTCTCTTATGCAGACTGAAGATCAGTGAATGCAAAAGTAATAATATTATCAATATTGGGTTTGTTGACCCAGATAAAGTACATGTTCAAATGGTAAAGCATAAAGGCGAAGAAACGGGGGAAACCTACTAAGGTTTTTGGGGAGCAAAGTTTCTGTGATTCAATACTGTTTCCTTACAACTACGAGTGAGAGTCTTAATGATCTTTTATGCACATTCAATTTTGCTTACTCGATGTTAAGTGTAATTCCTGACGTATATACATAAACATGTGCAGCTTCCACTGGATTCTACTAGACATTCAAGTTGATAAGGGAATAGTTGAAGTAAGGGATCCAATGAGTAGAGGCCTGGACGGGTTCCGCGAAGTTGCTCCAAGTGTAATTTCCTTCATCGCCGCGCTATATCTTTCGTGAGATATCAATTAATTATCCACTCATTCAATCATTCTTTTGCCTGGCAGGGCTTGGATAGCTTTCAAAAAAACATTAAGGGTACCTAGGCAGAGAGGCTAACATTTACTCCTGTACCGTGCGCCCAGCAGCCACAAGGGACGCATCTATGTGGATGCTACGTTTGCGAGTCCATTCGCATGTTAACCACTGAGAAGCAGAACAATAATAAATTCAACGTAAGCAATAACATTCACAACTTTATTTATTTTCGTCAATATTTCGTTATCAACATTGATATAGTCATACTCATCTCATTTTCCTATATAGGTCGACTACATGCGGGACACACTCCAACCAAAGGAACACCTACTAGGAATTGCGGAGGAAGTGGCGGGACTTTTGCTTAGAGAAGTAATAGACAACAACGGCTTGTTTAGTCCAAATAGGCGCTCTCCCTCTCCCGGTGTTTAGTCCCGGTAGTCGTGAGCTCATGTATATATATATGTAAGGGGAATCTACGAATATGTAAGGGGAATCGACTTTTGTTTCCAATATTTGGTTGATCAATCTATATATGAATGAACGTGTACAACTTCTAGTAGCGTATAAATATATGCAACTTTTATTTCGAATAAAAGGGGGCGGTGGCGGGGGCCTGCACCCCTCAAACCCTAAAGCAGCAGCTTGCTGCGCGCGCCACGTAGAGGACCTTTTGTCGCGGGACAAAATGGGCTGTCCCCTGCGCGCCCGCGCCTGCCACGTGGTCGACCATATGTCGCGGGTGGTAAGAGACCCGCGACAAAAGGTGGACCTTTTATCGCGCCTTCGTTGTCGCGGATGGCCGCCCGCGACAAATGAGTCTTACCACCCGCGACATTAGGCCTCTTCTCCACTAGTGGTATTTGCTGCATGGTGGCCAGGTGAGTTAGCTGGTAGTTTATTCTACCTCATAGATTAAGCAAAGCGGCAAGCGGCACTCAGATATTTTAGCTAGCGTTAAACCAACTATCACCCGGTATAAATAGGCAGCAGCCTCGGCCGGTGGTGCCGCATTTTACACACACCCCATTGCTACAACTCGACGAGACTGAGAGCTAAAGAAAGCGTGAGAGGTCAGAGAGGGAGAGAGAGACGTACATAGGAGACTTTACGTAGATGATCTAGGGAAGAGTATTAGCAGGAGATGCTGCTAAAGTTCAGCACAACAGGGAGCAGTAACTTGGTGTTTGGATTTTGTTGATGCATGCCGTACCATGGAAACATTCACCAAGGCAAGTAGATGTTCCTCTTGATCTCTGCACATTCTGGCTTCTATATTCTATCTTGTCGCTATTCCGTTGGGTGCTGGTACTGCTACTTACACCGTACCATAATCTTTGTTCTGGCTTGATTCTAACTAGTGGATGGGGCGCCCCGTACCATAATCTTTGTTCTGGCTTGATTCTAACTAGTGGATGGGGCGCCCCTTGGGGCGCCTCCTCACTGGTCAGTTGCGTATCAATCTTAACGTCATGATTCTGCTGCACTGTCTATCAAGTCGAGTCTACAGGGACAATAATGTACTCGACTATAACATCAAGCAAGCAGTCGTACCATTTCAGATGTCCATGGATTACAATTTCAGAAGATACTTACTAAACCTTTCTTTTCATACAATAGATCAGATCAGGTACACAAAACAAAGTATGTTACAGAGAATATGCAAGGAGGGAATATCTATGGACTATGGCTTGACATCTTAATCTGAAATCTCAGCTATTACAGAGATATATTATTTGTATTCGTTGCAGCAACTCTCAAATGTGTACTAATATCTAGCCCCACGAAGGGTATCTACCAGGTGGCAATGTTGGATCAGCAGATGAACAATCCCCGCAACTGCTATTCTGGTAGGCTTTCTTCATCCGTCCATACGCGCGCCCAAGAGACTGGTGGAGACTGGTTAGAGCCATCGACCTACGATTAAAATGAAAACCTCGGATTCCCAGAGCAAGGTGGTAGAAAGAGCATAAACGAAAATCAGTAAACTCCAAACTACAGACGATTATCATCTGGAACAATCCAATACAACAAAAGGACGAACCTCATGGAGTCTCTCTCCTCATGGTTCAAAACAAATTGTGACGTGTGTGTTGTGCAATGGTATTGTTTGCTCGAGGAACTGACAAATATCCCACTATAAGGCATGGAGAAGCTAGCTGCGTTGTTTACTATGACAGTTATTTTTCCAAATTATTCTTGCATGAATAATAGCTAGAAATCATACCTTCTAGAGAATAAAAATGTGCCAAAAGCTGAAGAGTACAAACAAATATTCAAAGAATCGAATTTGTAGCAAGTTCACAAAGCAGTTCAATGAAAAAACAACCAATTTCAGAACAAATACCTAAACTACAGCCGCGTCATATTCTTAGCTATCACCAGGCAACAACAACATACAAATAAAATAGTGCCAGGAAATAGAACAGCTGAGTCGTGCCATCGACTGGACCAATTGCAAAGCCCTGCATAGACTGCATTATACAAAAATAACACACTGCCGATTCCAATTTTCTTAGAAGTAAGAAAAGAAATGGCAGTTGGCACGAAAAACAAGTACAGAATAATTTGGTTGAACGCATCAACTGCTGCTACATAGATAGCAGCTTTAAAGCTCATTAGGGGACAAATCTGGCCTCACGGATCTCATGGTATCCTTTGCTAATCCATATCAAAGTACATATATAATCCTTAGAGTTTGTATGATGGTTTGTTTCTTGTGAGCAGGAACAATTGCGCTCAATTCCTTTATTGCAGACTCATACTCTTAATGAAAGGAAAACATAGCATGCATATCTCATGAGCAAAGAGGTAAATATGTGAGCCATGTGAACTAACCTGCTTCCACAGATCTTCAGCCTCTGATCCAATGATCATAGGCGCACACAGTCTTGGAGCGATCTTCCTTTTAGGCCAATTTAATCAATGTCAGGGAACTTGTAACGCCAGTACATGAGCTCTCGACACATATGCATATTCATTTGTGTAATTGATATCACCTGGAGAAGCGTGCAAACTGAATATCAAAGCATGGTAACATGCGTAAAAATTATGAACAATCAACTATGTAACGTGGCCAATAGCACAACACTCATTTAATCTGGGAAAGTGTACAGCTAGTTAGACAACACAATACTAAGCTTTATTTTCCACTGGAGGATTTCCTATAAAATTAAAAAACATAACATCATTAGAGAACAAATGTAAAACCAGATTAAACTTTCGTATGATGTGAAAAATAAACTCACTCTTTTTCAGCTGACTCGAACACAACAAAACAAGATGAAGAATGTCCATACGATTTGCTGCAGCTATCACCTGTATGCTACCCAAACCTCGGTTGGAATGGTCATTTAATTGGTGGATTAGCACCTGAAAAATCAGCAAGTCATACAATGATTTTCTCAGATCAGAACAAAATAGAATAATTCTAAACAAACTTTTGGATTCACCAAAAAAAATATAGAGTCCAAGAAGTTAAAAGACAAATGGTTCAAATAATAATCAGACGAAATTTCTATAGAGATAACCATGCATGTTTGAAGCAGTACGAGTACTCGTGTTTTTAAATTCACCTTCACCTGGATGCAGATCTTTCCCAAACTCGATGTCAGTTAAACATGGCTTGTTGCTCAATGCCCAAGTAGCCAGAAATCCTCCATGGTTTGCTGCTTCGCTCCTGCAGCGACTTTTTCAGGAGAGAAAGGATAACAAAAGAAAAAAGGAGACAGAGAGATGTGGTGATTGGTGAAGGAGAAAGCCAGACAGGGTTGGCCGGCTACCTATAGTTGAGCTCCTTGCAAAATATCTGGATAGAGTAGATATGCTGGACGACGGGTGACCTCGGTAGGATTCAATCCGAGCTAAGAGATTACCAGGACGGGGAATTCACGGGCGCATCAGCGCGCTCAGGTCATGGCATCGCCGCAGACCCTCGATCCAGCACCGCCATGTCGAGGAGGGGGCGCGGGGAATGGGCGAGCAGAGACGGCTCTCCTGGCCAATGAATCATCCACCTCAAGAATCCCGCCGCCATGTTGATGTTCGCCCGCCGCCTCGCCATGGCCTCGCTGACCACCTCGCCTCGGCCACGGAGGAGGATGATGGTGCGGGAATGACGGCGCAGAGGACACTGTGGTGGTGGAGGAGGCGAGGGAGAGGAGGCGGTGCAGCAGTGGCGGGGAGGTCCGGGAGACGAACAGAGCAAGACGGAAAAGATCAGGATGGGAGAGAAAGACGGAGGCCAGCGTGGGGCTCGATGCCTGTTTAGCTGTTCTTTTGTCTCTTTCGTTTCTTCGTAGCAAAGGAATTCCGGTGAAAAAAACACACGTTACCAAAGAAGCTACGCACCCTAACAATTACAGGTGCACACATTGAGGCCTTGTTTATTCCTAGAGTATTTTCAAACCTCTAGGGGTTGGGGATGGGAGGGGATTTGGTGAAACCCTCACTTTCACCCGATCCCCACTTTTTCCTAAATTTCCCCAGATTTTTCCAACCCCTCTAGTTACTTCGATTATTGGGATGGTAGGGGATTGTGGTGTATGAAGCTAGATGATAAGAGCTGTAACTTTACAACCTGTACATATACATGCTGACCCGAGTAAAAATCCAATCTTTGCACTAGATACATGAATTTCTTTACAATAACTATTTCAGAAGCAAATATAAAGTTTAATTTTGCATGACAAGACAAATAAATACATAAACTTCAGTTTGATGACATGCGAAATTTATTTAACAGTCGAACATGGCATCTACTGAGAGGCAACGGTCGAACATGGCATCTACTGAGAGGCAACATCTTCACAAATAAATACGGAAACTTCAACTTTGTGCTCGCCCATCTCAGAGAAACATCAGACACAACTTGCTTCTTAATTTGAGGTACAGAAAATACAGAGTAGCATCTATAGGGGCATCACCATTGAATATCATCCTCATCATAATTTGGTTGATGTAATCCCGTAAATACAGAGCTACCTGACGCAGTCCAGCCAAACTATCAAAAGGAAGAAGTACACTATACGCATCCAGATCGATATGGGCAAACACAAACCTCCTATTCCAACCAAACACAGAGCTACCTGGTGATATGCAGAGGAACAGCACCACTACGATATTAAAACAGTTTTTAACACAGAGCTACCTGACTCTAGTCGATTTGGGCAAGATGAAATGAAAATTTCCAAGAAGAAAAGCAAGAAAGGGCGATGCATCAATCAACACGGATGAGATGGGTATTCACTTGGTGCGCCGGACGAAGGGGATCTGCCAAATCTCGACGCGGTAGTCGGCAGCGAGAGCCTTTTTCTTGTTGAGCTCGATGACGGCGGCGAGGCGTCCACGGCGGCGAGCATCGTCGGTGGAGTCCCGAGGCGAGGACGGCATAGACCGTCTCGCCTTCGTCCGCGCTGTCATCCCCGAGAATACGCGAGGGGAGGGTCGTGGGTCAAAATACACGAGATCTGTTCTATCTGTGGGGGGATATTTTGGGATGGGCCGGGAAAAAGCGGGAATAAACGCTAGAAGTAAACGGCCTCGATGGGATTTTCAGGGATTAGAGGGTGCGCCGGGAAAATACTCTGTGAACCCCAAAAATATCTTACAAGTAAACGAGGCCTGAGGGGATGGCCCAACGGCAGCCACACAATCAAAGATGGGGAAAGTGCCATGTGGCTCCTTTTCTGCGGCTATACTAAGCGCATCACGTGGCCTAGTATTCTGAGGGGAAGAAACCACGCCCTGCCAACATGCGAGCACAAAAACCCGTATCAGAAACAGACCATGACACGGCGGCCCACCTTCAGCTAGCACCCATGGGCAATGTGCAGCGGGTACATTAGATGCGGTCGCTCAACTCCAGCAAATCACCGCATGCTAGCGACGAACAAAGGAAAACAAATCGAGAGAAGCTGCTGCCGTGGAGCGCCCTCGCATAGGGCAAAGGGGGCTGCACTTACTTGTACTCAATGTTGTTGAACAGTTATATTGTTAATTTTATTCTTCACTTGATCCGTTGATCCTACTTAATATTGCTGCACTATGGTCTTTGGTCATGTTTGATCATTCGTTATTGGAGAGTGACGGGTAGTCATCTCCGATTTGTTGGAATCACGTAATTTGCCGGTGCTCATGTGGAGCCTTGAGGTTGTTGATCTCAAGATAGTGATTGTATCACTTACCGGCGAATATCCTGAACTTGTTGTATATATTGGTATCACGACGGCAAACATATTGTACCGGTCACAGTTCAGGTATGGGACTGTCTGTGTTCTCCGCTGGGGACGGTCTCTGTTCGGGAACGTGTCGGTGATGGATCCGTAGGAGCGACCGACATCAGTAGGTCAGAGTGTCCGGGTCTTAGCAGGTAGAAGAGCATTGCTTGGCTGGCACGGTGGAGCTAGTCAAGACTGTCGATGTCGGAGTACCCCTCTGCAGAGTGTAAAAGTGTGGATATTCACCCCTGTGACTCCCGGGTTGGGAAAGCTTGCTGTCATGTGTGATGTCAATATTTTCCTAGTCTATTTATGTTAAGTTCCATTTCTTTGCTGTATCCATGATATCCAGTTCCGACTGACACTTTCTTATTCTTCATTTGATTCCTTCTAATTCATTGGTCATCTATTCTTCCGTGGTATCTACTTGTTGAGTATAATTATATACTCACCCATTCCATCTCCATTTTTTTTTACAGAAGTGAGCAGGATTTGGAGATGATGGCAAAGCGTAGGCGTAGCACTACGGGAAGGGAAAATAAATATTGTATTATGATTCGTGTAATAGAAAAGATATTGAATAAAGTGTTGTTTTAAATATGTTTTTTCTTTGAGCCTTACATGTTTATAATCACAAGGTTATAAATATGTGGCGTTGTCACGACTAGGCCCGGTTTCGGGGCGTGACAGTAGTCGAGGACAGGGCACACTCAAGGATCGGGCCTCAATCCTACGTTCTAATGTGGTGTCCTAAATTTTGGCATTTACGGGTATCATTAGGTGAAGGCCGACATTTTCAAAGAGAAACGTTCGCCCGCACAATGTCTGAGGCGTCGACACGTGTCGTACTCTCCACGCGAAGACGTAACCACGCGCGCGTCTAATCTGCACGACCACGTCCAGGCAAGTACGCCCGGGCGTACGCGCCCCGCGCGACGCGACCAAGCACGTACTACCGGGCTAAAGCGACTATGCGCGATCATCCCAGACGTATAGCTAGCTTCTTCCATCGATCAGCTAACTAGCTCAGCTAGCTCACCCACCTAGCTACGTGCAAGTCCTAGTACAACTATTTTCTTTTAAGGAAAAGCCATCATGGCAACTTTATTGATCATCAAAAATAGTTACATCGTTTGCAAGAATCTCAAAAAGAAAATCTGGTGGATCATCGAGCCAAACAATGGACTGAGATCCAACCACCTTACTAGCTAAAGTATGAGCTACCTTATTACTTTCCCTTGGACAGTGATTAAAAATAACATGGGAAAACCCTCTAGAAAGAAAAGAGCATTCTTCATAAATTGCTGCAGCCGCACCGAGTGAATTTCCACCGTCTTGCATTATCTCGATCACATCCATACAGTCGCTGTTGACAACCAGTCTGGTACATCCAACCTGCCCAGCAAGGAGGAGGCCATCTCTTAGTGCGCGAGCTTCAGCAGTCGCTGCATCTGAAATCGACGCGATAGAGCAGCAGCTTCCCGCTACGAAATTTCCTTGATCGTCTCTTATCACAGCTCCAGTTGCTCCTACAAATGACTGATCATAGAAGGACGCATCAACATTTAGTTTTGTGTAGCCTTCCTTCGGTTTTTCCCACCCACCACGGCGAACCCCTGGGTTCTTCTTGCATGATCGGGTGTAGTTCAACGTAATGGCTCTGATAGACTGGGCCGAATACAGGGGCTGGAGACTCTCTCCTCGTGAACTATCTTCCTTCTCTGCCTCCAAATGTACCAACAAGTAGTTGCAATTAACTCTTTGGTATTTACACCTTGAAGGTTTGTAGCTTGACTGTCTGGTTGTCTCAAAAGAACCTCAAAAACTGCAGATCCAGAATGGTCAAAAGTGGAAGCTTCGTTGATTCGATCTGCCAGACCAAGCTTCTCCCAAATTTCAGCTGCTCTTGGACATTGAAAGAACAAATGCAGAGTGTCCTCACAGTAAATCTTGCACACCGGGCATAGGCTGCTAGTTATAATATGCCTATTTGCAAGTGTGCAATTGCAGGGAATAGTACCATGTAAAAATCTCCAGGAAAAATTTTCACCTTCGCTAAGGTTTTTAGTGACCAAACTTTGGACCAAACAGGATTGATCATCGATGCTCCTTGTCCATGGGTACGTCTCAATTTTCTGCCGTGTTGAAAGTCCCACTCAGTATAGTACGCTGATCGGACAGTAAAAATACCCGTGTTGGTGTAATTCCATGAAACAAAGTCACCCATCATGCCCATTGCTAGAGGAATCCTCATGATCCTGTTCACATCAACCGAAAAGAAATGGTTTCTCAGCTTACCTTCATCCCATGACCGTGTATCTGGATCAATAAGTTCTGAAACATTAGTGAGCTCAATATTGCCCTGTGGGGTAACCACCATCCTGGAGGGACTATCTGGGATCCAAGCATCATCCCAAATATTAATATCTACTCCATCATCACCGACACGCCAAATACAACCCTTCTTTAGAGTTTGTATACCGGACCATATACTTTGCCAAGTGTACGAGGAACCTTTCTTTAGGCCAGCATTAAGCAAATCTCCTGACGGATAATATTTGGCTTTTAAAACTCTAGCACATAGTGAATCAGGTTCACATATCAGCCTCCAGGCCTGCTTTGCCAACAAGGCTAGATTGAAGCAATGCAGGTCACGAAAACCCATGCCTCCTTTCTTCTTAGGGATGTACATTTTCCACCACGCGAACCAGTACATGTGTTTCTGCTCATCATCATCTCCCCACCAGTATCAGGCCATAGCATCAACTAGGATACACGCGTATTATTAAATCTGAGTACAACAAAAGTAGGAGTACAATTTAGTGGATACACGAGTACATTTATGTATAACACGAGTACAACTGCGTATAACACACGAGTACAAATAAACACATGTGTGAGTATAAGTACAGTCACGCACACGAGCAGGTACATTCGCGTACATAAGCAGGTACAGTCGCGCACACGAGCAAGTACATATATAGAAGTACAGTCGCGCATACGAGCAGGTACAGTCACGCACACGAGCAGGTACAGTCACGCACAACACACGAGTACAGTTGAACACACGAGCGAGTACCATAGTTTTAAAAACCGGACCGGGGACCGAACCGGTGAGGCTGTTGGTTCAGGTTTTTATCGGTCGAACCACTGGTTCACCGGTTCATTGTCTGGTTTTTTAAGTAAAAAAGAAATAATTTTTTACTTATAAATTCTGCAATAATGAAATAGTTATGTGTGCAAATATATTTCAGACTTGCAATTTGATCGTAATACTTCACATATAGTGACATAATGAACTCGCCATGTCTAAAACTCCTAACCACATGTATGCTATTTTCATACAAAGCCCGTGTTAGGTGTCCTGTTGGTTCAGTTTTAAGTGACATTCCGTGTGTAGTAGATGATAATACAAGATCCAGAAAACGTGTACACAAAGCAATCATAGCTCAACATTTTCCACCGTGCACTTGTGGTTAGGTGCAATGGTTCGAACCATTGTTGTAGAAAAGGTATTCATAATTTAATATGGATGGAAAGAAGCATCAATAGAACGATTTAAAAAACGACTGTAGCCTAGTTGGCTAGTGCTTAGTTTATTAGTTAACTTACCGGACCTGAGAGCATCTCCAGCCGCGTCCCCCAAACCGTTCCCCAAACCGCGCCGGATTGAGCATTTAGGGGACGTGTTTCGTTCGTGCCGCGTTTGGGGGACGTCGCTCCCCAGTCGCGTCCCCCAAACAAAATTTCGTAAATTTTAAACTTAACTAGATTCGATTAGATTCGTCCAAACTTACATAGATTCGAATGAAATTTGACTAACTTTAAACTAAACCTAATCTAGAACCACTTGCGACGGCCGGAGGCGTCGTAGTACTGGAAAGTTGTACATGTCGTCGGTGACGACCTCCTGCGCGCTCGTCGACGGGCTCGTCGACGGGCTCGTCCTTCACCAAGCCGCTTGGTCCTGCCTCGCCGTCGTCGGAGAGGTCCACCACGGCTTGCCGGAGTCGCGGATGGACATGGCGATCGCCGCGTCCAGGTCGCCCCGCGTCCTTGTCGTCCATGGACGCCAAGAACGCCGCCCGGCCCTGGCAGTCCTCGGGGTCGTCGCGGCGATGAGCCGCTGCTACCGCTCGTACTCCGCGCGCGCCGCCTCGACGCTTCCTCGGCTCCTCCTTCACCTCCGGCCGGGATGAGGAGCGCCACCGCGCTCCCTTGCTGCCGCCCGCGCGCTGCCGCCACGCCTCGTGTTGACGGGCGTCGCCGGCTCCTCCTTGACCTCCCGTTTGGGGACGGTGTAGGGCGCCGACCGGTACGACGAGGACGGCGTCGATCGCGCCGGTCCCGAGGAGGACGAGTACGTCGTCCTCCTCGGCTGCCATTGAGGAGACGGCGGCGGCGACGACGGCATCTCCAGCCTTGGAGCGCCGTTGCGGATGAAGCGGATGACGTTCTCGAGGGTGCGCCCTGGAACGCCCCGACAGGCGCGGCCTTCCCTGTTCCAGCTGTTGGGGCCGCCGACGAGGTTGTCGGTGCTGTGCATCTCGACGTCGTACTTCGCCTGGAAGTACGTCGTCCACCAGGCGTCGTTGTCGTTGACCGCCCATGTCGGATCCAACCGCTCCGCGACGGTGAGTTGAGCCCGACGGGCCATGATGGCGTCCCTCCATTCGTCCGTGCGCGGCTTCGGCGGCGGCGGAACGCCAATGCCGTTCACGGCCATCTTCCAGCCGCCGCTGCTTGGCAGCCGCATGTCCGCGCGGGCGGATACTGGCGTGGTACAGCGCCACGCCTCCGCCACGGTGAGGCTGCCGCGGCCGGCCGTTCGCCGCGGCGATCTTGCGGGAGGACGAGCTCGACATTTTTTGAGGGAGAGGAGATCTGGGAGAGGGAGGCGGCGGCGACGAAGGATTATGAGCGGCGAGAACTGCGGGCGTCTTAAAACAGCGGCGGCGGGTGGTTGCACACAATAACTCCGGCGCGGACGGCCACGCGGCCATGCACGACGAGACGCGTCCTGCGTCGCTGGAAACAGGGACGCCATTAACGTCGCTTGACCAAAGGTAGGCGACGGGGTTTAGCCTTCCGTGCCCTGACGGGTCGGGCCGCGTCGGTTCGCCTCGCTTTCGTTGTGTCCGGCGTCCCGGTCGTCCCGTGGGACGGGGACGGGCTCGGGCGCCGGACACCGTATCGGGCGCGCGGACAAAAATGGGCTTTGGGGGACGCGGCTGAACGTTTTTTTGTCCGGCGCGCCCCAAATCCCTTTGGGGGACGCTTTGGGGGACGCGGCTGGAGATGCTCTGAGTTCGAAACCTGCTGTCGCACATTATTTTTCTCAGTCTGGTTCGCAACTGGTTCTGCTGGCCTGGTTTATTATCCGGTTCCAAGGAAAACCGCCCGGTTTGATCCGGTTTTACTGGTCTAGATGCGGGAGCGGTCCAGTGCGCTTAACAAACCGACAAGGTCGCCGGTTCCGGTTTTTTCCGGTTCAACCGGCGGTCCGGTTCGGTTTTTAAAACTATGGCGAGTACAAGTACAGTCACGCAGATGAGCAGGTACAAACGCGTATACGAGCAGGTACAGTCGTGAACACAAGCAAGTACATGTATAGAAGTACGTGGTGCACGCAGCAGCGTAAATACAGTCCGCACAGGCGAGATTAGCGAGTAAAGGGAAAAAATTACACCAAATACACTAAAAACAATACTTATCGGTTGAAACACGATACAGTTAGGTACACACCAGTACAATCATAATATTATTAGAAGTACGAAAAAAAAGTATCTCCAAACCTATCAACATGGATCTAGTTTTGAATATCTCGACGCGAGGATCTCAAAAGTGAAAACGGTTCGCAATTTGGACTTACGGTTCTCAAGATATTTTATTTTGAAAAAAAACGAATCTAGAAAAAAAAGGAAAAACCCAGCCTTCCTCCTCTCTCCTCCTCATCCTCTTCTTGTGACACGTCGAGACAGGGATTTTCTGGCACCACAGCGCGCCACTTGTCGCGTGCGGAGCGAGTTGCCTTCTCTTCGCGAAGTTCGGCCTTTTTTTAACGATTTCGCATTTACGGCTGTCAATTCAGCATTCAGTTACATTCATATTACTGAAACTTTGTTTCAAACGTGCCTTATGCCAACAGGGCCTTGGGCTGTTCTTGATAAAGCAGGCAATGCAAGGACCAGGATGTGGTAAAGAGCTATTTCGCCAGCACCACAGCTATGTGCCTCCGCTGCACACATCCGGCCGTGATGATGCAGTATAGTTCCGGACCTAGTTTCCCGAGCCCACCCACCCTACCTCGCCGCAATCCCCGTCGGTCTCCGGTGCCATATACTCCTACCTTCCAAGCCGGAGTCTGGCGCAGCCCCACGGTACCTCATCTCGCCGGCGACCTATAAGTCAACACCGCATATGGCCGCCGCCCCGCGTGTCCTGCACCCTGCACCAAATCTGGCCGCTGTTCCGTCCCTCAATACCGCGTCCGGCCGCCGACCTCATCTTCCTTCACCTGGAGTCAGGTCGTTGCCACTGCTTGGTTGGATGAGGGGATCCACGCTATGTCTACAGGGAGCAGAGGCCTCGGGGCCGAGGCCGCCATGCGTGTTGTGCAGTAGCACCTCGTAGCGCCTTGGTGCTAAGTTCCCTTCACCTCCGGTGAGGTTGCCTTGGACCGGAGATCGCCTGTAACCTGGTATATGGAGCATGAGGTGACGGTTTCTTCTTGGTTTTGATTTTGAAGCTGGACGCATCGTGCTGGCTTCTTCTTTGCCGGCAAGGAATGTTTACACGATCAAAAGTCTGCAATGACGACGACCTCGACCATGGCGATCGGCAGAGTTCGACACTGCTCTTGCTCCTTGTTTCGTTCTTTCTCTCGCATCGTGGAGATAAACCATAGCGTGGCTGTTTGTTTATACCTGATACTGGATGAGTCCTTGTGCGATTTGATATGGAGGAAATATTCGAGTAGGACACAAAAGCTAATTCCTGGGATCGATTCCCTCCCGGTACGCTATTACTTTTTTATTTACGCTTGCGCGTTCTGGGCCAACCCAAGATTGCATGGCCTTACTGGCGATCGCGAGGTGCGAGGATCGATCGGAGTTGACCAAGGAACCAAAGACAATTTATTCGCTCGGAAAAAATATTAACCGGTATAACTTATCGGTGGCATTATGGGTAATTTTGTGTCAATTTTAGGGGCAATTTTCATGACGTACCAAACCAAACTAAACCACGGAAACACTTCTCATTTTATTATTAGGTATAGACTAGCAAAAAATACTCGTGCGTTGCACCGGAATAAATAAATACTTGAGAGAAAAAAATACTTCTCAGTATTAGGTATATATGAAATACTACTCTATATCAGGTGGGTAATTGATTTTAGATTTTGTGGCATAGTTGCCAGCTATACAACTTAATGATTTCAGGGAAATGATTGTACGATTCTACTATGTAGAATCTAAGATTTTAGTCTACGGTTTGCAATCCTAACATAGAGGTTCTGGTTTGACTCAGAATCATGATTCTAACAACTTGGTTTTGTGGTAATTTGACATGATGGATTTTTCTTTGAATTCGGTGCTGGGCGGCGTTGGCTTGTCGGAGTAGTCGTTACAACCTTCCTTGAAAGTAGACGACATCGAGAATGGCATGGATCTATCACATCAGAACACACGAGTATAACATTTCTGCTGCGTGGTCGCGGTCTTCAACGATTTTTTTTAAATTTTTGCTACAGTAGCATAACATTTTTGCTACGTGGTCTCCGGCGAGTTCTCCGGTGAGGTTCCGGCGAGGTCTCCGGCGAACTTAGTCTTTTCTTTTGTATCGTGGGCGAACCGTTTTTTGCTACACTGAAGCAAAAAACGAGATTTTTTTGCTACCCGGCAGCAAAAAGGACACGTGTCAGCACGGGGACCGGGGGCTGGGAAATCAAATCCCCTGGGGGACGCCCAGTAGTGTCCTTTTCCATTCGGCTTCTCCATCTCACGATGCAGCCTACTCATTTCTTTGTGAGACAGAGAATCGCAATGCAGCCTGCTCACTTGTTCCTGAGACGGAGAATACATGTTCTACATCGATATGTGTCATGTGTGAGACGATCGTTCCCATCACGCGGCTTGTTTGTTACTCGATGTGTCATGTGTCATGTGTCATGTGTGAGTACGTATGTTATCTCGCAATCTTTATTTCTCGATCCGAGGAAGTTTAAAGCCGTGTGTAACCTGCCGAATTCTAGCATTTGGACTGTCTATTAGCTGACGACGACGTATAGTACGATCTCCTTCGATCCAAGGTACACCGTACACCAAAGATAGGAAACAAACGAAACCATGGAAATCCTCCTGGACTGGCAAGCATAGGCCAGGCCCATCAGGGCCCATCCCACGCAGCACAGTATATGGAGTAATATGCAGTTTAGTGGGAGGGCAAAACGGTAAAAAGTAGGACAAGAACGACGGAAACCCTTTTTGCTTTATTATTAGGGGAGCCTGGCCGTCGGTCGCCTGAAAAAGGGGGAGAAATCGGTCGGCCTCCGCTCCGTCAGATCTTGATCCGACGTCCAGAATCAACCGTAATGCAACTTTTATGTTTTGCCCCCTAGTTTTTGGAAACTCAACCCGCAGTCCTTCTCTTCCCCAGTTTACAACAAAATCCTCACCCCGCTTACAAAAAAAATATACTATTACAACAAAATATTCACAACAAAAATTCAAAATGTAAATGTTATAAAAAATGGATAATTAACAACTATTTTTCTACATGTTGGTTTACAACAAATATTGACAACAATTACAATAAAAAATCAAAAGCTATAACAACAAAAAACATGTGTTCGTGACTATGAAAAATTGATTAAACAATAACACATTTTCTATATATTTAATTACAATAAAAATCACCAAGTATTTTACCAAAAATTATAGGCGATTACAACAAAAAAAATTATGGCAAACGCCCAGGTAAACATTACAACATCTCTTACATGCTTTCTTTATAAATTTTATACGCAATAGTTACAAAACTAACAAACGTATACAACATCTCTACGAAAAAAAGTGTCCATGACTAAAACAATTACACCAAAAATCACAAATAATTATAACAAAAAAGTCATCTGTTTACAACATATCAAGAACACGCATTTTCGTAACATATCACTTAGAAAAAACTTACAAATTATGTCATGTGAGTTTACAATAAAATTTTTATCTAATTGTTACAAATCTGGAAACAACACTGCACATTTCTTAAAAAAAAAGCAACACTCCAGTTTTGGGCCAAAAAGCAACACTCCAGTTTTGGGCCGAAAAACCAGGCCTATATGGGCCGCGCGGGAGCGAGCGACGACGACCGATCGCTGGCCAGCGATCGGTCGCCGGATGGGAAGCGTTTTCCTTATTATTAGGTATAGATATATTAACCTTAACAATCACAGTACAAGATTTACATAGATCATCAAAGAGGAAGAGCCAGCAGTAATAGGCTGCACATAACAGAATGTACACGACCATTGTTTTCATCAATGATAGATGCACCTTCGATGACTAGAAGGAGTCTAATTCACACTTTCCACTTAGTTGTGTTTTCTCATATGTTCATTAATGTAAAAGACATAATGCAAAATATAATTAACCTGATCTTGTACTGCCAGTAAGATCAGTTCATGGGTCTAGTAAGTCTTAGATACAATTTAAACAAGAACAGTTCACCACAAAAGGACTATCAATTACAATTACACCATTACATCAGAGCATGCTTAAGGTCAGCTGGTGGCGAGCAGTACACACACTTCAGCTTTTGGCATGGCAGTACCTGCTTCAGGATTGGGGTGTCCACTAGCTGCAAGATCAGGTAGCAACAGATCTAAATCTTTTGGCATGGCAGTACCAGCTTAAGGATTGAGGTGTACACCAGCTGCAATATCAGGTAGCTGCCCATGTGATACCTTCCACTGCCGCACAAGTTCGTTCCAATATGCATTGCTAATTGAACTGACAGAACTTTCTTTTCGCATGGTAATACCACCTTCAGGGTTGAAGGTTCCACGAGCGGCAAGGTCATAGAGAAGCAGACCATCCTTTGGGGTTAATTTCCAAGCCTTCACAAGTGCCTCCCAATCAGCATTGCTTATCGATCTGATAGGACTTTTTGATGGCTTGGCGGCACAAAGAGGAAATTCTATTGGAAACGTATGAGCAATATCACACACAATTCTTCTGTTGCTTGTTGCATGTCCAACACCTGATCTTAATGCTTCTGCAGCTGTCTTGGGCGAGGATAGTCCCGGAGGCATCAGGTTAGCCCCTGGTTATAATGACAACATGGATCAATCAAAGAGCATGATGACAATTAACTATATATGAGTAAACAATAATGAAATCCATAACACAGACAAGACATGGTATAAGAGCCCTCTCGAGTCTTTCCTATTGAATATGATCCTAAATCTATTTACCTATTGTACTATGGAAGGAGTCCTAAAGGACTACGGCGTGCGAACCGTGCTATACGTAGCACATCTACAACTCTATTTCGTGTCCGCCAAGAAAGAGTTTTTTGCCTCCATATATAGTCCCAGGTAGTCATAGAACAGATGAGAGAGAGATACAACATATTGATAGCACGTAGAGGGTTTCTCCTCGTGTATTGTAATACTCCTCCCAATATAGTGATACGCCGCCGTGCGTTCTGTGGTTTTTTCCTTCCACGTAAAAATCTGTGTTCTTGTTCTTCGTTTGATCTACTTTTATTATCACGGTTTTGTAACAAGTGGTATTAGAGCACAAGGTTTCAAGATCGATCCGCTGCCCCCGAAGCATTATACTCTTTGCTCTCCAGAGTTTTTTGCTGTTATGCATGTGAAGGTTTTGCTTTGTTACTCAAGTTCGTTCGTGATGAGGATTATTTGAGGTGCAAGGAGATTGGTTTTCTACTAGATACTACAACATTTAGTACTGTAAGGTTCAGTGCAATTCAATTGTCTATGCTCTTAATATGGAAGAGATGGGCGAACTTGCAACTTGCAACTAGTTTCTTCAAAGATCTATACAAGGTATATACAAATGTGCAGCCTGAGATCATTGTCATATCATTGAGCCGCGCAGATCAATCAACTGGGCTTTGCAGATATATGGATTAAATGGGTGATGGTTTGTGTTAAATCAGTGATTAAATGCATTTCAGACCTTCAAGAGGTTTACGGAAGGGGACCCCTAATCCCCGTATCTTTTCCTTTTTATACCTGTGTAACTATGAACAGGCAACATGACAAATGTTAAGACTAGAGAAATGTTATATGCTCCTAGGGAACAAATGTACATAGGAGATGGGTCAACAAGTGATGGCGATCCTAGATGTTGAAGAGGCAAGCTTAATTTGAAGAAAAATACCTAGGGCTGCCAGTTCCTGAGGTAAGGATGAAAGATGGAAGATTCAACCAGTTAAACAAAAGTAAAAGAAAAGAAGGAATGACTAGTCTCAAAAGTATCTTGCAGGCAATCACGACAAGATATGGTGTCGGGACTTTTCCTATCACGACATATCCTATCAGTGTTTTCAAATTTTCGGCAGGTTTATGCGATGATCTTATGCAAATGATTAAGAACTTCTGGTGGGATGACGACAATGAGAGGAGACGTATTCACTGGACTAGCAGGGAAGGTGTAAGTAAGATAGAAACCAAGAGACACATTTAATAGGAAACGTCCCTTCAATACTCTCTTGTGCTAAGAATGAAATGCATAACTGATGTAGCCCCGCTCACCGACGACACTACACCAAGACCAACAAGTCCCCCAAGTGGACCAATGACACGGGCTCGAGCTAAAGCGATACATGATAAGGTTAACTCGCTCCTCACTACCCTCGATCTCGGTACCCCATTGGATGGAATGCTACCTCATGCCGACACACTTTGTGTTATTAGGCGTGGAGCATCAAGACCCCGGAGAGGATGATACACCATGGTCAAGAGAAGGAGAGGAGCCGCTAGACATGGAGATGAACGTGAAGAAGGACGTGGAGCTAGACCCGACGTCATGCGAGGCGCGCCAAGAAAAGGAGAAGTTCGGCCGGCCCAGAACCCGGTTGACCGGGCGCCAGACCGGGCCACCCGGTCCAAACCGGGTTTCCCGCTTGTGCCAACCGGGCACCATCCAGGGGCTACGGAACCAATCGCCAGAAGACAGCCGGCCCAGGACCCGGTCCGCCGGCCCCCGACCGGGCTGCCCGGTCCAAACCGGGCGCTCGCGACGCCAACCGAGCGCGTTACTGCGCCTCCGGGACCCCCTCCGGTCAGCCTCCGGTCGAGACCGGTCTGGACCGGGCGCCCGTCCCAGGGCCGGTCTGACCGGGCTCCTGATCGGATTCGTCGAATCGCTGTGTTAAATATGCTTAAGTCGTGTACTTCGTACCTTTTCGCCATGTATCGCCTTGTAAGCCTATATAAGGACCCAGGACGCCCCCTTTACCTCTTTAGACTAAATCTGAGCTTAAAACTACTTTTGAGCTTTGTCTCCCTAGGGTTAGATCCCCTTTGTAATCAAGGCTACTCTTGTTGAGGATTTGGATATTTGTGAGTGAGATTCAAGTGCCCCCACTCTCTCTCGCTCATCGGTCTCCGTCTCCAACACCAATCTCTCCTCTCGGAATTCTACCTCGAGTCTCTTCCGGGTGGATTCTATTGGCGTGGTCCATCGAGCCACGAGGGTAAGAATCGGTTGTATCGGGTTGGTGTGCGTGGGTTTGCTCTTCGAGTTCTTCGTGTTCTTCATCCTCTCCCTCTTTCCCCCTTTTGGATTTGGGTCAATCGCGAGATCGGGCCACAAACTAGGTCTTAGACCTCATCATATGGTATCAGCAACTCTTGGTTACCGCGATTTTGACCCCCCACCCACCCAATTTCGTCCCTAGAAAATTTCCCAAAAAATTCCCCAAAAAATAGCCCTAAATTGCCTTTGGATGGATCTGAGATTTTGTTGAGTTTTGAGTGGTTTTGATCTGTGGATTTGGTGTTCCTAGTGTTGATCTACTATTTCCCCCACCTTTTAGCCCCCAATTCCTTCGTTTCCTTTCGATTTGATCCTTTGGTTTTGGTTTGGGGACGAACAAGAGAGAGAAACACGAGCAGCCGGTTGAGCAACCGGTTGACCGGCCCCAGACCGGACGAGCCGGCCCAGCACCCGGCCGACCGGACGACAGACCGGAGCATACAGCGCCAGGCCCGGTCCAACCGGACCACTGACCGGGCTCACGTCTTCACCGTCGACTAACACCACCGCCGACCACCACCACCACTACCATCTCCACCATCGCAGTAACTTGCTACCCTTGTAGCCCTCTTCTTTTTGCGATCTATCCCACGAGCGAAGCTTTTCGAGTGTTGCGAAACATCACACGAGGTCCCGACCGTGAGGGTGTGCGTTGTGTGAGTAAAGCTCATAAGTAAAGCTCGAGGGGTGGCAAGCAAAAGTGTAAGAGCATAGTGTGCTAGTGGAAAAAAAGGAAAATGAAAAGTGCAATTGCCACCGATACAAAAAGAGTTGAAAAGCTTTTAAGCAAGCAAGAGAGATAGAGAAGAGAGACCTCGTGCGAATCTTGGTGTTTCTTCTCTATGCAACCTAGCTTTGATCTCTTCTTGTGTTAGTGTGACACCGAGCACCCTTGCGAAGGGGTTCTTACGTTTTTCTGCTCGTTCCTTGGTCACACTAACCCCGCTCATCTCGTGTGTGAGTTCCACATCTTTTCCGTGTTTATAGTGATCTCCACTTTGACACTTGATTTTTGGACCTCACCCACTTTTAACAACATACTTAATTTTGGATTTCATCTTTTGGCTTTCCACCATTCTTGCCTACCACCATATTGCTAGCTTTTGCGTGTGCCTTTGTGTGTGTACCCGATACAATTGTGTTTGCTCTCGGTTCGGTTGATCGCCTCAATACCATCACACCAAGGTAAAGGTGCGAGGTAGTTTTCTTCCACTAACATACACAACATAGTTCTTGTCTTGCTATCATGGATAGGCATGGAGACCAAGCAAAGGAGGATGAAGTCCTACGCAACACCGAGAGGTTGGCTACCCAACACAATCTATGGGCGTAATGCCAAGAGTTCAAGGAGCAACTCACTTTGTTTGAGACACGCATCGATGAACAATATGAAGAAGTGGCCCACAACTTCTCCCAAGTGAACCAAGATATGTCTCTACTTCGTGAAGCTACGGACAACTTGCATGACCAAGTGACGGCCAATGATGCAAACATGGAGAGGCGCATGGATAGTCTCGAGCGCGCCATCACCAACTTGGGTCGCCGACACCGACATCGCTCTACTTCCTCATCATCAAGCTCGACGCATGATTATTCCTCTCATGATGGCCATACTTCGTCTAGCTCCAACTCAAGGCATGAAGACCATCATCGTCCTCATTGACATCATGATCGCCATGAAGACTCACGCTCAAACTCTCGACGTGGAGAGTTCCATCGCCATGCTCGTCCTCATGAACGCCCTCCGCAAGAAGAAGTACTACAACAAGCTCGCCATCAACATGATCGCCATGCTCGCCATGGGCGTGATGACCAACCTCACGACAACGTCCTCCACAACATGGAACCGGCACCGCATCGTGAGCCATATGTTGATGCTCAATACCAAGGTCATCAAGATCCACCGAGGCGTGATCTTCGGAATCATCCTCGCCACAACCAACATGGAAGAGGAGAACCGGCAAATGCACAAGATGAGAGAGCCATCAATGAACGCCGTCACCAACCTCGCCAAGATCTTCGACAACACCGTCATCGTGAACCAAGTGAAGCTAGTGTTCAACTTCAACACCAACCCAATGCTATGGTTGGCCATGCAAGACCTCCTCCACCACCTCAAGCCGCAAGAGATGAAGGCTTCCGTCCTCGCCGAAGGAATTTGGAATATGAAGAGAACATGTATGGCAAGCTCAAGTTCAACATGCCCAAGTTCAAGGGTGAAGACGATGCCGAGGCCTACCTCTCATGGGCACTCAAGGTTGACAAGATCTTCCGCATCCACAACTACTCCGGTGCCAAGAAAGTGGCCATGGCGTCTCTTGAGTTTGAAGATTACGCCAACACTTGGTGGGAACAAGTAGTCACTCTAAGGGAAGAAAAGGGTGAGCCTCCAATTGATACTTGGGAAGAGATGAAGGAGGAGATGCAAGCTCGTTTTGTATCAACACACTACAAGACCGATCTCTTCAACAAAATACAAAAGTTGAAGCAAGGCACCAAGACCGTTGAGGAGTTCTACAAGGAAATGGAGTTAACTATGATGCGAGCAAACATCCAAGAGTCCGAGAGCCAAACTATTGCTAGGTTCTTCAATGGCCTCAATTACCCCATCAAGAGGATTGTGGAGTTCCAACAATACTCCAACATGGTTGAGTTGGTTCACCAAGCGTCCAAGGCCGAGCGCCAAGTGAATGAGGACATCAAGTACTCAAAGTCCAAGCAATACTTCGCCTCCAAGCTAGCTATAACAACCCTGTTTTGCTAAACCCTAATTAGCGATTGTTTGTGCATTCATGAGCATCATCTAAAATGCATTAGGAAAAATTTGCATTTCAAAATGAAGTGTAAACCTTAAATTCCAAAGTTCTACCTCTATTTGAAATGTTTCAAACCTTCAAATCTTGTTATGTGGTGTTCATGAATTGTTCAAAGAATGCCACATAATATTTGTACAAAGTTTGGAGAGTTTCTGGGTTTTCAAAATAGTCCGAAACAGCAAAATATAATTGTTTTTGCCCTGTTTTTAAAATTTCTTGGAAAACAGCAAACCCTAGGGGGGTATGGGCAAAAATGCTCCTTTGTCTTCTACCTACAGCCAGGCAGGCTGCTGCCTGTGGCAGCGCCGGCCGTCGATCGGCCGCTGCGATGCGCGTCGCCGCTCGCCGCCCTCGGCGAGGGGATAAGGACCCCGACGCCCCTCCTTCTCCCCTATCCCTATCTCTTTCGTGCCCTCTCTTCTCCTCTCTGTGCTGCGCGCTGTAACCCTAGCCGCGCCGGCCGCCACTCCTCCCCGCCGTTCCGGCCACCCCCGCGCCCGGCCGACGTGCCCCCGAGCTCCGCCTCCACCTCCTGCTCCTCCCCGTCGAAGGAATCGACGCGGGGAGCCGCCAATCGCCGCCGCCATCTGCTTCTTCCCCGCAGTCGGCGACGACGCCGACGACCTCCGTGGCGCCTGCAGGCCTCCTCCGGCCTCGCCTCCATCGTCCTCACGCTCCTGGTGAGCTGCTGGTGCTCCTGCACCCCGCCGCGTCCTCTCCCCCCTCCCAAACGCCGCCGCGTCGCGCGCCGTCTCTGGCCGCCGCGCTGCTCGCCGGCGCGCCCTCTTCGGTGACCGTTTCCGGGCGGCGCCACCACGGGGAGGTCGCCCGCGTCAAGGCGGTCCCAACGCGCCCAACCGCGCGCCCGGGGACGCCCTGGAGCGCCCGCTCCGCTCGCCGCCGGCGCCAGGCCTGCCATGGTCAACCACCGGCGGTTGACCCGGTGGGACCCGGTGTCAGCCCGTTTTTCTTTTTATTTTTTTATTTTCTGTAAATAGAAATATTTTGACAGGTGGGTCCCTTTGTCAGGTTTTTAATAATTTCGTAATTCATTATGAAATGAATAAATCCATGACGTGTGGGTCCAAGTCTGTCAGGTTTTTAATATTTTCCAGGATTTTCAGAAATGATTTAAAATGAATAAAACTTGTAAAATTCATAACTATTTCATTTTAAGTCAGAAAAATGTGTATAATATATCAAAATCTTCAGAAAAATGAGATCTACAATTTGGTTACAAAATCATGCATTGTTAAACAACTTTGAACCCTAGTTGATTTAGAAGAACTAATTGTACCCCTCTGAGGTTCCGGAACTACTAACCCTAGTTCACCGAAACCCAGTTAAATTGATGCTCTTGTCTTAGGGTTAGCTTTAGTACCTAATTAACATGTCATATCATCATACTTGAATGTGCATTGCATTATGCCATGTATTGAATGTTATTTCTCTCTTTCTAGTATTTGCTTCTTCGCGATCGATAAAGCAAGTGCCGAGACGATGAAGATCGACAACGACGCAGATCAATAATTGTCCATCGACGAACAACTCAAGCATGGGATCTCGAAGATCCATATTGGTTTGTCAGGGACAAAGGCAAGCCCTAGCCTGGTTCATACATGTTTTTGAAATGCTTTTACTTCTGGTTCCTACATATTGCACACGATTAAACTGTCTTTTATCGATAGGTAGAGTTACCCTGTCTGTTGCATGTCCGACCTTTGTAGCTTCAAATCCCTGATCCACTGCTCCTAGCATAACTAGGTTTGGCATGTGTGCGTCGCGAGAGCCTTTATCTATTTATGCTTAGCCATGCTTAGTTTGTTACGCTGCTACTCCGGTCCTCGGACTGGAGCCTTACAATGAAATGAGTCTAGCATGACAACTTGACGTGGTAAGTATAGAGATGAGTGTTAAACATGATTAAAGGCTCAGACGAAAGGCCACATTGGGATGTGGTGGGTTGTTTCATTTCCGGACCCTAGGATGCGAGTTCTCGCCTCTTGAACCAAGGCTGAGCGTACAACCACACGAGGCCCTATTATGGTACCCTCTCGACTCAATAACTTGCCTAGTAGATTCCATGAGTCACATAGTTTGCGCTTTACCTGGACATATGCATTGCATTTTGCTTGGGGTTAAAGGTACATAACAGGTAGGTAAGCGTGGTCTAGGTGGCTGGAGGTTGCGGCCTCTGGGGAAACCCACCTCGGCACACATCGTTAAGGACCGACTTCGGGACTTGACCCGTTACGGCGGAACAATCCTTAGCGCGTGACTCATGGTCTCGGCGACAGCAAGGTAAAGGTCGTGGTCAACCACCCTCTGCCGGCTTTCCAAGGAAGAGAGCTAATATATTGGCATTAAGAGTCGGTTGGCACGTGTGGATAAAATTGTGCACCCCTGCAGGGTTAAATCTTTTCGAAAAGCCGTGTCCACGGTTACAGACGACTTGGGAATGGATTCTATGACCATAGAGAACATGAACCTGATCGTAAAACTTGACAACCAATGTGTGTTTACGGATACCTTCTTCGGGTTTTGAGGGGGTAATCCGAGGATAGTGGTTCGAGATGATGAAGATTGGTGGATACAATATGATGATCAAATAGAGATAGAGATATCACTCTCTTATCCCCTTTTAAAGGTTCTGAGTAGTCGAGCTTCTCCTCTCTCTTGTATTACAAAGGAAAACTGGCTTTACGCAAAGGAGCTCCACAGAAAGCCCGCATACCGCTTTGCTAAAAGGTTGTAGTAAGTCTTGCGAGTCCCTGTACTCAGCTTTGCATGCGTTTGTTTCAGATGAAGTTGCTACAGCCGAAGGTGGTTTCTACGTTAACATCGACTAGTAGTTTGGGGTTCCCAGGCAGCAGCCTGAGACTTATGGATTGGGACGTCGCTTTATGTTATGGCTTCTTAAGCCCTTTGCTATCTTGTTATTTAGAATAACATAATTTGCTTCCGTTGCTTGTTGAATGTTGGGTCAGTGACCTCTGCGTGTAATAATTTGGATCTTACTCTTCTAAGAGTTGTAATATATTCTTTTGAGTCGTAGAGTCACTATTGTGTTACCGATTCTCTCACTGTAGTCTCTCGAGCTCGAGGTTAGGCTTATGTCAGACGAAGATCTGATATTTGTCTAACCCGATCCCGGGTGCCACAGGTTTTGGTATCAGAGCAGGACTGCCTGTAGGAAGCCCTTTGATCTACTGGTCGATGTTGAGTTTAGTGTTTGAGAAAACTATTTGAAAGCTAAAAGTATTTGCAAAAATCTGATTAGGCTTCTTTTTACTCCTTATCTGGTATAGCTCTAATTCTAAGGTGCCTTATCTTGTGTTGATTTGAAAGTTTTTCTAACTCTTCTAGTCTTTCAAACTTAGGTGCCTCAAGGGCATGTCGTTTCTAAACCATTTGACCTAGTACAGAGCTCTCTAGAGTCGTGTGTGTTCTTTGCTTCCTCCTTGTTTTGTTTTGTTTTAATAGAGAGATCTCCTTCCATCATGATCTTTCTAGTTTGTGGGTTCCACAAAATTCTGTTCCAGGCTTCGAGGTTTCTTTTCACCTTGTATGCCTCCTTTTTATTTTCTTGGATAGTTTTGATTCCTTGCATCGCTTCTAGAAGCTACACCATGATCACTACCTCGTAGTGTCCTTTGTGTCACTCAGTTAGTGGTTACTTCTTTCTTGGGTTTTAACCCTTGGACTTGAACCGAAGGTCCCCGATTGTGCTGGATTCTAGCATACGAATCTTAGTACATGAAGCTGGCCTTTAACCCAAGTTCCATTCCATTGAACACTGGTGTTAATGTTAAAACATTACATCGGGATGGTTAAATTAAAATCAAGCTATCCATCAAGCTTGTGGTTATTGTCGTATCGAACCGCGGCAATAAAGATCTTTCCCTTCCACTAGCTATCGCAGAGGTTCTTTTATCGAACCAAATGGATCACGACAGGAGTTCTCTTTGTGAGTCCCACATCTATGTACGTGACTCTGCCACATCTTTCTATTTTTAGCATGAGTTTCACTAAGTGTTATCTTGTGCATCTACCTCTCAGGAATTCTGATCTTGATCGTGTTATTCTTCTCTAGTTGCTTTCCGACCTTTGTCTGCTAGTTAGTAGCCAAGTGGTAAATGTGCGTTGGTGTCTCTAGTGCATGTTACTCTTGTGGTTCGTCCAGACATTCCACTTCGATATGTCAGGAGAAACAAACCCCAGTACCTTGTCCATTTCAATGACTAGGTCAAAGTGTTGTAATCCGCAAATTAAGAGGCTTCATGAGCTTCTGTTCTGTTCTACCTTAGAGTATCACCCTCTTTTATATTATGAGGTCATGCTTTGTATCATGGTCTTACTGATGAAGTGATGCTCTTTCATATCTTTACTCACCCTTTCTCCGAGTTGTCTATGCTTGGGAATGTTGGGGTTTGCGTATTGATGTGGCCATCTGAGATTCTTAGCAATTGTTATTGCTTGGAGATCCAAGGACATTTGTGTCATTCTTAGCATGATTGGTTCGCCAACTAATTAAGCGAAGTTTGATCGTGCTGCCAAGTCCATTTGTTCAGGCGCACATATTCGGTCAAAGAGTTAGGTTCATCCCAAAGCTCTCAATACCATATCGTTTGCTTTGTAAAGCAAGATCCCCTATTGAATTCAGTGATACACCGGTGGTTCGTGATATTCTGGGTGTCCTTCTAGAAGTATCGCCATGTTGTTCCATGACCGTGTTGTCAGGTTCGTGAGTATGTTGGTTCTCTGAGTCACTCTTTCTCCAAGACACCGTACTGGATATCCTGGATTAGTTGGTTGATCTTAAACAACAACTTGGAGAGTTGAAAGACAAGAGCTCTATCCAACTTAATTATTCTTAAAGGGATATCTAGTTTTGTTCGCGCTGAAGTCTGATAGTATCTTCCCCATGGATTTGCTATCTTCCTTAATCTTTGATTTGAGTTTGGGCCATCGTCAAATCAAACTCAGTTCCTAGGACTATCTTGATGATGTTTATACTCATGGTGTCCCGTCTGAGTATACATTCATGTCCTTTGGTCTGACCAATACTTTTGCCTCGTTCCTGCAAAATATGAGTTCCTCATTGGAGTATCTTGATAAGTTTGTTATTGAGCCCATCGATGACATTCTTATTTCCTCCATGTTTAAAGAGATTCATATTGAACAGTGGGCATTAATATTGGAAACTTTTAAGAACCATCTTTGTGTTATCATGAAGTATGTGTTCTGGATGTTGGAAGTGGTGACCTTCTCTGGTTCATGTGCAATTGCTGAAAGATGTCGCCGTGGATCCGAGTCGAGTTCCCTATGTTTTCCTCGGGAATCATTGCAAGTCGGTCAGGCATGTGCGAAGTATTCTTGAGATGGAAGGTTGTTACCTCCATTCCTTGAAACGTTCCTCTATGCACCATAAGCCGTTGGCTGGTTTGTTTAAAAAGAGAAGAAGCTTAAGAGCTTCAAAATCTTCTTTGATGTCCCTACAAGGACTCACTTGTGTTACATTGCAAATTCATGTGCACACAATTGCCTTTGCAGTCGCAACCACATGTATTACCCAATCTAGCTCAATCCTTTGGAGCTTGACATTGTGGTCCATATCTTGAGAATTTATCGACGTTACCTTGGTGGTAACTGTTGAAAATTATCTAATTGGACGCATGCTGAGTCCAAAATAGCTTTACACCTAACCTAAGCTGAATCTCAAGCAGCAATGATGGTTGGTGTTCCTCAAGGATTTTTGGCATAGGTCTCTTTGTAAATCCGGCAAGATTGATGTCGTGGTTAACACAATTAGTTGGAAGGCCTAATGCCATAATCTATTGAATCATCAAGAATAACCACTCTCCATAAGGATCTTGTGGGACTTATCCTAGGAGTTGCCCTTATGAAGTCTTTTCAATTTCTAAGTCTGACCTTGACTTGATGACCTATTGAAGGCTCGTCAATAGCCTAAAACTGGTGTCTATAACCTCAAGGAGTTCTAAGCAGAGTTGCTAAATGTCCCTCGGTCAATCCCTCGAAATCGTTTCTCCGGTGATGACAACTTCGTTCGGAGAAATTTCAATCCCCGTTGATCATGGGCACTTCACTAGCTAGTGCTCCTTCCCTTCTTGTTGGTTTGTACCTGAAGATCCAATCAATTCACACGTTGTGTGAAATCGTCAGTCATCTAGGCCCAACCTTTTGAGTAGACAAACACCATTTCATGTACCGATGCCAGAAAAGTGACTAGGATTTTTGAAATCCCAAGTTGCTCTGGTCTCATAATAATTTGTGCTTCCACAAGTCACCCCCTGTAAGAGTGCCTCTTCATGGTAACCAAGACAGTCTAACTCCTCACTACCTTGTCCTTCGTATTCTTGTAAAGCGTGGAGCAATTGCCTACCAAAAACTTGAAACTTCTTTCATATCCTCCGTTATCTTGACGTGTTTCATGCTTGTTAGCTCAAGAGTTGTTTTTAGACACTCCTTCCATGAGTTGACCATGAGATACTCGATCTTCTAGAGATCCTTCGTTCTAGAGTTATTCCCTCTTTCCTTTAGGTGCAGTTGAGCAACAACCTCGAAGGAAGAAAAATGAAGCGCTTCATTCATGGTGTTGTGGGTCAACTTCATTCATGATGCCGTGGATCGACTTCCTCAACAAGAAGATCGGCGTGATATTGACAAGCTCGCTCAAGACCGGTGTAGTCTTTGTTATCTTCTCTTTTCCTACATTAGGAATCTCGGGGACGAGATTCTTGTAAGGGGGATAGAGTTGTAACAACCCTGTTTTGCTAAACCCTAATTAGGGATTGTTTGTGAATTCATGAGCATCATCTAAAATGCATTAGGAAAAATTTGCATTTCAAAATGAAGTGTAAACCTTAAATTCCAAAGTTCTACCTCTATTTAAAATGTTTCAAACCTTCAAATCTTGTTATGTGGTGTTCATGAATTGTTCAAAGAATACCACATAATATTTGTACAAAGTTTGGAGAGTTTCTGGGTTTTCAAAATAGTCCAAAACAGCAAAATATAATTGTTTTTGCCCTGTTTTTAAAATTTCTTGGAAAACAGCAAACCCTAGGGGGGTATGGGCAAAAATGCCCCTTTTTCTTCTACCTACAGCCAGGCAGGCTGCTGCCTGTGGCAGCGCCGGCCGTCGATCGGCCGCTGCGATGCGCGTCGCCGCTCGCCGCCCTCGGCGAGGGGATAAGGACCCCGACGCCCCTCCTTCTCCCCTATCCCTATCTCTTCCGTGCCCTCTCTTCTCCTCTCTGTGCTGCGCGCTGTAACCCTAGCCGCGCCGGCCGCCACTCCTCCCCGCCGTTCCGGCCACCCCCGCGCCCGGCCGACGTGCCCCCGAGCTCCGCCTCCACCTCCTGCTCCTCCCCGTCGAAGGAATCGACGCGGGGAGCCGCCAATCGCCGCCGCCATCTGCTTCTTCCCCGCAGCCGGCGAAGACGCCGACGACCTCCGTGGCGCCTGCAGGCCTCCTCCGGCCTCGCCTCCATCGTCCTCACGCTCCTGGTGAGCTGCTGGTGCTCCTGCACCCCGCCGCGTCCTCTCTCCCCCTCCCAAACGCCGCCGCGTCGCGCGCCGTCTCTGGCCGCCGCGCTGCTCGCCGGCGCGCCCTCTCCGGCGACCGTTTCCGGGCGGCGCCACCACGGGGAGGTCGCCCGCGTCAAGGCGGTCCCAACGCGCCCAACCGCGTGCCCGGGGACGCCCTGGAGCGCCCGCTCCTCTCGCTGCCGGCGCCAGGCCTTGTAACACCCCAAAAATTTAAAAATAAAGAAAATGAATTTTTCCAATTACCAAATTTTGGAACCAACAAAAACTTTTATTTTTAGTTAGACACCTAGTAACCTGGTTTAATACTTGTGTTATTGCCATGAATGTTTGATTACTTCATTCAACATAATTTCAAACACCCTAAACCCTAACTTCAACTACTCATTAGGTCAAATAAGAAGAAACCAAAAATAAAATAAAAAGACATATGTAGGCATAAAGACTAGTAGACAAATCTTGATTACCACTCATCCTAATTTTCTCACTAATGGTAAACCATCTACTAGACCTCACTAAACCCTAAGCCTCATTTCATTATTCACCATCCAATAGAAAATGAATAAGAAGAAGTGAAATTAAATAAGAAAAAGGAACATATGTGCCTATGGTTATTTTTGGTAAATCTTTACCCTAAAACTTTTCTACTTGGTTAGAAGTTTAGAACACCTTCATGCACCTCACCTAGTGCTTATTACATCAAACCCAAGTTGAATTTCAAGAAATTAAAAAGAAACTAAAAATGCCATAGAGGCATATGAGAGAAAAATGTCAAGTTGTGGATTTGAGAATCTTAACCCTAAGACATGTTGTGAGTGGTTGGATCATCTCTCTATACCACCTCAACACTCAATAACCTCAATAGGGTCAAGCCAAATTAAATTAACAATCAAATGCAAGCTATGCATAGAGGTATATGTGGCACATCACCAATTTATCCAATTATTGCCTTATGCCTTTTTACCTTGACCAAATGGTGTGAAACCTTCTCTAAACTTAAACTCACACTAATTTGATCCTAACCCATGCTCAAGTAGAGCAAGGGAAACAAAATAGAAGAATAAACAAAAATGGAAAATCACCTCTTATGTGTTTATTGGCCATTTTTACAAATCCTAGAACCATATTTTTTGAGATGGTTTCAATGCTTGTAAAAGGTTTCTAAATTAATAAGAATTACTTTGGAATAAGGAAAAGACAAATCAAATAGAAAGAAATCAAATGGTGAGAAAATCCTATTTATTCACTCACATACACATATGTCAATTTTGCAAATCCTCACCAAAGGCTACCATTGCTTGATCTTTGGTTTCTGAAATACTTATATGTCTTAAACAAACCCAAATGCACCAAAGAAACCAGAATCAAATCCAAATAAATCTCAAAACCATCTCACATATGATCATGGTCATATGTGCACATTTTAAAATGTTCCTCACTTTACCCCTCTGGTTTGATTCTTTCTTAAACTAAACTTGGTCAACCATTGACACCTCATCCAAGAACATGTCAAAGTCAACAACTTTGATGTTGACCATCCATGCTAAATTTGACTAGGTTGACCAGAATAAAGAAGACAAGTAGGGACTTTGAATCAAAGTGTAGATCACCCCACTTTTTGAATCCTTGCAAACCACCACCAAAATGATCACCACCACCACCATTATATCACCTTAATTATATGATTGAGATACACCAAAAAGAATTCCAAAAATTGACCAAAATGTTCTTGCGGCCATTCTCTCAAACACCTTGCATGCATAAATCACACTTTGACATACACTCTATTAACCTTTGGTCCATGACCAAAGCCCACATGATCATTGCTCATAAGTGTTCCTGTACCTCCCTTGTACCCTCCCCTGTACTGCAGCCATGGAGAAAATGAAGAAAATACACCATTGCATCCATGCCATGCCCATGCCGGCCACCTCCACCCCTCTCTTTTCTCTGGTCCTTCTCTCTGGTTATGATCATGTCCAGTACACTCCCATACACTTGCTGATCATGACGGTGCACGGCCCAAAAGCCGTTGGCCAAAACCCATTGCGCCCGATGCGCCCATGCCGTCGTGGCGCGCCAGAGCGCGCATGGGCACCGTCTGGACGCGCCGGTACCCCGCGTCGCCTGGTCGCTGTCGAGCTCCTCCCTCTCTCTCCTTGTGCATGCGCCTTCCACACCTCACCAGGACACCGACGGACACCGCCATTGGCCCTCACCGGCGCCGTAGACGACGCCATCATCAAGCCCTGCCGCGCCGTACTGCGAGGACGACGATGACGCCGCCCACTCCTGTCCTCCCCTAGCAAAGCCATCAAGCGCTCTAGCACCCCCTAGGCGTCGCCTACCTCCTGCGCCCATGCCCTTGCCCCTTCGCGTCCTGAATCGCCGGCGCCATCGACGACCTGCCGCTCCGCCACGGCCACCACTTCGCCCTATAAATAGCGACCCCCTCAGCCTTTCCTTCCCACACCAAACCTGCTCCACTCCTTCTTCTGAACCTCCTCAACGCCAGCTCCCCTTCGATTAGGCCGCATAGAGCTCCAATTGCTCCGTCGATCGCCGGAGACCGCCGCAGATCGACACGACGATTTCGGCCACCATTGGAGACGCCACCGGTACCAGCGACTCCCCTTCGTCGACAACGTCGCCTAGCACCAGCGCCCCTCGCGGAGCTCCAGCACGCCGTCGACCCCCTACCTCCGCTTGCCCGCGTCGCATCTCGTCGACGAGCGACGACGCACCTCCACCGTCGGATCTCCTTCGATCCAGCGGCTCACACTCACAGGTACCGTTTCGGTGATTAAGAGTGATAGCGCGCAGGCCCCACCGTCGGTTGGCCCGTGCGCTGGGCGTTCTTGGGGCTGGCCTCTGTGTTTTAAACATTTTGGCCCAATTCGTTTCCCGCGCTGGCCCAAATACTCAAATTCAATTTAATTTAATCAATTCAAATGTCTCTCAGATGCCTTGTTAGAAAATTAATAACTACAAATTCACTAGGCCAAATTTTACAAATTTTATATATTTGGAAAGCTTAGAATTTTATCTACAACATGCCACTGGATTTAATCCTAGATTCATTATAGAATTAAAATAGGAAAATAAACAAGACAGGGACTTTTCTGCTTTAGAATAATTATTAAAAATCAACCACAAATGCTTTTTAATTAATTCCAACTCCTATAAATCACATTACACTGGTATTAATTGTTTCTGCAAAAATATGCCAGGCTTACTTTGAATGATCATGGCCTAGTTTAATTAAAAGACTATATGGCTATTTATAGTCAAAAGTATTGGCCAAAACTATTAATAAATCATATGGGAGTGTCTCTCTCATTTAAATCTTGCCACAAACAATTCCCAAATAAGGTAGAGACTCTGGTAATTTAGGTTCTCATATGTTTGGTTTGAGGATATTAAATCATTACCATGATTAATACTAAATTGTATGAACTATATTACCTAAATTAAATAACTTTCCCATGTGCTTTAAAAGCAATGTGATGACCTTTGATCATAATCTCATATTGGCTCACTTAAGGATCTTAAACCCAAGTAGCATCTAAAATGCATGGGATAAGGACCTTAGTCTTCAAGACCCATATGTTCTAATTAAAGATTATTAAATCAATTGCATAGTAGTGTTTAAATTGTTCCAAACTATTTATTAAATCATATAAGATGTATTGGTCTCATTTAAATCTTTGTCTCAAGTAAATTCAACATAAGGTAAGGACCTTAATATAATAAATCTCATGATGTATGAATTGATGATATTAACTTCTTAATAAGATAGTATTAAATTGCATGAGGTGTATTCCCTCATTTAAGTCATATTCTCAAAGAATAAGTGTGAAGTGTTGACCTTGGTCAACATGTGATCATACCTTGTTAATTGAGGAGATTAAATCTTAACCAGGTTCAATAAAAGGAAATTAATTCACAAGAACAAATAAATAGAAACTCAAATAAAGATTTCAATGAGAGGAAATTATTTTTCTTTAAGGGAAAACCAAGTCAACCCCTAAGTGAATAATATGGGATGCTAGATTAGCTTGTGTGAACCATTTGTGTGATTAGTTTAGCACTTAAGGATTGTTTGGTGATTGTATCCTCGTATTCGTTTATAGACGCTAGTACCGGAGACTATCAAGAGGAGGAGTTCTTCTACTCAGAAGGGGAAGAAGAGAACTTTGATCACCTCACCAATCAAGGCAAGCTAATATTATTACCACTATTACCAGTGCAAGCCAATATTCTGGCAAGCTATAGTATTGCAAGCTATTACCAATGCAAGCTAAACTGTTGCAGGCTATTCCAATGCTAGTTATATTAGAACAAGCTTTTACTCATGCAAGTAAGATTAATATAAGATAGATTGTGGCAAGATAATATTCTTGCAAAGTGCAAAGCTACAAGAGCAAAGCACCCCCACATTTCATGTTATGTTTAATAAGCCTATCCCAAGTTTTTACTAAAGGGTTTTACTTACAAGTTCCAATACTTTTGTTTTATCAAAGTACCTTTTGATTCAGGATTCACCTGGTCTAGAGTAGAACAATATCATCAAGTTAGCCTATGGTAATCCAAGCTAGTTAGCACCCTCACGACTAGTTGCTATTGCTAAATCAAATAAAATTGACTACTCTAGATGGGAACATGTGACTTTGAAATGAAGTGGAAACCTTGGAATGATGGTTCATTCCATTGAATGATTTGAAGGTGAATATGACCAAGAGAAGATGGTGATTTTGATATAAAGCTGATGGTTGGGTTCGGATGCGATACCATTCCAATTTGAAAGTACCCCACAATACCCAATATGGGTAAGGGCTTAACTAGAAATTTATGTGCTTTAGTATGGGTTCCCTCTAAACAAGCGTCATCGGGGTTAGGCTGAAGGCTGCCTCAACAAAAGAATTGATGTGAAATGACGTGAATGAGGTGAATTGTCCGGCCCAAGCCCGTGCAGTTCCCAGGCTGACGGTGTGTCTTCAGGAGGCCAAGCTCATGGGGAGAGGTGCCTATACTAGGGTATGTAGGTGAAAGGTTATGGTTGGTAGTCCGCGCACGGTCTGTAAATCAGGGCCAATTAACCCTGACGGATTATTGCAAATGTTGTGGCACAAGTGTACGACCTCTCAGAGTGTAGAACTATTCGAATAGCCGTGTCCACGGTTACGGACGATTGGAAAGGCCATACTGTTCCGTCATCAGAACTTTAAAAAAAAAGTGACACGTGAAGGGTGACGGGTGATTGAACTATGAATGGTGACTTGAATTAAACCACAACGAGTTGTGGGAATGACACTAATGTTCCCGCTTTGAGGTAGTCTAGCGATTCAAGCATCTTTACTAAATGTTTATGAAATAAACTTGGCTTTATACAAATAAACCTAGAGCTTAGCCCCTTTAGAATTGATATTGTTTACTAGTATTGGTTGCAGAGTACCTTAAAGTACTCATGGCTTTGTCCCTGGCTATTCAAATGGCGAGACTATGAAGAGGAGAACAACAGTACGAAGAGGATGGACCACAGCATGTCTACGACAACTAGGATCACTCTGACGTCAACAAACGTAGTTAGAATCGCTACTACTCGCTTAGCTATTTGTGTGTTTGTTGATGAAGAATCAACTATTATTGTAATATTGGATCAGTGTGATCTCCATGTGTAAGACGATTATGCGTTGTAATAAATGATGACTCTATGATATTCAACTATTATGTCTGGCAACAACACTATTCATGGGATTGCGAGGAAATGACATAATAGGCATACGGACTTAAGCGGGTGTTGACAAGTTGGTATCGGAGCCATTGTTTGTGCTTAAAGGAGACCCTAGTTAGAATGGAAGTTCGGAAAATTTTAAGTTTCTAAAACAAATGAAGTGAGTATTTGTGAAAAACTTATTCATTTTCTTCTCTATCGGATCTTCTTAAAAAAATAATAAGCCATGCACCTCCTTATAAATCCATTAAAATGTGCCACACTTGTTCACATCTCTAACTTACTCATCCATTTCACTTTCAGATGGAGCCCTACGTCCAGACGGAGACCTACGATCTGGAAAACGGAGGAAGTCCGGTGTTTGAGCGCGACTTGTACCTAGTGTCCGAGAAGCTCGAACGCCCACCTCCCAAGTTCCACGGAGTCCGGATCCACAACACCCCCGCTGGGGAACAGCAGTGGATGATCACCGCTGACTTGAAAGGAAGCTCAGAACCTCCCATCTCGGAGAGGATCCTTTTCTCCTTCAAGGCCTACAGCTGGGTGGACGGTCTTGCTCACGCCCTTCAGGAGGGACTTGCTCGGGTGTGTGGACGAGAACATCACCGCACTCGGGGAAGCCGCTTCGCCTACTTCGCCAGGCCCGACACCATGGGAGAACCCATGGCACTCTCTTCGCACCGGTGCTCAAGATACATGTGCAGCATTTGGACTTTATGCTCCATGAGACCCGGAAAGGACCTGGAGCTAACGCGTGTCCACGCCCACCGTGCCCCGAGATGGCTTTGGCTCATCATGCGACGCCGCGGGATGCTCGCCAAGGACGCAAGTCACTCGCTGTGACCAGCATCTAAGAATGTAAAAGCTACTATCACCGTCTTCGCGAAGATTCGCACCTTGGGGTGTTGTCCAGGACCCAGCGGGACCAGATCCAGAAATGGAGGAGAATGGAGAGGACATCCAGGGAGGCGCGGGACTGCAGTGACGACAACGACTTTGGGGAAGGCAGGCTCGAGGAGGAGGAGGACTACGAGTTTCTGGTCCGGAGAGGATGGGATCATTCCCATTGATGTGGATGAAGATGATGAAGAGTAGCTGCACCTAGTCACTTGTGTAGGTGTGAGTTGTACCCCCGCCCGTTGTATCGTAGCTGGAAAAGAATGGTTCTTAAAACCATTAGTGTGGATGTTAGTTTGTAATATATGCGGAATAAATAAATAAATATGTGTTATTTGTATCATCCAAATAGAATCCAAGTTTTTAAAGTCTTAAACTCACTCAAAACGAACCATAGAAATTTCCCTCGTATCTTATCACATACCTTAATGATCAGATGGCCCCTCCGAATCGCGGTGCTAATCAAGACACAATGATGCAACTATTACAAACTCTGATGGCAGACCGAGAAGCTGAGAGAGCCGAACGGCAAGCCAACATTGTTGCACTCCAACAGATAGCTCAGAACAATGAGGGTCATGGAAACCACGACCACCCTGGTTCAAAGCTGAAGAACTTTCAGAACACCAACCCACCAATGTTCAGTAAGACGGAAGAACCCCTTGACGCAGACGATTGGCTCCAAACAATAGAGAACAACTTAGAAGTTGCGGGAGTGGAAGCCGCAGAGAAAGTACTATTCGCCACCCACTACCTGTCAGGACCTGCAAGAGCATGGTGGACAAGTACGCGTGCCATGAATAATGGACAGATAATGAACTGGGCAGATTTCAAGCTGAAATTCAGCAAATACCATGTACCCCAAGGACTAATCAAGAAAATGAGAGATGAGTTTCGCGAACTCAAGCAAGGAAGAATGACCGTGGTGGAATACCGCGACAAATTCCTCGCCACTGTCAAGGTATGCCCGGATGAGGCAGAGCAGATGAAAAGGAGGAAAGATTCTGAGATAATTTATGACAAAAATGCAAACGGTGTTATTGAACATTCGGATTCGGCGACCTCGAAGCCCTCGTGGACTCAGCCATACAAATGGAAGGAAAACTGCATCAGGCCAATGAGACCCATGGCGCGGGATGATGAGCCAGAATGGACCCGCCCATAACCGAGCACGCAACCATTCAGTGCGGACTTTGGTCAACAAGCCCCCACACTCGAGTTACGCCCCAACCACACCCATAACAACGGAGGACCCGAACCCCGGCGGCAACCCCAACCGCAACATCGCAACCCCACCCCAACAATCACCACCCCGCGGGAATAATCAACCCCAACAGCCGAGAACTCGCCGCAATGCGCCCCTATCCCCACCAAGGCAAGACAACAATCACCTGCTATAACACACCGTCCGCCAACTCGAAGGAATGCCCCAATAAGCTGCCAAAACTGCCCCAAACTGCTGCACCTGCCCTCCAACGCCGTCGTTTTGCAAGAAGGAACCGAACTGCAACACCGGTCACTTCTCCACATGGAAGCCACTGAAGCCCAGGAAGCATCCGACCATGCCAAGGCTGTTTCCAACGCTACCCAACCCCTCTTAGGAGACCCAAGCTTTTCTTAAAATCTGGCCGCGATTTGTAAGCGAAAGGGTTTGTAACACCCCAAAAATTTAAAAATAAAAGAAAATGAATTTTTCCAATTACCAGAATTTTGGAACCAACAAAAACTTTTATTTTTAGTTAGACACCTAGTAACCTGGTTTAATACTTGTGTTATTGCCATGAATGTTTGATTACTTCATTCAACATAATTTCAAACACCCTAAACCCTAACTTCAACTACTCATTAGGTCAAATAAGAAGAAACCAAAAATAAAATAAAAAGACATATGTAGGCATAAAGACTAGTAGACAAATCTTGATTACCACTCATCCTAATTTTCTCACTAATGGTAAACCATCTACTAGACCTCACTAAACCCTAAGCCTCATTTCATTATTCACCATCCAATAGAAAATGAATAAGAAGAAGTGAAATTAAATAAGAAAGGGACATATGTGCCTATGGTTATTTTTGGTAAATCTTTACCCTAAAACTTTTCTACTTGGTTAGAAGTTTAGAACACCTTCATGCACCTTACCTAGTGCTTATTACATCAAACCCAAGTTGAATCTCAAGAAATTAAAAAGAAACTAAAAATGCCATAGAGGCATATGAGAGAAAAATGTCAAGTTGTGGATTTGAGAATCTTAACCCTAAGACATGTTGTGAGTGGTTGGATCATCTCTCTATACCACCTCAACACTCAATAACCTCAATAGGGTCAAGCCAAATTAAATTAACAATCAAATGCAAGCTATGCATAGAGGTATATGTGGCACATCACCAATTTATCCAATTATTGCCTTATGCCTTTTTACCTTGACCAAATGGTGTGAAACCTTCTCTAAACTTAAACTCACACTAATTTGATCCTAACCCATGCTCAAGTAGAGCAAGGGAAACAAAATAGAAGAATAAACAAAAATGGAAAATCACCTCTTATGTGTTTATTGGCCATTTTTACAAATCCTTGAACTATACCTTTTGAGATGGTTTCAATGCTTGTAAAAGGTTTCTAAACTAATAAGAATCACTTTGGAATAAGGAAAAGACAAATCAAATAGAAAGAAATCAAATGGTGAGAAAATCCTATTTATTCACTCACATACACATAGGTCAATTTTGCAAATCCTCACCAAAGGCTACCATTGCTTGATCTTTGGTTTCTAAAATACTTATATGTCTTAAACAAACCCAAATGCACCAAAGAAACCAGAATCAAATCCAAATAAATCTCAAAACCATCTCACATATGATCATGGTCATATGTGCACATTTTAAAATGTTCCTCACTTTACCCCTCTGGTTTGATTCTTTCTTAAACTAAACTTGGTCAACCATTGACACCTCATCCAAGACCATGTCAAAGTCAACAACTTTGATGTTGACCATCCATGCTAAATTTGACTAGGTTGACCAGAATAAAGAAGACAAGTAGGGACTTTGAATCAAAGTGTAGATCACCCCACTTTTTGAATCCTTGCAAACCACCACCAAAATGATCACCACCACCACCATTATATCACCTTAATTATATGATTGAGATACACCAAAAAGAATTCCAAAAATTGACCAAAATGTTCTTGCGGCCATTCTCTCAAACACCTTGCATGCATAAATCACAATTTGACATACACTCTATTAACCTCTGGTCCATGACCAAAGCCCACTTGATCATTGCTCATAAGTGTTCCTGTACCTCCCTTGCACCCTCTCCTGTACTGCAGCCATGGAGAAAATGAAGAAAATACACCATTGCATCCATGCCATGCCCATGCCGGCCACCTCCACCCCTCTCTTTTCTCTGGCCCTTCTCTCTGGTTATGATCATGTCCAGTACACTCCCATACACTTGCTGATCATGACGGTGCACGGCCCAAACTCGCGCGAGCACCGCATTGGCCAAAACCCAACGCGCCCAGATGCGCCCATGCCGGTCGTGGCGCGCCAGAGCGCGCATGGGCACCGTCCTGGACGCGCCAGTACCCCGCGTCGCCTGGTCGCTGTCGAGCTCCTCCCCTCTCTCTCCTTGTGATGCGCCTTCCACACCTCACCAGGACACCGACGGACACCGCCATTGGCCCTCACCGGCGCCGTAGACGACGCCATCATCAAGCTCTGCCGCGCCGGTACTGCGAGGACGACGATGACGCCGCCCACTCCTGTCCTCCCCTAGCAAAGCCATCAAGCGCTCTAGCACCCCCTAGGCGTCGCCTACCTCCTGCGCCCATGCCCTTGCCCCTTCGCGTCCTGGATCGCCGGCGCCATCGACGACCTGCCGCTCCGCCACGGCCACCACTTCGCCCTATAAATAGCGACCCCCTCAGCCTTCCCTTCCCACACCAAACCTGCTCCACTCCTTCTTCTGAACCTCCTCAACGCCAGCTCCCCTTCGATTAGGCCGCATAGAGCTCCAATTGCTCCGTCGATCGCCGGAGACCGCCGCAGATCGACACGACGATTTCGGCCACCATTGGAGACGCCCCCGGTACCAGGCGACTCCCCTTCGTCGACAACGTCGCCTAGCACCAGCGCCGCCCCTCGCCGGAGCTCCAGCACGCCGTCGACCCCCTACCTCCGCCGTGCCCGCGTCTGCATCTCGTCGACGACGACGACGCACCTCCACCGTCAGATCTCCTTCTGATCCAGCGGCTCACACTCACAGGTACCGTTTCGGTGATTAAGAGTGACTGACGCGCAGGCCCCACCCTGTCAGTTGGCCCGTGGCGCGCTGAAGCGTTACTGGGCTGGCCTGCTGTGTTTTAAACATTTTGGCCCAATTCGTTTCCCGCGCTGGCCCAAATACTCAAATTCAATTTAATTTAATCAATTCAAATGTCTCTCAGATGCCTTGTTAGAAAATTAATAACTACAAATTCACTAGGCCAAATTTTACAAATTTTATATATTTGGAAAGCTTAGAATTTTATCTACAACATGCCACTGGATTGAATCCTAGATTCATTATAGAATTAAAATAGGAAAATAAACAAGACAGGGACTTTTCTGCTTTAGAATAATTATTAAAAATCAACCACAAATGCTTTTTAATTAATTCCAACTCCTATAAATCACATTACACTGGTATTAATTGTTTCTGCAAAAATATGCCATGCTTACTTTGAATGATCATGGCCTAGTTTAATTAAAAGACTATATGGCTATTTATAGTCAAAAGTATTGGCCAAAACTATTAATAAATCATATGGGAGTGTCTCTCTCATTTAAATCTTGCCACAAACAATTCCCAAATAAGGTAGAGACTCTGGTAATTTAGGTTCTCATATGTTTGGTTTGAGGATATTAAATCATTACCATGATTAATACTAAATTGTATGAACTATATTACCTAAATTAAATAACTTTCCCATGTGCTCTAAAAGCAATGTGATGACCTTTGATCATAATCTCATATTGGCTCACTTAAGGATCTTAAACCCAAGTAGCATCTAAAATGCATGGGATAAGGACCTTAGTCTTCAAGACCCATATGTTCTAATTAAAGATTATTAAATCATTTGCATAGTAGTGTTTAAATTGTTCCAAACTATTTATTAAATCATATAAGATGTATTGGTCTCATTTAAATCTTTGTCTCAAGTAAATTCAACATAAGGTAAGGACCTTAATATAATAAATCTCATGATGTATGAATTGATGATATTAACTTCTTAATAAGATAGTATTAAATTGCATGAGGTGTATTCCCTCATTTAAGTCATATTCTCAAAGAATAAGTGTGAAGTGTTGACCTTGGTCAACATGTGATCATACCTTGTTAATTGAGGAGATTAAATCTTAACCAGGTTCAATAAAAGGAAATTAATTCACAAGAACAAATAAATAGAAACTCAAATAAAGATTTCAATGAGAGGAAATTATTTTTCTTTAAGGGAAAACCAAGTCAACCCCTAAGTGAATAATATGGGATGCTAGATTAGCTTGTGTGAACCATTTGTGTGATTAGTTTAGCACTTAAGGATTGTTTGGTGATTGTATCCTCGTATTCGTTTATAGACGCTAGTACGGAGACTATCAAGAGGAGGAGTTCTTCTACTCAGAGGGGAAGAAGAGAACTTTGATCACCTCACCAATCAAGGCAAGCTAATATTATTACCAGCTATTACCAGTGCAAGCCAATATTCTGGCAAGCTATAGTATTGCAAGCTATTACCAATGCAAGCTAAACTGTTGCAGGCTATTCCAATGCTAGTTATATTAGAACAAGCTTTTACTCATGCAAGTAAGATTAATATAAGATAGATTGTGGCAAGATAATATTCTTGCAAAGTGCAAAGCTACAAGAGCAAAGCACCCCCACATTTCATGTTATGTTTAATAAGCCTATCCCAAGTTTTTACTAAAGGGTTTTACTTACAAGTTCCAATACTTTTGTTTTATCAAAGTACCTTTTGATTCAGGATTCACCTGGTCTAGAGTAGAACAATATCATCAAGTTAGCCTATGGTAATCCAAGCTAGTTAGCACCCCTCACGACTAGTTGCTATTGCTAAATCAAATAAAATTGACTACTCTAGATGGGAACATGTGACTTTGAAATGAAGTGGAAACCTTGGAATGATGGTTCATTCCATTGAATGATTTTGAAGGTGAATATGACCAAGAGAAGATGGTGATTTTTGATATAAAACTGATGGTTGGGTTCGGATGCGATACCATTCCAATTTTGAAAGTACCCCCACAATACCCAATATGGGTAAGGGCTTAACTAGAAATTTATGTGCTTTAGTATGGGTTCCCTCTAAACAAGCGTCATCGGGGTTAGGCTGAAGGCTGCCTCTACAACAAAAGAATTGATGTGAAATGACGTGAATGAGGTGAATTGTCCGGCCCAAGCCCTGTGCAGTTCCCAGTGACGGTTTGCTCTGGGAGGCCAAGCTCATGGGGAGAGGTGCCTATACTAGGGTATGTAGGTGAAAGGTTATGGTTGGTAGTTCGCGCACGGGTGTGATAAATCAAGTTAACCCCGACGGATTATTGCAAATGTTGTGGCACAAGTGTACGACCTCTGCAGAGTGTAGAACTATTCGAATAGCCGTGTCCACGGTTACGGACGATTGGAAAGGCCATACTGTTCCGTCATCAGAACTTTTCAAAAATGTGACACGTGAAGGGTGACTGGTGATTTGAACTATGAATGGTGACTTGAATTAAACCACAACAGAGTTGTGGGAATGACACTAATGTTCCCACCTGAGGTAGTCTAGCGATTCAAGCATCTTTACTAAATGTTTATGAAATAAACTTGGCTTTATGCAAATAAACCTAGAGCTTAGCCCCCCTTACTAGAATTGATATTGTTTACACTAGTATTAGTTTGCGAGTACCTTAAAGTACTCATGGCTTTGTCCCTGGCTATTCAAATGGCCAGACTATGAAGAGGAGCAACAGTACGAAGAGGATGGACCACAGAACGTCTACGACAACTAGGATCCTCCTGACGTCAAGCGTTGCCTGTGGATTAGAGAATCCGCTACTACTCCGCTTCCGCTATTTGTGTGTTTGTTGATCAATAGAATCAACTATTATTGTAATATTGGATCAGGTGATCTCCATGTGTAATACGATTATGCGTTGTAATAAATGATGACTCTATGATATTCAACTATTATGTCTCGCAACAACACTATTCCTGGGATTGCGAGGAAGGACATAATAGCATGCAGAAAAAGCCGGGTGTTGACAGTTGGTGGTCAACCACCGTTTGACCCGGTGGGACCCGGTGTCAGCCCGTTTTTCTTTTTCTTTTCTTTTTTTTTGTATTTTCTGTAAATAGAAATATTTTGACAGGTGGGTCCCTTTGTCAGGTTTTTAATAATTTCGTAATTCATTATGAAATGAATAAATCCATGACGTGTGGGTCCAAGTCTGTCAGGTTCTTAATATTTTCCAGGATTTTCAGAAATGATTTAAAATGAATAAAACTTGTAAAATTCATAACTATTTCATTTTAAGTCAGAAAATGTGTATAATATATCAAAATCTTCAGAAAAATGAGATCTACAATTTGGTTACAAAATCATGCATTGTTAAGCAACTTTGAACCCTAGTTGATTTAGAAGAACTAATTGTACCCCTCTGAGGTTCCGGAACTACTAACCCTAGTTCACCGAAACCCAGTTAAATTGATGCTCTTGTCCTAGGGTTAGCTTTAGTACCTAATTAACATGTCATATCATCATACTTGAATGTGCATTGCATTATGCCATGTATTGAATGTTATTTCTCTCTTTCTAGTATTTGCTTCTTCGCGATCGATAAAGCAAGTGCCGAGACGATGAAGATCGACAACGACGCAGATCAACAATTGTCCATCGACGGACAACTCAAGCATGGGATCTCGAAGATCCATATTGGTTTGTCAGGGACAAAGGCAAGCCCTAGCCTGGTTCATACATGTTTTTGAAATGCTTTTACTTCTGGTTCCTACATATTGCACACGATTAACTGTCTTTTATCGATAGGTAGAGTTACCCTATCTGTTGCATGTCCGACCTTTGTAGCCTCAAATCCCTGATCCACTGCTCCTAGCATAACTAGGTTTGGCATGTGTGTGTCAGAGCCTTATATATTTATGCTTAGCCATGCTTAGTTTGTTACGCTGCTACTCCGGTCTTCGGACTGGAGCCTTACAATGAAATGAATAGCATGAGCATGACTTGACGTGGTAAGTATAGAGATGAGTGTTAAACATGATTAAAGGCTCAGACGAAAGGCCACATTGGGATGTGGTGGGTTGTTTCGTTTCTGCCGACCCTAGGATGCGAGTTCTCGCCTCTTGAACCAAGACTGAGCGTACAACCACACGAGGCCCTATTATGGTACCCTCTCGACTCAATAACTTGCCTAGTAGATTCCATGAGTCACATAGTTTGCGCTTTACCTGGACATATGCATTGCATTTTTGCTTGGGGTTAAAGGTACATAACAGGTAGGTAAGCGTGGTCTAGGTGGCTGGAGGTTGCGGCCTCTGGGGAAACCCACCTCGGCACACATCGTTAAGGACCGACTTCGGGACTTGACCCGTTACGGCGGAACAATCCTTAGCGCGTGACTCATGGTCTCGGCGACAGCAAGGTAAAGGTCGTGGTCAACCACCCTCTGCCGGCTTTCCAAGGAAGAGAGCTAATATATTGGCATTAAGAGTCGGTTGGCACGTGTGGATAAAATTGTGCACCCCTGCAGGGTTAAATCTTTTCGAAAAGCCGTGTCCACGGTTATGGACGACTTGGGAATGGATTCTGTGACCATAGAGAACATGAACCTGATCGTAAAACTTGACAACCAATGTGTGTTTACGGATACCTTCTTCGGGTTTTGAGGGGGTAATCCGAGGATAGTGGTTCGAGATGATGAAGATTGGTGGATACAATATGATGATCAAATAGAGATAGAGATATCGCTCTCTTATCCCCTTTTAAAGGTTCTGAGTAGTCGAGCTTCTCCTCTCTCTTGTATTACAAAGGAAAACTGGCTTTACGCAAAAGAAGCTCCACAGAAAGCCCGCATACCCGCTTTGCTAAAAGGTTGTACTAAGTCTTGCTGAGTCCCTGTACTCAGCTTTGCATGCTTTTGTTTCAGATGAAGTTGCTACAGCCGAAGGTGGTTTCTACGTTAACATCGACTAGTAGTTTGGGGTTCCCAGGCAGCAGCCTGAGACTTATGGACTGGGACGTCGCTTTATGTTATGGCTTCTTAAGCCCTTTGCTATCTTGTTATTTAGAATAACATAATTTGCTTCCGTTGCTTGTTGAATGTTGGGTCAGTGACCTCTGCGTGTAATAATTTGGATCTTACTCTTCTAAGAGTTGTAATATATTCTTTTGAGTCGTAGAGTCACTATTGTGTTACCGATTCTCTCACTGTAGTCTCTCGAGCTCGAGGTTAGGGTTATGTCAGACGAAGATATGATATTTGTCTAACCCTGATCCCGGGGGTGCCACACTAGCTACACCCACTCCTACCACAAGTATCAAGCCCTCCGTTTCCTCTACAACATCCAGGCAACCGACTATCCAAAGTCGCATGAAGCAAACAATGACCTCCACCGCCTCCTCAAAGGCCTCTACGGGACCCTCCAATGTCACTTGCTTCAAGTGTGGCACACAAGGACACAAGTCCTTCGAGTGCAAGAATACCAAAGTCATGATCACTATGGAGAATGGTGACATAGAGACGCTAAGTGAGGGCGAATATGAAGCCCTCGTGCAAGCCGCCGTTGCTAATGAAGAAGATTATGATGAAGAAAGTGGAGAAGACCCTCTCTTATGCATACACGACCCAAGCCCTTCACTTGTGGTCACAAGGGTGCTAACAACTCAACCCCAAGCTATGGAAGACCAAAGATGCAACATCTTCCAAACTCGCGCCGGTATTGGTGGCAAGTCAATCAAGGTCATCATCGACGGCGGAAGTTGCCACAACTTGGCAAGCACCGAGCTGTGTGAGAAGCTCAACCTCACGCTTCGCAAGCATCCTCATCCATACCATGTCCAATGGTTAAGTGACAAGGGCAACGTCAAGATACAACACACCGTCACCGTCAACTTCAAGATAGGCCCCTATGAAGATACTATTGAGTGTGACGTGGTGCCCATGACGGTGTGCCACATGTTGCTTGGCCGCCCGTGGCAATTTGACAAGAAGGCTATACACGACGGATACTCAAATGCATACACCTTCACGGTCAAGGACAAGAAGTTTGAGCTTCGCCCAATGACTCCTAGCCAAATCATCGCGGACAATGCGAAGGCTTTAGCGAGGGCACAACAACACAACCACCATAGTGAGTTGAGAGGAGAGGGAGCGACCCACCAAAAGGAGAGCGAGCGCCACAAGCCATACATGAGTGAGCGAAAGAGCGTCCTCCTAGCCACCAAAAGCGAGTGGAGAGAAGTGCAAGAAAACCCATCCACCACCTTGCACTATGTGCTCATTTGCAAGGGACCGTCTTTGGAGACTAACGACTTAACAACATTCCTTCGTCTTTGTTGTCTCTTTTGAAGGAGTTTCAAGACGTCTTCCTCGACGAGCTACCTCATGGACTACCACCGCTTCGAGGCATCGAGCACCGCATCGACCTCATACCCGGCGCTACCCTTCCAAACCGCGCCGCCGCACCAACCCCGAAGATACGACGAGATTCAACGCCAAATACAAGATCTCCTCGCTAAAGGGTACGTTGAGAAAGCCTTAGCCCTTGTGCCGTTCCGGTGATTCTTGTTCCTAAACCGGATGAGACGCAACGAATGTGTATGGATTGTCGCCCCATCAATGCCATTACCGTTCGATACCGCCATCCCATCCCGCGTTTAGACGACATGCTTGATGAATTGAGTGGTGCCACCATTTTCTCTAAGATTGATTTGCGTAGTGGCTACCACCAAATTCGCATGGCAATTGGTGATGAATGGAAGACGACATTCAAGACCAAGCTTGGTCTATATGAATGGCTCGTCATGCCATTTGGTCTTTCAAATGCTCCTTCGAATTTTATGCGTCTTATGAACCATATCTTGAGACCGCTCATTGGCAAGAGTGTGGTTGTTTACTTTGATGATATTCTCATTTATAGCAAAAATCTCGAGGACCATGTGATACATGTGAGAGAAGTCTTATGCATCTTGCGCCACGAGAAACTTTATGCCAATCTTCCTAAATGCACCTTTGCTCAAAACAAATTGGTTTTTCTTGGTTTTGTGGTTTCCGCCAATGGCATTGAAGTGGACTCTTCGAAGGTTGATGCCATACATAATTGGCCCACGCCTACAACCGTTGGGCAAGTTCGAAGTTTCCATGGACTCGCTGGTTTCTACCGCCGCTTTGTGAAAGATTTTAGCACCATTGCTTGCCCTTTAAATGAGCTTACCAAAAAGAATGTTCCGTTTGTGTGGGGCAAGGCCCAAAAAAATGCTTTTGATGAATTGAAGAAACGCCTTACCGAAGCACCTCTTCTCGTCCTTCCAAACTTTGCAAAAACTTTTGAGATTGAGTGTGATGCGAGTGGTCTCGGTATTGGTGGAGTCCTTATGCAAGATGGAAAACCCGTGGCATATTATAGTGAGAAGTTGGACGGCGCACGCCTCAACTATCCTATTTATGACAAGGAACTTTAGGCTTTGGTTCGTGTTCTTGAAATTTGGCAACATTACCTTTGGCCAAAAGAGTTTGTTATCCATTCGGATCATGAGTCCTTGAAGTATTTGAAAAGTCAAACAAATTTGAACAAGAGACATGCTAAGTGGGTTGAGTTCATAGAGTCCTTCCCTTATGTTATCAAATACAAAAAGGGAAAGGAAAATGTGGTTGCGGATGCCCTTTCCCGCAAGAATAACCTTCTACTCACCCGCTTGGAGTTTCACATTTTGGGTCTTGAGGAAATCAAAGAACTTTACCCTTCCGACTCTTTCTTTGGACCAATCTTTGAAAAGTGTTCCGCTGACCGAGGAATTAATGATTTCTATTTGCATGATGGATACTTGTTTAAAGCTAACAAAATTTGCATACCCGAGTCTTCTCTTCGTAAGTTGCTTTTGCAAGAGTCACATGGAGGTGGTCTCATGGGCCACTTTGGTCGCGACAAGACGCTCTCGATGCTATCAACCCATTACTTTTGGCCGAAGATGAAGCGAGATGTGGAGCGCCTATGCAACCGTTGTACCACACGCTGACAAGCTAAGTCTAAAATAAACCCTTACGGTCTTTACATGCCTTTAACCATTCCATATGCACCTTGGTCGGATATAAGCATGGACTTTGTATTAGGCTTACCAAGAACAAAACATGGTCATGACTCAATATTTGTGGTAGTGGATAGGTTCTCTAAAATGGCTCATTTCATACCATGCCATAAGAGCGATGATGCTTCACACATTGCTTCATTGTTTTTCAGGGAAGTGGTTCGCCTACACGGAATACCGGCAAGCATTGTGTCGGATCGAGACGTCAAGTTCATGAGTTATCTATGGAAGTCGCTCATGGCAAAGTTCGGAATCAAGCTCTTGTTCTCGTCATCCTCGCATCCGCAAACGGACGGACAAACGGAAGTGGTCAATCGAAGCCTCTCAACACTCCTACGCACACTCGTGAAGAAAAACTTGAAGTCATGGGAAGAATGCCTTCCACACGCGGAGTTCGCCTACAATAGAGCCAAGCACTCCACAACATCCCGGAGTCCCTTCATGATCGTCTATGGATTCGACCCTTCAACGGCACTCGACATCCTCCCACTACCTCTTCATGAAAGGACGAACATGGACTTCGACAAGCGCACCACCGCCATGAAGAAACTACATGAAGACACAAGAGCAACCATACAAGAGCATGTACTTCGCCAAGCTACCCGCCTCAACGCCAAGAAGAAGGAACGAGTGTTTGAAGAAGGAGACCTCGTTTGGATTCACCTTCGGAAAGAAAGGTTTCCCCATGAACGCAACTCCAAGCTCAAGCCAAGAGGCGATGGGCCTTTCAAGGTCCTCAAGCGCATCAACAACAACGCCTACGTCATCGACATACCGTCATCCAAGTACTTGGTGAGCAACACTTTCAACATCTCGGATCTCTCCCCATATCATGGAGATGAGGAGGAACAAGAGTCGAGGACGACTCTCTCCCAAGGGGGGGAGATGATGTAGCCCCGCTCACCGACGACACTACACCAAGACCAACAAGTCCCCCAAGTGGACCAATGACACGGGCTCGAGCTAAAGCGATACATGATAAGGTTAACTCGCTCCTCACTACCCTCGATCTCGGTACCCCATTGGATGGAATGCTACCTCATGCCGACACACTTTGTGTTATTAGGTACGTGGAGCATCAAGACCCCGGAGAGGATGATACACCATGGTCAAGAGAAGGAGAGGAGCAGCTGGACATGGAGATGAACATGAAGAAGGACGTGGGACCCGACGTCATGCGGCGCGCCAAGAAAGGAAGTTTGGCCGGCCCGGAACCGGTTGACCGGCGCTAGACCGGGCCACCGGTCCAAACCGGGTTTCCTGTGCCAACCGGGCACCATCCAGGGGCTACGGAACCCATCGCCAGAAGACAGCTGGCCCAGGACCCGATCCGACCGGCCCCCTGACCGGGCTGCCCGGTCCAAACCGGGCGCTCCGCTGACGCCAACCGGGCGCGTTACTGCGCCTCCGGGACCCCCTCCGGTCAGCCTCCGGTCGAGGACCCGGTCTGGACCGGGCGCCCCGGTCCCAGGGCCGGTCTGACCGGGCTCCTGACCGGATTCGTCGAATTGCTGTGTTAAATCTGCTTAAGTCGTGTACTTCTACCTTTTCGCCATGTGTCGCCTTGTAAGCCTATATAAGGACCCAGGACGCCCCCTTTACCTCTTTAGACTAAATCTGAGCTTAAAACTACTTTTGAGCTTTGTCTCCCTAGGGTTAGATCCCCTTTGTAATCAAGGCTACTCTTGTTGAGGATTTGGATATTTGTGAGTGAGATTCAAGTGCCCCCACTCTCTCTCGCTCATCGGTCTCCGTCTCCAACACCAATCTCTCCTCTCGGAATTCTACCTCGAGTCTCTTCCGGGTGGATTCTATTGGCGTGGTCCATCGAGCCACGAGGGTAAGAATCGGTTGTATCGGGTTGGTGTGCGTGGGTTTGCTCTTCGAGTTCTTCGTGTTCTTCATCCTCTCCCTCTTTCCCCCTTTTGGATTTGGGTCAATCGCGAGATTGGGCCACAAACTAGGTCTTAGACCTCATCAATAACACGAACAATATATTGTGCCGGGACTTCTTAGTTCTGTGTGACTTTGCTTCTCACCGTCAGAGGAGCCGGTTCCAGCAATCGCTCCCCAGATCGAACTAAACTAGTATCCGAAGTACCGGCTCTAGGCCCAAATAAAAGTGCATCTCAACGCATTACAGAAATGCAGGGGCTCTACACTAACACCTCTACACTAGGCAACTTTCTAAATAGTTTATCTTACGGAGCAACTTTCTAAATAGTTTATCTTACGGAGTAACTAATTTACTTACCGCCATTGATACCGCTGCCGAGGTGGCCGGAGCACGCCGACGATGTGTCTACTGAACACGATGGTGAAGTAGCGGGAGGGAGGGCTCTGCTGGATGTGGCCAGAGGTCGATCTAGGGTTCCTCCAATTGGGGAAAACTGCAGGTGTCGCCGGGCTGCTGGACGGGTGTGGGTTTGGAGTTGGTGGGGAAAACTAGATGTGTCGCGCGGCTCGGTGCGGGTATGGAGTGCTGGTTATGCGGGCCCTGGAATTGGGAGATAGTTTCCTAAATACCCTTCGCCCTCTCGCCGTGTTTATGCGTTATAGTTAAGAAGATTGACGGGTAGAAGGGACATTTCCCGGTGCATATGAAAACATAAGCGGTGCTGGGAGTGTGTGGAGGCGGGAAATATTTTGGTTGTTCAAATTTCGCTCGCAAGCCAATCTAGCTAGGCCGGTTCTCAAATTTTAGGACAGTTCATACATGCGGGTCCGCATTTAGTGAGTTCTCCCATTCCTTATCCACAACTAAAAACTACGTACATCTCGGTTTTGAAATGGACTAAAACTACGTACATCTCGGTTTTGAAGGACCAACCAAGCAAAAAATCTTAAACTCAATTTTCAAATGGACTAAAATCTACTTGATGGCAGAAAAGGAGAGTAAAAAATCCGGTCGACCATCATGAAACCGATGTTAGGGACCAAAATTGTACTTAATTAAGAGTTTGAGGGTGTCAAGCTTCTTGCACTAGCCAACGCAACCAAACGTCCGAACTTATGGAAAGGGCTAGGCAATCCACTTATATATCTTAACAATATATTGATGACCCACAAGTATAGGGGGTGTATCGTAGTACTTTCGATAAATAAGAGTGTCGAACCCAACGAGGAGCAGAAGGTGTTGACAAGCAGTTTCGATGAAGGACTCACTGTAAATGCTCACAGACAAGTATTCAGGGGGTTTTGATATAGCAGATAAATAAAGTACGAGTAAGTAAAATGCGAGAGAAATAATTGCAGCGAGTGGCCCAATACTTTTTAGCACAAAGGTGATGCGGGGTGGCTTTTGGACACCTCCGCTTCAAGACCGACAAGTGCATCCCCGCCTATCGTCGACGCTACACCATGGCCAAGGAGTCCCCCAAGTGGACCAACAACACAAAACCCCGCCATATACCTCAAGGTGAACTCCTTCCTCTCTATGGTCGATCTCAACACCAACTTGAACGGTATGCTACCTCATTCCTATCATCATGATGTCTATAGGTACCGACGTCAACAAGGACCAAGAGAGAAGGAACCCCCATGGTGCATGGAAGAAGGAAGAAGAAGAAGGGAAGAAGAGGAGAAGAAAGAGGAAGAAGAGGAGGGAGGAACAGGCCGCCAGCCGGGCCGGTCGGGGCAAGACCGGCCAGGCCGGCGCAGAGGCGGTCGGACCGGGCCACGACCGGGCGCACCCATCGACAACCGGGCGTCGTGCGGGAAGCCAACCGGACGGAGATCTGCGACATTTCCGGTTGGCGACCGGTCGACCGGCCCCACGACCGGACCCGCCGGCCCCAGGCCCGGTCAGACCGGCCCCAGGACCGGATCCGTCGGGTTTGGCCCACCAACTTGTACCTTTTCGACCCATGTTGCCTTGTATGCCTATATAAGACCCCAGCTCGCCCCCATAGCTGGTTAGACAAGATTTAGGCTTAAACATAACTTTGAGCTTTGTCTCCCTAGGGTTTCATCCCCTTTGTATCAAGGCCACCCTTGTGGATGTATGGATTTGGATGTGTGAGATTCTAGTGCACCCACTCTCTCTCCCACTCCTTGGTTCATCCTCCCCACCGGTCTCTCCTCTCGGAATTCTACCTCGAGTCTCTTCCGGGTGGATTCTATTGGCGTGGTCCATCGAGCCACGAGGGTAAGCATCGATTGTATCGGGTTGGTGTGCGTGAGTTCTTCGTGTGTTCTTCGCGTTCTTCATGTTCTTCCGCATCTCCCTCTCTTTCCCCCTTCGGATCTTGGGTCATTCGCGAGATCGGGCCACAAACAGGGTCTTAGACCTCATCATATGGTATCAGCAGCCTTTGGTTTCCGCGAATTCGACCCCCCACCCACCCAATTTCGTCTCTAAAAATTTTCCCCAAAAATCCCCAAAAAAATAGCCCTAATTTGCCTTTGGATGGATCTGCGATTTGGTTGCGTTTTGAGTGGTTTTGGTCCATGGATTTGGTGTTGAGGTGCTTGATCTACTATTTCCCCCACTTTCTAGCCCCCAATTCCATCGTTTTCCTTCGATTTGGGTCGATTTGGACGATTTGGCTCAAGAACACGACAGGCCGGTTGAGAAATCCGGTCGACCGGGCGGCAGACCGGGCAGGCCGGCCCAGAACCCGGTCAACCGGCCGCCAACCGGGCAGGCCGGTCCAGGAGCCGGTCAACCGGGCCCCAGACCGGGCGCCGCCACACAGCCACCACCACCGCCGACCACCGCCACTCCTCCCCATCGCCGGCAAGCACCGCCACCCTCCATCCCACGGGTAAACACCGCCGCGGCCCCACCGCCACCACCGCATCCGCAAGAGCATCGACACCACCCACCACCGGCATACCACCGCCACCACCGCCGAGCTACTTTGACCCATTTCTTCCGCTAACTTGTGTTTGCTTGTTCCGGTTTGAGTGCCTTGTTTGTGAAACTAACCCGCAGCTCCGAAGCAAGCGACGACATCCTCGGCACCCCGGACTTGCAAACGTACTCTTGACACCACCGCCGTCATCGCAAGTTGCGTGTTCATCACCGCCTAACATCTTAGGTATAACTTGCATTACCCTTGTAACCCCTCTTCTTTTGCGATCTATCCTATCGAGCATTGCTTATCTAGTGTTGCGAGACATTGCACGTGGCCCCGATTGTGAGGTGTGTGTGTAGTGTGGAGTCAAGCTTCTAAGCAAAACTCGTGTGGCAAGATAGCAAAAGCGAGCTAACGCTAACATAGTGCGAGAAAAAGCCGCCAAAACACAAAAAGAGTGCAAGTGCACCATAGAGCAAAAGTGTGCGAGTGCCATCATACATACAAATACACAAAGAGTGTAAGTGCCACCAAATACAAAAAGAGGAAAAAGCTTTTAAGCAAAAGAGAGAAAAGAGAAGAGAGGCCGCGTGTGAATCTTGTTGTCTCATCGTTTGCAACCAAAGCTTTGCCTCTCCTTGTGTTAGTGTGACACCGAGCCACCCTTGCTTTCGGGCTTCATACACTTTTCCGCTCATTCCTTGGTTGCACTAACCCCGCTTATCTCGTGTGTGAGTTCCATATCTTTCCCGTGTTTATAGTGATCATCGCTTTGACATTTGAGTTTTTGGATTTCACCCACCCTTAACAACAAACTTGATTTCGGATTTCATCTTTTGGCTTTCCACCATACTCACCTAACACCATATTTGCTAGCTTTTGCGTGTGTCTTTGTGTGAGTGCCCGATACAATTGTTCTAACTCTCGGTTTGTTGGATCACCCCAATCTTGTCATACCACGGTAAGATTGCGAGGTAGTGTTCTTCCACTAACATACACCATATAGATCTTGTCGTGCTAACATGGATAGCGAAGAAGAAGATACGGAGGAGTACACGGAGCACTTCGAGGAGGATACCTCTTCAAGCACCGCGGATGTGGAGGAACATGTGGAGCTCTACACCGACTTGGCTCCGCGAGCATCGCCAACATGACCGACATCGAGGAGCTCTACACCGACTATGGCTCCGCGAGCATCGCCAACATGGCCGACATCGACGAGCTCTACATCGACACTTGCTCAACAAGCATGGACGACATGGTGGAGCACCACCACGAGGACGACATCGACCCCACCATGTCCACCGCCGATGCTCCCACATACCCCTACTTGGCCAATGGAGCTACATATGAAGATAGAGGACCTCCACGATGGCATCATCATGTGGATCATCAAGAGCGTCCCCAACATGTTCGGCCTCGACACACTTCTCCGAGCTCCACAAGGCGCCACCATGAGAGTGCTTATGCACACGATCATCGACATCACGGACATCATATGGAGCATCAAGAGCGCCCCCAACATGAGCCATCACCTAGGCATGGCAAGGACCGTCATCGACTCACACCATCTCATGATCGTCGTCGACCACCACCACCTCATGGTCCACATCGACATCCGCCCACACATGATCTTCGACGACACCACTCAAGACATGGTGATGAGGCAAGAAGACGAGAGCCTCGACATGAAGACCTTCCTCATAAGGCGACTTCTACCTCTTGTGCCACCACCACAATGGCCCCTACCTCGTCATATGCCTATGGACTCCGATGCTACAAGTGCAAGCAACAAGGCCACCTTCCACGGGAATGTCCCAATCTCCTATGTGAGGTGTGCAAGGGCAAGGGTCACGTGGCATGGCAATGCACAACGCCAAGCGCCAAGAAGCTCTACTTCGACGAGCTAAATGCACAAGTCTCCAAGATGCCACCACTTGAGGACGACTTAGGAGGCGATGGAGTTGAGCATGGTGAGCATGGGATTCTCCCTTCACCCACGGAGGCGCATGGAGTTGAGATGGTTGAGCATGGGACTTTCCCTTCAACCAAGGAGGCGCATGGAGATGAGCAAGTCGAGCCTACTCCTATATGCTTGATTAATGAGTTGGTACCAATCCCATGTGAGCATGAGAGCCACTTAGCCCACTTGAGCGAGAGTGATAGTGAGTTGAGTGACTTCCACCCCATATGTGAGTTTGAGTGCTTCCATTTGGAGGACATGAGTGATACACAAAGTGAGTTGAGAGAGGTAGATGATAGGTCCATGGAGGACATCGCATTTGCTAACACATTAACCTCTCCCTCGTTTGTGTCTTCTTATGTTGCACTAGGTTCCACGGAGGACGAGTTTCCGCTCATGGAGACGATGTACATGGTGCATGAAGATGATGATATCTCACCATGCTTGCTCCAAGATGGACATGTCGACCACATGGATCCTCCTACTTCCACAACACCTACTTCACATGAGTCGGCCTACAAAGGTAACAACATAGGTGTTGATGATGCCATGATCCCACTAGTGGACATGATGACTTATGAGCGCATGCATGATCTTGATGATACATTTGCTACGTCACTTGATTCTTTCATATTCCCATGTGATGCTTTGCTTCCTAACATTGTTGATCATGTGGAGTTGATTGATTGTGATACCATGAACATGCCATGCTATGAAAGTTTCATATTTGCTCCGCTTGCTTGCAATGATAATGATTATGCTCATGCTTGTGTTATGACACCCTTGATGAACACTTGCTCTTTCCATAGGGTTGTCGACAACAATGATGACATTAGCTTTCACATGCTTTGCCCCAAATGTTTACACCATTCCATGATCCTTGCATCCAAGATTGTGAACAATTGCTCTTTCTTATGCTTGGAATGCAAGAATGCTTATTTTATTGTTCATGAGAAGGCCCCCATAGCCTTTTCTTTTTGATGATCATGAGTTACCACATGCCATGAATGCACCTTCTTGCCATATGCACCATCGCCATGCATTTCATACTATCTTGCTTGACACTAATGGTGATGTGCACAAGACATGGAACATCATGATGGATGATGTATTCATCTACCATGCACACACACTTTTTGTCTTGTTTCTTCCATGTGTAGGTACACGGACGACCACTTCCACCGCCACGGAGCATGAGTTGACGACACGTGCCATTGAGAGCTACCCCACCACGGACGAACTCCATCACCAAACCCGCGGGATTCAAACCAAAGGGTATGTTTCCCAACGCCTTCGCCATCGTGTGTTTCCGACATTTCTTGTCGAGCTTCCGGTTTGGTCCAATTCCTCGTCACCTCTTTTGCTTCTTATGCAACATATCTTGAAACATCTTGTTGGCACAATGGTTGTTATATGTATTGATGATATCATCATACACTCCGAGAACCTCAAGGATCATGTCATACATGTGAGAGACACCTTATGCACCTTGTGCCACATGTCACACCAAAAGTTGCTCTCCTTTGGATTTCTTATTTCATCTTTGGCATTTGCAATGGATTCTTTGACACTTGAGGATACCCATACTCGGCTCACGCCAACCATACTTTCCCAAGCTAGAAGTCTCCATAGCTTTGCCATTGCACATAACAATTTTGCCCCAAATTTTGCCGATACTTGCCTTTTGATTGTTCCATTTGTGTGGGACAATACGACACATCACATTTTTGACACTTTACAAACCAAACTCTTACATGCACAAACTTTTGCCCCACCAAATTTTGGATACATCGACACTCTTTCGATTACCATTTTTGCCACATGCCTCTTGGAGAAACGACTTGATGCTTCGTTTTTGATTGAGAGCCTCTTGTTCGCCGGTCACCAAGTTGGCATCCACAAGCTTTCCTTTTGCAAGTTGTTTTTCCCCTTGTTCTTCTTCGACCGAGACTTGGCCCCTCCACCACTACATGGGAGACCCGTTATGGACTACAACAAAGACGCCCGCACTACGACGAGCATCCCTAAGGACACAAGGGCACCTATACAAGTCCTTCCCGTCTACCTCATCGGTGAGGAGGAGCAAGAGTCGAGGACGACTCTTCCCCAAGGGGGGGAGATGATGCGGGGTGGCTTTTGGACACCTCCGCTTCAAGACCGACAAGTGCATCCCCGCCTATCGTCGATGCTACACCATGGCCAAGGAGTCCCCCAAGTGGACCAACAACACAAAACCCCGCCATATACGTCAAGGTGAACTCCTTCCTCTCTATGGTCGATCTCAACACCAACTTGAATGGTATGCTACCTCATGCCTATCATCATGATGTCTATAGGTACCAACGTCGACAAGGACCAAGAGAGAAGGAACCCCCATGGTGCATGGAAGAAGGAAGAAGAAGAAGGGAAGAAGAGGAGAAGGAAGAGGAAGAAGAGGAGGGAGAACAGGCCGGCCGCCCAGAGGCGGTCAGACCGGGCCACAGACCGGCCGGCCAGCCGCAGGCCGGTCGACCGGCCCCACGACCGGACCCGCCCAGGCCCGGTCAGACCGGCCCCAGGACCGGATCGTCGGGTTTGGCCCACCAACTTGTACCTTTTCGACCCATGTTGCCTTGTATGCCTATATAAGACCCCAGCTCGCCCCCATAGCTGGTTAGACAAGATTTAGGCTTAAACATAACTTTGAGCTTTGTCTCCCTAGGGTTTCATCCCCTTTGTATCAAGGCCACCCTTGTGGATGTATGGATTTGGATGTGTGAGATTCTAGTGCACCCACTCTCTCTCCCACTCCTTGGTTCATCCTCCCCACCGGTCTCTCCTCTCGGAATTCTACCTCGAGTCTCTTCCGGGTGGATTCTATTGGCGTGGTCCATCGAGCCACGAGGGTAAGCATCGATTGTATCGGGTTGGTGTGCGTGAGTTCTTCGTGTGTTCTTCGCGTTCTTCGTGTTCTTCCGCATCTCCCTCTCTTTCCCCCTTTGGATCTTGGGTCATTCGCGAGATCGGGCCACAAACGGGGTCTTAGACCTCATCAAAAGGACAAGCCGGTTTGTTTACTTATAATGACCAAACGTTCTTGAGGACACACGGGGATTTTAGTCTAGTGCTTTCGCTTCATATAGTTGATTAATCTTCATTGTTTTGATAAGTGTTGTGTGGGTGAACCTATGCTAATGCACCGCCCTTCCTAGGACTAATACATACTTGTGATTATACCCCTTGCAAGCATCCGCAAATAAATCTAACCACAGCCTTAAACTCTGAGATCATGCTATCCCTCCTGCACCGATATACTAACGGGGGTTTAGGTTTCTGTCACTCCGGCAACCCCACAATTAGCAAACGAATACAAGATGTACTCCCCTAGGCCCATAAAGGTGAAGTATCATGTAGTCGACGTTCACATGACACCACTAGAAGAGTAACACCACAACTTAAATATCAAACCATTAAATATTACTCAACATAGTTCACTACTAACATTTAGACTTCACCCATGTCCTCAAGAACTAAACGAACTACTCACGAGACATCATATGGAACATGATCAGAGGTGATATGATGATGAATAACAATCTGAACATAAACCTTGGTTCAATGGTTTCACTCAATAGCATCAATAACAAGTAGAAATCAATACCGGGAGAGTTTCCCCTATCAAACAATCAAGATCCAACCCTAATTGTTACAGCGGTGACGAGATGCAGCGGTGGAGATGGCGGTGTAGATGGTGGAGATGATGATGATGATGATCCCAATGATGTCCAGCTCGATGACGGTGGCGATGGCGTCGATTTCCCCCTCCGGGAGGGAATTTCCCCGGCGGATTCCTGCCCGCCGGAGAGCTCTTTTCTCTCTGGTGTCTCTCCGCCCCGCAGAGGCGGCTCTGTCTATTCTCCGTAACTCCCCGTGCTTAGGTTTTCGGGACGAAGATGTACGCGAAGGAGAGGAGAGAGGAGGCTGTGTGCCCCGATGTCTACGGGTGCTTCTATTCTTGTAGACGGTGTTGGGCCTCCAAGAGGTTTGTAGAACAGCAGCAAGTTTCCCTTAAGTGGATTACCCAAGGTTTATCGAACTCAGGGAGGAAGAGGTCAAAGATATCCCTCTCATGCAACCCTGCAACCACAAAGCAAGAAGTCTCTTGTGTCCCCAACACACCTAATAGGTGCACTAGTTCGGCGAAGAGATAGTGAAATACAAGTGGTATGAATGAATATGAGCAGTAGTACGGCGCCAGAAAATAGCTTACTGGCGTGCAGTTGATGGTAGTAATATTGTAGGAAGTAAACATGCAGTAGTAGCAGCGAGTAACGCAGTAAAACAGTAAACAAGCAGTGATAGCAGTATTTAGGAACAAGGCCTAGGGATTAGACTTTCACTAGTGGACACTCTCAACATTGATCACATAACAAAATAGATAAATGCATACTCTACACTTTTGTTGGATGATGAACACATTGCGTAGGATTACACGAACCCTCAATGCCGGAGTTAACAAGCTCCACAATTCAATGTTCATATTTAAATAACCTTAGAGTGCATGAAAGATCGAAACGACTAAACCAAGTACTAACATAGCATGCACACTGTCACCTTCACGCTTATGTAGGAGGAATAATACACATCAATACTATCATAGCAATAGTTAACTTCGCAATCTACAAGAGATCATGATCATAGCATAAACCAAGTACTAACACGAGTGCACACACTGTCACCATTACACCGTGTAGGAGGAATAAAACTACTTTAATAACATTGCTAGAGTAGCACATAGATAAATTGTGATACAAAACACATTGCAATCATAAAGAGATATAAATAAGCACTTCACTACGCCATTCATAACAGTGAATAAGTATTCTGTGAAATATAGCCTAAGAGACCCACACGGTGCACACACTGTCACCTTTACACACGTGGGACAAGGAGTCTCCGGAGATCACATAAGTAAAACCCACTTGACTAGCATAATGACATCTAGATTACAAGCATCATCATATGAATCTCAATCATGTAAGGCAGCTCATGAGATTATTGTATTGAAGTACATAGGAGAGAGATGAACCACATAGCTACCGGTACAGCCCCGAGCCTCAATGGAGAACTACTCCCTCCTCATGGGAGCAGCAGCGGTGATGAAGATGGCGGTGGAGATGGCAGCGGTGTCGATGGAGAAGCCTTCCGGGGGCACTTCCCCGTCCGGCAGGTGCCGGAACAGAGACTCCTGTCCTCCGGATCTTGGCTTCGCGATGGCGGCGGCTCTGGATGGTTTCTGTGGTTTCGTCCCTCCGTAATAGGGTTTCGCGACGGAGGCTTTAAATAGGCGGAAGGGCAGCCTCGGAGGGCACGGGCCACCACACCATAGGCGGCGCGGCCCCCTCGGCGCGCCGGGTGTGGGTGTGGGGCCCCCGGGGCTTCCCTGCGCGCTCTCGGGTGTTCGATTTCGGAAAAATAGGAACCCGGCGTTGATTTCGTCCGATTCCGAGAATATTTCGTTACTAGGATTTCTGAAACCAAAAACAGGAAACAAGGAACTGGCACTTCGGCATCTTGTTAATAGGTTAGTTCCGAAAATGCGTAAATACGACATATAATGTGTATAAAACATGTAGATATCATCAATAAAGTAGCATGGAACATAAGAAATTATCGATACGTTGGAGACGTATCAGCATCCCCAAGCTTAGTTCTGCTCGTCCCGAGCAGGTAAAACGATAACAAAGATAATTTCTGAAGTGACATGCTATCATAATCTTGATCATATTGTAAACATATGTAATGAATGCAGCGATCATAAAAAATGGTAATGACATGAGTAAACAAATGAATCATAAAGCAAAGACTTTTCATGAATAGTACTTTCAAGACAAGCATCAATAAGTCTTGCATAAAAGTTAACTCATAAAGCAATAATTCAAAGTAGAGGTATTGAAGCAACACAATGGAAGATTAAGTTTCAGCGGTTGCTTTCAACTTGTAACATGTATATCTCATGGATAGTGTCAATGTAAAGTAATATAACAAGTGCAATATGCAAGTATGTAGGAATCAATGCACAGTTCACACAAGTGTTTGCTTCTTGAGGTGGAGAGAAATAGGTGAACTGACTCAACATAAAAGTAAAAGAATGGTCCTTCAAAGAGGAAAGCATCGATTGCTATATTTGTGCTAGAGCTTTTATTTTGAAAACATAAAGAGAGCATAAAAATAAAGTTTTGAGAGGTGTTTGTTGTTGTCAACGAATGGTAATGGGTACTCTAACTACCTTATCAACCAGACTTTCAAGAGCGGCTCCCATGAAGGACGTTATCTCTACCAGCAAGGTAGATCATCCCTCTTCTCTTTTGTTTACACATGTACTTTAGTTTAGTTTTTCTTTATTTATGGATGACACTCCTCCCAACCTTTTGCTTACACAAGCCATGGCTAACCGAATCCTCGGGTGCCTTCCAACATTCACATACCATGGAGGAGTGTCTATTTGCAAATTTAAGTTGCTTACTGATAGATCAGAGCAAAACATGTGAAGAGAATTATTAATGCAAGTTAATTAATTGAGGCTGGGAACCTCATTGCCAGCTCTTTTTGCAAAATTATTGGATAAGCGGATGAAGCCACTAGTCCATTGTGAAAGTCTGTCAAAAGTAAATGACAAGATCGAAAGATAAAACACCACATACTTCCTCATGAGCTATAAAACATTGACACAAATAAGAGGTAATAACTTTTGAATTGTTTAAAGGTAGCACTCAAGCAATTTACTTTGGAATGGCGGAGAAATACCATGTAGTAGGTAGGTATGGTGGACACAAATGGCATAGTGGTTGGCTCAAGGATTTTGGATGCATGAGAAGTATTCCCTCTCGATACAAGGTTTATGCTAGCAAGGTTATTTGAAACAAACACAAGGATGAACCGGTGCAACAAAACTCACATAAAAGACATATTGTAAACATTATAAGACTCTACCGTCTTCCTTGTTGTTCAAACTCAATACTAGAAATTATCTAGACCTTAGAGAGACCAATTATGCAAACCAAATTTTAGCATGCTCTATGTATTTCTTCACTAATAGGTGCAAAGTATATGATGCAAGAGCTTAAACATGAGCACAACAATTGCCAAGTATCACATTATCCAAGACATTTTACCAATTACTACATGTAGCATTTTCCAATTCCAACCATATAACAATTTAACGAAGAGGAAACTTCGCCATGAATATTATGAGCTAAGAACACATGTGTTCATACGAACCAGCGGAGCGTGTCTCTCTCCCACACAAGGATGAACTTATTCAGAGAACTAAGATAAAAAAACAAAAATAAAAGCACACAGACGCTCCAAGTAAAGTACATAAGATGTGACCGAATAAAAATATAGTTTCAAGAGAAGGAACCTGATACTTTGTCGATGAAGAAGGGGATGCCTTGGGCATCCCCAAGCTTAGACGCTTGAGTCTTCTTAAAATATGCAGGGATGAACCACGGGGGCATCCCCAAGCTTAGAGTTTTCACTCCTCTTGATCATAGTATATCATACTCCTCTCTTGACCCTTGAAAACTTCCTTCACACCAAACTTCAAGCAAACTCATTAGAGGGTTAGTGCATAATCAAAATTCACATGTTCAGAGGTGACACAATCATTCTTAACACTTCTGGACATTGCACAAAACTTCTGAAAGTTAATGGAACAAAGAAACTCATTCAACTTAACAAAAGCGGCAATGCGAAATAAAAAACAGAATCTGTCAAAAACAGAACAGTCCGTAAAGACGAATTTTAAAATGGCACCAGACTTGCTCAAACGGAAAAACTCAAAACTAATGAAAGTTGCGTACATATCTGAGGAACACGCACGTAAATTGGCATATTTTTCTGAGTTACCTACAGAGAAAACAGCCCAGATTCGTGACAGATAGAAATCTGTTTCTGCGCAGAAATCCAAATCTAGTATCAACCTTCTATTAGAGACTTCACTTGGCACAACAAAACACAAAACTAAGATAAGGAGAGGTTGCTAAAGTAGTAAAAAACTTCCAAAACACAAATATAAAACAAAGTACTGTAGCAAAATAACACATGGGTTATCTCCCAAGAAGTTCTTTCTTTATAGCCATTAAGATGGGCTCAGCAGTTTTAATGATGCACTCGCAAGAAATAGAAGTTGAAGCAAAAGAGAGCATCAAGAGGCAAATTCAAAACACATTTAAGTCTAACATGCTTCCTATGAAAAGGAATCTTGTAAATAAACAAGTTCAAGAAGCATAATGCAACAAGCATAGAAAGATAAAACAAGTGTAGCTTAAAAAATTTCAGCACATAGAGAGGTGTTTTAGTAACATGAAATTTTTTACAACCATATTTTCCTCTCTCATAATAACTTTCAGTAGCATCATGAGCAAACTCAACAATATAACTATCACTTAAAGCATTCTTATCATGAGTCTCATGCATAAAATTATTACTCTCCACATAGGCATAATCAATTTTATTAGTTGTAGTGGGAGCAAATTCAACAAAGTAGCTATCATTATTATTCTCATCATCAAATATAGGAGGCAAAGTATCCTCAAAGTAAATTTCTCCTCAATGCTTGGGGGATTAAAAATATCATGCTCATCAAAACCAGCTTCCCCAAGCTTAGAATTTTCCATAGCATTAGCAACAATAGTGTTCAAAGCATTCATATTAATATGTTCCATGGGTTTTTTAATTTTCGCATCAAACCATCCATGTCTTAAATCAGGAAATAGAATAAAAGGTCATTGTTGTCCATTATGCCTAACTAGTGTAAACAAGAAACCAAATGTCGCAATTGCGAGTCTAAAGGAAATAGCTTCGAGCACACACACAATGGCGCCAGAAAAGTACTGTTACCTGGAACCGGAGTATGAGTGCCTTTTACCTTTCCTCCCCGGCAACGGCGCCGAAAAGTGCTTGATGTCTACGGGTGCTTCTATTCTTGTAGACAATGTTGGGCCTCCAAGAGCAGAGGTTTGTAGAACAGCAACAAGTTTCCCTTAAGTGGATTACCCAAGGTTTATCGAACTCGGGGAGGAAGAGGTCAAAGATATCCCTCTCATGCAACCCCAACCACAAAGCAAGAAGTCTCTTGTGTCCCCAACACACCTAATAGGTGCACTAGTTCGCGAAGAGATAGTGAAATAAAAGTGGTATGAATGAATATGAGCAGTAGTACGGCGCCAGAAAATAGCTTGCTGGCGTGCAGTTGATGGTAGTAATATTGTAGGAAGTAAACATGCAGTAGTAACGCAGCGTAGTAACGCATTAAAACAGTAAACAAGCAGCGATAGCGATTTAGGAACAAGGCCTAGGGATTAGACTTTCACTAGTGGACACTCTCAACATTGATCACATAACAGAATAGATAAATGCATACTCTACACTCTTGTTGGATGATGAACACATTGCGTAGGATTACACGAACCCTCAATGCCGGAGTTAACAAGCACAATTCAATGTTCATATTTAAATAACCTTAGAGTGCATGAAAGATCGAAACGACTAAACCAAGTACTAACATAGCATGCACACTGTCACCTTCACGCTTATGTAGGAGGAATAATACACATCAATACTATCTTAGCAATAGTTAACTTCTACAGAGATCATGATCATAGCATAAACCAAGTACTAACACGAGTGCACACACTGTCACCATTACACCGTGTAGGAGGAATAAAACTACTTTAATAACATTGCTAGAGTAGCACATAGATAAATTGTGATACAAAACACATTGCAATCATAAAGAGATATAAATAAGCACTTCACTACGCCATTCATAACAGTGAATAAGTATTCTGTGAAATATAGCCTAAGAGACCACACGGTGCACACACCTGTCACCTTTACACACGTGGGACAAGGAGTCTCAGATCACATAAGTAAAACCCACTTGACTAGCATAATGACATCTAGATTACAAGCATCATCATATGAATCTCAATCATGTAAGGCAGCTCATGAGATTATTGTATTGAAGTACATAGGAGAGAGATGAACCACATAGCCACGGTACAGCCCCGAGCCTCGATGGAGAACTACTCCTCCTCATGGGAGCATGTGATGAAGATGGCGGTGGAGATGGCGGTGTCGATGGAGAAGCCTTAGGGGCACTTCCCCGTCGGTTCTAACGAGACTCCTGTCCCCCGGATCTGCCGCGATGGCGGCGGCTCTGATGGTTTGTGTTTCGTCCTCGGTAATAGGGTTTCGCGACGGAGGCTTTAAATAGGCGGAAGGGCAGCCTCGGAGGGCCTGGGGCCACCACACTATAGCGCGCGGCCCTTTGGCCGCGCTAGGGTGGTGTGGGACCCAGGCTTCCTCGCGACTCTCGAGTGTTAGAATGTTCCGGAAAACCGAACTGGCGTTGATTTCGTCAGGTTAAGAATATTTCGTTACTAGGATTTCGAAACCAAAAACAGCAGAGACTATCTGCACTTCGGCATCTTGTTAATAGGTTAGTTCCAGAAAATGCGTAAATACGACATATAATGTGTATAAAACATGTAGATATCATCAATAAAGTAGCATGGAACATAAGAAATTATCGATACGTTGGAGACGTATCAACCCCCTCCCCACATGGCGGCGCGGCCAGGGCAGGCCCCGCGCCGGCCTATGGGGGGGCCCATGGTGGCCCCTCTCGGCCCCTCCTTTTGGCTCCCTTCGTCTTCTGGAAAAATAGGATTTTTCATATAATTTCCGTCAATTGATCTTCCGAAATATGGTGTCTGACGGTGCTTTTTCCAGCAGAATCGACTCCGGTGAATAATTCTCCAATGATCATGAAACATGCAAAATAGGTGAAATAACATAAGTATCATCTCTAAATATGAAATATATCAATGAATAACATTATGATATAAAATAGTGATGCAAAATGGACGTATCAACTCCCCCAACAACTTAGACCTCGCTTGTCCCCAGGAAACTGAGCTCAATAAACAAGACCACATGTTTATGGAGTGAAGAGTCGATAAATAAAATACGGACAAGAAGCATCATATTGATTCACACAAGACATTCTAGTAAACATTCTCTTCATATAACTCAACTTGAAATAAGTAAAGAGAAATCACAAATAGAGGTGCATAGGAAATCATAAACGGTTATGGCAAACTTTGTTCTTGGTCAGAGAACTATTAACGGATTGTACTTATCTTCTAAGCAAAGCCTTTATATTAGAATTTATATGGCAGGGCTTTCATCCTAATATAACAATCTCCTCATAATCATTGATAACTTTCAAAGTCATATTCATTCAGATAAAACTTGTACTAAACAAGAAAGCATAAAAGACATGATTAACTAGATCATAGCATAAATGGTTGGTTCACAACAACTCAATTGCTTGCTTAAGATAGAGGGAAATTTTACTTGACTCAACATAAAAGTAAAAGATAGGCCCATCGCAGAAGGGGGATTAAATCATGTGCTAGAGCTTTTCAAGTTTTGAAATCATATAAAAGAGCATAAAAGTAAGATTTTGAGCGGTGTTTGTTGTTTTCAACGAATGGTAGTGGGCACTCTAACCCCCTTGCCAAACGGACCTTCCAAGAGCGGCTCCCATGAAGGACGTCATCTCTACCAGCAAGGTAGATCATCCCCTTCTCTTTTGTTTACACATGTATTTTAGTTTTATTATGGATGACACTCCCCAACCTTTGCTTTCACAAGCCATGGCTAACCGAATCCTCGGGTGCCTTCCAACATTTCTCATACCATGGAGAATTGTCATTTTAAAATTAAGTTGCTTACTTGATAAATCGCAAAACATGTAAAGAGAATTATTAATGAAAGTTATTAATTGATTGGGAACCATTGCCAGCTCTTTTTATAAAATTATTGGATAAGCGGATGTGCCACTAGTCCATTGGTGAAAGTCCGCCCAACAAGATTGAAATATAAAACACCACATACTTCCTCATGAGCTATAAAACATTGACACAAATAAGGAGTAATATAGTTTGAATTATTTAAAGGTAGCACATGAAGTATTTACTTGATGACGCAAAATACCACATAGTAGGTAGATTATGGTGGACACAAATGGCATGGGTTTGACAAGGTTTAGATGAGGAAGCATTCCCTCTCAATACAGGTCTTTGGCTAGCAATTGGGTAGCAAGCATAAAGGTTGAGAAACAAACAAATATACAAATGATAGAAACAATCATGCATCTTTCTCGTAGCACAAACAATTTTAACTTAGAATACTAAACTCATTAGGAAAGATAATAAAGTAATATATCTTCATGTATTTCCCTTTTCTATTCAAATATAAGGTGTTGTTGCTATTGACCAATGCTAAGTTTGCCAAAACCAAATAGATTTACTTGATGCTCCCAAAGTGATATAAATACTAATGTCGAGAGTAATCATATAAAAGAAATTGCAAACTAAAATAAGGTGTGCAAAAGTAAATGATAAGACTTCTCATTAATATTCCATAACGATAACTCACACCGATACATAGATAACCAACTAAGAGAGAGATACTTCCACACTGCAAACCATCTTATATGATAACTTCACTACTCATGATATGACACTACTTGATAGTAAAAGATAAAGATAGTGATGATGTGATACGGCACTCCCCAAGCTTGGAACAAACCAAGGGGATGCCAATACCGATGATGAATTACTCCTTAGGTGGTGATGGTGAATCTTCTCGTCATCAACTTGGAGAGGCTCTCCATCAACAAACGATGTCTTGGTCTCGGGAATCCTGAAACTAGCAGATACTAATCGTTTAAACCATTTTCATACTCATAGTTTAATTCCAAACATCATAAAGTTGCCCTGAAGTTGGTTGGTAGTGTTGTGAAGTGAGAGGATATCGCTCCACAGCTTTGCAGTCTCCTTCTCGTGTTCACCAATGAGCTCGGACACAATTCTGTGGAAGATGTCCCTTCACGCTGATGTCTTGTAGGTGAAGACCTCAGTTCTAGTTTCTCCATCTGTCCTCCAGCTTCCTTCTCCCTTAGGTCCCTGAACATCTTCTATCTGCAACTCTCCATCTACTCGCATCCTTGGATGCATCTTCAACTCGCTCATGTACGGGTTGACGACGTTCTCAAAGAAGTTGTCCTTCGGAGGCTCCAGACGAAGACATGGTGGCTCTAGATCTGAAAACAATATCTGGAAATAAGCTCGAAACAAAATACGACGAGAAAATGATATACGGACCTCGGGGATGGGAGATTATATAATGGACGTTTTCACGACAAAGGGAAGGTTCCAGGCCGAAGGTGAAACAGGACAGAGGGGCGTCCCCATAGGGCGGCGCGGCCAGTGGGGCCCGCCGGCCTATGGCAGGCCTCGCGCGTCTCCTCCACTCCGTTTCGATCCCGTAATTTTTCATATTTTCATAAACAGCAGAAATATTGTTCGGAAAGGTAAACGCGGACTTTTTATTACTAAAACTGTTACCTATTTAAAGTCGAACTCTGCAGAACTGTCAATTTGATCTTTGATGAAAGCTTCCGGAGTCATCACTTGAATAACATAATATCTTCATTATAAGAATCTCCAGAAATATAATGCTTGAGTCTTTGTCCATTCACACTTATGTGGCATTACCTTGCAGAGAGCTTTTAATTGCCCCTGAACGATATACCTCCTCAATAACATATGGTCCTTCCCATTTTGAGAGTAATTTCCCTGCAAAGAATCTGAGACGAGACCGATACAATAGGACTTTATCTCCAACATTAAATTCTCTTTTAATAATTCTTCTATCATGCCATTTCTTAACCTTCTCCTTAAAAAGTTTAGCATTTTCATATTCACTTCTCCATTCATCTAAAGAACTCAATTGTAGCAACCTCTTCTTACGGCAAGTTTAAAATCTTTATTAAACCTTACATAAGCTGTGCTCTAGTTCTAAAGGTAAATGACAAGCTTTTCCATAAACCATTTATAAGGAGACATTCCCATAGGGTTTTTATAAGCAGTTCTATAAGCCCACAATGCTTCCTTTAACTTACTAGCCCAATTCTTTCTAGATTTATTAACAATCTTTCCCAAGATAGCTTTAATTTCTCTATTTGATAATTCTACTTGCCCACTAGTTTGAGGATGATAAGCTGAAGCAATTCTATGATTAATACCATACCTAAAGAGTTTTTCTAAAACCTCCATGAATAAAGTGAGAACCTCCATCAGTCATAATATATCTAGGTACTCCAATCTAGGAAAAATAACATCTAAAAGCATTTTTAAGAGGTCTCACCATCGGCACTTTTTGTAGGTATAGCTTCTACCCATTTAGTAACATAATCAAACAAGTATATGAGTGTTACCTTTGAATAAGGAAAGGACCCATGAAGTCAAATCCCCAACAATCAAATGGTTCAATAACAAGAGTATAATTCATAGGCATTTCATTGCGTCTAGAGATATTACCAACTCTTTGACATTCATCACAAGATAAGATAAACTTCCTTGCATCCTTGAAAAGTGTTGGCCAAAAAAACCTGATTGTAGAACCTTTTGTGCGGTTCTATCTCCGCCGTGATGTCCTCCATAAACACTACCATGACACTTACTCAATATCTCTGTTGTTCATATTCCACATCTTCGCATAATGCCATCCACTCCTTCTTTATATGTTGGGTCATCCCAAAAATAATGCCTCAAATCATAAAAGAATTTCCTCCTTTCTTTAGCTTTGAAAAGGTTTGGCCAAGCCTTCCATGGAGTTGGCATAATCGGCATACCAAAACTATCTCGCGAGCTCACCTTTATTACATCCAATTGTTCATTTGGAAAACTATCCTTAGACAGGAACATAAGGTGTTTCCAATCTAGATAATTGGCAACAGGATTATCAGCACCTTTCCTATCTACAATATGTAAAGCAAATTCTTGCAAAATAAGCACCCATCTAATAAGCCTTGGCTTAGCATCTTTCTTTTGCATTAGGTACCTAATTGCAGCATGATCAGTATGAACTGTAACTTTTGAATCAACAATATAGGATCTAAACTTGTCTGGAAAAACTACGGCTAATGCTCTTTCTCAGTTGTATGGTTTCTTTGAGCAACATATGAGTTTTACTAGCATAATGAATACATTAATTTTTTATTGGTAGACACGTAAACATTAAATCACCTCGATCGGCTCTCAGGTTACCCTGTAAATTCCAATGAGCCGGTTAACCCATGGTTGTTAAGGCTTTCTTGGTTTCAAGGGCTTCCTACAATCATCTCAAAAGGAAAGGTACATCTTTTAAGAACATTAGTAAGAGGCTTTGAAATTTTAGAGAAATCTTAATAAACCTCCTATAAAGGCCAAAATGACCAAGAATACTACGAATACCTTTACATCCCTAGGATAAGGCATCTTCTCAATTGCTTCAACTTTAGCTCTATCAATTTCTCCTCAGAAATTTTATGTCCCAATACAATCCTTCATTAACCATAAAGTGGCCTTCTCCCATTAAGAACAAGGTTAGTTTCTTCACATCTCTGCAAATTTATCAAGGATTCGCAAGCAATTATCAAAAGAATTCCCATAACAGAAAAATCATCCATGAATACCTCAACAACTTTTCACAAAAGCCATAAAAATAGCAACATGCATCTTTGCAAATAAGCAGGAGCATTACCCAAACCAAAAGGGTACGCGATGCGCCTAAGTTTGTAGTTGTGAAAGTGATCGTCTCTTGATCAATAGCCCTAATACAATTTGTGTGGACCCAGAATAAACCAACAAGTAAGAAGAAACTCTATTTTTAACAACCGTTCTAACATTTGATCAATAAAAGGTAAAATAATATCTTTCTTAGTAACTTTATTAACTTTCGAAAATCAATGCACATTCTATACCCTACAACTACTCTTTGAGGAATGAGCTCATCATTTCTTGGAACAACACTTTTCCTCCTTTCTTGGAACACAATGCACATGACCAACCCATCTACTATCGCTAGGTATATAAACCGCTCCAAGAAGTTTTAATACCTCATTTCTTACCACATCCTTCATCTTTGGCTTAGACGATGCAACAACGGGTTTTGCATCATCTTCTTATTAATGGCGTTGGCAAATCGGGAGAAATCCCCTTCAAGTCATCAAGAGTATACCAATAGCTCCTCGGTGTTTCTTCCTATTTCCGTTCCTTTCTTCCTCGATAAAACTGCACTAATAATAACGGGATATGTTTTCTTATCATCAATATAAGCAGCTTAAGATTATCAGGTAACGGTTTCAAATCAAATACGGGATCTTCCTTTGGTGGGGTGTTACACCTAAATCTTCTCATGGGAGGCACCTTTCAGAAAGGAGGACGAAGGAAAATTTCCTCAAGCTCATCCCTTTCTTCCCTAAAACTACGGCGACTATTCTCGGATGGCCCTGCCGGCGTTTTAGGAGCAGAGCAATAGATACTGTTCTTCAACTCCGACCTCATCCTTATAAGGAGTTTTGGCAAATTTAGAGAAGTTAAACTCATAAGATTCACCGATGAATTTAGTAACAATTTTCTCTTTCTTGAATCTATAATAGCTCCTCCTATTTAGAAAGGTCTACCAAAAATAATAGGACAAGACTTACTAGCGGCGTAACCAAGTACCAAAAAGTCACAGGATACTTAATTTACCAAATAGATTTTCAAGCAAACATCCCGAACAATACCAATTTGACCAGATATTTGTCCTTCTTGATAACCCCATCAACCTCTTCAATTCACAAGGGCCAATGCCATGCATGATTTAGGTATCGGCTCATATTTCATGGCCATCACCCACATCTTGGGAAACCATCATGAGTCTGGCCAGACAGCACGGGAACACACCTTTTCCCTAGACTTATGCTAGGCATTTACCTTTTATTCTAGAAACATGCTTGGGAAAAAATTTGTGACCATTTCCACATTTTCTATTAACAAGATCTTTAACTATACAGCGGGTTCAACCTTTATTTGTTCTTCAGGTTCTATGGGTTTCTTTGGACTTTTATTAACTACACCTAGTTATAATGGAATACTCCTTCATACCAGCACCAGGGGGTTTTTCAATAAAGCTTCGAAATGTTGCGTCTCGACCCAGGCGTGATTTCCCCAGCAATGGCTCACAACTAGATGCTCGAGGTTTGATCGCTCCAAACGACACGCAAAGCCCACAGTCGCCTCACAATACAGGGTGCCAACGTCTAAGGGTGATGATCCTCTTTCTGCGGGAATCCCTTAATCAGCTTGATGGCTCTCAGCTTGCCCTGCCCATTTGCTTGCATAGTATGGAGACGATCGGATCAGCTTAATTCCCATGTCCTCGCAGAACTTTCTAAACTCGCGAGAAATGAAGACCGAACCTCCATCGGTCGTGATAGTCTGGGGAATCCCGAATCTGTGAATGACATGTTCTTTCACAAAATTGATAACATCTTTCGATGCCACTGACTTCATAGGGACGGCCTCCACCCATTTAGTGAAATAATCTGTAATGGCCAGCACCCACGCATGGCCTTTGCTCGATGGAGGATTGATTTTGCCGATCATATCCATGCCCCACCCTCGAAACGGCCACGGCTTGATGATGGGGTTCATTGCTGATGCAGGTACCATCTGAATGCTCCCAAACTTCTGACATGCTTGACACCCTTTATAGTACTTAAAACAGTCCTCAAGCATGGTGGGCCAATAAAACCCTGATCGCCTGATCAACCATTTCATCTTATGAGCCGATTGGTGAGTTCCACAGGCACCTTCATGTACCTCGTGTAAGAGCCGATTCGACTCGGCTGGTCCCAAACATTTGAGAAGTAAGCCTTCCAAAGTTTGTATCTTATCCGTTTAGGTGCCCCCCGAGCCGAATCTTTCAAGTAATTGAAGATATCGGCTCTCCAGTCATCCGGTTCCAGGAACTGTACCTGAACATCGGCTCCATCTGCTACGTCCTTGTAGCCTGACGCCATCTGTGCGAGATCGTTTGCCTCGGTATTTTGCGACCTTGGGATCCAATTGAAGTTTATATACTTAAATTGTGCCATCAGCTCACGGCATTGCATCCATAATGGGAAGAGCGACTCGCTCTCACATTTGTATTCCTCCGTGAGTTGGGAAATCACCAATTTGGAGTCTCCAAAAAGTTCCACTGCCTCTGCCCCGGCTTCCAATAGCAACTCCATTCCCTTGCATATGGCTTCATACTCAGCAACATTGTTGGTACAAGGGGTAGGTAACCTGATGGAGAAGGAATATGTTGCCCCCCGGGGCGACACGATTAGAATGCCGATGCCGCAACCACCATCACAGACCGATCCATCGAAAAACATGGCCCATGCCCGCACAGACAGTGCTGCTATATCAGTGTTGATTCGTTCAGCAATAAGATCGGCCAACGCTTGTCCCTTGACTGCTTTCGCAGGCTGATACCGGATATCAAATTCCGATAATGCAAACATCCATTTACCGAGTCGGCCTTTCAACACAGGAGCCGACAGCATATGTTTGATGACATCTGATTTGCAGATGACGACAATCTCATGATCAAGATGTGGTGAAGCTTGGTGCAGGTAAAAAATAGGCAGAGGCACAACTTCTCGATCTCAGGTACCTCGTTTCTGCATCCAACATCCTTCTGCTGAGGTAGAAAACGACTCTCTCCAGGCCATCATAAACTTGCACCACCACTGAGGCAATGGAAGTGTCAGCTACTGACAAGTAAATATAGAATGGCCTGTCTTGCTGGGGTGGCACCAACACAGGTGGCTTCGTTAGATACTCTTTAATCTCGTCAAACGCTCGCTGTTGCTCTGCCCCCCAGCGAAACTCCTCATCAGATTTAATTTTTACCAATCCCATGAACGGCTCAATTCGTCCTGACAGGTTGGAGATAAACCTTCTGACGAAGTTGATTTTGCCGATGAGACACTGGAGTTCCTTCTTCGTGGTAGGTGGCTTCATTGTTCGCACTGCCTCCTGACTTTTCAGGCCGATCTCAATTCCGCGTTCATGAACCAAGAAACCCAAGAATTGACCGGCCGTTACACCAAAAGCACACTTCTTTGGATTCATTCTTAGCCCGAATTTTCTAGTTCGGTCCAGGACGTGTCGCAAATCCTCCAAGTGTCCTTCCACTGAAACAGACTTGACTACCACGTCATCAATGTAAATCTCCACCAATTTGCCGATCAGATCATGAAAGATGTAATTCATGGCTCTTTGGTATGTTGCGCCGGCATTTTTCAGTCCAAATGTCATGACTACGTATTCAAACAAGCCCACCGATCCTGGTACTCTGAATGCGGTCTTGTGTATATCTTCTGGAGCCATGAAAATTTGGTTGTAACCGGCATTGCCATCCATGAAACTTAAAACCTTATGACCAGCAGCCGCATTGATCAATGTCTCTGCTACTGGCATTGGATACTCATCCTTTGGAGTGGCACTATTGAGATTCCGAAAATCTATGGCGACGCGCCATCGGCCATCCTTTTTCTCCACAGGTACGACATTAGAAATCCATTCAGCATACCTGCATGGCCTGATGAACCCTGCGTTCAACATTTTCTCGATCTCTTTCTTGACTTCTTCTAAAATTTCGGCCTTCATCTGTCGTGCTCTCTGCTGGAACGGCCGAAATCCTTTCTTCAGAGGGAGTCGATGCTCAATGATGCTCCTGTCTAACCCGGGCATCTCTGTGTAATCCCAGGCAAAACAATCTGGGTACTCCTTTAACAAAGCTATCATCGGGCCCCTCAGATGCGGATCTAACTTTTTGCTGATAAATGTTGGTCGTGGCTTATCCCCAGGACCAATGTCAATCTCTTCTAGCTCATCAGCCGATGTAAACCCATATCCTAGCTTTCCGTCGCCTGCTAGATCGATGCTGAACACAGGCAAAACGTATGGTAAGGATAATTTTGGCCGATTGCTGGAATCGGCCTCCTTTTCAATTGCATTGCACAATGAAGGTTTACAACTTACTGCTCCACGACTACGTGACATGCTTGAGGTGAGATCATTGCTTTTTATTTTTTGGGGCCGATCGCAGGGATCGGCCTTGCCACGTACGTCTGTCGACTTTGGTCTTGCTACTCTGTCAGGCCGGTGGATAAGACCAGCCTCACCCCGTTTTTTGTAAACTCGATGCGTTCACAGCCGTCCAAACTAATTCCAGATATCGGCTCTTGATCATCTGCATCCCAAATATTCATGCCAGCTATTGAGATCTCGATCGAATCATCTGCATGAACGACCTCCACTTCATCTCCGTCCCACTGTATCAGGCATTGGTGCATTGTGAACGGAATACAGCAGTTGGCGTGAATCCAATCCCTCCATAGCAGGACAGCGTAGGTGCTTTTGCTGTCGACAATGAAGAATGACGTAGGGATGGTTTTTCGGCCCACAGTTAGGTCCACGTTCAGAACGCCTTGCGCTTCTGATGCTTGGCCGTTGAAATCGCTCAGTGTGACGTTGGTCTTGATCAGATCTTCGGTAGAGCGTCCCAAACGCCGTAGCATGGAGTATGGCATTATGTTGACTGCCGCTCCCGTGTCAACCAGCATCTTGCCGACAGGCTGCCCGTTGATGTAACCTCTTAGGTACAGGGCCTTCAAATGTTTGTAGCTCCTCTCTCGTGGCTTTTCAAAGATGAACTGGCCGTGGGCCGCAGTCAAACTGAGCTACTGGCACTTCTTCGGTTCTTGGAGCACAAAACTCCGACGGAAGTATGAACACCATGTTTGTGCCAGCCGATGCCTTTGCATCGGCTTTTGCTTGTTTGGGGCGCCATTCCTTCTTCGTGGACGTGTATCCGCCTCCAAAGTTTGCTGAATTTTCACGGCCAGATCGGGCCGAGCTTTCCTCAACGTGTACAGGTACTGCGCCTCGGCTTCTTCCAAGTTACGTAGCCGCTGCACCCTACGCTTTTGGGAGTGACTGAGTCCATCAGGGCACCACCTTGGCCGGTGGTATCTATCTTCTTCTTCATCTTCTGATTCCTCGAAATCTTCCCCTTGAGATGACTCAGCTTGCCTGTTCTGGGATGGGAGAGGCCCTAGACGCCTGAACACTGAAACTCTCACTGCCCTTCTTCTGCTGTCTGCACTCCGGGCAGTTGTCGATTGTAGGCAATCGGCTCATTCCTGAATCCCAGCAATGCTTGAAGAAAGGGCAATCCCAGTGTCTGTCCATGTCTTCATGTTCTCTTGACTTCCCACTAGCGCGGCGCTCGTAACCTTTGTCGTTTCTATCATACCGACGAGATTTTCTGTTGTCTGCACCAGACCGACGATATCTTTCGTCATCTGTATCGTATCGCCGACGTCGGTTGTACTGATGCTCATATTTTTTAAGGAGGTGTGCGGAAAGTGGTCGTTGGTACCGCACGCTTCTCACTTGTTCCTCGGTGATGTACCGTTTATCATCATATCGGGGCGGTCGCGGGCCGGCCTCCTCCTTTTCCTTGCCACGGGAGTGACCGATTTCTTCTTTATCGTTGCCCTGGTGGCGTACAGGCCCTGCCATGTTAATACCGAATGAGAAACCTGGATGACGCTGCATGGGGTGATCGAGTTCCACCATGTTGACGCTAGGATTGCGTGTCCACTTTCATGGCAAACTGACTAAAGATCAAACGGCCTTGTTCTATCGCCGTTTGGATCTGCCGACGCAACTCTTTGCAGTCATTGGTGACATGGGTGAACGAGTGATGCCACTTGCAGTACGGTCTCCCGTTCATCTCTTGCGCCGTAGGGATTTTATGGCCTTCGGGTAACTTCAGCTGTTTTTCCTTAAGCAATAGATCGAATATCTGCTCAGCTTTGCTTATATCGAAGTCAAACCCTTTTGCAGGCCCTTGTGGCTTCACCCATTTGCAGGACACGGGGACTGCCCCCCGAGCCCATTCAGCCACGACCACTTCCTGGTCTTCAGAGTCTTCAACGTCTGCTGTCTCGACCAGGCTGATTGGGCGCTTGATGAACTTGTCTTGGTACAATTCTGGATGGCGCTGCTCATACAAAGTTAATTTCTGGACCATGTGCGCCAGTGAATTGTACTCCGCTTGTAAAGCCAGATCCTTGAGCGGCGCGGCGAGGCCCAACGCTGCCGGCTCGCGCTTCTTTCTCATTCAAACGAGCCAAATAACATCGGTTCCTGACGTCCTGAAGCGCTGAATGTATTCTGACACCGTTGCTCCTCACTTCTGCCGTACCTGCGCCAGATCGGCAATGACAGCCTCGGTAGCCTCTGAGTGATATTGCACGTGAAACTGCTCTTCTAGTTGCTTCCAGGTCCGGACTGAATCTGGTGGCAACGAGGTGTACCACCCAAAAGCTGGTCCTGTGAGAGATTGCGCAAAAAACCTCACACGTAACGGGTCTGATGCTGAAATCATGCCCAACTGTGCCAAATATCGGCTCACATGCTCAATTGAGCTGGACCCTTCTGATCCACTGAACTTTGAGAACTCGGGAGCCGATATTTGGGTGGCAGTGGAATCAAATCATATTCATCTGGGTACGGCTTGGAATAGCCGATTGTTCTCCTCTTTGGCAGGATGCCAAATTGGTCTCTCAAGATTGTACTGATTTGTTCCACGGTATGAGCTGCAGGGGCCAAACTTTCATGACTCGTTCCGGTGGCATATTTAGCTAACCACACCTGTTTATCGGCATATACTCCAGAAATTCCTCCTGCAGAAATCCCTGCTGCTGCGATCTGGTTTGTGCGCGTGAAGTTGTTGCAGTCAGGCACGTATGTGCACACGTATCCATGTGGGATTTCTTTGGGCGGCTCATACAGGAATTGGCAATCTCCAGGATCGCCTCCAATCTTGTAGACGACGTATGCCGGTGAAGCCTGTGGCTCTGGAGCGGCAAGCGTGAATGGCATGCGATGCAGTGTGGAACGGTATCTCTCCCTAGTGAGTGCCTAGGGTAGGTCCGACGGAGAGTACGGTGCTTCGCGATTTCTGCACAACGCGAACCGCAATGCGCTCGAAAGCGTTCACCAGCTCTCGGAATGACGGTGCAAAGAATGAGCCACAATGTAATTAACTTCGGCGCAGGGCTCGGTGCGTTCCTCGAAGGGAGACAGGTCTACTCCATCGAGAACGCCTTCAGGTGAGAAACCCTTCCACCTGATGCCATGTGAACGGGTCCTCTCGAAAGAGCCGATGAGATCGGCTTCGAACTGAGATTTGAGCTCATCATAATTCTTCTTGTGATCCTCAGTGAGCTCTTCGTATGTGACTGGTGCGTCCGCCATCTCAGTTGCGATGTTGACGCGATTGTTGTAGAGTGTCCGGGCGTGCCAGAATGTGTTGCCTACCAAAACCCACCGGCGAGCAGCGACGGGCAACACGGAGAGCCGGGAGGCTCCCAGGACTGCTGGTGGGCCCTGGTCCCTCGGGCGACGGCCCGCAATGCTCCGGCACACGTCCTGGCGGTTGCAAGGGCGTGCCACCTGACCTATACCTGGTCAGGAAGGTGTTGGATTGCTTCAATTAGTTTCCTGCATGGTAGACACGTAAACATTAAATGAGCCTCGATCGGCTCTCAGGTTACCCTGTGAATCGGCTCAAAGAGCCGATTAACCCATGGTTCATAATGGATCTGCAATAACATGGGGGTTCTGCTTTATCAATACTAAGCTAAATCAATCTACGACAGTTTAGGGTTTTCACCGCATAACCGGAACATCCTACACGTAGTTGAGCCTGGCAGATACGAAAGATAACAGCAAACTAACCCAAAACGAGGCCTAAAAACCAACACGGAGTCGATTCCCGGAACATCCCTTCTTGGATCGGCAAACCGTACCTTACGCACTACTGGATCGTTCAACCCGTTTGCAAGGCCTAATCATACGGATATCAAACTAATCCTTGAAGAGCAAGGAACAACTATAACAGATCGAAACTACTAACACTACAAGAAAAGTTGCCATGGCCGACGAAGTTGAAGTCGCGCCGTGGTTGCTGGTGCACCATGGCCGACGATTTTTGGTCCCTCCGTGGTTCATGTCAAAACTTTTTTTTCTCGTTTTTGAGGCCACCTAGCCCGACGAAAGCGGCCAAAACGTCGCGTATGGTGGCCCGGGACGTGGTGCATCGCGAATTCTCGGGTTCGCCGGCCGAGTCAATGCAAATCCGCACCGCCGAGGGATGTAGGGCCCAGATGGCAGCCTCTCTAGCATTGTTTTTTTCTCGATCGCGCCATCTCGTTCAACGCTCTCCGATCGAGCCGTTTACGATGCAGGATCATGGGTCCCGCTTGTCATCCTCTATGAACCAAAATTCTTTCTTTTCTTGGATTTTTTTGACCCCCTGATTTCTGGCTACTTCCTTTTTCTTTTGATCCCTTGCCGCCTTGGAAACGTTGAGACCGCTGCAGCTAAATGGGACCCGCATGTCATCCTCTATGAGCAATCAACTTTCTTTTCTTGGAGTTATTTTTGGCACCTCATATTTGGTCACTTGCCTTTTTCTTTCGATCCCTGCCGCCTCTCAAACGGTGATACCGCTGCTGCTAAATGGGACCCGCATGTCATCCTTTATGTACTATAAAACATTCTTTTCTTGGATTTTTTGCACCTCATATTCGGTCACTTGCCTTTTTCTTTCGATCCGCCGCCTCTCAAACGGTGATACCGCTGCTGCTAAATGGGACCCGCATGTCATCCTCTATGTACTATAAAACTTTATTTTCTTGGATTATTTTTGGCACCTCATATTTGGTCACTTGCCTTTTCTTTCGATCCCCTGCCGCCTCTCAAACGGTGATACCGCTGATGCTAAATGGGACCCGCATGTCATCCTCTATGTACTATAAAACTTTCTTTTCTTGGATTATTTTTGGCACCTCATATTTGGTCACTTGACTTTTTCTTTCGATCACCTGCTGCCTCAAACGGTGATACCGCTGCTGCTAAATGGGACCCGCATGTCATCCTCTATGTACTATAAAACTTTCTTTTCATGGATTATTTTTGGCTCCTGATATTTGGTCACTTGCGTTTTTTCTTTCGATCTCATGCCACGTTTGAAACGTTGAGGAACCTGCTGGCTCATGGGACCTGCATGTCATCCTCTATGTGCTATAAAAGTTTATTTTCTAGGGTTTTTTTTCACTCTCTGATTTTTGTCTATTTCCTTTTTCTTTTGATGCCCTGCCTCCTTGGAAACGTTGAGTAAGCTGCTTACTCATGGGACCCGCATGTCATCCTCTATGTACTATAAAACTTTCTTTTCTTGGATTTTTTTGGCACCTCATATTTGGTCACTTGCCTTTTTCTTTCGATCCCCGCCTCTCAAACGGTGATACCGCTGATGCTAAATGGGACCCACATGTCATCCTCTATGTACTATAAAACTTTCTTTTCTTGGATTTTTTTGGCACCTCATATTTGGTCACTTGCCTTTTTCTTTCGATCCCCTGCCGCCTCTCAAACGGTGATACCGCTGATGCTAAATGGGACCCGCATGTCATCCTCTATGAACAATAAAAGTTTCCTTTGGTGGATTTATTTTTGACCCCTAATTAATTTCTGGCTATTTTTTTTTCTTTTGATCCCCTGCCGCCTTGGAAACGTTGAGGATGCTGCTGCCTCATCGGTCCCGCATGTCATCCTCTCAGAACGATAAATGTTTTCTTTTCTTGGATTTTTTACCAACTGATTTTTGGTTTTTATTTTATTTTCGATCCCCTGCCTTTGAAACGTTGACGACGCTGGCTCATGGGTCCCTGATGTCAGCCTCCCCGTACAAGAAACATGTGATATCTTGATTATTTTGCAGACAATAAACAGTGTATTTCGCTCTGAGCTATTGCAAACGGATAAATTAAATCTTTATTTTTACAACTTATATCTTGAATCTCCTTGTTTTTTGTTTTTGCGAAGCATAGGACATTCCTGTTTTTTTTGAGAAAAATCCGAACTTTCATGTTCTGGAGTGGGCTGAAATTGTACGAATCAAAAGGCCCAGAAGGATAGTTCGAAGGCCCAGATGTCCAGATGCAGCCCAATTGAAATCTTTCTTTTCTTGGATTTTTTCACCCCCTGATTTCTGGCTACTTCATTTTTCTTTTGGTCCTGTGCCGCCTTGGAAACGTTGAGACCGCTGCTGCAAAATGGGACCCGCATGTCATCCTCTATGTACAATAAAGTTTCTTTTCTTGGATTATTTTTGGCTCCTGATATTTGGTCACTTGCCTTTTTCTTTCGATCTCATGCCACGTTTGAAACGTTGAGGAATCTGCTGGCTCATGGGACCCGCATGTCATCCTCTATGTACAATAAAAGTTTGATTTCTTGGATTTTTTTCACCCTCTGATTTTTGGCTATTTCCTTTTTCTTTTGATCCCCTGCCGCCTTTGAAACGTTTAGTAAGCTGCTGGCTCATAGGTCCCACATGTCAGCCTGTATGAACGATAAAGCTTTCCTTTCTTGGAGTTTTTTTACCCCCTAATTTCTGGCTACTTTCTTTTTCTTTTGATCTCAAGCCGCATTTGAAACGTTGGGACCGCTGCTGCAAAATGGGACCCGCATGTCATCCTCTATGTACAATCAAGTTTCTTTTCTTGGATTATTTTTGGCTCCTGATATTTGGTCACTTGCCTTTTTCTTTCGATCCCATGCCACGTTTGAAACGTTGAGGAACCTGCTGGCTCATGGGACCCGCATGTCATCCTCTATGTACTACAAAAGTTTATTTTCTAGGGTTTTTTTTCACTCTCTGATTTTTGGCTATTTCCTTTTTCTTTTGATCCCCTGCCTTGGAAACGTTGAGTAAGCTGCTAACTCGTGGGTCCCGCATGTCATCCTCTATGTACAATCAACTTTCTTTTCTTCGAGTTTTTTTTACCCCTAATTTCTGGCTACTTTCTTTTTCTTTTGATCTCAAGCCGCATTTGAAACGTTGGGACCTCTGCTGCAAAATGGGACAACATGTCATCCTCTATGTACAATAAAAGTTTCTTTTCTTCGATTATTTTTCACCCTCTGATTTTTGGTCACTTGCCTTTTTCTTTCGATCTCATGCCGCCTTTGAAAATGTTGCGGAACCTGCTGGCTCATGGGACCCGCATGTCATCCTCTATGTACTATAAAAGTTTCTTTTCTTGGATTTTTTTCACCCTCTGATCTTTAGCTATTTCCATTTTCTTTTGATCCCCTGCCGCCTTGGAAACGTTGAGTAAGCTGCTGACTGATGGGACCCGCATGTCATCCTCTATGTACAATCAAGTCTCTTTTCTTGGATTTTTTTACCCCCTTATTTTTGGTCACTTGCCTTTTTCTTTCGATCTCATGCAGCCTCTGAAACGTTGAGGAAGCTGCTGGCTCATGGGACCCACATGTCATCCTCTATACTATAAAAGTTTCTTTTCTTGGATTTTTTTTCACCCTCTTATTTTTGGCTATTTCCTTTTTCTTTTGATCCCCTGCCGCCTTGGAAACGTTGATTAAGCTGCTGACACAAGGGGCCCGCATGTCATCCTCTATGTACAATCAACTTGCAAGATCTTGGAGCGAAAGAGCTTGTATAAGTGGGACCCATATGTCATCCTCTATGTACAATAAAAGTTTCTTTTCTTGGATTATTTTTTGCTCCTGATATTTGGTCAGTTTCCTTTTTCTTTTGATCTCATGCCGCCTCTGAAACGTTGAGTAAGGTGCTGGCTCATGGGACCCGCATGTCATCCTCTATGTACAATAAAGTTTCTTTTCTTAGATTTTTTTACCCCCTGATTTTTGCTAACTTGCCTTTTTCTTTTCGATCATATGCCGCCTTTGAAATTGAGGTCGCCGCTGGCTCATGGGTCCCACATGTCAGCCTCTATGAACAACAAACCTTTCCTTTGTTGGATTTATTTTTTACCCCTAATTTCTGGCTATTTGCCTTTTTCTTTTGATCCCCTGCGGCCTTTGAAACGATGAGGACGCTGCTGGCAGGTCGGTCCCACATGTCATCCTCTATGAAGAATAAAAGTTTCCTTTTTGGATTTATTTTTGACCCCTAATTTCTGGCTATTTGCCTTTTTCTTCTGATCCCTGCCGACTTCGAAATGATGAGGATGCAGCTGGCAGATCGGTCCCACATGTCAGCCTCTATGAACTATAAATGTTTCCTTTGTAGGATTTATTTTTTACCCCTATTTTCGGGCTACTTGCCTTTTTCTTTGAAACGTTGAGGACGCTACTGTCTCATGGGTCCCACATGGCATCCTCTCTGAACGATAAACCTTCATTTCTTGTTAACGACAGGTTTATCAGTATTATTTTCGCAGACTAATACAAGCTCTTTCGCTCCAAGATCTTGCAAGTTAATAGAATAAATCATGGAATTATTAGGATATGTTTTAAATTTCAAATCCACTTTATGAATTTTTGAAAATACCGTGATCTATGTGGGTATGGAGCGATCAAGGATTTTCATATTGGCCATGAGCAGTTTCAAAAATTGCAACCCAATAATTCAAAATAAATACAAACAACTTTTATGTAGAATCTCCGTGTTTTTGTTTTTTGCCAATCATAGGATCTGTGGTTCTTTAGAAAAGGGCCAACATTGCATGAGCAGAAAGGCCCATTTGTAGTTATTGGGCTTCGACAGCCGGAGCAAGTAGGCCTATAGCAAATACCTTGTAGATGGCCGTTGGAACCCAAAAGTATTTGTTGCCTAGACTTAGATGCCAAACTCAGCCTTATTGACATGAACCTTGCTATGCACACGACAATTTCAGTCCGATCCGTGTACGAAACACAAGATCCAACCCTTCGTGTGAGGAAGCAGGTGGCAGCACACCTCCAGATGCTCAATCGTACATACGCATATCATATAGGAGTTGTCGTATGTACATCAGTTCCGTATTGACATGTTTTTTTCTTTGGTTCACATGTGGGGTCCGCACAGTCACCTAGGTCGCACATCTACTTCCTTGCTCGTAGTTGATGCATGTTCGGTTTGGGGATGGGGTGGAACCGAACACACCCCCGTGCCAGTGGATGTACTTTACCCTTTAGCGGCGAAAAAATAGGAATGGTCCTCTCATGAGTATGATCAACAAGAGGTGGCTATATTATAAAGGACGTACACACATTGTAATTATAGTGCTGAAATAAAGTCAATCCTAAAACAGCCATGCATGGGTTATAATATGAAGGCAACACGAAATACAAAAGCAGGGCAGTGTTCAAATAAACTGATTCAAACTAGTACATACTAAAAACAGTGTACTACTTCTCAACACTTCAAGCATAATAAAAAAGTGTCACTGTTTTTTTAAAGGTAACACCGAACGGGCAATGTTTAAAGCAGGCTTAAACCACATAGCCGCTTGTCGGACACTATCCCAACCATCCTTGGGAAGGCTGATAACTCCCACAGTCTCACCTTCATCTGGCTGGAGGTTGCAGCGCAAAATTTTAGGGTATTGATTATAACGAATATTCCGGTATGCTGTGTAGACGCAGTTTTTCCTCATGAATGGAACCAATGTGCCATCAGGAGCTTTGGATTCACGCTTCTTCAGGTTGGCAATGATTGGGTAATTGAGTCCGAGGAACAGAGAGTGGTCGCTGAGGCTGTTAACCTGCCTCCAAAGAAAGTCCCCTGCACGTGCAGTAGATAAGGGATCCAGCTCAAAGACGTAGGTGGCAACAGGAGGATACTGCCGTAGCTGAAGCCCATTAGCAGCATAGGGAATGTCAGGAGGTACTTCAGCATTGGCAATCCCAATCTTGTTTACTGTAAGGATGATCATCAATCGCTTGCCATCAGCAGATGGAGCGAGGAACCACGCGTACTGCTGATCATCCACCACCGGTGGCGGGATTACAAACGGGAGCATCAGGTTTTCTGCAATATTAGAAATGGAGACGAATAGGGTGTTACTGGCAACCATATTCAAACAGCAGCATTGTTCATCGTTCATGCTCACAGTATAAATACGACTATGTAAGCTAAGGACATTGGTCATTCATGTGTTCAAATCGAGTGTCCAATATATCAGTTATACTGCATCCATCCCACGAAACTAGTCTAAACTTCGCCAAAACTAGACACTAGTTAGTGTATACACAGTTATATACTACCTCTGTCCCACCGAAAGTGTCTGAGATTTGTCCAAATTCAGATGTATCTAGACAGTGAAAGCATATAGATACATTCAAATTTTGACAAATATATATCATCTTAAGTTTAAGTCCTGTGCTGTAGTTAATTCCCTTTGTCTTAAGTGATCTATTAGAGAGCTTCCCTGTGACCACCCGAAGGGTAAGAAATGTTTAACTGTATAAGTGGATTGCCTAGACCTTTCCATCAGTTCGGACTTTTGGTTGCGTTGGCTAGTCCATGAAGCTTGACATGGTGTCAGAGCCAGGGTCTCGAGTTCGAGTCCTGGCTTTCGCAATTTATCCTAAAATTGTTGTTGCCCCCTCGGAGTCCACGTATATGCCTCTTGAGCTATACCTCTGAGTCTTTCCACATGTTGACTTGTCTCCCATCACACGTGAGGGGGGGTGTTGAATTGTATAAGTGGATTGCCGCCCTTGCGATCAGTTCGGACTTTTGGTTGTGTTGGTAGTGCATGAAGCTTGACAAGAAAGAAATGCTCTTTGTAGCTAACCCCAAGTCTGGTAACATTTGCAAAATAGGTATCAGATGCAGCTATCCATTCAGTAGAAGAATTTGCATTTTAGAGTTGAAGGTTCATAATCTCTTCTCTACTATTGATAGTAAAGGGTACACATGGTATTTGTTTACCTCATTTTCGCGTTCTAAAAAAGGTACGCTATATGGTTGTGCTAAGTTAAACTGATTTAAGTCTGTTCAAGTTTATCGAAAATTATACTACCAACATCTAAAACATCAATATAGGTTCATATATTACAAAAGATATTTAGATTTTCTTTTCTCGAACACATGCCTAGTCGTGCATCATTATATATTAGAGCATACAGGGTTGTAGCAAGGCTACGAAAAACTGAGAAAGCAAAAAGAAAGAACTATACAGGGGACTAGAGGCAGCTAACTTTGTTAGGCCTGCAGGTGCTAAATCTTATATATATATGAGGTTGTAGATATTAATCGTAAACTTACTCAAACTTAAATATCACTGAATTAGGAAAAAGATAACCTGAGTTATTTTGAATGAGGGGACGTCACAATCACTAATGAAAGATAATTGTGGGAAACTGAAATCTATTCAAGAAAATGGGAGAAAAAATGTATCAAAAACAAAATTAATTATACCATTCTGCAGATTGTTCACCGATATAAACAAAGAACTGTTTGATCTGCATGTAGGTACATCCAATCAAGGCTTTTTCCCCGATCTCTAGAAAATATAAGCTACGCATGTAATTACAAACGATTTTCTTCTATTTTTCTGTTTCTACGTTAACATTTGAGATACTTGTTAATTACATCCATATTCTGCAGTTGCATAGAGTTACTAATTCAGGAATGCATTCACATACGGAGTATACTATGTTTGCTGATGACTGACTAGTACTAATTCATTGCAAGCAACGGTTCATTCATATTCAGATAAAGGATGTGATCGTTAAGTCATATACTTATGAAAGTCCTTATGCATCTCTCTGATGCAGATGGCGGGGGTCTCTCGTCCTCCTTTTGGAGGCAAAATCAATTAGTTATATATGAAACAATGGGTGTAAAAGGTTATCAAAAAGGGTGCCTTCATAGTGCCACGTTATCTTTTGAGATACTGGTTAATTACACCCATATTCTGCAGTGGCGTAGAGTTACTAATTCAGGAATGCAATCACATACTGAGCATACTATGTTTGTTGGTGACTAATTAGTACTACTAATTCATTGCAAGCAACGGTTCATTCATATTCAGCAAAAGGGGGTGTGATCATTAAGTCATATAAGAAAGGTAAAATATAAACAAGGTAGTTCATGAATAACTTCATTGGTTAAGGCAGTGTATCATGCAATGCAACATAAGGACTGAAAAAATACCATTTGCGGTGTCCCAGAAGTACGTGGAGCCGTCAGTTTCGTCCACCGCAAAAACGTGGCCACGGAGTTCAATGGCATCACAGTAATTTGGATAATCAGGTGCAGGTGTAAGGGCCTCCAGCATTCTCCAGTCGCCACCCCCTTCAAGGTAGAAAATCGTTTTGTCGAACAAGGCGATGAGCTTGTAATCTGCGTACCTCCCACCTTTTGTGGGCACTTGGCAGATTACAATCTTCAACAAATAAATTGCTGGACCCCAGTTAAAAGAGTATGCAGGTCGATATGAAACAATACTATGATGAATCTTCGAATCAGGTAGGGATGGAAGGGGGATATGTCGCTCGGTGTAGACGTTCACGAGGCACCACTCATGATGATCGGCGGCGGCGATCCAGTCGCCGTTCGCGCCAAGCCATTTTCTGTCGTGCATGAACGGCAGGGCGACAGAACGGCGAGGATGGTCGAGGGGCACCAGGTCGTACACGGTATCATGCAGACGAGATGCTGTCGCCAGGTCCCAGTGTTCACCGAACCAATAAGCAGGCGGAGGCATCAGCAGGCAGGGTTCATCCCAATGGTGCATCTTACCTTCATCCTTGCTGATCATGTCGTAGAGCTCCCTGGAACATGCGGCAAGTCGGACGGTGTAGGTAACGTCCAGATGCGCAGCGATGAGGTCGATGTTGTCGCCGGTGAGAGCCTCCAAGTGGCCGTCCCCGCCGCCCCGGCAAAGCCTAGAATAATCCATCACGTGAAGATGGATTTAGGTGGATGGCGGATGCAACTGCGCTTGGGGTTTTCGGAGGAGAGGGCGAGCGCTATGGAAGGAACGATGCGGCGCGCGGCCGGCCGGGGTAAGGAGAGAAAGGTATACGGAGTAGTACTAGTGATGCGGCGTGGTGGGGATCGAGATCCTGCGCGTGCGCGTGATTCTGGGAGGGTGAAGAAGAAGATTTTTTATTTTTTTTGTAACGGGGTGAAGAAGAAGATGATAGACATGCAAGGGGCAAAAACTAGGTAGTACTCTAGGCTGCTGCTGCGACTGGGCGCCGATTTGACTGTTGGTAGACTAGCACGCCACCCATCTATAAATTTGCGACGACGTTTGGTGCAGTGATGTCTCGTCACATCAGGTTGACCAGAGAGGGCTTTTTTTTACAGTTTCCATTTCGATATATTTTTCGCCAATAATCGTAGTTCTCTACATGCCAGAGACACGTACCTTAACACGTGGGCAGCATGCAACCGCGCGAGCACCAAAATGGAATGAGAAATGTTTTAGAGCAGAACTTCATTTTCAATGCCTTTCCTAGCTTGGTTTGGAAACCGGACAGAGCTTCAGTGACTTGATGCTTCCAAGATACATTGTGACTGTGTCCCACCATCTACCATCCATTTGAGATCCAACGTTCCAAACTATCTCTTATTTCGAAGCTAAAAAAGAAAAACTATTCAGAAAATTTTGAAAAAAAATCCAGTAATATGTAGATTCCTTGTTTTAAAATCTATGAATATTTCATCCCATTCGGATGACTAGCTTGTGATTAAATAGATTCTTACGTACTCGAGCACTAGTTTAAACTAAATATATATTTTCTCACAAACCTATGATTCAAATCGAATGAAACTTCACCAAAATATAAATCGAAATATGCATGATTTACTGGAAGTTTTTCAAAATTTTCATGGTCCATGGGGTCCTCCAAAGTGCAAGCTTTTTTTTTCTTGGTTGGTACTTCAAAACCGAGTTTGGATGGTGGCAAGACTTGCACAAAGAGGATGTCAAAATTTTGGCCTTTGTGAACTTTGCAATCAACATCAAGTGTCGGACTCTCGAGAAAAAAATATGAGTTGGCGCCCACCTTTCTTTCAACCGTTGGTTCTCAATCCGAGGGTGGTCCAACTAGCTAACAAAATTGGCTTGGTATTCATGGTCTTGAACCAACGATTTGGCATGGCTTTCAATCGGTATGAGAGGTGATGTATGGAGGTGATTCATACGAGAGGGCAATAAAGAAATGTTTTGTCATCCTCGCAAAGCTAGTCTATTTGGAAAGAAATGAATAATTGGTTTTTCGCAACATTGCATGATACTAATTCATGATACTATGCATTGAAGGTGTTGTATCATAGACTAGTATCAGTCTACGATACTTCCCATTGTGACTAGTCTAAGTGCTTTTGCACCATGAACACTAGCTATGCACAGACCTCAAAAAACACTTCTCCATCATTCTACTATTCACACTTTCTTTTTCTAATAGAACTATGTACCATTGTTTTTAATATAATCTTGTGTCGAGAGTATATATTTCTAAAATAGTCATTTATGTTTCGCATAAGCTCAAAGAGGGGTACTTACTTATGAGAGATATCTTTCAACTAATACGTTGTAGGAGTACTTTAATTATGTGAGCTATAGTGTGAAATGCTTACTAGAACGAGTACAAAAGGTGTTTGATAACATTACAGGCCACACGCCCAGTGTAGCGTGCATTGTAGGAGCATTACATCAATTTAACAACTACGGAGGAGTAGCCTAGGTAGAGATAACATGCAAAGGAAATAGTTCAACAGATAGTACAACACAACTACGGAAAGGGAGTAGCCTAGGTAGAGATAAACATGCAAATGAAATAGTTCAACAGATACAAATCTTGCATTACAACACGAGTATTACATAAAGTACATCAGCCCTTCTTTCTGGACCTGTGACGCGAAGGCAGGTTCCATTGCCGGGCGTTGGCGAAGCTTGGGATGAGCCACAACGGAACCTGCCGCCATGTCCATCTAATGTTGGTTTGGAAACCAACAGTACAGTCTTCAGAATTCAAACTGAAGCGGCAAATTTCTGGAGAAGGAGGATATGCAAGGCCTACTGCATGGTGCGATGTGTAAACAGAGTTGCTTCTCGCCATATTTGGACGGTCATGTTCTGCCCCGTCTTCTACTGGAATGATAATCGGATAGTTCACTCCAAGGAAGAGAGAATATGATCCAAGGGAAATAATCCTCCTCCATGGCCTCGGTGGCATCAACTGACTGGTGTCCATGCTGTACACCTCGCAGCCAAGTAAACCCTTACCATACCCGCGAATAGTGCGACCATGACGACCCTCAGAGGTAGCAGCAGCAGGTAAAATCCGAACCAGTCCAGTATAATCCCGCCCGTCAGTAACGCCCCAGGTATGGACCAGAAAAAGTCTAGAACCATCAGGAGATCGTGCTAACCACCAGGAGCCAAGATTGTACCGACCTTGTTCATCAAGTTCTGGCGGAATAGGTGCCGTGCTGATCAACAAAGGACCTTGCAAAGGAAAGCACAGCTTGAAGTCAGTTCAGCAAAACTTGATTAGTTCATTACATACATGAATAATGATGTAGCTAAAATACTGCCTCCGATCCAAATTAATTGACTCAACTGGATGTGTCTAGCTAGATATGCACAAATTAATTGACTCAAGTTTGTCTAGCTAGATGCACTGGCTAGACAAAGCTGAGTCAATTTGATTTGGATCGGAGGGAGTACTTTATTTTGACTCAAAGGCATATCGCTGCTGATTTTGATTGAATATAGAGGGGGAAAGGTACAGGCATGACACGAAAACTGCACAACAAAAAGAAAAAGGCTAAAGCTAAATCTGAAACTAGCAGGTAATAGCGAAAACACATCATATGAGATGAGAAAAATTACCCCAAGAAAGTTGATTCCATGCATAAACTTCGCCTGTCTGAGTTACAGCAAATACAATACCCTTGTGGATGATTGCATCGGAGTAGCCGTACGCTAAGAACTGGTTGTCAAGAACTGTCCATCTGCTAGAAGCACAGTGAAGGACTGCAATTGCCGCGTTGAAGATGGCAAGAACAGAGAAACTAGTATAATTTGAAGCAGCTGTTGGAACTCGGCAAATAGCTATCTTCAGCAGTTGAAGATGTTGATCATTAGACTCGAACACAAGTTTATCCGGGGTGGATTTAAACTCACTTATTGGTGGTAGAGGAATCCGGCGACCAGTGTACACATTGACAAGCTCCCAATTCCAGGGGAAGCCAAGAAGGGCGATCCAATCTCCATTCGCGCCTGCCCACATGCCCGTACCACCATCTGGAATCACGGCATCGGAAGAGATCCTGTCCAGCGGCGTCAGTTGGCACAAGGTACCCTTGCGATCTTTTGCATCATGCTGCTTGTCCTTCTGCGCACCCTGCTGCTTGAACTTGTGGACGCGGGAGAAGGGATTGTGCGCGGGCGGTACCTCAGTTTGGTGAGTATGAAGAACACAGGGCATGCCAAACGGCTGAGATGCAGGCAGAGCTACACTTTGTGTTGCTGAATCATGATAAAACTTGCATGAACCGACGAGGCTCGCGGCGGTGATGACATCGCATCGGGATGCGATTTCTTCAAGGGGGCCATCAGGAAACACCCAAGAACTGCCACTCTCATTGATCGATCTCGCCATTGGAAGGATGCGGTCAAGTGGGTGTGGGGGTGTGGGAGTGGGACGCTGGCGTTTGGGTATGAGGTATTGGAGGACAGTGCGAGCGGCAGCTGGTAGAGCGATATGGATAAAAGTCCACAACTCCTACTAGTACCATCAAACAGGTGGCTCGAGATGATCCGAAAAAGGCATGGCGGCGGTGGTGCAGGGGCTGCTGGTGTAGGCGGGGTCGCCAGAGAAGATGGAGATGAAGAAGACGGAGAAGCAGGCAAAAAAAACAATTTGAATTGAAATCAATAATACGAGTACTACGGGCGTGCCTTCTCTCTCTGGTCTCTGCTGCACTACTGCACCTGTCGTGAAGGCGTGTGACCCGAGAAGAAGCTAATGTACTGTATACTGTCCTTGCACGCCGTGGAGCTGTATTTTGTCTCATCAAATCAGCTCTGGACAGTTTCAGCAGAGAAAAGATCCTTTGCCATCATCATGATATATTACCACGGGCCCACGGCAGTGCACATTCATCTTGTACTACCATATACTGTACTGCTCTATATGTTGCACAAACCACCACTTGGACATTTTTTTTGCAGTTTCCACCATGTGGTGGTCTAATATGTTGCAAATTTCACCACTTGGTTATCTAATCAGCTAGTTAGTCATGTTGATAGCAAAATCGACAAGTGGGTTCAACATGTCAATGCTCCAATTAATGTTTTAGAAAAAATAAATTTTTCAAAATTCATACTTCTTTTATTTAGCTATTTAAAAATGCTTATTCATTTATTTCAACAAATATTGTGCGGTCTTGAATTTTTTTCAAACAAATATTATGGCATCGGGTTCGGGACTCCTGAAAAGGACTGGTCGTGGTACGGGAACCCGAAATGATGCCCACAACATGGTCGAAAGTGGCAAGGAACCCGTCGAGGTGGATGAACTCGGGAAACCTTGGTAGAGGTAGGGATCTTGAGGAGGCCATTAGGGTTAGCCTACCCCCCAATAAGCGTATGAACGAAAAAAATTCACATAAGTAGTAGCTATTATTAAAATTTCACAAATATTACGCGCTTTTGAATATTTCAAAAGTATTGTGGCGTCACGCTGGCCTTGCCCGAATTTTACCTTTCAGGCTGGATGTCACGAGCATGATCACTCAACCAACCGGGTCCAAACATATATATACAATTGGCCTCCTCGAGCCTACACCGACCAGATTGTCGCTGAAACTGGATCATATAGTTTCTATTGGATTGATGTCCTAAGGAAATATTCCAACAACGGAAGTTGTTTGATTCGTTGTATTATATTCCTTTGGAATCTTGTTGGGCTTGTTTGGTTCGAAGAAAATTCATAGAAATTTTGTGGGATTCAAATCTCAGTGGCTCCTTTGATTCTTGAATACATGATAATTCATACTAATTCACGTGTTTTTTGTGTAGCACTACAACCAAAGAACATGCAATTCAAATTTGTGTGATTTCTTTCATATAGGATTAATTCAACATGCAATCATATTCAATTCCTACATTATTTCTATTTTAACATTTTGTACACATCATGCATGCGACCCAAACAATGCGTACATGGTGGGGGGGTTGTTTCGTTGCAAAAGCAGTTGGTCACACCACAAACAAACATGCAACAATTAATCTAAATTCACGCGGTTTCCCCGCGATGCAACCAAACAATATTCGATGAAACTAAGCATGGCATAAACATATACAATACACACCATACATTTTGGCTGCTTTGATTATTCGCAAGATTTTCAAAGTGCGGGAATATGAAAATTGTATGATTAGAGAGTGATGATCATCTCCAAATATATAGGATTGAGAAACAACGGTATTTGGATCCAATAACATTTGATTGCGTGTGAAAACCAAAAGAAATACTAGTAGTAACATACGGTTACACAATGAAGGATTTTTTGTTTTTGTATAAAAATGTATTGTCAATGAATTCTGAAAATTGCAATCCTATGAATTAAACAATCAGAAATCGTGTCAGACTAATTCCTACGTTTCGAGATTCTAGTACGGAGTATGATTTCTTTGAAGGGGCGCAGAGGGACGTGGGTAGCAATGTCTAGTCCCTGTCTTGTCTGTATACACTGTACTTACGTCAGACTAGTGTTGCTCATGAAGTCTTAATCTGACGTACTCTGAAGCTAGATGCATCACCGTTTCCAGTCTCTGTCCTCGTTTTTTCGGCAAAATAGACAGAAATAACCCAAAGTCGAAAAGATTGGGAAAAACAAACTTTCGACATACTAGCAAGATTGGGTTATTTTTGTCCAAATTCTCGTTTTTTTCTCTTGGCTTCCCTACCCTTGAATCCATGTCACTTACGTGTGTTGCCCATGCATGCGTCATGTCCCACACTTCAGTGAGCACAAGTGACGTGATGTACGTACGCAAACTCCCAGCAATCTTCTTTGTCAAGAGAAGACGCATCAAGATTCAAGACCCGATCGCATTTCTTGCTTTCAGCCTGGGGTCCTCCATGTAAAAGTTAGGGATTTAGATGTAATTTCATGTTTATTTTGTGTGCTGTTGTAAACTGTTGATTTTTTATGTCCATTTGAATCTTGGTCAAATCCTAGGTTTGACCTAGATTTAAACAAGTTTAAAACATGAAAATGAAAAAGTAAGCCTGGATCCTCCTTAGTCAATCCAAAATGAAGCTTTTGGGAGGTTTTTGAAATTTCCATGTTTGAAACCCAAAACCACTTCTTTTCATGCTAGACTTCATAAGACATAGTTTAGGGATAGGGGTAGATACATGATTTGTCTGGTTTCAGTATGTCTAGAGCTTGTTTATCCACTTGAATGCTTACTATATGACATAAGAAGACTATGTGCTATGGTTTTTCATTTATCTAATTTTTTTGAATTTTATGCCCATTTGAATCTTGGTCAAATCCCAGGTTTGACCAGGTTTTAAACAAGTTTAAAACATGAAAATGAAAAGGTGTAAGCATGGATCCTTCGTAGTCACTCTAAAATGAAGCTTTTGGGAGGTTCTCGAAATTTCCATGCATGCTTGAAACTCAAAACCACTTTTCTTCATGCTTGACTTCATAAGACAGAGTTTAATTAGGGTTAGGGGTAGATACACGATTTTTCTGGTTTGAATATGTCTAGACCTTGTTTATCAACTTGAATGTTTACTATATGACATAATTAAGAAGGCTATGTGCTTTGGTTTTTCATTCTTTAGATTTTTGTCTGAATTTTTATGCCCATTTGAATCTTGGTCAAATCCTAGGTTTGACCAAGATTTAAATAAGTTTAAAACATGAAAATGAAAAGATAAGCATCGATCCTTCTTACTCGCTCTAAAATGAAGCTTTTGGTAGGTTTTTGAAATTTCCATGTTTGAAACCCAAAACCACTTCTCTTCATGCTTGACTTCATAAGACGAAGTTTAGGGTCGATAGGGGGTAGATACATGATTTGTCTGGTTTGAATATGTCTAGACCTTGTTTATGAACTTGAATGCTTACTATATGACATAAGAAGACTATGTGCTTTGGTTTTTTTATGCCCATTTTAATATTGGTCAAATCCTAGGTTTGGCCAAGATTTAAACAAGTTTAAAACATGAAAATGAAAAGGTAAGCCTGGATCCTTCTTAGTCACTCTAAAATGAAGCTTTTGGGAGGTTTTTGAAATTTCCATGTTTGAAACCAAAAACCACTTCTCTTCATGCTTGACTTCATAAGACAGAGTTTAGGGTTAGGGGTAGATACATGATTTGTCTTATTTGAATATGTATAGACCTTGTTTATCAACTTTTGAATGCTTACTATATATATATGTGACATAAGAAGACTATGTGCTTTTGTTTTTCATTTTTCTGATTTTTTTAATTTTATGCCCATTTAAATCTTGGTCAAATCCTGGTTTGACAATGATTTAAACAAGTTTAAAATATGAAAATGAAAAGGTAAGCATTGATCCTTCTTAGTCACTCTAAAATGAAGCTTTTGGTAGGTTTTTGAAATTTCCATATTTGAAACCCAAAACCACTTCTCTTCATGCTTGACTACATAAGACAAAGTTTAGGGTTAGGGGTAGATACATGATTTTTCTTGTTTGAATATGTCTAGACCTTGTTTATCAACTTTAATGCTTACTATATGACATAAGAAAACTATGTGCTTTGGTTTTTCATTTTTCTGATATTTTTTGGAATTTTGATGCACATTTGAATCTTGGTCAAATCCTAGGTTTGACCAAGATTTAAACAAGTATAGAACATGAAAATGAAAAGGGAATCATGTATCCTTCTTAATTAGTCACCCTAAAATGAAGTTTTTGGGAGGTTTTTGAAATTTCCATGTTTGAAACCTAAAACCACTTATCTTCATGATTGACTTCGTCATAAGACAGAGTTTAGGGGTTAGGGGGTAGATACATAATTTGTCTAGCTAGTTTGAATATGTCTAGACTTTGTTTATCAACTTTAATGCTTACTATATGACATATAAGAAGACTATGTGCGCTTTGGTTTTCATTTTCCTGTTTTTTTATTTTATGCCCATTTGAATCTTGGTCAAATCCTAGATTTGACCAAGATTTAAACAAGTTTAAAACATGAAAATGGAAAGGTAAGCCTGGATCCTTCTTAGTCGCTCTAAAATGAAGCTTTTGGGATGTTCTTGAAATTTCCATGTTTGAAACCCAAAACGACTTTTCTTCATGCTAGACTTCATAAGATCGACAGGGTAGATACATGATTTGTCTGGTTTGGATATATCTAGACCTTGTTTATCAACTTGAATGCTTACGATATGACATAAGAACACTATGTGCTTTTTGTTTTCATTTTTTTTTTTTTTTATTTGTATCTTGGTCAAATCCTAGGTTTGACCAAGATTTAAACAGGTTTGATGAAAATGAAAAGGGAAGCATGTATCCTTCTTATTCACTCTAAAATGAAGTTTTTGGGAGGTTTTTGAAATTTCCATGTTTGAAACCCAAAACCACTTCTCTTCATGCTTGACTTCTTAAGACATAGTTTAGGGGTTAGCGGGTAGATACATGATTTGTATGGTTTGAATATGTCTAGACCTTGTTTATCAACTTTAATGCTTACTATATGACATAAGAAGACTATGTGCTTTGGTTTTTCATTTTTCTGTTTTTTTTTTGAATTTTCTGCCAATTTTGTTTGACCAAGATTTAGACAAGTTTTACACGTGAAAACGAATAAGTAAGCCTGGATCCTTCTTAGTCACTCCAAAATGTACCAATTGATAGGTGCGTTAACTTTGCTTCATGGAAAAAATAATGTCATGTAAATGAGTTAACTTGGATTTCCTACCCTTGAATCCATAGGAAACTTTGTTCTAATGCACTATAATAATCAACCGAGCTTTTACACCAGCAGGTCTGTCACTTACGTGTGGTGCCCATGCGTGAGGTCCCACACTTCAGTGAGCACAAGTCACGTGCAATAGGTACGCAAACTCCCAGCCATTTTCTTTGTCAAGAGAAGACGCATCAGGATGCGTATTGGAAGTCTGTGGGTCCTTCTGGATCCTTCGGTTGTCCCTCTCACAAAAAAACAAATCTCTCTCATTCTCGGCCTCGCTCGACTCGCTCGCTCGCTCGCACCTCCTGCTCACTGACAAACCCTGCACAAAAGTCAACATCATCACCCGAAAAAGGGGAGACACCATAATTCTCTCCCTTCTTCTCTCCTTCCGAGTGATCCCTCTTCCTCCGAGTTTCACTCGACGGGCAAACACACATGTGCTGCATAGTAATAATAAAAAGGTAGAAAAATCGACCTACGAATCTATAATTAAATAGGTTAAACTAGGGTTTTGCCCAGTACTACAGATCAAGGTTCAAAAAATCCAACTACGGGGTTCGAACAACCCCATTTCTAATCCAAGAATTTTTTCGACCTCATCCAATGGCCTCAAACTATAGGCCGGGTTAGCATCTAGTGCAGTATGTGTGAGAATGTATGCACTATGTGTGCTATAACTTGTGTGTCTTTCAAATTTGAACCAACTTTGAATAAGTTTGAAATATTTGAAATGGGGCTTTTGGCTTAAACGTTTGAAACCCAAAACGACTTCTCTTCATGCTAGACTTCATAAGACCGAGTTTAGGGTTAGGGGTAGATACATGATTTGTCTGGTTTGAATATGTCTAAACCTTGTTTATCAACTTGAATGCTTACTATATGACATAAGAAGACCATGTGCTTTTGTTTTTCATTTTTCTATTTTTTTAAGAATTTTATGCACATTTGATTCTGGTCAAATCCTAGGTTCAACCAAGATTTAAACAAGTTTCAAGCATGAAAATGAAAACGTAAGCCAAGATCCTTCTTAATTAGTCACTCTAAAATATATGAAGCTTTTGGGACGTACTTGAAATTTCCATGTTTGAAACCCAAAACCAATTCTCTTCATGATTGACTTCATAAGACAGAGTTTAGGGTTAGGGGTAGATATACACATGATTTTTCTGGTTTGAATATGTCTAGACCTTGTTTATCAACTTGAGTGTTTACTATATGACATAATTAAGAAGGCTATGTGCTTTGGTTTTTCATTCTTTAGATTTTTTGTCTGAATTTTTATGCCCATTTGAATCTTGGTCAAATCCTAGGTTTGACCAAGATTTAAATAAGTTTAAAACATGAAAATGAAAAGGTAAGCATCGATCCTTCTTAGTCGCTCTAAAATGAAGCTGAATTTTGGGAGGTTTTTGAAATTTCCATGTTTGAAACCCAAAACCACTTCTCTTCATGCTTGACTTCATAAGACGAAGTTTAGGGTCGATAGGGGTAGATACATGATTTGTCTTGTTTGAATATGTCTAGACCTTGTTTATCAACTTGAATGCTTACTATATGACATAAGAGGACTATGTGCATTGGTATTTCATTTTTTGATTTTTATGCCCATTTGAGAATCTTGGTAAAATCCTAGGTTTGTTGAGCAAGATTTAAACAAGTTTAACATGTGAAAATGATAAGGTAATTAAGTCTGGATCTTTCTCTTAGTAACTCTAAAATGAAGCTTTTGGGAGGTTCTTGAATTTACCATGTTTGAAACCCAAAACCACCGTACTTCTGTTCATGCTTGACTTCATAAGACAGAGTTTAGGGTTAGGGGTAGATACATGATTTTTCTGGTTTGAATATGTCTAGACCATGTTTATCAATTTGAATGCTTACTATATGACATAAGAAGGCTATGTGCTTTGGTTTTTCATTCTTTCGATTTTTTTCTGAATTTTTATGCCCATTTGAATCTTGGTCAAATCCTAGGTTCGACCAAGATTTAAACAAGTTTAAAACATGACAATGAAAAGGTAATTAATCATGGATCCTTCTTAATTAACCAGTCAGTCTAATTAAAATGAAGCTTTTGGGAGGTTTTTGAAATTTCCATGTTTGAAACCCAAAACCACACTTCTCTTCATGCTTGACTTCATATATAATTAAGACAAAATTTAGGGTTAGGGGTACATGATTTGTCTGGTTTGAATATGTCTAGACCTTGTTTATGAACTTGAATGCTTACTATATGACATAAGAAGACTATGTGCTTTGGTTTTTTATTTTATTTATTTTTTTATTTTATGCCCATTTGAATATTGGTCAAATCCTAGGTTTGACCAAGATTTAAACAAGTTTAAAACATGAAAATGAAAAGGTAAGCCTGGATCCTTCTTAACTAGTCACTCTAAAATGAAGCTTTAATTTTGGGAGGTTTTTGAAATTTCCATGTTTGAAACCAAAAACCACTTCTCTTCATGCTTGACTTCATAAGACAGAGTTTATGGTTTTAGATGGGTAGATACATGATTTGTCTTATTTGAATATGTCTAGCTAGACCTTGTTTATCAACTTTTGAATGCTTACTATATATATGTATGTGACATAAGAAGACTATGTGCTTTTGTTTTTCATTTTTCCGATTTTTTTAATTTTATGCCCATTTAAATCTTGGTCAAATCCTAGGTTTGACCAAGATTTAAACAAGTTTAAAATATGAAAATGAAAAGGTAAGCATGGATCCTTCTTAGTCACTCTAAAATGAAGCTTTTGATAGGTTTTTGAAATTTCCATATTTGAAACCCAAAACCACTTCTCTTCATGCTTGACTACATAAGACAAAGTTTAGGGTTAGGGGGTAGATACATGATTTTTCTTGTTTGAATATGTCTAGACCCTTGTTTATCAACTTTAATGCTTACTATATGACATAAGAAAACTATGTGCTTTGGTTTTTCATTTTTCTGATTTTTTTGGAATTTTGATGCACATTTGAATCTTGGTCAAATCCTAGGTTTGACCAAGATTTAAACAAGTATAGAACATGAAAATGAAAAGGGAAGCCTGTATCCTTCTTAATTAGTCACCCTAAAATGAAGTTTTTGGGAGGTTTTTGAAATTTCCATGTTTGAAACCTAAAACCACTTATCTTCATGCTTGACTTCGTCGACAGAGTTTAGGGGTTAGGGGGTAGATACATGATTTGTCTAGCTAGTTTGAATATGTCTAGACTTTGTTTATCAACTTTAATGCTTACTATATGACATATAAGAAGACTATGTGCGCTTTGGTTTTTCATTTTTCTGTTTTTTTATTTTATGCCCATTTGAATCTTGGTCAAATCCTAGATTTGACCAAGATTTAAACAAGTTTAAAACATGAAAATGGAAAGGTAAGCCTGGATCCTTCTTAGTCGCTCTAAAATGAAGCTTTTGGGATGTTCTTGAAATTTCCATGTTTGAAACCCAAAACGACTTTTCTTCATGCTAGACTTCATAAGATCGACAGGGAGTAGATACATGATTTGTCTGGTTTGGATATATCTAGACCTTGTTTATCAACTTGAATGCTTACGATATGACATAAGAACACTATGTGCTTTTTTTTTTTTATTTTTTTGTGCCCATTTGTATCTTGGTCAAATCCTAGGTTTGACCAAGATTTAAACAGGTTTAAAACATGAAAATGAAAAGGAAGCATGTATCCTTCTTAGTCACTCTAAAATGAAGTTTTTGGGAGGTTTTTGAAATTTCCATGTTTGAAACCCAAAACCACTTCTCTTCATGCTTGACTTCTTAAGACATAGTTTAGGGGTTAGCGGGTAGATACATGATTTGTATGGTTTGAATATGTCTAGACCTTGTTTATCAACTTTAATGCTTACTATATGACATAAGAAGACTATGTGCTTTGGTTTTTCATTTTTCTGTTTTTTTTGAATTTTCTGCCAATTTTGTTTGACCAAGATTTAGACAAGTTTTACACGTGAAAACGAATAAGTAAGCCTGGATCCTTCTTAGTCACTCCAAAATGTACCAATTGATAGGTGCGTTAACTTTGCTTCATGGAAAAAATAATGTCATGTAAATGAGTTAACTTGGATTTCCTACCCTTGAATCCATAGGAAACTTTGTTCTAATGCACTATAATAATCAACCGAGCTTTTACACCAGCAGGTCTGTCACTTACGTGTGGTGCCCATGCGTGAGGTCCCACACTTCAGTGAGCACAAGTCACGTGCAATAGGTACGCAAACTCCCAGCCATTTTCTTTGTCAAGAGAAGACGCATCAGGATGCGTATTGGAAGTCTGTGGGTCCTTCTGGATCCTTCGGTTGTCCCTCTCACAAAAAAACAAATCTCTCTCATTCTCGGCCTCGCTCGACTCGCTCGCTCGCTCGCTCGCTCGCACCTCCTGCTCACTGACAAACCCTGCACAAAAGTCAACATCATCACCCGAAAAAGGGGAGACACCATAATTCTCTCCCTTCTTCTCTCCTTCCGAGTGATCCCTCTTCCTCCGAGTTTCACTCGACGGGCAAACACACATGTGCTGCATAGTAATAATAAAAAGGTAGAAAAATCGACCTACGAATCTATAATTAAATAGGTTAAACTAGGGTTTTGCCCAGTACTACAGATCAAGGTTCAAAAAATCCAACTACGGGGTTCGAACAACCCCATTTCTAATCCAAGAATTTTTTCGACCTCATCCAATGGCCTCAAACTATAGGCCGGGTTAGCATCTAGTGCAGTATGTGTGAGAATGTATGCACTATGTGTGCTATAACTTGTGTGTCTTTCAAATTTGAACCAAATTTGAATAAGTTTGAAATATTTGAAATGGGGCTTTTGGCTTAAACGTTTGAAACCCAAAACGACTTCTCTTCATGCTAGACTTCATAAGACCGAGTTTAGGGTTAGGGGGTAGATACATGATTTGTCTGGTTTGAATATGTCTAAACCTTGTTTATCAACTTGAATGCTTACTATATGACATAAGAAGACCATGTGCTTTTGTTTTTCATTTTTCTATTTTTTTAAGAATTTTATGCACATTTGATTCTGGTCAAATCCTAGGTTCAACCAAGATTTAAACAAGTTTCAAGCATGAAAATGAAAACGTAAGCCAAGATCCTTCTTAATTAGTCACTCTAAAATATATGAAGCTTTTGGGACGTACTTGAAATTTCCATGTTTGAAACCCAAAACCAATTCTCTTCATGATTGACTTCATAAGACAGAGTTTAGGGTTAGGGGTAGATATACACATGATTTTTCTGGTTTGAATATGTCTAGACCTTGTTTATCAACTTGAGTGTTTACTATATGACATAATTAAGAAGGCTATGTGCTTTGGTTTTTCATTCTTTAGATTTTTTGTCTGAATTTTTATGCCCATTTGAATCTTGGTCAAATCCTAGGTTTGACCAAGATTTAAATAAGTTTAAAACATGAAAATGAAAAGGTAAGCATCGATCCTTCTTAGTCGCTCTAAAATGAAGCTGAATTTTGGGAGGTTTTTGAAATTTCCATGTTTGAAACCCAAAACCACTTCTCTTCATGCTTGACTTCATAAGACGAAGTTTAGGGTCGATAGGGGGTAGATACATGATTTGTCTTGTTTGAATATGTCTAGACCTTGTTTATCAACTTGAATGCTTACTATATGACATAAGAGGACTATGTGCATTGGTATTTCATTTTTTGATTTTTATGCCCATTTGAGAATCTTGGTAAAATCCTAGGTTTGAGCAAGATTTAAACAAGTTTAACATGTGAAAATGATAAGGTAATTAAGTCTGGATCTTTCTCTTAGTAACTCTAAAATGAAGCTTTTGGGAGGTTCTTGAATTTACCATGTTTGAAACCCAAAACCACCGTACTTCTTTCATGCTTGACTTCATAAGACAGAGTTTAGGGTTAGGGGTAGATACATGATTTTTCTGGTTTGAATATGTCTAGACCATGTTTATCAATTTGAATGCTTACTATATGACATAAGAAGGCTATGTGCTTTGGTTTTTCATTCTTTCGATTTTTTCTGAATTTTTATGCCCATTTGAATCTTGGTCAAATCCTAGGTTCGACCAAGATTTAAACAAGTTTAAAACATGACAATGAAAAGGTAATTAATCATGGATCCTTCTTAATTAACCAGCCAGTCTAATTAAAATGAAGCTTTTTGGGAGGTTTTTGAAATTTCCATGTTTGAAACCCAAAACCACACTTCTCTGCTTCATGCTTGACTTCATATATAATTAAGACAAAGTTTAGGGTTAGGGGTACATGATTTGTCTGGTTTGAATATGTCTAGACCTTGTTTATGAACTTGAATGCTTACTATATGACATAAGAAGACTATGTGCTTTGGTTTTTTATGCCCATTTGAATATTGGTCAAATCCTAGGTTTGACCAAGATTTAAACAAGTTTAAAACATGAAAATGAAAAGGTAAGCCTGGATCCTTCTTAACTAGTCACTCTAAAATGAAGCTTTAATTTTGGGAGGTTTTTGAAATTTCCATGTTTGAAACCAAAAACCACTTCTCTTCATGCTTGACTTCATAAGACAGAGTTTTTATGGTTTTAGATGGGTAGATACATGATTTGTCTTATTTGAATATGTCTAGCTAGACCTTGTTTATCAACTTTTGAATGCTTACTATATATATGTATGTGACATAAGAAGACTATGTGCTTTTGTTTTTCATTTTTCCGATTTTTATTTTATTTTATGCCCATTTAAATCTTGGTCAAATCCTAGGTTTGACCAAGATTTAAACAAGTTTAAAATATGAAAATGAAAAGGTAAGCATGGATCCTTCTTAGTCACTCTAAAATGAAGCTTTTGATAGGTTTTTGAAATTTCCATATTTGAAACCCAAAACCACTTCTCTTCATGCTTGACTACATAAGACAAAGTTTAGGGTTAGGGGGTAGATACATGATTTTTCTTGTTTGAATATGTCTAGACCCTTGTTTATCAACTTTAATGCTTACTATATGACATAAGAAAACTATGTGCTTTGGTTTTTCATTTTTCTGATTTTTTTGGAATTTTGATGCACATTTGAATCTTGGTCAAATCCTAGGTTTGACCAAGATTTAAACAAGTATAGAACATGAAAATGAAAAGGGAAGCCTGTATCCTTCTTAGTCACCCTAAAATGAAGTTTTTGGGAGGTTTTTGAAATTTCCATGTTTGAAACCCAAAACCACTTATCTTCATGCTTGACTTCGTCATAAGACAAAGTTTAGGGGTTAGGGGGTAGATACATGATTTGTCTAGCTAGTTTGAATATGTCCAGACCTTGTTTATCAACTTTAATGCTTACTATATGACATATAAGAAGACTATGTGCTTTGGTTTTTCATTTTTCTGTTTTTTATTTTATGCCCATTTGAATCTTGGTCAAATCCTAGATTTGACCAAGATTTAAACAAGATTAAAACATGAAAATGGAAAGGTAAGCCTGGATCCTTCTTAGTCGCTCTAAAATGAAGCTTTTGGGATGTTCTTGAAATTTCCATGTTTGAAACCCAAAACGACTTTTCTTCATGCTAGACTTCATAAGATCGACAGGGAGTACATACATGATTTGTCTGGTTTGGATATATCTAGACCTTTTTTATCAACTTGAATGCTTACGATATGACATAAGAACACTATGTGCTTTTTTTTTTTGTGCCCATTTGTATCTTGGTCAAATCCTAGGTTTGACCAAGATTTAAACAAGTTTAAAACATGAAAATGAAAAAGGAAGCATGTATCCTTCTTAGTCACTCTAAAATGAAGTTTTTGGGAGGTTTTTGAAATTTCCATGTTTGTAACCCAAAACCACTTCTCTTCATGCTTGACTTCTTAAGACATAGTTTAGGGGTTAGCGGGTAGATACATGACTTGTATGGTTTGAATATGTCTAGACCTTGTTTATCAACTTTAATGCTTACTATATGACATAAGAAGACTATGTGCTTTGGTTTTTCATTTTTTGTTTTTTTTGAATTTTCTGCCAATTTTGTTTGACCAAGATTTAGACAAGTTTTACACGTGAAAACGAATAAGTAAGCCTGGATCCTTCTTAGTCACTCCAAAATGTACCAATTGATAGGTGCGTTAACTTTGCTTCATGGAAAAAATAATGTCATGTAAATGAGTTAACTTGGATTTCCTACCCTTGAATCCATAGGAAACTTTGTTCTAATGCACTATAATAATCAACCGAGCTTTTACACCAGCAGGTCTGTCACTTACGTGTGGTGCCCATGCGTGAGGTCCCACACTTCAGTGAGCACAAGTCACGTGCAATAGGTACGCAAACTCCCAGCCATTTTCTTTGTCAAGAGAAGACGCATCAGGATGCGTATTGGAAGTCTGTGGGTCCTTCTGGATCCTTCGGTTGTCCCTCTCACAAAAAACAAATCTCTCTCATTCTCGGCCTCGCTCGACTCGCTCGCTCGCTCGCACCTCCTGCTCACTGACAAACCCTGCACAAAAGTCAACATCATCACCCGAAAAAGGGGAGACACCATAATTCTCTCCCTTCTTCTCTCCTTCCGAGTGATCCCTCTTCCTCCGAGTTTCACTCGACGGGCAAACACACATGTGCTGCATAGTAATAATAAAAAGGTAGAAAAATCGACCTACGAATCTATAATTAAATAGGTTAAACTAGGGTTTTGCCCAGTACTACAGATCAAGGTTCAAAAAATCCAACTACGGGGTTCGAACAACCCCATTTCTAATCCAAGAATTTTTTCGACCTCATCCAATGGCCTCAAACTATAGGCCGGGTTAGCATCTAGTGCAGTATGTGTGAGAATGTATGCACTATGTGTGCTATAACTTGTGTGTCTTTCAAATTTGAACCAAATTTGAATAAGTTTAAAATATTTGAAATGGGGCTTTTGGCTTAAACGTTTGAAACCCAAAACGACTTCTCCTCATGCTAGACTTCATAAGACCGAGTTTAGGGTTAGGGGTAGATACATGATTTGTCTGGTTTGAATATGTCTAAACCTTGTTTATCAACTTGAATGCTTACTATATGACATAAGAAGACCATGTGCTTTTGTTTTTCATTTTTCTATTTTTTAAGAATTTTATGCACATTTGATTCTGGTCAAATCCTAGGTTCAACCAAGATTTAAACAAGTTTCAAGCATGAAAATGAAAACGTAAGCCAAGATCCTTCTTAATTAGTCACTCTAAAATATATGAAGCTTTTGGGACGTACTTGAAATTTCCATGTTTGAAACCCAAAACCAATTCTCTTCATGATTGACTTCATAAGACAGAGTTTAGGGTTAGGGGTAGATATACACATGATTTTTCTGGTTTGAATATGTCTAGACCTTGTTTATCAACTTGAGTGTTTACTATATGACATAATTAATTAAGAAGGCTATGTGCTTTGGTTTTTCATTCTTTAGATTTTTTGTCTGAATTTTTATGCCCATTTGAATCTTGGTCAAATCCTAGGTTTGACCAAGATTTAAACAAGTTTAAAACATGAAAATGAAAAGGGAAACATGTATCCTTCTTAGTCACTCTAAAATGAAGTTTTTGGGAGGTTTTTGAAATTTCCATGTTTGAAACCTAAAACCACTTCTCTTCATGCTTGACTTCATAAGACAGAGTTTAGGGTTAGAGGGGTAGATACATGATTTGTCTTATTTGAATATGTCTAGCTAGACCTTGTTTATCAACTTTTGAATGCTTACTATATATATATGTGACATAAGAAGACTATGTGCTTTTGTTTTTCATTTTTCCGATTTTTTAATTTTATGCCCATTTAAATCTTGGTCAAATCCTAGGTTTGACAATGATTTAAACAAGTTTCAAATATGAAAATGAAAAGGTAAGCATGGATCCTTCTTAGTCACTCTAAAATGAAGCTTTTGATAGGTTTTTGAAATTTCCATATTTGAAACCCAAAACCACTTCTCTTCATGCTTGACTACATAAGACAAAGTTTAGGGTTAGGGGGTAGATACATGATTTTTCTTGTTTGAATATGTCTAGACCCTTGTTTATCAACTTTAATGCTTACTATATGACATAAGAAAACTATGTGCTTTGGTTTTTCATTTTTCTGATTTTTTTGGAATTTTGATGCACATTTGAATCTTGGTCAAATCCTAGGTTTGACCAAGATTTAAACAAGTATAGAACATGAAAATGAAAAGGGAAGCATGTATCCTTCTTAGTCACCCTAAAATGAAGTTTTTGGGAGGTTTTTGAAATTTCCATGTTTGAAACCCAAAACCACTTATCTTCATGCTTGACTTTCATAAGACAGAGTTTAGGGGTTAGGGGGTAGATACATGATTTGTCTAGTTTGAATATGTCTAGACCTTGTTTACCAACTTTAATGCTTACTATATGACATATAAGAAGACTATGTGCGCTTTGGTTTTTCATTTTTCTATTTTTTTATTTTATGCCCATTTGAATCTTGGTCAAATCCTAGATTTGACCAAGATTTAAACAAGTTTAAAACATGAAAATGGAAAGGTAAGCCTGGATCCTTCTTAGTCGCTCTAAAATGAAGCTTTTGGGATGTTTTTGAAATTTCCATGTTTGAAACCCAAAACCAATTCTCTTCATGCATGCTTGACTTCATAAGACAGAGTTTAGGGTTAGGGGGTTAGATACATGATTTGTCTAGTTTGAATATGTCTAGACTTTGTATATCAACTTGAATATATTATTGTACCATGTCTCCACACAGCCCAAAATGCACATATTTTCAAAAGTTTTCATGCATGAGTACTTGTAACTAGTAAAAATAGAAAGTAAAAATAGGAACCCCATGTATGAAGGATACTAAAAAGAACTCTTTCACATTTTTTGGTATAGATTATGAGTTTGCTTGGCTTCATACACAAGTGAGTACATGTCATGCAAAAATTAACACGAAATTTAGTTATCATGACCCATTTTTGGCAGGCATTGTGCATATCGCCTTGAGAAACATCTTTGCGAGCTAGTGTATTAAACGTTTATTCACATATAATGGATTTTTTACTTTATTAGTGCACACAATGACAGAATCGGCCAAATGTGTATGATTTTTGTGAAGGTGCTAGAAAAACAAGATGCACTACGATGAAGCATGAAAGGAGGCAAGGGGAGGGATAGTGAAGAGGTGGGAGAGACCGAGAGATGAACCGCAAGGTAATTAAAAAATTGGGGCCAAAACGATTCCAACTTCCTAGGCATTGACCAACTTTGCCCCTCTTAACCCAACGTGGCAGTGAACCCGTATAAGCAACAACTTCCTCTTACTCCGCTTCTCCGAAATGGTAAGAGAACCTCTCCAGCTTAAGTGACCAATCGACATAGCTATGGCCTTCCGACTTGGCTCTGGTCGCCGCGCGCGTAGTCCTACCACCGACGAGGAAGCGGAGCATCAGCGCCGCCTTCGCTTCGTCCATCGCGCACCAAGGCATAACCCGCCCGCTCTGCACTGGCCGGTTGTTCAGCCCGCGGCGGCGGCGCTGGCCGTGGAGCCCCTCGCCAGCCGCTTCCCGTGCGGGCCGATGGATGCAGAGGCAGGGATCTCCCACGCAACCCCGCATGCGACGCCCGCTCGGCCCTGGCCGGCTTTTCCGCCCGCGCATGCCGCATGGTTTTCTTTGCCAGCAGGTGAGATCCCCTTCCCGGCCGGCGCGAACGATGCGGAGGCAGGGAGCTCCCGTGGCCAGCCGCCTAATCCGACCGCACTTCAGGCGGTGCCGGCCGTGGAGCCAGGCCGTTCTTTCGAAGCGCATCACGGCGACGCCCTTTGCAGGAGCAACACCGCCAAGGAGCTCGTATATAACGTGATGTTCCCGGCACTCTATAGATGCCGGGATGCTCTGCAAGCTTTCGTGCAGGCTAAGAATGCGGCGGCTGCAAATCCCAGGGACGCAGCATTGCAGCGGCGCGCCGATGAGGCTAAGGTGGCGCACGCTTTCCACCAGGCGTGCCTCGACAGGCTTAACATCCAGCACGGCTTCGTGCAACCGCCAAACGCCGCTCCAGCTAAGATCCAAAAATACTCCGGTGAGCATATCACTCCGGAGTAGAACAATCCAATTTCTAGTACTGTAGGAGTACTTTATTAGTGCACAAACCTGGCGAAATTAAAGGTGTGTTCTTTGTGTGTGATGTAAATCTAAAAATTTGAAGGTTCTAGCAAAAACATTTCTTCACAAATATTCGATGTGTTTGCTTGGCCTTATCTATATATCCGGTGAGCATATATGGATGCCAAATCCTTTACAAACTTATATTTTTTAAGAGATCGATGTGCATGCATCTATCTCGCCATGGTAAATTAATGAAACAAGTTGCATATTTGCCAGAATTCCAAACTTCGTGAGCAGTATAGAGATCGAGACCTTAATTAATTATTATGGGTAGGATGCATGCATGCATGGCCATTTTCTAGGGTTTTAAAGGATACTAGAGCTTTTCTAGGTTAATTTGCAACTATATGTATATTTGTTTTCTAGTTCTGGGCTGATCATTAAACTCAACATTGAGTTGTAGATTATGTGAAATTAGTACATGCCATAAAATATAGTAATTTTTTATGTACCCTACGAGGCAGTACGTGTGGTGTACCCTTAATTATTAATTGGTAGACATGTACCGTTGGCATGTTTGAAGAAAATTTGAATTTGGAAGAAGTTTTTTAAGTAAAATTAACGCAAGCACAAAATCATGTGTGATGGTGAAATTTCTAGAACAAATTAATACAAACCTAGTAATATGAGTTTGTTTGGCTTTCTGCCCACAAGTGAGTATTGTGCGCATGTACTTTGATGCAAAATCCCGCCATACAAAACTTTTTAGTTATCATATGACCTCAAGTTTGGAAGAGATCGTATTTTAAGCAACTTCACAAACAAGAGATTCTAACAATTATATGCATGCATGAAAGAATGATTTCCCTTTTTTATTACTGTACAAAAATGGCTAGATGTGTGTTATTTGTGAAGGAGGGCTACCAAATTTTAACAGTTGCACATTATTGTCATAATTCCACCTTTTGGAAGCAGTAGGGTAGACATGCTTTCCGCTTGGTAGGATGTGTTAGTGCCATCAATTTTGTAGATATAGGTTCAAGGATTTGTTCATCTTAATCTGCAACTATATATGGATTTTTAAGCTTTTGCCTAGTAATTAAACTCATAATTGAAATAATGTAGGTTATTTAACTACATACATGCCATAAATTCTGACAGGAAATACTTGGACGTGCCTTGCGAGGGTGGTAACAAACAAGAACACAATGACCAAACTTCAAATGCCAATCCACCCACCAAGCTATACGATTGGCATGTACAATCGATCGACTCCTTCTAATCAAATTTGAATACAATAGAAGAAGTTTAAAAAAATTTCAAAATGAGATCAACTTGTGCATTGAGTCATCCTTTGTTATTTATTTGCTTGTAAAAATAGAAACATAGGCATATGAATGTATTCGAAACACTTCACTTTTCAACGGGGAAGGGACCCGAAGGTCCCAGAAAAACAAAAAAAGATTACAATAGTAGTACTCCTTTGAGAAGGCAGTAGAAGAAGGATCCTCGAAGAGCCAAATGCTTTTATTATCCACAGCTGTTCGGCTCTTTTCCTTCTCGTGTAAGCTATCGCGCAATGATTATACTAATGGTCGGATGGTAGTACAACCATTTTCGCAAACTTCTGCGCCCTTCGTCATGTCAGCATCGTATCCCAGTGTGCAAGCAGTCTGCTCGAATGAAATACTCCTAAGTACGTACGGTATTCCCTCCAAAGACACACCACACGGTATTCCCTCCAAAGACGCACCGTCGCCCCGATCTGCTCGAATGAAATACTCCAAAATACTTCTGCGCCCTTCGTCATGTCAGCATCGTATCCCAGTGTGCAAGCAGTCTCCTATGAAATGGAGACGACATTTTGTTGAAAAGTGTCGGTGCATGCTATATACCACACTAGTATGAGAGTTTTTACAGCATTATTCCGATTTCCACAGAATGCATTAAATTTGGACGCGATGCCACACTGACAAGAGTGGTTTAAACAAGGCCATTATTTTTATTATGTTATATTACTACAATACTCCAAGGTAGCACTAGTAGCCTTCGGTTGTACTCTGCCGGTCGCGCTGCCTCATTCGACCAGACTTTATTCTTCTTCTCATATATATATACAAAATACTGTCTGCCGAGGTTCGATGACCGCACCGTCGCCCCTCTCCGCGCCGCCGTCTTGGGCCGCGCCACCATTCTCCCCGCCGAGTTCTCCCCCGTCCCCGACGCACCACCGTCAAGCACCACCGGACCGATCTTCGCAGGTATGTACATCTCCAACCTCCGGCGAGTACAGAGGTTCATCGGTCATTGTGTTCGATATAACCTTAATTTGGGGATTGCAATGTGAGTAACTTACTGGGTTTTCTAGGAAATGAAAACGGCGTCGCTCGATGCCTACACTGCGTCGGCGGATACATGGAAAGCGGAGACGGATGCTCTGCATGCATCGGCGGAGACATGTAAAGCGGATGCGGATGCGGATGCGGAGGCAAAGGCGAAGGCGGTGGCTAGGACGGGCCCGGGCGCTGTGGCGCTGGCAAATGCTCGTATCGAAGCTGCATTTTGTTGGAAAGTCTTGGCGCGTGCTTCGAGAGTTTTGGCGGCGCAGCCGGGAGAACCGTCGGAGGCTTCGAAGCTGGCTGCTTTGAACGCGTCGAGAGCTTGGATGGTGACTTCATCTAAGGCGGCGCTTGTTGCATATGATCGTGACTCGTCAACCCCTTTGTAAGTTCTACCTTCCCCAACTGCAATGAGGTTAGATCTGGTGGATTGGGTTTTTTGCCCAAACCAGACGTGATGATGCATTGAGATGTTTTTGTATTTTTGATGATGCATTCTGCTTCTTTTGTAATTTGGGTGATTCATTATGCTTTTTAGGTAGTAATTTTTCTGATGCACTCACCTCTTCAGGAATTTTTCATGGTTTTTTTTGTTTTTGTTTTTCTGTCAACCTAGCTAATGCTCTCTGCTGTTTAGCCAAAAGTTGGATGATGCATTGTACTGTTTACATATATTTTACTCTGATGATGCATTTTGCTCTTTTAGCCTTTTAGGTAATTTTTCTGATTCCTTGAGCAGTGTGGGAAATTTCGATGAAGAATTTTGCTGTCAACTTAGATGATGTATTGTGTTGTTTACATTTTATTACCTATATCAAAGCTAACCCCATCTGATGTTACCACAGCGTTTTGGGTCCTGTAGAGGTCTCTTTTTCCTCCAATCGTGTTGACACGTTAGCAATTATTACTGTATATGCGAGATTGCCTTCCGTTGGTGCGTCCTATTTTTGTGGTGTTTTTTTTTTGCAAATTAAGGGCTTCATTGATTATGCAACAGGATTACAATTGCATTGTCCTGTTTACAATATTTTGATTTTGCTGATGCATTGTGCTGTTCACATTATTTTGATTTTGCTGATGCATTGTCCTGTTTACATTATTTTGATTTTGCTGATGCATTGTGCTGTTTACACTATTTTGATTTTGCTGATGCACCGTGCAGTTTAGGAAACTTTGATGATGAATTAGATGATGCATTTTGCTGCTTAGTCAAATTAGATGTTGCATTTTGTTTTAAAAAATAGATGATGCAGTGTGCTGTTTACATAATTTTGACGATGCATCGTGCGATTTGCATAATCCTACCAGCTTCAGTCGAAGGACACCCACAACAATCAACGATCTGCCTGGAGATGTAGTCTCTCAGATTCTTGTCAGGCTTCCTCCCCATCCAACCTGCTTACTAGCTGCATCAGGCACCAAGAAAGCATGGAGGCAATGTATGGGAAGCAATTATTTCAGAAAGCTAACTGTGTCACACAACGGAGGAAACCCGTTGCTAGGGTTTTTCACCAACAACTCCGAGGACAATCGATTCATCACAGAGCATGATCTTCACCCGGCCATCTTGAAGATGCTGGCAATCCCGTCTCAAGTGAACGGTCCCAAAATCTATGTCCTGGGATGCCGCGATGGTATGGTGCTTGTTGTGGGTATACTTTATGGGTATATCAACGACATGGCCTAGATCCGGCAAGCCCGGGTGGCCCACAGACGGTGATGGTGGCATGGGGCCCATCGGGCGGCCCAGTTGCTGTTGATCAAGAAGGATGAAGTCCAGCCCAGGAACCTGGAGCCGGATCCTAACCGACCTACGAAGGAGGCCGGATCCGTGGAGGCCCATAAAGTATCCGGATCCAGTACGGCCATAAGGAAGGCGGATCCTTGACGTACACGGCAAGATATTGTACCGTAGTTAGGCAACTTGTATTCCGGCTAGGACTCTCCATGTAAACCCTAGATCCGTGCGCCTTTATAAGCCGGATCCTGGGAGCCCTAGAGGCACAACCACAACCATTGTAACAACGCGCAAGCGCCCAGATAATTCCAGACAAGCAGCAGTAGGCCCTGTCATCGTGCAGGTGTTCCGAAGCTGGGTAACTCGCGTACCACCGTCCCGTGTGCACTCCGCCCTATGGCCCCTACTTCTTCTCCCCCTCGTGAGGATCCCTCCTCCGAGGTATTGTCGATTAGGCAACGACAGTTGGCGCCCACCGTGGGGCCTGAGGCGTCTGGAGGCCGGAACCGGGAGGGCTCCGCCATGGGAAGCTACGACGACTCGATCGCTGTGGGGCGCGTACTCTACGCCGGGAATTTTCCGATCGTCCGTCCGGACGAATTCTGGATTCCGGCTAGGACAAACCCCGTCAAGCTCTCCATCGTCCCAATCGGCGGCATCCACATCTTCATCGGCGAGACCGTCGATTCCGACGGAAACGCACTGGTAAGTAACGCTGACGCGTCCGCCGCTGAGCTGGACGCCGTCGCGAAGATCCGATCTGAGTCGCAGGAGCTTCTTAAGGAAGATTCCGCCTTAGATCAGGAAAAATCAAAGCCCACCCAATCCGCCCCTGAGCAGGAGAAAACGGTGGAAGACCAATGCAGATCCGCCTGGGTCTCCCAGGTGTTAGAGAAGCAAAGGTGTCACTTCGTGCACTTCTTGGCCCATACCGCAGGAGCCGCCCTCCACCAGGACGAGGCTGGTCCTTTGCAGGTTGAGGCACCCGGAAACGGCGAGCTCCGGATCAGCAAGAAGCTGTCGGAGATAGCGACGCCCGGAACAAGATAGAGCCGGAAATCCCGAGGAATCAATCCTCGGCAACTTAAGCCCAACTTCCGGCGAATCCTCCTCCATGGATACGGAAGAATTCAACCGCAAGCTCGAGGAACTCGGAGGCGGTGAACAAGCTGAAGTAGAATCCGCCCAGCCGATGCAGGTTCTAGCAACCGTAGCACCGCTGGATCAGCAGGAAACGGAAGACGAAGCCTCCAACTCCGACCCAGGACCATCCAACGTAAGGTCTCCGTTAGATCGGGCACGACCGCGAAACGATGTCCTGTCACCAGAAGAGATGGTCGAGCAAGCACGCATGGATTTAGTCGCAAAGTCTGATATCCTCAACAAGCCAATAACTCCCGAGGAAGCTGCAGATCCGGAGGCCTTAGAAGCCAAAAGAAAGGAAATGCTAGCAACAGCTCAGAAGTTTGCCAGGACCGCTGCCGCAATGCAGGAAGAAAGAACCGTAGCGGCGAACTTCGTGGACCACTTTCAGAAGAAGGATCGCGAGGTCGATGAATCTCTCGAAAAGGTCAGGCAACTCGAGAAGCACTGGGAGGCCAAGGTAAAATTTGTGCAGGAGGAAGAAGCTAGAATCAGGCGAGAGGCCATCCTTCCCCGCAAGATTACCTTCGCAACACCCACAGAGCAGCAGCCGCTCGCAACTCCAAAGGATAACATGAAGAAGGCTGCGGAGCTCCTAAAGAAGAAGGACGAGGAGATTGACATCAACTACGTCCGGAAGCTCGTTGCCTCAGCAATGCAGCAACAGAGCAAGGCAGACACTTCGCGCAGGTTAGCATCCAATCCGGAACAATGCATATCCACCGCGCAGAAGGACGCCATAGAAAGTCAGCATCGTGATGGCGAGTCGTGCACCGGATCTATGGAGCGCAGGAGGAAAGTCAGAGATCATCCAAATCCAATCCCCATACCATCGGATTCAACTCCGAAAAACCCGGCAAAGGGAAAGGATGTGATGTATACTGGCAGAGATAAATACCGTGTTCCATCACCACCACCCCGAGCTTCGCGTCCTCCGCTACCCCCTCGACGTCGCAGCCCTGCCGGAAACCCCAGGCCCCATGGGCCAGGCGGAATCAACATCCGCGACGCCATGCCGCCTCCTAGAGACAGGAACAGGGAGCGTACGCTGGAGCAACGCAGAAGCCGGAACCAAGACCGCGACCCTGAGCCTCGTCGGAATCAAGACCGCGAGCCTGAGCCTCGCAGAAGCCAAGGACGCGAGCCGGAACCAAGGAGGAGCCGGAACGAAGAGCGCGCACCTGAGCCACGCAGGAGCCGGAACGACGGAGGCGACCACCACCAAGAGGAAAGGAGCCACCGAAGCCGGAGCCAGCCGCGGGAGCCACGCCGAGAATCTGAAGGCGGAAGAACATCTTACAGGCCCCCTCGCAGATCTCCCTCGCCACCACCCAGTGGAGGCGGAGGTGGAGGCGGAGGCAGAGGCCGGAGATCCCGTTCCCGCTCGAAATCACCCGGCGGTGCCCCTCGTGATGCCCGGGATCGCCTCAACGAGTACAGATCCGACTACATTGGTCCAAGGTGCTTTGGCCAGATGATCCGAGAGGAACCAAAGCCAAGAAGCTTGAACCTTAAGCTACCAGGAAACCTGAAGCATTATGATGGCAGCGAGAGGCCGGATACCTGGATTGAGGATTACTACAATGCAGTAACCTTCGCCGGAGGAACCCCGAATATAGCCTGCCGCATGCTCCAGTTGTACCTTATTGGTCCAGCTCGTGTTTGGCTCAGTGACCTTGAGGAGAACACTATCTTTTGCTGGTTGGACCTGAAGAAGGCTTTCGAGAACCACTTCAGGGGTACCTACAAGAGACCGGCCACCACCAGCGATCTTCAAGCTTGCATCCAGAAGAAGGGTGAGACATCTAGGAGTTTCCTCACCCGATGGTTGGCAACCAGAAACGAGTGCGAGAACGTAGATAACCGCACAGCAATGCACGCCTTCATTGGTGGTTTGCAGCGTGGGGGGCTGCTGCGCCACAAGCTTACCTGCCTGGTGAACGCGAACAAGCTCACTCTTGATGAGATGATAAACATCGCCAGCGATCATACTGCCGCCGATGACGACGCAGGCGGAGATCTCGCAGCTACAGCCATACCCCTGCACCAACAGAAGAAAAACCGTGATAACGGCGTCAGCAACAGCAACAAGCGGAAGAACCCCCCTGAAGACCAGAAGGGCGGAGGATCCGACATGGTAGCCATGACGTTCCAACGCGGAGGTTCAGGAGGCGGAAGAGGCCGCGGACGTGGAGGCGGAGCAGGCAGGGGCCAGCAGCGCGCTGACGAGGTCACCGCAGCCGGATCCCGCGCCCCCCAAACGTACGAAGAATACAGGGATATGCCGTGCCTGGCCCATCTGGATCCGGCTACGGGCAAATCCACCCATACCAATCGCAACTGCAAGTGGGTCAACGATCTGAAGAACGACCCGGAGGCAGGATACAAGCGAGCCCGGAAGCACCGCCCGCGCGGCAAAGGAGGCAAGGGCAAGAACAAGGACAAAGAGGAGGACAGCTCCGAGGCCATGGACGAGGATGACGCTTCGCCGGAACCCAAGGAGGGTACCGCAGCTAACAAGTCCAACCCCTTTGGCAAGAAGAGTGTCGGAACTTACCACACCTTCCTCGGAACCCCAACTGTCCGCGCGAAAAAATCAGCGCTCCGGATCTTGAACGCCACAGTTCCGGCTGTGCCGCAGTATGTCAAGTGGTCGGAGAAAGCCTGTACCTTTGACAGGTCGGATCACCCGGCCGTCATCCCCAAAGAGTGCTACGCTCTGGTTGTGAGTCCCCGCATAGACGGGTATGACTTCTCCAAGTGTCTTATGGACGGAGGAGCTAGCCTGAACATCATGTACCTGGAGACCCTGGAGAAGATGAACCTCACCAAGGAACAGCTCAAGCACAGCACCACTGAATTTCATGGTGTGGTTCCGGGTAAGAAGGCAAACTCTCTGGGCAGCATCAAACTTCCCGTGGCCTTCGGCAATGTGAACAACTACCGCGAAGAGATGATCACGTTTGAAGTGGTGCCCTTCAAAAGCTCCTACCACGTGATCTTCGGCAGGCCCACCTACCACAAGTTCCACGCCAGAGCATGCTACATCTACAACAAGCTCAAGATTCCGGGTCCTAACGGTTGGATCACCGTGTCCGGAGACTACAAGAAAGCTAGGGACTGCGAGGAAGGCGAGGCCGCCTTTGCAGAATCCGTCATATCTGGAGAGGAGCTGCAAGGCTACAGAGCCGCGGTGGATCCGACTGAGATGCAGACCACCAAGAAGCAGATCTCCGAACAGAAGACCTCGTTCAAGGCCGCGATAGAAACCAAGAAGCATGACCTCATTGAAGGGGACAACTCCAAGCAGGTTTCAGTCGGAGCCAACATGGACCCCAAATAGGAAAGCGCGCTCGTCGAGTTCCTCAGAGCTAACATGGATATCTTCGCATGGCAACCTTCTGACATGTCCGGAGTACCAAGGGAACTCGCCGAGCACTACCTCAACATAAATCCGGGTGCAAAACCGGTGAAGCAAGCTATGCGACGCTTTGGAGATAAGAAGCGCCGCGCCATAGGAATGGAATTAGCAAAGTTACTAGAGGCAGGTTTTGTAGTAGAAGTTATCCATACTGATTGGGTCGCAAACCCCGTCCTTGTACCCAAAAAGAATTCTGAAATACTAAGAATGTGCATCGATTACTCCGGCGTGAATAAGCATTGTCCGAAAGATCCGTTCCCTTTGCCGCGCATTGACCAAGTCATTGATTCGACGGCAGGGGCGGAGCTTCTGTGTTTTCTTGACGCATATTCCGGGTATCATCAGATCTTGATGAAGGAGTCTGACCAAAAGGCGACCTCTTTCATCACACCCTTTGGCACATACTGCTATGTTACCATGCCTTTTGGCTTGAAAAACGCAGGTGCCACATACCAACGTACGATGCAGCGGTGCCTGAAGGACCAAATTGGCCGGAACGTGCACGCCTACGTCGACGACATCGCGGTCATGACCCGGAAGGGATCCGACCTGCTGAGCGACCTTAAGGAAACCTTTGATAATCTCCGACGGTACAAGATGATGTTGAATCCGCTAAAGTGCGTCTTTGGCGTACCAGCAGGAAAACTCCTTGGCTTCATTGTTTCTCACAGGGGCATCGAAGTTAACCCGGAAAAAATCAAGGCTATCCTGAACATCAAAAGGCCAACTTGTCTCAAAGATGTGCAACGATTAACTGGTTGCGTTGCGGCAATCAGTAGATTTGTTAGCCGTCTTGGCGAGAAAGCCTTACCTCTATACAAGCTGCTGAAGAAAACAGACAAATTTGTCTGGGATGAGGCAGCAGATAAAGCACTTCAGGAGTTGAAGAACATACTCTCCTCCCCACCTATATTGGCAGCTCCAGCTGAGTCAGAGCCTATGCTCCTCTACATAGCGGCTACCAACAAAGTTATCAGCCTCGTAATCGTGGTGGTGCGAAAGGAAGAAGGATTTGAGCACGGAGTCCAAAGGCCTGTCTATTACATTAGCGAAGTCCTGACGGAATCCAAGCAGAGATACCCTCACTTTCAGAAGCTAGCATACGGAGTTTTCCTAGGCAGCCGGAAGCTGAGACACTACTTCCAGGAGCACCCAATGACAGTGGTGAGCAAGGCTCCCCTGGCGACAATCATCAACAACTCCGACGCAACAGGACGCGTAGCAAAATGGGGCATCGAATTATCTGCCTTTGACATCAACTACGAAGCCCGAACTGCAATCAAGTCTCAAGTTCTAGCGGATTTCATCGCGGATTGGACTGAAGCACCGGAGGGCACACCTGTGCCGGAACCTGAAGCTTGGGTCATGCACTTTGACGGATCCAAGCAACATCAAGGCTCGGGGGCTGGAGTTACCCTGAAGTCACCTACCGGAGAAGAACTGCAGTACGTTCTGCAGATTCACTTCGAAGCAACCAACAATATGGCGGAATACGAGGCTCTACTACACGGTCTGCGCATCGCTAAGGAAATTGGGATCAAGCACATCATATGCTGCGGAGATTCCGACCTGGTGGCACAACAAGTAGCCGGAACCTGGAACGCCAGAAACTCCGTCATGGCGGCTTACAGAGACGAAGTGGACGAGATCGCCAAGTGCTTCCTCGGATACGAAGTCAAGTACGTCAGGAGAGACGATAACACAGCAGCAGACATGCTGTCCAAGCTCGGATCCGGCAGGAAACCAATTCCGCCTGGAATTTTCCTTGAGCATCTGCGAGTACCCTCAGTGAAGGGTGCAAACCCGGAAAATCCTGATCTGGCAGTTTCTCCGGCTAAGGAAGTGATGGCAGTCATTCCGGCCTGGACTCAGCCGTTCTTGGATTACCTCATTGATCAAAAGTTGCCGGAGGACGAGGTCCACGCACGACAGATCATTAGACGAGCAAGATCCTACACAATTGTTGATGGACAGCTCTACAAACGAAGTGCAAACGGGGTATTTCTCAAATGCGTCTCTAGTCAAGATGGCATTGAAATCCTCCGAGAGATCCACGCAGGGGATTGCGGGCATCATGCCGCCCCCAGGTCCCTCGTTGCAAAAGCTTTTCGGTTAGGATTTTACTGGCTAACAGCTAAAGAAGACGCTGACAAGCTGGTGAAAACTTGCCGAGGTTGTCAGTACTACGCTACTCAACCAAACGCTCCAGCCCAAGAGCTGAGGACCATCCCTATCACCTGGCCGTTCGCGGTCTGGGGGCTCGATATGGTTGGTAAGTTAAAGAAATCATCTCCTGGTGGCCATGAATACCTCCTGGTCGCTATTGACAAGTTCAGTAAGTGGATCGAGGCAAAGCCAGTGAGAAAAGCCGACGGTGCTACGGCACTAAAATTTGTTTGCAGCCTCGTGACGAGATTCGGCATCCCACACAGCATAATCACAGACAATGGCACAAACTTTGCGCAAGGAGAACTCAAGGATTACTGCGATGAAGTTGGGATCCGGCTTGACCTTGCATCTGTGGCCCATCCACAATCTAATGGTCAGGTCGAACGAGCCAATGGCCTTATACTAGCCGGAATCAAACCTCGCCTTGAAGAACCGCTGCGCCGCGCAGCCGGAGCTTGGGCTGATGAGCTAGACTCTGTTCTGTGGAGTTTACGAACTACCCCTAACAGGTCAACAGGATTTACTCCTTTCTTCCTGGTATACGGATCCGAAGCTGTGCTCCCCACTGACATCATCCATGATTCACCGCGAGTTTCCGCCTACAATGAAGAAACTGCTGACGAGGCTCGACAGCTATCTGTGGACCTGATCGAAGAAGCTCGGAATTTAGCTGACCAACGCTCCACCATTTACCAGCAGAAGCTCCGACGCTATCATAGCCGTCGAGTTCGGAACCGCTCGTTCATGGTCGGAGACTTAGTCCTCCGCCTTCGCCAGGTGAAAGATCACAAGTTGCAATCTCCATGGGAAGGACCTTTTGTCATCAGCAAAGTACTACACAACGGATCCTACTATCTCGTTGATTTCCGGGAACTAAAGGATAGACCTGCCAACTGGCATCGGAAACGAAAACGAGAAGATCCGGGTGACATATATGATGAAACAGATCGTCCCTGGAACATAGCACAGCTACGTCCTTTCCACACTTAGCGCTTTACGCATTACATACCTTGTAATATCTATGATACATGATCAATGAAATAAAGCTTTTGGTTCACTCTTAGAGTCTTTTACCTCCTTTAATTTTTCATTTCTGGATCGTGTATGTTTTTTCCGACTAAAACCGCAGAGCTGGATCTTTCCGCCTAGGCGTGTATGAAAGTTGTGATTTTCAAAATCGTCCCTTAGGACGTAAGCTTAAGTTTTCTGGCGGAAATTTTTTCTGTTGCAAACCCATGGATTCCTGGTAGCGACTTCCGGCACTTGGGCTGGGGGCTTGTTTCCGCGGTTATTGACGGATTGCCATTGGGCTTCGTCGCCGCTGGCGAGCGTTTCCGGCACGGGTTTTCCGGCTCGTGGAAGGTCAAGTGGGCAAGCCGGAAATTATCAAACCAGCACTTGCTTTCAAGAAACAACACATGCAAATAATATAAAAACGGATAGCAGGATAAGTATTTTCCGCCCACGCATGCATGCTTGTTTCGTCCCTAACTACTTAAGAATTTAAGTTATATTACAAACCCTCGCTGGGGCCAAAATGATGCATTGTTTTATCCCGCAGGACATAAAAGTTTTCACTCCGCCTTGGACGGAGAAGCATTGCCCTGTGGATCTTTTCCTTTGGCGCCTTCAGCCGGAGACGACACATCTTCATCACTCTCTTCATCCTCTTCGGAGGTTGCAGCGCTGGACTTGGGTTCCTCTTGGGGAGCATCCTTGGAGCTGGTCCAGGTAAACTGGGTTCCGGATTCCGCAGGTCGGGCTTCCGCGTCACGCTCCTTTTGAAGTTCGTCTTCAAGGGGCTCGTCCGCTGGGAGAACCACCTTGTCGTAGAATTCGTCGTGACGGATCCTCCGCGCGATGCGGGTGTCATAGCCACTCACCGCATCAAGCACCGACATCTGCTGTCGGAGGAACACCAGAAGTTACCCGGTCCAGATCCATCTCCGGGTTATGCGCCAAGCACATGGTTAAAGTCATGGCAGCTGCGCCTCGGGCTGATGAAGCTTGTAGATCTGTTACCAGCTCCGGAAGAATGTCCATCCGCTTGACCAGTTTGCGCAGACCGCAGGTGCGGCTCTTCTTCAGTGACAAGTTGTGGCATATCTTCCGTGAGGCGGAAATAAGATCCTTGCAATCATCGCCAGCAAGAGAAAGAACATCGTCCCGGGGAAATTTATTCCGGCGCCTTTCAGAGTATCCAAGTGGCTCTGCACAAAAATACAAGAGTAAACATTCAAGTTGAGCACAAGAGACTATACATCAAGATAAGAAATTCCGAGTATAAGTACCCAGGATATTTTCGGCCAGCAGGTCCCAATGGTGCTCCGCGGTCTCCATGTACTTCCGGAGTCCATTGAGCTCCTTTTGCTGCCTCTTGATGGTCTCGCTATCAGCATTGCGCTTACGAATTCGCCCTTCTCCTTGATGAGCTCGGAGTTTTTCTCCGCCAGTTGCTTCTCGGCCTGCTCCTTCTGCTGCTCCGCCTCCTTCAGCTTTATCTCCAACTCTTGGTATGAGGAGCGCAGGTTTTCCAGTTCGGAGGAGGTCGTAGCCAGGGAGGAAGATGCGCCTATAAGGATTCAAATTAAATACAGTTCAAAGTCGGAATGTGAACTAATAACAAGAAAGGTCGGAAACCAACCTTGGGCGTCCGCCAGCTGTTTGTTCAGTTCTGCATTTTTATCTTTGAGGGTCCGGATGTTTTCCGCTTGGCCCAAGGTAACGCGGCGCTGCAGAGCAATATTCTTGTGTAGCTCATAGTGCAGTGCCTGCTGTTCCTGTAAAAAACAATCAGAGCAGGAGTAAAAATTCCGCCTACAACATAGTGGTGTCCTTTGAAGCATTATTGCCGGAATCTTTCCGACATCATGCTTGGGGGCTACTGTGACATTTTAAAAATCTTTCCAAAAGTGGCTGTACTCTAAAGCATCTAAGCGCTAACTAGTACCTAGTTTCCGCCTACATGCTTGGGGGCTACTGGGGAGTACCTTTTGTTTGCAGACAAGCTTGTCGAAGAATTCGCCGACACCCTTCTTAAACTCCTGGATTTCCGACGTAGCGGCATCCGGTTTCCCCCAGGCATTGTTCAGCATGGCGTTGAGCAGGTCTTGTTCAAGTTCCCACTTCTCCGTCTCCGTCAGCTTGTTGAAGAACTTTGTAGCATATGCCTTGGGGGTGGAGGTGAGGTCAGACGGATCTCCGAAGTTTTTCGGAAACACACGACGTCGCCAGCACCGGCTCCGGCCCTCTCGGAGGAAGTAACTTCAGCCTCTCCTTGGCCAATTTCTGTTTCTTCTTGGGCAGGGCCTTTGGCCTTGGGATCTTCTCCGCCCACCTTCTCGCTGCTGACCGGAATTATTTCCGGTGGAGTGTTTGCGGCAGGAGGGGGAGATTGTTCCGCCTGAGGAGGAGATGGCGGTGGAGCAGTGTGGGAAGCGCTTGGCGGAGCTGGAGTTGTAGGACCAACAGCCGGAGATTTCTTCATGTATTTTGTGATGGGCTCTTGGCTGGCGGTCCGAGTGGCAGCGGTGGTCGGAGTTCTGCGAACAAATAGAAGAAGATCGCATAAGTAACAAATGCATCAAAGTAAATACGTACCATACACGGAAACTTACGGGGCGCCGGGGATGTTGGGGCGCGAGCGTTTGCCTGCTGTGGAAAGCATTTTCAAACGTTCCCGCTCCGCTTTCCTTGAGTCTAGCGGAGGGGGCTTGACGATCTTGGGCTTCTTGGCGGAGGCCTCGCCGCTGGCTCCGGCTTCAGAGCCGGAAGCTTTGGCGCGGGGACGCTTCGTAGGTCGGGGAGCTACCTTGCGGGGTGCTTGCTCCTCTTCCTCCTCTTCGTCCTCCGGAACCTCCTCCGCCGTGTCGCCGCTGACGGGGACGCGAAGTATGGTGCGCAAGTTTTCCTCCGCCAATGTAGCGAGCTGGAGGGAAAGATATCATATGTTAGTCAATATCCAAAAACTTGTGAAGTTTGAAGTAACGAAGGGATCAAAGCTTACCGGAGGACACTGGTTGTTCGTGTAAATATCCTTGATCAATTCCGGGATCGGTTGACCCCGGCCCACCTTCACCAGCGTCTTGAATCTCCTTTTGAGAGAATCAGCCGGAAGATCGTGGCGGGTAGCTCGGAGCTGGTCGTCCGCCCCGGTGTATGCGCAGATTAACCGCGCGTTATACCGCAGCGGCTGGATCCGCCGAGTGAACCAGCTAAGTGTAAGCTGGGTTCCGGTTAGTCCGTCGTGGACTAGCCAGGAGATTCTCCGCGCTGCCTTCTCCAAGATGGGAGTTAGGGAAAGCGACGGGATGAAGCTCCAGCTTGCGAGCTCTTCCGGAGGCTCGTTGTTGAATTTGGGGAGACCGTCGTGGATCTCCGGAACTGACACATTCTTCTCGTAAAACCATCCGGCGTTCCAGTACCGGACGGATTCGTGCGAGTCATGAGGAGGGTACATGCGGCCAGGTCGGAGCATGAACGTCATGCTCCCGCAGTTCAGCATAGCTTTGTCTTTTGTTTCTTTCTTCACTCGGAAGAAAAACTGCCATAACTTGACATCTGGTCGGATTCCGAGATGCCCTTCGCAGAGAGTTGCGAAGTTGGAGAGCAGAAGGTAGGAGTTGGGGCAGATGTTGTGGGGCTGAAGCCCGTACGTGTTGAGGACGGAGAGGAAAAATTCCGAGCAGGGGAGCGATAATCCGCGTTCCACCCAAGCCTTAGTCATGACCACTTCTCCGGCTCCTGGCTTGGGGACGACGGTGTCGCGTATGAAACTCCAGTGAGCGGAGATCATACCCTCGTTCTGAAGCTCTCTGAGCTCCGTATCAGTGGTTTCGCAGGGCCACCATTGACCCCGCTCTCCTTCGCGGATCCGGGCCTTGGAAGCTTTCTTGTTTTCCGTCTCCTGAACCTTGGCTGCCATTCTAGCCTGCCCTTGAAGTTCTTCTTCGAGTTCTTGAGCGGTTGGGATCCGGCCTAACTTGGTGCTGGAAGATGCGGAAAAAGGTTGAGCTAGCCGGATGTCGGAAACATATGGTGGTAGATATGCAATGGGATCCGGACAGATTGGCTCTAATGAACTGGGATCCGGGCTATTCGGAGAACTACCAGTACAGTGTGAGTCGATCGGCATGCTTCCGGCTGCACCCATGCAAAGTGTTTGAGTAACCGGAAACTACTCTACTTCTTCTTCTACAAGTCCGGTGCACGTACCGTCAATGGCGCGGCGAACCGGCGAAGCTCCGGCGAGGATGAAGGTCGCCGAACTTGCTGTGAAACGACCCGCGTGACCACGAATCGGCGGCGGGGAGATTTCCCGATCAACCGCGGCGATCTTGGAACGAGGGGAGGCTTGGAGCGACCGGGCGTGAAGATCTCTGCGGCGGAGCTCGTCGGAGTTAAGATCTGACGGGCGGCGCTGCGGGAGGAGGAAGATGAAGTGGTGAAGGGGTGAAACGAATGAGGAATTACCGTGCGTGGGGGTATTTATAGACCTCGCGCGGAGATTCGCATTTCGGATCCTACGGCGGAAACTGAACAGTCTCACCGTTGGATGCATGACACGTGTCTTAGGTTAAAAGCGGTAAAATGACGTGGAGGTAACTTAACCATGCGCTCCCGAAATTTCCGGCTAAAGATTCGCATCTCCGAAAATTTAGCGCGGGAAGATAGGAAGTTGTGCGCGGGAAAAGTGCAAACTCCGTTACATTATCATTACTGAAGGACATGAGGGTTTCCGATTAAATGATATCGGAAACAAGAAAGTTTGGAAGCTCTTCAAGATTCTCTTCGGTTCCGAGTTATTTGAAGACGGAAGAATGATGAATCTCGGAGAACTTCGGGGGCTACTGTTGTGGGTATACTTTATGGGTATATCAACGACATGGCCTAGATCCGGCAAGCCCGGGTGGCCCACAGACGGTGATGGTGGCATGGGGCCCATCGGGCGGCCCAGTTGCTGTTGATCAAGAAGGATGAAGTCCAGCCCAGGAACCTGGAGCCGGATCCTAACCGACCTACGAAGGAGGCCGGATCCGTGGAGGCCCATAAAGTATCCGGATCCAGTACGGCCATAAGGAAGGCGGATCCTTGACGTACACGGCAAGATATTGTACCGTAGTTAGGCAACTTGTATTCCGGCTAGGACTCTCCATGTAAACCCTAGATCCGTGCGCCTTTATAAGCCGGATCCCGGGAGCCCTAGAGGCACAACCACAACCATTGTAACAACGCGCAAGCGCCCAGATAATTCCAGACAAGCAGCAGTAGGCCCTGTCATCGTGCAGGTGTTCCGAAGCTGGGTAACTCGCGTACCACCGTCCCGTGTGCACTCCGCCCTATGGCCCCTACTTCTTCTCCCCCTCGTGAGGATCCCTCCTCCGAGGTATTGTCGATTAGGCAACGTGCTACTCCATTCTAATGTATCCAGTGGGTATATATCAGTCTGGGATCCAATTAGGCAAGTTCTCACAGCGATACCAGAACCACCATTGTGGCGCAATCACACAATTGAAAGCAGCGGCTCAATTCTCTGTTCGAGAAACAACTCTGAACCGTTTACACATTGTGGCAAGTTCTCGGTTGTTTGGATAACAACTAAACGTTACGATGCACAGGCTCATATCTACTCACCAGATTCAAAAGAATGGGAGTTTCTAGCTCGATCAACTCCGATGCTGTCAGAGATTGACCGTAGACCGGCAACTCTCATAGGGGGTATTTTGTACTGGCCAACGAAGTCTAGATATATCATTGAGCTTGACCATGCAAAGAAGGCTCTGAAATATATTCAGTGCCCTCATGAGACGCATGATATATTCATGCTTAACATTCACATCTTCAAGGGACATAATGGAGATGTTGCCCTTGCTGTTATAAGAGACTTCACCCTACAAACATGGGCCAGTACAAGATCATCAACAGGCGATCACGAGTCATGGACATGTCATATAAATTTTGAATTGGATACTTTTTTTGGCCTTGACACATCATTTCCATACAATTGGAAACATGCAGTAAGGTTACTCTGCGTATTTGAGGACAAAAATGAGCTGGTTGTACGGGCAAAGGAGGGAGTATTCCAATTAGATATGAGCAACTGGCAGTGGAGAAAGTACAATTCTGCTAGACGTTGGTGCACTTTACATCCCTACTCAGTTAGACCGGGTTAGTCATTCATATGTAACCTTTGCATTCATTTACATATGACTTTTGCTGATCAATTTGTTCATTTCCTGACAGTAACCGACCTGATCCAGAGTGCAACATCAAGGACACGAAAAAGAACGCGCTGTCAGGAACCCATCTAATTCAAAGTTCAACATCCATAAGAGAAAAGGAAGTCGCATATGAAGGAGCAAGGCTTGTTTGGGCAAGAAGTGATAGCCCAGCTTTTGTTTGGTCTGATGTCTTTTAGTTTTCGTTCTGGTGGAAATGTCGCTGCACCATTTGTTTGTACTGCAGCTCCATAGTGCTAGCTGCTAGTACGTTGGCGCTGTCCGACGTCTGCTTGTTTTGGGGGCATAAATATGCCACGAAACCTTTGTTTTATGTGATCAAACGGTCATCTCTGCATGTATATGTTCGGGTTCTGATGAAACCTTTTTTGTGATCTGTACATATATTTGAGTCAGTCTGTGTTTTGTTTTATGATGGGCAGGAGTATTTGTTTTACTACACCATTGTTTATCCGAATTGTATTACTCACTCTATTCAAAAAGTTAGCGGCTCACCTTTTTCCTTCAAGATACGGATGTATCTACACACTAAAAACATATATAGATGAAACCATCTTCAGACAAAGTTTAGTCACTTATGTATGGACGGGGGTAGTATTATTTATGTTGTGCTCCCAAACAAGCAGACATCGGACAGCGCCTGTTTAAAGTTCATATGTGTAATCTTATTCCCTTTGGAAGTTAAGCATTAAACTCTACTAGTACAACCGTGGTGGTCTTGTGATGTAGTACTCTTTTGATGCATTTGTGATGTAGTAGTACTTTTTTTTTGATACTTTGTACTTTTGAACAGTACTTTTTTTTGAACTGGTATAGTACTATCTAAGAAGAGTACTCCCTCCGATTCACATTCATTTTACACCAAGAAATATGGATCGGAGCGAGGGAGTAAATTAAACATGGCATCTCGTGCATGAAGCTTGACAGATCGATCAGGTTGGCTAGAATGGCAATACAATGCTCCTCATTAGGCAAATGCATGCCATGTACGATAGTATACATCCAGTAAAGAAGTCTATACTGACATAAAAAAGACTACATTGGGGATGAGAGTCAATTGGGGAATCTACAATACATAAAATCTTGCTCGTAGCTGATTTTGGCTAAGAGGGTTTTACTCACATTACACGTGCCACTTTCCTTGTCTGCAAAACAAGTTCCAATAAAGGAAGAGGAAAGAAGAGGACATTGTGGGCGAGATTGAACACCTTTTTATGTGTTAAGCTGAGGCCTTGTTTAGCTGAGGATTTCGACTTAGGCCTAACAGCTCAGCACACCCAGAAATAAATTTCCTTGCGCGCACCACTGTCAGCAAAAATAACAAAATTAGCACGCAAGATTAAGAACGAAGTGAATTTAAGTAACTTGGTTAGCTTTTCAAGCAATATATTCAGAGAAAGAGCACACATGTCCGGCTAGAAATAATCGTAAGAGAAGAACAATAAATCTAAGGCATCCCACTTCATATGCAGAAGGGACGCGACAACGCATGGATTCATACCTTGAGTCGACTCTGGCTCGTAGAAGGGCGGTCGCGCCTCGAGGATGCCGGCGACGTCTCCACCTCGATCTCACATGTGACTGCTTCTCGGTGGGCGGTGCGCCACGCCATGTAGAAGATCTATCAAAAGAGGAGAGCCCGATGACGCTACCGACGCCTCAACCTTGATAGCACCGGCTTGTTGCTCCGCACCGAGATGCGCCACGTGCAAGATTTAGCGGATGCGCCAATTTTAGAGATATGTCATGATCGTTGTAACAAATTTCAACATGATGATGATTTGATCCTGCACTCGGCCTTGAACATAAGTACTAGTACAGTCTCACAATTTTTTTATCATTATACTTTGCGAGATTTAGCGGATGCGCCAAATTCAGAGATAGATCATGATCATGGTAACACAATTTTCAATGTAATGATGATTTGATGTTGCACTAGACCTTGAACATAAGTACTAGTACGGTCTCACAATTTTGTATCATTATACTTTGCAAGTTTTAGCGGATGCGCCCATTTTCAGAGGATCATGGTAACAAATTTTCAACGTGATGATGATTTGATGTTGCACTCGACCTTGAACAGAAGTACTACTACTGTCTTACAATTTCTTTATCATTATACTTTGCAAGATTTAGCAGATGCGCCAAATTCAGAGATAGATCATGATCATGGTAACAAATTTTCAACGTGATGATGATTTGATGTTGCACTCGAACTTGAACAGAAGTACTAGTACAGTCTCACAATTTTTTTATCATTATACTTTGCGAGATTTAGCGGATGCGCCAAATTCAGAGATAGATCGTGATCATGGTAACACACTTTTCAATGTAATGATGATTTGATGTTGCACTCGACCTTGAACATAAGTACTAGTACGGTCTCACAATTTTGTATCATTATACTTTGCAAGTTTTAGCGGATGCGCCCATTTTCAGAGGTAGATCATGATCATGGTAACAAATTTTCAACGTGATGATGATTTGATGTTGCACTCGAACTTGAACAGAAGTACTAGTATGGTCTCACAATTTTTATTATAATTATACTTTGAAAGATATAGCGGATGCGCCAATTTCAGAGATAGATCATGATCATGGTAACAAATTTTCAACGTGATGATGATTTGATGTTGCACTCGGCCTAGAATAGAAGTACTAGTACGGTCTCACAATTTTTTTTATCATTATACTTTGCAAGATATAGCGGATACGCTAATTTCAGAGATAGATCATGACCATGGTAGTGACCAATATTCAAGGTGATGATGATTTGATTTTGCACTCGGCCTTGAACAGAGGTACTAGTACGGTCTCACAATTTTTTATCATTATACTTGGACCTTAGCCAAATTCAAAATCTCATAGCGGCAAAACTTCCCGCCCACAAAATACAAAAAATTCACACGCTTTCAAATTCCCATTCTACCCTTGTGGAGATGACAGCAAAGTCGGTTGGTGGGGGGGTCTGCCCGTCATTTTTTGGATCACCACCTCCCTAGCCCCGGAAACCCTCCCAAAAAAATTCATTTCCCTCAGTCTCTCATCTGAGACCACCCACCGGAACTTCTCAAGTCCCTCTCTCTACCACCTCCACGACCACCGCACCGGAACATCCCCGCCGGACTTCCCTGGCCTACCCGAGGCCTCGCGATCCTCGTCATCCGGCTGCCTGCCGGAGCCGCTTCATCGACGCCGTCATCAACCGGACCGGATCATCCCCGCCGAACCTCGAAACCATATGCTCATCCAGCAGTCTACCGCAGTCGCTTCAGCTGCGGTATCGTCCACCGCATCGGATCTTGCTCACCGACACCGCTGTGCATGAACCGGATCTGCTTCACCGGCGCCTTGCATGATCTAAACTCTTCTACTGTCGCTTTTCTATTGCTTGCCTGCAAGTTCTTGTTTAATCTTGGGGAACCTGTTTGTGCTAACGACGCGCCCTTACGTCTTTGCAGATGAGATGAGTAACCATGAAGTGTAATGGCCGTCTCTCCAACCCCAAGTAGCACATGTAGTGTACTTCATCACCGGATCTATCAACCCCAGGAAGATCTGCTGTGACTCCCACAGAGTGCTTCTCCTAATGTAAGTCCCTTGTTTTAGCGCCATGTTCTTGGTTCAGATGCTTGTTTGTCTGAAGCTCTTTTAGTTCATTCCTAGCTATGACCGTAACACCTTGCTATTTTCTAGTTCATTGCTAACTTTAAGCGATTGAACATTTTGGTTTGCATTCCCTGCTCTGTAGATGTAGCCATCATAACTTCTATCTTGCTCAGTCGTTGTTACAAAAATTATAGGCTGCTACTATTTTGTTCATGCCAATATTGTTCTTCAAAAGCTGCTATCACTCTGCTATCTAGCTATGACCGTAAGTATTTAGTTTGGCATGCTATCACTCTGCTATCTAGCCTGTAGTACAAATAAACTTGTCATACTACTAGATAATAATTTTGTGTGCCATCTTGTTCTTCAAAAGCTGCATTATTGACTTGTTTCTCTGACTTGGCATGACGCTCACATATGGAATGCTGAACATATTGGTTTGCATTCCCTCTTATACAAGTTCACAGGTGATCCCACTATATTCTGTATCTGGTCCATCCTAAGCTCCAGCATTAACTATCCTCTATGTGTTGCTCATTACAAGTTTATATCCCGAAACATCTTGATTTGCATCCCCTTCACTATAAGTTCAGGAGTATTATTTAGTTCACGGCCAATTTGAAGTAATTGCACTTGGCACATGTTGGTTCACATTCCCTCCTCTTTAGCTTTTGCCATCGTAACTTCTATTTTTGGTTTACATTCCCTGCTCTGTAGATGTAGCCATCATAACTTCATCTTGCTCAGTCGTTGTTACAAAATTTATAGCCTGCTACTATGTTGTTCATGCCAATTTTGTACTCCCTGAACATGTTGGTTTGCATGGGACTCGACAGTAGTAAGTCTGCTGTTTCATTTTAACGTGCTCTGTTATATTGGCTGTTGGTATGCGGCATGCACTCTTTGTTTGCTTATTGTGCGCATTACAATGATCTTCTTATAACGACGAAATGATGAGTTCCAAATTCTTTGGCAAACAATATTGTAGTGTCTTTGCCTTTCCATTGTTGATGTCTTAACTTGTAAGGTCTTTGTTTCAGATATAGGTGGTGCATGGACAACTTAAAAGATTGCCGAATGGCTTCATTGTATTGCTAGGTTCAATTACCATTCAATTTCTCTGGGTTCTGTAATATTTTTTCAAAGCCTTGCAGCTGATGTAATATTTAGTTAGTTTTTATAGTTCTTTCGCGCATTTTTTCTATGGTGCTTGTGGTAAGTGAGGCTATCCGACAGAAATCATGTGCTGCGTAAATATTCTCAGTATCTAAATCACAAATTCCCATCCCTTAAACGGCCCAATTCAGCGAAATCACATAAGTGCCAGCCCGCAAAATCCTAAAGCGCCTATTTACTTATTGGGCCAGCCCATTTGATTTACGGTGGACCCCACACTCTAATTGGGCTGGCCCACTTGCTTTAAGGTGGACCCCACTCACTACTGGGACGGCCCACTTACTTATTGGGCCAGCCCATTTGATTTACGGTGGACCCCACACTCTAATTGGGCTGGCCCACTTGCTTTAAGGTGGACCCCACCCACTACTGGGCCGGCCCACTAATTAGTTGGGCCAGCCCAATTGCTTTTGTGGTGGACCCCACATACTAAATGGGGCCCTTTAAGAGGAAAGTGGGACCCACCTATGCTTTTGGCCCGACCACTATCTTGTTGGGGCCACTTGCTACTGGATGGTGGACCCATACAAATTGGGCCGGCCCTTTAACAAGAAAGTGGGACCCACCTGTGTTTTGGCCCGGCCCACTATCTTGTTGGGCCGGCCCACTTGCTACATGGTGGACCCCACATACTAAATGGGTCGGCCCTTTAAAAGGAAAGTGGGACCCACCTGTGTTTTTGGCCCGGCCCACTATCTTGTTGGGCCAACCCGTTTGATCTATTGTGGACCCCACGTACGAAATGGGCCGGCCCTTTAACAGGAAAATGGGACCCACCTGTGTTTTGGCCCGGCCCACTTTCTTGTTGGGCCAGCCTGTTTGATCTATTGTGGACCCCACGTACTAAATGGGCCGGCCCGATAGCAGGAAAGTGGGACCCACATGCTAATTGGGCCGGCCCAATAACTTCTTGGGCCGGCCCAGTTGTTTTAAGGTGGACCCCACTAGTTAAATTGGCCGGCCCGATAACAGGAAAGTGGGTCCCACATGTCTTATGGGCCGGCCCTTTTGCCTGTTGACCGGTCAAACGAGTGCATTCGGTCCGGCCCACATGCTTAGTGGGCCGGCCCATTAAAGTTTTGACCAGTCAACCTTAGAGGTTAGGCCCGGCCCACGTAACTAATGGACCAGCCCAGCTATATAGTTGACCGGTCAAACTAAGTCAGCTGGCCCGGCCCGCAAACTTAATGGGCCGGCCCGCTTAAGACGTGGCAGGCCTCGTGTGGGCCTACCATCTACCACGGGGTTTCAGCCGGTTAACGCCGTTAACTGCGTTAACGGTGTCGCCACGTGTCAGTTTGCATGACGGCAGTCAACGGGCTCCCGGAAACACTTGGGCAACGGTCCGATTTTCCATGGCGGAAGGGCGCCCAAGCGCGACGGACCGAAAAAATCGTCGTTGGACTTTGCCTGACGCAGTTTCCACAACAGAACCCATATCGCCGGGTTAGTCCCATAGGCGACGAAAAATACCCCTTAGCGGACGATTTTGAGACGTTGTCTATCAGAACTTTTCTTGTAGTGTAAATAAAGACGAAGCAGGGCGCTGCCCTTACACCCAAGATAGGTGCAAAGAAAGCTAGATATCTAGGGGCAGCACGTCTAAGCAAATATATCAGAAAAGCATTGATGCAAGCCCTAAAACATCTATGATAAACAGTGTTACTCGCCATCAAAAAGGCTTCAGTACGAGCAACACCAAACAACGAATAAACAGATACTGCCTAGATCGCAAGATGCGATCTAGGCAGCATGACGCTTACCCGGAAGAAACCCTCGAAACAAGGGGTGGCGATGCGCCTAGATTGTGTTTGTTGTGAACGTGATCGTCCTCCTTTCTCAATAACCCTAGCTACATATTTATAGTCCGTGGACTTTCTATCTTTGGAATAAACCTAACTGTGTACGAACCAAACTCTATCTCTTAATTCTAAACTAACATGCGTACTACTATAATGTACAAATACACGGACAATCTAGCCCAAATTCACGCACGAGGCCGATTCAGAAACACATTATGTGTATATCCTTCAAGCCCATCTCCATCGCGGCCCATCTCCTGATTTGGCCAAAATCTGGTGATAACAGCAGTGACTCAGAATTTCCCTTTCTTATCATGCATTCAATGCCAATCTAGCCTCGGGTGGTGCTCAATGTCGCTTAATTGTAATTGAAGTCACACCGTGCATTTGGGATCCGTATTGCCTTCATGATAATGCTACTCTTGGAAAGTTATTTGATAATCTATCATTTGTAAAGCTTTCTAAAATATCATGAGAACCTCATCATCTTCCATAAAGATGGCCGACGATGGATCACTCTTTGACATCTTCTCATGGCCTTCTTTTCAAATGGGGAGCATATCTGTAATTCACGTTAAGCACATAAGAAAATTGATTTCAGGATTGCACCATTGCGCCAATGAGAATATAATCAATCATTGCTAAATTTTTACCAGATAGGTCAAATTACGAACGTAATAGACAAGCACTAAAATTGTCTTTGAATACTTGAGTCAAATGAAGTGTCACAGCCTCTGATACTACTGACAGATCTTTAACGCTAGTAAAAAATGACTTCAGCTGGGAGCCAATAGCAATATGCCCTGCCCTTCCTTGCCTTTCCATAATATCCTACCAATTCTATGTAAGTACTTTTCTCTACCAGCAAGAATCCTAACCTTGTAAAATGCAAATAACCTTACGAGGAATGTACATGAGATTTCCGGTAAAATATGTGAAAACAAAACATACCTGTATGACAAGTGTGAGATCACGATAATCAGCACCACGAGCATGAAAATTAACTAATATCACACCCTTTGGCCTTCTGAATTCATCCAAGGCCTTAGTCTCTAGTATTCAGTTTCAGCTGGGAGAGAACTACAGCAAGAGTTGGGAAATATCTCATCGCGTGGCTGCATATGAACCTGCAGGACAACACTTCAATTGCATGTTGTGAGATTGAAACCCCTCTCACCGGTCCATTATAAAACATGGTATTACAGAAAACTTTACAGCTAAAAAATTAAGGGATGTTTTCACAACTATGAAACCAAATGACAGTCTAACTTGCCTAACCTAAAACTATACCACCATGCTAGCAAGAAACACTTGTCTTCCTAGTGCATGCTTGCAATCGGAACTGTTTTCATCTTAATAACATCACTATACGTCTATGCATAGAGTTAAAAATAACGCATGGAAGTTCTACTTCGTTGTTGAATTCATAGATTGTAGATAATTTATTAGAAGAGTCAGTGTGAAGTACCTAATTTAAATGGCAAAAGACATTGTACACGTCAAGCGAATCAGCGATGGCCCTGCTCCTTTCATGCATCCCCAACCAGTCGACTATATATCCGGCCGTGACCAGCTCGTGCATTCATGCCTGCTACCTCTCTCTTCCCCCACAATACAAGATAGAGCCCCATGATCAAGAAAAATGTACCCAACACACTGCAAGATCAAGTCATCACAAAATCAACACTGATCAAGCTTTTTTTGTACCTACTGCAAACTACAAATAGCATTTTTTAGAATACCCACCTTCCGAGGTAGAAGATTCGTGGAGGAAGAATAGATGGATTCTGATGGTAGAGCGGAGTGACATAACCTATGTAAGTTTTTTTTGTCGGAGTACCATAATCGGCAAAAGGAGGGAAACCAGAAAAACATTTTTCTTGAACTAATGGCCCATAGAAGTGAAAAAATAACTTCTTGGGGTTAGAGATCATAGACCTAGTATAAACATAATACTTGCTGAAGGTAACAAATCGAATAATCAGTGAGGAATCGATTGACATAAATAAGAAGCAAGATTTATAGATAGGTTAACCCAGGTTAGGAGCATGAATAATGGAGAGTCCCCTTCGCACTGAAGGCTGAATGATGAAACACAAAAGGGGGTGCTCTCTCTCCACTAATAATAGTTCATCCTAATTAGGGATGACAAAGAAATCGGTCTCTAAGAAAAAACAAGAAACCAGAACATGATAATCCTTCGAGAAGTAACATGATTCGTTTATTCTTAAGAAAAACAAATCTAAATCTACATTAGAGAGATTTCTTTCCTAAGCTTTTAATATGGCAAAACTTTTAGTTCTAGATGCCACAAAAACGTTTGCAGCGAACATCTTGTGTAATAGTGCATTTAATTAAATGATTAAATTAGGAAATTATCAAACCTCGGAATTGATAACAAAAATGAATTACACACATCCATAGAGTGAAGATCACAATAATTGATTGTTGACACCAAAAAATAACATCATCTAGTTCCGATCCCAGTGAAACAAAAGAATGAGTTTTATGTGAGGATGGGACTACCTGATGGCTTGAGAAGTGATGTCCCATGCTCAACCATGACCTTGACAAACAGAGCAACATCATGCATTGTTGTGAACTGAGGTATAATTGCAGTCATATCATTATTTACTTAATGACGTAACAAGGAAGAAGCAGGAGTTGGCATTATGATGAGATTTTTTTGCACATGATAAACTAAATGGTATTTAGCTAAAACAAGTGTTTTATGCACGTGGGCATGATTAGCTGTCTGAACATGGTTTCTCGTGAAATTCTCATTTACACTCAACATTACGACATGGAACTTGAAAACAAAATAGCAAGCTATACTGCTGAAAAACCATAGGATAATTATCATGGAAAGGATATGGCACAATTGGTTCTAAACTTATACTGTTCATCCAGGAAGAAAATATCTTTCTAGTATCCATCATAGTAGTAACCATAAAGACCTTGCATCTAGTTTCTGGTGACGTTACAAAATGAAAATAAGTCTTGCTTAACACTCCCATAAGGCCATAACACAAGTACTATGACTACAAAAAAACTGCAGTTCATTCCTTCATGGTAAATTGACGGAAAGTACTCATTTTCGTCAGCTATACAAAAATTGGTACGACATATCCTGTGTTAGAAGCCTTTAATATTAAATAGCTACTCATCCATTCGATCGAGTATAGGAGATAAAAGTAATATTTCTTCAACATATTTAGATATGGAAAAGGGGATAAAAGTTAAATCCCTATAATTACAGTACTATTAGATATCATTTTGAATGGGAATACAAGATAAATGCCTAGAATTACAATATTCAGGAGAACTGAAAACAACTTCGCATATGAATGGAAACAAGGGTGATATTTTTTTCTCAATAGCAGTAACTAATCCATCAATGTTATTATGTTAATGTTAATCACAAATGTACATTTTATTTCAGGACACTGAAAACAACTTTACACTGGTTCATTGCAGACTTGCAGTTGCTACCTTTGTAGCTTGTGCTCCCCTTCAATGGTTCAACCTGGATTGATTTGCACAAAGGTCAACGTTGAATCTATGTGTGGATTATGGGAGAAGGAAACTGGACGGGGAGAAAGCCAACGAATGAGAGATATCAGGAAGGGGAAATTCGTGGACCAACCTGGGCGTCCCTGCGCTGAATGGTGCAGCCTCCACCACGGTTCCTCCCTTGGGCGTCCCCGGCGCCACGGTTGTTGAGGAGGGTGGCGACGTGTGCGTCCCCGAAGCGTAGAGGAAATGACGGATCCTTTCGAGGCCCTAACTGCGCGGAAAAACAATTGCGGGGCCAGGGACGGTGGTGGCGGCGCTAGGGACGGTGGTGGCGGCTCCAGGGACAGTGAAGGCTGGGATGGCCGGCGAGGTTGGGGGTGAGGCGCCGCGATTGGATCGAGATGGCATGGAGATTAATGTGAGACTTTTTTTCGGGAGTGAAATATGCGGCAAGGAAATAATTTCTAATTAATTTGTATTGATCCTGATTTGATACGTGAGGCAAACAAGGGAAGGTGAGGAGAAACTTGCCTCGAAAAGCAATCCGACGATTGATGTGAGAGCGAAGACTATGAGATGAGATTGGATGGACGGGATTCGTTTAATGACGACCACCAAAGTGCGTTGAGTGTCAAACGACCAACTCCCATTTAATAGTAAAGATATATCACTACCAAAAAATGAGGCATGATTCAAAGGTTTGCCATTGTTTTCTTGTAGTACTTAATACATTGCTCCCACACACTTTTGGGAAGTGAGTGGAACTTGTACTCAAACACACATGTGGTGCCGAAAACTGTGCAGGGTTCTTCTAAAAGAGGATATACAAGTGTGTATATATATGATTGGCAGACAAGTAAAAGCACATTTATGTGCGACAACCCAAAATGCACATATTTTGCAAAGTTTTCATGCGTGGATGCATGAAAAATTGTAAATATATACATAAACAGGGCCATGATACAAATGTTTGACATGGTTCTTGTGTAGTAGTAGTACCAAGCTCACATGTGGGAATAAATTAAGCTAGACGAAATCCAACATGTTGTCAAACTATTTGAAGGGCTCTTTTCTAAAACACTAGTATGGCATTCTGGTATTTTCCCTAGCTATGTAGAAAATGATGAACAATCCATGATTTCCGATTGCCGTTTTTGAACCACCTTTGGCTTGATTTCAAATTTAGGTCAAAATCATGGGAGAAGTTTGTTCCTTTTGGATGCATCACTCGTATTTGCAAGTTTTTTGGGGTCCCCCATCGCGTAGAAAAAGTGTTAGGCGAGTAGTAGAATGGCATGACCAACAAGTTTCAAGTAAAATTTTGAATATATAACCAAAATGTACCAATTGATAGATGAGTTAACTTGGCTTCATGGAAAATGTCATGTAAATGAGTTAAGCTCCTACCCTTGGATCCATAGGAACGTTTGTACAATACAGTATAAGAGCATCTCTACCTCTAAATGAGGACCTCTATATCTCCATATGAATTATAGACCATCTATAAGTTTCTCAAACGTCTATATCTTTTCCGTATTTTTGATTTAGTCATTGTCAAGTGAACTTCTTGATCTCAGATGTGTGTGGGGACGCGTGCGCGGGGAAGGATTTTGTTTTGGATAGTCCTCGCTCCGTCCTCCAGATTTGGAGGATGAGTAGAGGAAATGGATGGTCCTCTATATTTAGATGGCCGTTTAGATGAGCCACTGGAAGCGTTTTTTCAGCTCATGGGCATCTATAAACATTTAGAGGATCATATAGAGGAGCCACTAGAGATGCTCTAAACACTCGAGTTATTACACCAACAGGTTTGTCACTTACGTGTGGTTCCCATGCGTGAGGTCCCACACTTCAGTGAGCACAAGTCACCTGCGATAGGTAGGCAAAATCCCAGTCATCTTCTTTCGGATGGAGGTGGTAGGATGGAGGTAGTAACATTTATTCCCTCCGTGGGGGGAAAGAGAATTCAACTTCTGAGACATTGGCCAACGTTACCCCTCTTAACCCAACGTGGCAGTGAATTATAAGCAACAACTTCCTCTACTCCGCTCTGCCAAATCCTAACCTCGCCATTTCAGTGACCAATCGACATAGCTATGGCCTTCCGACTAGGCTCTGGTCGCCGCGCGCGTAGTCCTCCCACCGACAAGGAAGCGGAGCATCAGCGCCGCCTTCGTTTTGTCCATCACGCGTCAGGGCATAACCCGCCCGCTCTGCACTGGCCGGTTGTTCAGCCGGCAGCAGTGGCGCTGCCCATGGAGCCCCTCGCAGCTGCTTCCCGTGCGGGCTGATTGATGCAGAGGCAGGGAACTCCCGCGCAACCCCGCATGCGCCGCCCGCTCGGCACTGGCTGGCTGTTCCGCCCACGCATGCCTCATGGACTTCTTTGCCAGCAGGTGAGATCCCCTTCCCGGCCGGCGCGAACGATGCGGAGGCAGGGAGCTCCCGTGGCCAGCCGCCTAATCCGACCGCACTTCAAGCTAAGCCGAGCTCGTATATAATGTGATGCTCCCGGCACTATGTAGATGCCGGGATGCTCTGCAAGCTTTCGTGTAGGTAAGGAACGCGGCGGCCGCAAATCCCATAGACGCAGCATTGCAGCGCCGCGCTGATGAGGCTAAGGCGGCGCACGCGTTCCAGCACGCGTACCTCGACAGCCTTAACATCCAGCACGGCTTCGTGCAACCGCCGAAATGCCGCTCCAACTAAGATCCAAAATAGAACAATGGATTTTCTACTTTATTAGTACAACATTCTGGCGTACTTTTTTGTCGATTTGTTGTAAATAAATAGACCCAAGATTTATCTAAATATGAATGTATCTAGACGCTATTAGTATAGATACATTTAAATTTAAACAAACCTCAGAAATCTATAAATAGACGGAGTATATCTTATTTAGGGCTTCTTTGATTCATAGGAATTGTGTTGACAGTATGTACGATTTAGATCCTATGGGGTTTATTCCTACACTACTTGTTTGATTCGTAGGAACATATTATATATGAATCAATGGAGCCTAGCGTGGCCGTGGATCTTGTAGGTTTGGGGATTTATGTCGTAAATTCTTGCAGAAAATTTGTATGTGCCCTATTTTCTATAATTTTCTTTTTGTGCCCTATATATTCGCAAAAAAGGACAATCCTGACTGCCCTAAACCTTAAACCCTAAACTGGTTCCTTGGAGAGATTCCATGATATAAAAGTCTAATGAACGACAGATAGCAGTTTCAACTTGCAATTCAAGGGCTTGGACTATTCTAATTAAAGATCATTTCATGGGAAGGCTGTTTAACTTGGTGGTGAATCCAAATTCAAAAAATGGGCTCCACCTGTAGGTGATCGATCATGTACGTTAACACCACAAATAGGTGCAACAGATATATAAGACCATCTCAAACATCATTTGTATATTTGGACAGGATTGCTAAAAGTTGAAAATATAGCAATTTGCTTAAAAAATGTTGCTCCAAGAGCCTTTGTATGATTAAATGGTCCCCCACCCAAAATTATAGAAGCTTTCTATATACTTGCGCCTGTCAAGCTTCTTGTACGGAGTACTAGCCAACGCAACCAAAAGTACGAACTTATGAAAAGGGCTAGGAAATCCACTTATACATCTCAACACCCCTCCTCACGTGTGACCGGAAGAAGGGAAGAGGTCGAACTCGAGACCCTGGGCTCTGATACCATGTCAAGCTTCTTGCACTAGCCAACGCAACCAAAAGTCCGAACTGATGGAAAGGGCTAGGCAATCCACTTATACATCTCAACAGCACATACCACTACAAGAAAAGTTCTGATAGACAACGTCCCAAAATCGTCAACTAAGGGGCATTTTTCGTCGCCTATGGGCCTAACCCGACGATATGGGTTCCGTTGTCGAAACTGCGTCAGGCAAAGTCCAACGACGATTTTTTCGGTCCGTCGCGCTTGGGCGCCCTTCCGCCACGGAAAATCGGACCGTTGCGGAAGTGTTTTCGGGAGCCCGTTGACTGCTGACGTCATGCAAACTGACACGTGGCAGACGCCGTTAACTGCCAGTTAACGGCGTTAACCGGCTGAAACCCCGTGGTAGATGGTAGGCCCACACGAGGCCTGCCACGTCTTAAGCGGGCCGGGCCAGATGACATAGTTTGACCGGTCAACTATATAGCTGGGCTGGTCCATTAGTTAAGTGGGCCGGGCCTAACCTCTAAGGTTGACTGGTCAAAACTTAAATGGGCCGGCCCATTTAACATGTGGGGTCCACCTTACAGCAACTGGGCCGGCCCAAGAAGCAAGTGGGCCGGGCCAAAAACACAGGTGGGTCCCACTTTCCTGTTAAAAGGCCGGCCCATTTAGTGTGTGGGGTCCACCGTATAGCAAGTGGGGCCCAACAAGCTAGTGGGCCGGGCCAAAAACACAGGTGGGTCCCACTTTCCAGTTAAAGGATCGGCCCATTTAGTTTGTGGGTCCACCATATAGCAAGTGGGCCGGCCCAACAAAATAGTGGGCCGGGCCAAAAACACAGGTGGGTCCCACTTTCTGTTAAAGGGCCGGCCCATTTAGTATGTGGGGCCCACCATATAGCTGGGCTAGCCCACCAAGATAGTGGGCCGGGCCAAAAACAGGTGGGTCCCACATTCTGTTAATGGGCCGGCCCATTTGGTATGTGGGGTCCACCATACAAAATGGGCCGGCCCAACAAAATAGTGGGCCGGGCCAAAAACACAGGTGGGTCCCACCTTCCACTTAAAGGGCCGGCCCATTTACCATGTGGGACCACCATAGAGCAAGTGGGCCGGCCCAACAAGATAGTGGGCCGGCCCAATAAGCACAGGTGGGCCCCACTTTCCTGTTAAAGGGCCGGCCCAACTAGTATGTGGGGTCCACCATATAGCAAGTGGGCCGGCCCAACAAGATAGTGGGCCGGGCCAAAAACAAAGGTGGGTCCCACAATCCTCTTAAAGGGCCGGCCCATTTATTATGTGGGGTCCCCCAAAAAAGCAAATGGGCTGGCCCAACTAATTAGTGGGCCGGCCCAGTAGTTGGTGGGGTCCACCTTAAAGCAAGTGGGCCAGCCCAATTAGTGTGTGGGGTCCACCGTAAATCAAATGGGCTGGCCCAAGAAGTAAGTGGGCCAGCCCGTTTAGTTGCTGTTTATATGCCGGCATAATATGCGCTTTAGGATTTTGCGGGCAGGCACATATGTGATTTCGCTTAATTGGGCCGTTTAAGGGATGGGAATTCGTGATTTAGATACTGAGAATATTTACGCAGCATTGATTTCTGTCGGATAGCCTCACTTACCACAAGCACCAAAGAAAAAATGCGCGAAAGAACTATAAAAACTAACTAAATATTACATCAGCTGCAAGGCATTGAAAAAAATATTACAGAACCCAGAGAAATTGAATGGTAATTAAACCTAGCAATACAATGAAGCGATCCGGCAATCTTTTAAGTTGTCCATGCAGCACCTATATCTGAAACAAAGACATTACAAGTTAAGACAGCAACAATGGAAAGGCAAAGACACTACAATATTGTTTGGCAAAGAATTTGGAACTCATCATTTCGTCGTTATAACAAGATCATTGTAATGCGCACAATAAGCAAACAAAGAGTGCATGCCGCATACCAACAGCCAATATAACAGAGCATGTTAGAATGAAACAGCAGACTTACTACTGTCGAGTCCCATGCAAACCAACATGTTCAGGGAGTACAAAATTGGCATGAACAACATAGTAGCAGGCTATAAATTTTGTAACAACGACTGAGCAAGATGAAGTTATGATGGCTACATCTACAGAGCAGGGAATGTAAACCAAAAATAGAAGTTACGATGGCAAAAGCTAAAGAGGAGGGAATGTGAACCAACATGTGCCAAGTGCAATTACTTCATTTTGGCCGTGAACTAAATAATACTCCTGAACTTATAGTGAAGGGGATGCAAATCAAGATGTTTCGGGATATAAACTTGTAATGAGCAACACATGGAGGATAGTTAATGCTGGAGCTTAGGATGGACCAGATACAGAATATAGTGGGATCACCTGTGAACTTGTATAAGAGGGAATGCAAACCAATATGTTCAGCTTTCCATATGTGAGCGTCATGCCAAGTCAGAGAAACAAGTCAATAATGCAGCTTTTGAAGAACAAGATGGCACGCAAAATTATTATCTAGTAGTATGACAAGTTTATTTGTACTACAGGCTAGATAGCAGAGTGATAGCATGCCAAACTAAGTCCTTACTTTGTTAGCTTACAATGAACTAGATACAAAACAATGGCATCACCTGTAGTACAGGGAATGCAAGCCAACATGTTCATGGAGTAAAAAATTGGCACAAACAACATAGTAGCAGGCCATAATTTTTGTAACAACGACTGAGCAAGATAAAGTTATGATGGCTAGATCTACAGAGCAGGGAATGTAAACCAAATATAGAAGTTACGATGCCAAAAGCTATAGAGCAGGGAATGCGAACCAACATGTGCAATTACTTAAAATTGGCCATGAACTAAATAATAGCAGGATGTTACTATAATACCTACAGTATAATTTTTGTAACAACGACTGAGCAAGATAGAAGTTATGATGGCTACATCTACAGAGCAGGGAATGCAAACCAAAATGTTCAATCGCTTAAAGTTAGCAATGAAGTAGAAAATAGCAACGTGTTACGGTCATAGCTAGGAATGAACTAAAAGAGCTTCAGACAAACAAGAAACTGAACCCAGAACATGGCGCTAAAACAAGGGACTTACATTAGGAGAAGCACTCTGTGGGAGTCACAGCAGATCTTCCTGGGGTTGATAGATCCGGTGATGAAGTACGCTACATGTGCTACTTGGGGTTGGAGAGACGGCCATTACACTTCATGATTACTCATCTCATCTGCAAAAACGTAACGGCGCGTCGTTAGCACAAACAGGTTCCCCCAAGATTAAACAAGAACTTGCAGGCAAGCAATAGAAAAGCGACAGTAGAAGAGTTTAGATCATGCACGGCGCCGGTGAAGCAGATCCGGTTCATGCACAGCGGTGTCGGTGAGCAAGATCCGATGCGGTGGACGACGGATCCGGCGAAGCGGCTCCGGTGGGGTGGACGATGCCGCAGCTGAAGCGACTGCGGTAGACTGCTGGATGAGCATATGGTTTCGAGGTTCGGCGGGGATGATCCGGTCCGGTTGATGACGGCGTCGATGAAGCGGCTCCGGCAGGCAGCCGGATGACGAGGATCGCGAGGGCTCGGGTAGGCCAGGGAAGTCCGGCGGGGATGTTCCGGTGCGGTGGTCGTGGAGGTGGTAGAGAGAGGGACTTGAGAAGTTCCGGTGGGTGGTCTCAGATGAGAGACTGAGGGAAATGAATTTTTTTGGGAGGGTATCCGGGGCTAGGGAGGTGGTGATCCAAAAAATGACGGCCAGACCCCCCCACCAACCGACTTTGCTGTCATCTCCACAGGGGTAGAATCGGAATTTGGAAGCGTGTGAAATTTTTGTATTTTGTGGGCGGGAAGTTTTGCCGCTATGAGATTTTGAATTTCGCTAAGGTACAAGTATAATGATAAAAAATTGTGAGACCGTACTAGTACCTCTGTTCAAGGCCGACTGTAAAATCAAATCATCATCAAGTTGAACATCGGTTACTACCATGATCATCATCGGACACAGATCTGGTGACATGCACCTGAAATTGGTGCATTCGTTGCAAAGTATAATGCTAAAAAAATTAGTGACCGTACTAGTACTTCTGTTCAAGCCCGAGTGCAACATCAAATCATCATCACGTTGAAAATTTGTTACCATGATCATGATCTATCTCTAAATTTGGCGCATCCGCTAAATCTGGCAAACTATAATGATAAAGAAATTGTGAGACAGTAGTAGTACTTCTGTTCATGGTCGAGTGCAACATCAAATCATCATCACGTTTAAAATTTGTTACCATGATCATGATCTACCTCTGAAAATGGGCGCATCCTCTAAAACTTGCAAAGTATAATGATACAAAATTGTGAGACCGTACTAGGACTTATGTTCAAGGTCGAGTGCAACATCAAATCATCATTACATTGAAAAGTGTGTTACCATGATCATGATCTATCTTCTAATTTGGCGCATCCGCTAAATCTCGCAAAGTATAATGATAAAAAATTGTGAGAATGTACTAGTACTTATGTTCAAGGCCGAGTGCAGGATCAAATCATCATCACGTTGAAATTCGTTACAACGATCATGACATATCTCTAAAATTGGTGCATCCGCTAAATCTCGCAAAGTATAATGATAAAAAAATTGTGAGACTGTACTAGTACTTGTGTTCAAGGCCGAGTGCAGGATCAAATCATCATCACGGTGAAATTTATTACAACGATCATGACATATCTCTTAAATTGGCGCATCCGCTAAATCTTGCATGTGGCGCATCTCAGTGCGGAGCAACAGGCCGGTGCTATCAAGGTTGAGGCGTCAGTAGCGTCATCGGGCTCTCCTTTTTTGATAGATCTTCTACATGGCGCGGCGCACCGCCCGTCGAGAAGCAGTCACATGTGATACCGAGGTGGAGACGTCGCCGGCATCCTCGAGGCGCGGCCGCCCTTCTATGAGCCAGCGTCGACTCAAGGTATATATGAATCCATGCGTTGTCGCGCCCCTTCTTCCGATGAAGTGGGGTGCCTTAGATTTATTGTTCTTCTCTTACGATTATTTCGAGCCGAACATGTGTGCTCTTTCTCTGAATATATTGCTTGAAAAGCTAACCAAGTTAATTAAATTCACTTCGTTCTTAATCTTGCGTGCTAATTCTGTTATTTTTGCTGGCAGTGGTGCGTGCAAGGAGATTTATTTGTGGGTGTGCTGAGCTGTTAGGCCTAAGTCGAAATCCTCAGCTTAACGAGGCCTCAGCTTAACACATAAAAAAGGTGTTCAATCTCGCCCACAATGTCCTTTTCTTTCCTCTTCCTTTATTGGAACTTGTTTTGCACACAAGGAAAGTGGCACGTGTAATGTGAGTAAAACCCTCTTAGCCAAAATCAGCTACAAGCAAGATTTTCTGTATTGTAGATGCCCCAATTGACTCTAATCCCCAATGTAGTCTTTTTTTATGTCAGTATAGACTTCTTTACATGGCATGCATTTGCCTAATGAGCAGCATTGTATTGCCATTCTAGCCAACCTGATCGATATGTCAAGCTTCATGCACGAGATGCCATGTTTAATTTACTCCCTCACTCCGATCCATATTTCTTGGTGTAAAATGAATGTGAATCGAAGGGAGTACTTTTCTTAGATACTAGTAGTACTATACCATTTCAAAAAAAAATACTAGTACTACTACATCACAAATGCATCAAAAGAGTACTACCATCACAAGACCACCACGGTTGTACTAGTAGAGTTTAATACTGAACTTCCAAAGGGAATAAGATTACACATATGAACTTTAAACAGGACCAGGAGCATGAGGGCCAGCAGCAGGGGCGTTGACTGGGAACAAGCCAGGCAAGACGTAATTCTGGAGGAAGAGGCCATATGCTGCGTGCTTGGCCTTGGTTGCAGGGCGGTGCTTCCCCGATGTACTTAGGCCTACACCCGTCGCATGCTGGATCAGGCTGCGGATGTCCTTCTGGAGGATTTTGCCACAGAATGGGCAAAATAGCTCCCCGCGCTTGCGGAAACGAATTTCACCACCCTTCAGCCGCTTCAGAACGTAGCGGCTCTTCTGGTCCCTGCGCTCCTTGTTGTCGTCCATGTCGTCAGAATATTCCTGTGAATTATAAAGTACATAATAATCAGGTGCTTAATGACAGATCGAATAAATACTGCACTATCATAAGCAAACCTTAGAAACCCTAAAATTAAATGTGTAGAACAAGTAAATGGCAGAAGAAATCATACTAAATCACGAGAAAACCCTATGAACAGCAATGAACATAAGCCACAACAATTGCAAGTCCACTAAGTATGAACACATAAATTAATTATATGACAAATCAAGCCAACTACATGGCAGATTAGTCGAAATTAAACTAGAATCTGACCGTACGAACCGTAGAATCAAGTACGTCTACAAGAACAAGGTAGGAGATCAAATCAATCAAGAACCAGGTTCGTGCAAACCACGTGAACAGTAATATGACACAAAAAGGATCGGGACAGTTTCGGTAAAAGAGCAGTACCTCCTCGTCGTCACCCTCGACATCCTCCTGGAACTGAACGTTTGGGCCGAAATCGTCGAAGGGGTCGAGGTCCGCGTCCAGCACCGGGTCGAGGAAGACCTCGCCGTGGTGGCCTGCAACGCCTTGCAGATCTTCGGCGGGAGCAACGGCGTTGCTATCCACCTTCTCCTCGACGGCCAGGACGCCCGTTTCGACCGAGGTCGAAGAATCAGACAAGCAGAGGAGACGAGCGGCCTGGGTACCCGGTGAAGCCTCACCCGCCGCGACGGCCACTACCGCAGAGGCATCCTCTGCGCGAGCGGCCGCCGATTGCTCCGCCTCGTACGCAAGACCTGTCTTCATGCTGCTGCGGTTGGAAACGAGGAAGTCGATGCCTCGGAGGTGCGGTGAGTTGATGGGAGGGGAGAGGACGAGCTCGCGAGAGACGATGAGGCCGATTATTTTATAGCCTCTGACTCTCTGTATCAGAATGGCATTAGTTGTGGACGCGAGAGACGATGAGGCCGATTAGTTGTGGACGCGTGAAGTCGTGCATGTACTCGATTCTCACGTATACCAATACTTCCAAACGTCATAAGTAATTCACAATCATTCAGAATAATATGAGACCTTAACATTTTATTGTTTGTGTCAGATATTGTCCATGAAAAATAACATCCTTCAAAAAATAAATCCCCTATGCCAATCCGGTCATGCCCGTCTACTCCAACTAGCTTCCTCGAGTAATTTGTCACCTTACATTCTTAAAATGAACCAAAATTTGGCACAGGGGCATCACATGGAAAATGATGTTACCATTCTCTCTTCCCATTTTTGTTTGAATTTTTCAAAATTGTCATGCCCTAACGGAAAAAAATGTATGTTCCTTCTATGAAGCATGTATCAGAATGGCATTACCAAAACCTGGGGGTGGCGGGGCACATGGTGGTGTGATGATACATCACATTTGGACCACACAACACAATTTGGACCAACCAAAAAAATTCAACCACCCTACACAAACCCTGGTCAAAACTAGTTTGACCAATATTACAAAAGTTGTACATAATTCAGAAACAGTCAGAAATATACGAAGCATTCAGGAGTCAATACTGAAGACAAAGCAATTATGCCAAAAGACGAAGGCAGAGGAGGAACAGGTCTTGCTATATTGCACAACAAAGCCAAATTCAACTTTTCATCGATTCCAAAATTCTGGCTGCAATTAGCACACCCTGGTCTCCTGATGTCGCAATAGTTGGCTGCTGGGAGCGGAGACACTCGACTTCCTTCTTCAACTTATCGCACTCTGTGCGAACTTTCAAGTACTTCGTCTCGAAATATTGCGCATGTTCAGCATGCAACTCCACTTCCTGTTGAAAACTTTCACAGTCACAGTTGCAATCACACTGACCAGCCTTGTCAGTGACCACACTCATCGGTGGCTGGGCGCGTAGTTCCTCGACTTCCTTCTTCAACTTCTCACACTCCACGAGAACGTCTGAGTACCGTTTATCAAAAGAAGATTGCATGGAACGGGCATTCTCCTTCGATATGGCACGATTTAAAATGCACCTGCCCACGAGGTGGCGGATTTTCTTATGAAGGATGATGTTGTGGCCCTTGATCTGGTCCAGTTTCGCGGAGAATCGTGTTATCACATCCTGCATTGCAAATTCAACAGCAATGAAGTATGCAGAGTGCAGATGAGGGGGGAGAAATAAACAAATGGAGTGCCAACCTCTTCAATATGCCTGAGAGCTGCAAAGTCCTTGTCCATAGGAACCTCTTCAACGATGGAACCGCCATCCCTGGAAGAAAGACATTTAAGTAGTTGGATCTGGCAGCCAGCAAGGAGGCGATGAAACTGCGGCACGGCAATGGAAACATACACGGCCGAAGATGCACACACGCGCACTGGCTGCTCCTCTCCCGGAGACTGGGCATTCGTCTCTGATTCTGCATTCATGATACCAAACCTATGCAAGAGTTTGAGGTTTCTGTTCTGAAGGGTGGTGTTGTGGCCCTTTAATCTCATAATCCCTTCCTGCATGGAAAAATTCACCAGGAACGAATCAGGGATCCTTTTTCATTCACAGGATATGAAAATCATAAGATTAGGAAAAGCATAGGATTTTGTATACATTACAGAGGGTGTATGCGCTATTTTATGGGCTATTTGGAATGTACAAAATGAAGTCGAGTTTAATAAACCCAAATCTCATCCCTTCTTGCAGGTTATCCCTATGATTATTCACTAGATCCGTATGTTTCTTATCTCCAGCCCGAGGATCAGCAGGATATCATGGAGTCTGGGTGCAACTGACTAGAGACAGCCGCACGGGATTTTTACAGCCAGGGTGGCTGGCAGTTTCCTCATAGAATTACTTACTGATGTGTTTTTGCCTTTTTGGCACCCGCTGTTTTCTATGTTTCGTTGGTGGATCTTTGTGTCGACTCTAGCTGATCCGTGAGAAGTTGTCATAATTTGTGTATGAACTGAAGAAAGCAATAAAGCAGCCATATACATCATTTTGATGCAGAGGCTGTGATATGTCCCCCATTTCGAAAAAAGGAACAAACATAGGATATATTTCTATAAATCAAACAACTAATGTAGGAAAAAAAACCATAGGATCTAAATGCTACACAATTCTTATAGAAGTCCTACGAATTAAAGAAGCCCTCATGCAGTACGGAGATGAAGAGGAAGAAAAAAAAGCAATGGATATATATTATATAGTGCATACATTATTAATGCTCTTGAGAGCTAACAAGTGCTCATCAAACAACGGGTCCTCGATAGCTAAGTACGAAGTGGATCCTGCGGTAGAAAGCACGAGCCTGGAACCGTCGGCCCTGGAAGATGATAGCCGGTTTAGTTGGCACCGCCTGCCAGCAAGGACTCAACGAAAATCCGGCATGGCGATGGAAACATACCCAGGAGCTTCGTACCCACCAGGTTGGCGAGAAACGAGCGATTTCTCAACTTGGGTAGGAATGGCGCTGAAACCAGCCGCCATGGAAGAAAGACGGTTAAATTGTTTGATCCGCTAGCCAGCCAGAAGGCAGAGAAACTTCGGCATGGCGATGGAAACATACCGGGGAGCTTCGTACCCACCATCTTGGCGAAACACGGTCGATTTCTCGGCATCGGTAGGAAGGGCGACACTTGAACGGGCGGCCCTGGAAGAAAGACGGTCAAATAGCTGGTTCTCCCGGGTAAAAAAATAGTTGGATCTGTTTGCCTTGCTGTAATCTGCGTTCATGGGGGCAAAGAAAGCACATGGCGATAAAAACCTACCAGGACTCTTGCTGGATTACTCTGCCCTGACCCAACAAGCCCGAAGCAGACTGAGCTTGCGATGGAAGCGCAGACTGAGCTTGCGATGGAAGCGCAGACATGCCTGTCCGCCGGCGCCGCTGGTACACTTTCAAAGTCGGAGTTTGCAGGACTTTCAGCGGGATGGATTTCACCGCGGATTTAGTCTCAGACAACAACGCCTCCTTCCTCTTCTTACACTTCTTCATGTTCTTCTTAGACAACTTGTTGAACGATGGATGAATCGCTGGAGGAAGAAGGAAGGGACAAGCAGGTGGGGATAGAAGGGGTCGGTGTAGAGCTCTCCGGGGAGGGTTCCCCGGGGAGGAGGATGAAAACTGGAACGAACAGGACAGGGATGGGACTGGGCAATCTTGTCCGTCCATCCAAAATCAAAGGGCGGGAGCACATAAGACTTTGGGCCATTGACAGGCTGGTCCTGCCACAGGCGGACCCCAAGTTTCAGCGATTCAATGTCAGTGAAAAGATGGGCAATGTAAAAGAATCTTGTTCGGGGTCGGCCGCGGAAGCAATCTGGAACCGTCCACATAGAATCAACGGGCCAGAGCAGATGCCTTCTTTGGGAAGGGTCTTGCGCGGAAGCCAAGGAATCCTCTGCGTCGACAATCTGGTGTAGCAGTAAAATAGACCATCATAGCGGAACATTGATGGAGTCACTACAATGCGTCCGAATCCGGGTATAGTCTTGTCATATCAATGGCCATGTCAGTTTCTCCAGATATAATCTATCCGTTAGCTAGTACTACTACTCTAGAGGCTGACGCCACATGCAGAAGTTGTACAGTACTACGACTACTATCGAGTATCGACTAGTCCGATCACGTCCAGGTCGCAACTACTCAAAAATGGCCGTAAAGAAAATGCAGAAGTAGGATGGGGCCACGACAAAAGACATACATCTATTTATGGACAGAGGTAGTATCATATCAGCATGCATTAGCATCTCATTTGCAACTAGTTGCACTCGCATCCTATTATCGGATATCACACTTCTGCACTTTTAAAAAATATGAAGAAAAACAAAACTGGGACACATATTATGTTGTGTATTGCTCCACAGGTCACAGATGAGTATGTAAAAAAAATTCTAGCTTGCACAAAAAAGACAAATGATATGTGAATAGTTAAGGAATATTATTCACTTTGGTCTTTTCTTTTTTCCACAGCTCACATATGGTCACCTTTTGAAACAAATGTTTAGATGTGCGAAAGATACAACATAACCCGTGACTATGATTTGAATTTACATTTTTTTACAAACTCGAAATGTGACATCCGACAATAAGATGAGGGATCAACTAGTTGCGAAATGTTTGCACTCCTGACCATGCATCTGAATCTATCTACTAGACTACTACAACAACATACAAAATGCACCAGTTTTGAACTAGAGATGTAACAGCAGTACTAACCGTTGGTTTCCAAAATCTAACGCTTGTGATTAGAGGGATTCGCGTCAAGAGATACCACAACAGCATACACTTCTTTCTAGAACCATCATGTAGCCATTATGTAGAAGAAGAAAAAAGCAGGGTCACACCAATATCACACGTCCCACTCGATAGTAAGAAAGGTTCCAAGTTATTGTTCCCATTTCTCAACTGGTCATACCTATTTCGATGGTGTAACCTACGTAGTATAAGTTATATATTAGTTGTATGGAAAGTTTGAGCAACATTTAGAACATAATTTTGTACTCCTAATTGGTCCAACATGCATGCTAAGATTGGGGTCTTCACCTTGAAACGGCGAGCGCCGAAAAGCGGGTCAAAATCGCCCAGATCCTCGAAGATATCTACAGGCGCAGCCGCTGTATGAGAGACGGAGTGGGAAACGAGTGGGGCGATGTATGAGAGACGGAGTGGGGGTGTAGTATGTACTATAGTAAGACGGCGAGACGGCGAGGTCAGAGTGATTAAGACTAGTCACAATGGGAAGTACGTAGTACGTAGTATCATACACTACTAGTTTGTGATACTACCTCCACAATGCATAGTATCATAATATGGTTCATACTTATGTCATATTTAAAGTTTTGTAGAATCTCAATGCAAATGTGTGTACATGATGTATTTGTCATGAAGTTTTCTAAGTTTTCTAGGTTTATGTGTTATAATACTACTCTCATATCTCACCTCATAATTGATGTGACACATTAGATTTTTGCCAACATGGCATGTATGATACTACTTACGAGCCTTAAAAGCACTTTTTTGTGATGTTGATCAAATTGTACTCTAAAATTGTCACTGGACAACAGGTCGGCCTATTGCAAACTTGTTTGAATGAGCTAAAATAGTTAGAAATCTAGAAAATTTGTCACTTCAATGAATTTTCATCCTATAACGTTTACTTAATTTGAAAAACGAATGGGGACGTTTGCCATAATGGGACAATCATTTCTACAAAAAAGAATAAGATGGAAAGTCTCGCAATGTTATTTATCATGACAACATTGACAATGTCACAACCGTGGGGTGATTAGGGAATCCACTCCGCTAGAAAAAACAAACTTATATAAGGCATGTGTGGCAATGCAGTTTGTCTACCTTATACACATATCTAGATGTGTAGCTATATATGGATTTTATTTTCCAACTTTAGATGATCAGTTTATAGTTCACCATTTAATTAGAATTCATAATTTTTGGGAATAAAATACTTGGAGGTACCCTGCAAGTGTGGTACCACAAACTAAGCCAAAACATGGGTCCCAATAGTACAACATAGCGCGCATAGGAAGTTTGAGCAAATTTGAAACCAACCAAATGAGGTAGAAACAAATCAGAAAAAAGTTGTGAAACATGTGCATGGAGCCATCACATGACATGTACTTACTACTAACAAGTAAAAAATATAAAACCCTATCATACATAGAGGTTTGGGGTGAAGAGTTATTATTCACACACATATAGAATAAATATGGACTGCTTTTGGCTTTCTACCCATTAATTTGAGCAAGCTTCATGCAGTGTCCACTTCAAACTTGACAACATTGGAACCATAGCTGCTTGAGTTCGCCTCGCTAGCCTCTTCCCATATGTAAGCTTAATTAATTGGTTACACTACGAAAACCACAATCAACTTCTGAATAATGCATGCATTGCCCCCCTTTTGCACATATGCAACTTTGCAAAGTAGGGATTTTTGGTTTACCACACATTAGTGTGTTGTTTTCTTTTTATTAGGACCCATGTTTGGTAGCCACATTTTTCCAAAGCCAAAGTGTGGTTAGCCAAAAAAAAAGCTAGTATGGCTAGCCACCAAATTGTGGCTTAAAATATTAAAGCCAAACTTTGTCAAAACTTTGTAAAAAAAAGTTGAGTCTATGACAAATGGACCATATATACATGCAATGAAGTGTGATAAGCCAAATTGTGGCAAAAACCAAACACATGCCAAATAAACTATATGCATGCATGGCTGCCAAATTTTGGCTTCTTGACAAATTGTGGCTAGGAACCAAACATGCCCTTGCTGGCCAAAGGGGTCCGAATATGTGTTTTGTTTATTCGCTATCATGTGCAGTACGTGTGTGCACAATACCGCAAATCAAAATTTCACGGGTAGGCCAAACATGCATGCATGGTAGGCGAATCGCCATTTCGAAGGCTAATTTGTCAAACTAGCTTACCATGAAACCATCATGTGTACTCCAATTAATTAAGTTCGGATATGAATGGTGGTCATCAACCAAACTAAAAAGAATTCAAAATTTGGGATGATATAGGGATGTGCCCTATTGTTGTGGAATCAGAAAACATTAGCCAACGAAAATGTGGGTTGCATCCAAGTATAGTAGCTCACAAAGTCGATTGCCAAGAAGTTTTTGCCTAAATTTGAAATAAAGCCAAAATGAGGTTCAAACTTATTGAAATCAGCAAGCAAGGCAATCACGAAGTCACCAATTACTACTTTTATCTAGGAAAAATAACAAACATGATGGCATGCAAATATTCTTGAGAAGCAGAATCATTCTGTAAATATATATTTTTGGAACCATGCATGTTGGACATTGATTCGCTTCTTGCCACATGGGTGAGCTAGCTTGGTTACCGCAAGAACCATGCATGGCGAACTTTCGAATCATGACCCCTTTTTTAAGAGATCAATGAAAAACTTCTTATTTTCGACTATACTTTGCCAAATACAGTTTTTTTGGTTTTCCACATAAAGTCTTTTCATTTTTATTGGCCGAATTAAGGGGGGCAAAATTAAAAGGATGTATTTGTGAAGTGGCTACCGCGTGTATTGCGCACACTACCACCTATACAATTTTCACAAGAGGGTGACATGGTTGGATGGCCATGCATTTCCATGGTTTGTTGGATTATCTCATCATGTAGTATATAATAAATTAATTTTGTAAATATTTTTCAATTCAAGTATTAACGATGGTTATATTACAACTCAAATAAATTGGGAAAATACTGGGGTTCGCCTCCCTAGAATCAATCTTGCCCGTCCATTTCCTATCAACTGACTATAGGGAGTACTAGATTTAAATGGCGGTTGGAGTTAATTCCTCAACCTCATCGCAGTATTATTCCCATCTGTCCCCACTAAACAACCCCTGGCGGTTCGTTCTCCCCTGCATTTCGGCAAGTTCCAAAAAACCCCATTGTTTGCAGTTGCTCTCCCTCCCTCCCCCTCAATCCCTCCGATCAGTTCGACGTGCTTCAGCGCTGCCATGGCCGACGGCGGCCTGTTTACGCTAAAGAGGAGCGTCGTTCCCCATGGGACGACCAAGGTGAACGTGGTCTACACGAATGACCCTTCCGTTCTCGAGCACACCCTCAAGATGTACGAACAAAAGCTACTAGAGGACAGGTCCAGGTTCGTCGGCCTCGACCTAGAATACACTGCGGACCAAGTAAGTACCGCCGTCGTTCAGTTGGCCATGGACGACCACGTCCTGGTGTACCATTTCTGCAGGTATGTTCTTCACATGCCTTCCTTTATCCTTTTGTTTTTTAATATAGAAACTCTTCCTTTATCTTGGATCTGCTTTTTTATTTCGACATAGACTAGGTTCTAACTTGTATGAAAACACGAACAAACTAACTTGTATGAAAAATGTGGTCTGGAACGTAATATCCAACATACTTGTATAATTTTTTTGGATTGACCACGATATCTAGTTTCATGATTTTGGTACTCAAAATTTGCACAAATTTCATGTACTCATACTCACCGATAATCGGCATGGATGTCAAGATATTAACATATAGTAACTGAATCTTAACTTGACACTTAAATAATTAGATCATATAGTCGCAACAATAATTCATGTTATTTTGATGTGTATCACTGATGCAAAATCATTGTTTCACTGCAACAAGTATACAGTTTACTGGAAGAAAAATATGTGTACTATTTCAGCATATACGATCTTACAAGATTGATTTGTGTTAACATGCAGGAGTCCTGATAATCTGGCACTGCAAGAATTCCTTCAACATAAAGGAATTTGTTTCACAACTGTTGACATCAGGGGTGACTCTAGCAGGTTTGCTAGAGATGGCATTAAAATTCCTAAACATAATTGGATTGACATTCAGGATATGATCAATTTCAATGGTCCTGGCAATAGGACTGGCATGGGTGATTTGGCAGCCGCCATCATTGACCCATCTTACAAAGACATGAAGACCAAGTTCCCTACTAGCAGCCACGATCAATGGGAGTGCATGCCATTGCCTGAAGTAAACTTGAGGTATGCTGCGATTGATGGGTATGTCAGTTTTGAGTTGTACAGGCGACTCAAAAAAATCAATGATGGGCAGCGTCAAGCACAACCAATTCCAAGGGAAGTGGTTTGCCCGGATTGCAAGGAAGCGGCTAGGTTGGCCGCTCTTCCCCCTGCCTGGCGCGACGAGAAGAAGCAGTGTGTCGGGACAACCTACTGGGAATTTGTATCTTATTGCTTTAGGCACAACATACCATTTGATCCGAAGAAAATGCCACCATGGATAAAGGACTCGTGCGAGCCTACTTCGGGGTCTCCGTGGGATGGCGGTTCACATGGTGAGCAAGCTAGGGCAACGGCTGGATGTGGTGAGCTAGCAAGGGCAGGGCCTGTATCTGGTTGGGAAGCTCCAACAAGGATTCCCGACACACGAAGTGCGAACGAGTGCAGAACTTGGACTGCCAACCCATGGGAGGCAGGTACAAGCGGCACCGGCAAGCGCATCAAGAGGGATGATGATAATTGGTGAACTAGGCTGGCGTTATATGTTTCCAAGATTGTACATAAGTTTAGAATTATGAACTGGTAGTATTGTTTAGGTGATGTAATTACTTTTGCAACAATGTGTATGAGGTTTCAGAATCACGCATCCTTATTTAAACATGTTTAAAACATGGAAATGAAAAGGTAAGCCTGCATCCTTCTTAGTCACTCCAAAATTAAGCTTTTGGGAAGGTATTTGAAATTTCCATGTTTGAAACCCAAAACGACTTCTCTTCGTGATTGACTTCATAAGACAAAGTTCAGGCTTAGGGGTAGATACATGATTTTTCTGGTTTGAATATGACTAGACCTTGTTTATCAACTTGAGTGCTTACTATATGACATAAGAAGGCTATGTGCTTTGGTTTTTCATTTTTTTTTGAATCTTGGTCAATTCCTAGGTACGGTTTGACCAAGATTTGAACAAGTTTAAAATATGAAAATAAAATGTAAGCCCGGTCTGGATCCTTCTTAGTCACTCTGAAATGAAGCTTTTGGGAGGTTTTTGAAATTTCCATGTGTTTGAAACCCAAAACCACTTCTCTTCATGCTTGACTTCGTAAGATAGATTTTAGGGTTAGGGGTAGATACGTACATGATTTTTCTAATTATTTTTATGCCCATTTGAATCTTGGTCAAATCATAGGTTTGACCAAGATTTAAACATGTTTAAAATATGAAAATGAAAAGCTAAGCCTGCATCCTTCTTAGTCACTCCAAAATGAAGTTTTTGGGAAGGTTTTTGAAATTTCCATGATTGAAACCCAAAAACGACTTCTCTTCGTGCTTGACTTCATAAGACAAAGTTTAGGGTTAGGGGTAGATACATGATTTTTCTGGTTTGAATATGTCTAGACCTTGTTTATCAACTTGAGTGCTTATTATATGACATAAGAAGGCTATGTGCTTTGGTTTTTCATTTTTTTATACCCATTTGAATCTTGGTCAAATCCTAGGTTTGACCAAGATTTGAACAAGTTTAAAACATAAAAATAAAAGGTATAAGCTCGACCTGGATCCTTCTTAGTCACTCTAAATTGAAGCTTTTGGGGGGTTCTTGAAATTTCCATGTTTGAAACCCAAAACCACGTCTCTTCATGCTTGACTTCATAAGACAGAGTTTAGGGTTAGGGTAGATACATGATTTGTCTGGTTTGAATATGTCTTGACCTTGTTTATCAACTTGAATGCTTAATATATGACATAAGAATACTATGTGCTTTGGTTTTCATTTTTTGATTTTTTCTGAATTTTTATGCCCATTTGATCTTGGTCAAATCCTAGGTTTAACCAAGGTTTAAACAAGTTTAAAACATGAAAATGAAAAGGTAAGCCTGCATCCTTCTTAGTCACTCCAAAATGAGGCTTTTGGGAAGGTTTTTGAAATTTCCATGTTTGAAATCCAAAACGACTTCTCTTCGTGCTTGACTTCATAAGACAAAGTTTAGGGTTAGGGGTAGATACAAGATTTTTCTGGTTTGAATATCTCTAGACCTTGTTTACCAACTTGAGTGCTTACTATATATGACATAAGAAGGCTATGTGCTTTGGTTTTTCAGTTTTTTTGAATTTTTATACCCATTTGAATCTTGGTCAAATCCTAGGTACGGTTTGACCAAGATTTGAACATGTTTAAAACATGAAAATAAAAGGTAAGCATGGATCCTTCTTAGTAACTCTAAAATGAAGCTTTTGGGAGGTTTTTGAAATTTCCATGTTTGAAACCCAAAACCACTTCTCTTCATGCTTGATCGACTTCATAAGACAGAATTTAGGGTTAGTGGGTAGATACATGATTTGTCTGGTTTGAATATGTTTAGACCTTGTTTATCAACTTGAATGCTTACTATATGACATAAGAATACTATGTGCTTTAGTTTTCATTTTTTTGATTTTTTCTGATTTTTTTGCACATTTGATCTTGGTCAAATCCTAGGTTTAACCAAGATTTAAACATGTTTAAGACATGAAAATGAAAAGGTAAGCCTGCATCCTTCTTAGTCACTCCAAAATGAAGCTTTTGGGAAGGTTTTTGAAATTTCCATGTTTGAAACCCAAAACCAGTTCTCTTCATGCTTTACTTCATAAGACAGAGTTTAGGGTTAGGGGTAGATATACGTGATTTGTCTAGTTTGAATATGTCTAGACCTTGTTTTATCAACTTGAATTCTTACTATATGACATAAAAAAACTATGTGGTTTGGTTTGATAGTTCATTGTTCATAATTCATAGTTGATCATACATACGGATCATACATACAGAATTGCGCGATCCTTATCGCGACTTCTAACCTATCTAGTCGTCGAGGAAGATGATGGTCGCGTTCTCCTCCGCATCCCGCGCCTCCTTCTCCTTCACGGCGGCGATGGCCGCCGCCTTGTCTTCTTCCTCCGCCCTCTTCTTGTCGGCATCGTCCTTGAGGGACGCGGCCAGCGCCTTCAAGAAGAGGGGGTCTTCCCCTTCCTCCGCCTCCTCCGCCTCCTCGCCGGCTGGCGGCGCGAATCCGCCGCTGGTGCTCGCCTCCCACGCCGCCTTCGACCGGCGGTTCCTCTCCCGGTCGGCGCGCCATTTGTTGAAGACGGGGCCGCTCATCGGTTTGAGCGGCGGATCCGCCTTGTACCAGAGCCCGCCCGGGGCGAACTCGCGGAGCGACGACGGCATGTACAGGGAGCCTCTGTACCTGCACGCCGCGCGCCGACTCCCGGCGGCGGACTGCTTGCACTGGAGCCGCCACGCCTCCTCGAGCGTGTCCGGCGCGCGGGATCGCTTCGATCCGCTCGCGGGCGACGCGGAACTGGTACGGCGTGAATACATGGCGAGCGGCGAAGAATCACCACCCTGCAATCAAGGCCAAGCACGCAGCATATGGCCTCTTCCTTACGTCTTTTGCCTGGTTTGTTGCCGGTCAACGCCCCTGCTGCTGGCCCTGATGCTCCTGGTCCTGTTTAAAGTTCAGCATTAAACTCTATACTATACAACTGTCGTGGTCTTGTGATGTACAGTAGTACTCTTTTGATGCATTTGTGATGTAGTAGTACTGTACTTTTTTTTGAACTGATATAGTACTATCTAAGAAAAGTACTCCCTCCGATTCACATTCTTTTTAGCACCAAGAAATATGGATCGGATCACCGGAGCGAGGGAGTAAATTACCCTTTTGTTGTGGCTTATTTTGGCTTTGGCAAAAGCCAAAAAAAGCACCTAAATAGGTGCTTTTTGGGCTTTTGGATTTTGGAAGCCAAAAGAATAGAATCTTTGTTCTTGGCTTCCAAAATCCAAAAGCCCAAAAAAGCACCTATTTACGTGCTTTTTTTGGCTTTTGCCAAAGCCAAAAGCCAAAAAAAGCCACAACAAAAGGGCCATAAACATGGCATCTCGTGCATGAAGCTTGACAGATTGATCGGGTTGGCTAGAACGGCTAAACAATGCTGCTCATTAGGCAAATGCATGCCATGTACGATAGTATACATCCAGTAAAGAAGTCTATACTGACATAAAAAAGACTACATTGGGGATGAGAGTCAATTGGGGCATCTACAATACAGAAAATCTTGCTCGTAGTTGATTTTGGCTAAGAGGGTTTTGTGCCCATATTTGTATCTTGGTATAATCCTAGGTTTGACAATGATTTAAACAAGTTTAAAATATGAAAATGAAAAGGTAAGCATGGATACTTCTTAGTCACTCTAAAATGAAGCTTTTGGGAGGTTTTTGATATTTCCATGTTTGAAACCAAGAACCACTTCTCTTCATGCTTGGCTTCATAAGATAAAGTTTAGGGGTTAGGGGGTAGATACATGATTTGTTTGGTTTGAATATGTCTAGACCTTGTTTATCAGCTTGAATGCTTACTATATGACATAAGAAGACTATGTACTTTGGTTTTTCATTTTTTTTTAAATTTTATGCCCATTTGAATCTTGGTCAAATACACTAGCTATGACCAAGATGTAAACAAGTTTAAAACATGAAAATGAAAAGGTAAGCATGGATCCTTCTTAGTCACTCTAAAATGAAGCTTTTGGGGGGTTCTTGAAATTTCCAAGTTTGAAACCCAAAACCACTTCTCTTCATGCTTGACTTCATAAGACAGAGTTTAGGGTTAGGGGGTAAATACATGATTTGTCTAGTTTGTTGTTTAGACCTTGTTTACCAACTACTAGTTCGATTTTGGGCTACTAATATAAAATTAAAATAAGTTGAACTAGTATTCCTCTAAAAAATCATTTTGGTATGCATTGTTTGATACTTTTCATAGCTATAGTGCATCACAAATTTATGATTTCATGCTTTGCTTTGCCAATTTCGATTTTTTCTAACCACCTTCTCTCTGATTTCAAATTTAGGTCAAACTATCGATGCCTACTATGTGTTCTACTTGAATTGGATGCAGCGTGCGCACATGTTTTGCCATTGTTCTGGGCTTCCACACATCTTTGGGGCATCCAAGTATTTAAGTTACCTTGTTTTTTGAATTGTAATTCATACCCTTCCTCCCAATTTTTATGCACATTTGAATCTTGGTCAAATCCTAAGTTTGACCAAGATTTGAACAAGTTTAAAACATGAAAATGAAAAGGTAAGCCTGAATCCTTCTTAGTCACTCAAAAATGAGAAGCTTTTGGGAGTTTTTTGAAATTTCCATGTTTGAAACCCAAAACCACTTCTCTTCATGCTTGACTTCATAAGACAGAGTTTAGGGTTAGGGGGTAGATACATGATTTGTCTAGTTTGTTGTTTAGACCTTGTTTATCAACTTGAATGCTTACTATATGACATAATAATACTATGTGCTTTGGTTTTCATTTTTTTGATTTTTTCTGAATTTTTATGCCCATTTGATCTTGGTCAAATCCTAGGCTTAACCAATATTTAAACAAGTTTAAAACATGAAAATGAAAAGGTAAGCCTGTATCCTTCTTAGTCACTCCAAAATGAAGCTTTTGGGAAGGTTTTTGAAATTTCCATGTTTGAAATCCAAAACGACTTCTCTTCGTGCTTGACTTCATAAGACAGAGTTTAGGGCTAGGGGTAGAAACATGATTTTTCTGGTTTGAATATGTCTAGACCTTGTTTACCAACTTGAGTGCTTACTATATGACATAAGAAGGCTATATGCTTTGGTTTTTCATTTTTTTTTGAAATTTTATGCCCATTTGAATCTTGATCAAATCCTAGGTACAGTTTGACCAAGATTTGAACAATTTTAAAACATGAAAATAAAAGGTAAGCCCGACCTGGATCCTTTAGTCACTCTAAAATGAAGCTTTTGGGGGTTCTTGAAATTTCCAAGTTTGAAACCCAAAACCACTTCTCTTCATGCTTGACTACATAAGACAGAGTTTAGGGTTAGGGGTAGATACATGATTTTTCTTGTTTGAATATATCTAGACCTTGTTTATATCAACTTTAATGCTAACTATATATGACATAAGAAAACTATGTGCTTTGGTTTTTAATTTTTCTGATTTTTTTATTTTGATAGATGCACATTTGAATCTTTGTCAAATCCTAGGTTTGGCCAAGATTTAAACAAGTATAAAACATGAAAATGAAAAGGGGAAGCCTGTATCCTTTCTTAGTCACTCTAAAATGAAGTTTTTGGGATGTTCTTGAAATTTTCATGTTTGAAACCCAAAACCACTTCTCTTCATGCTTGACTTCATAAGATAGAGTTTAGGGGCTAGGGGATAGATACATGATTTGCCTAGGTTTGAATATGCATGTCCAAACCTTGTTTATCAACTTGAATGCTTACTATATGACATAAGAAGACTATATGCATTTGTTTTTCATTTTTCTGATTTTTTTAAATTTTATGCCCATTTGAATCTTTTGGTCAAATCCTTGGTTTAATTTGACACGGATTTAAACAAGTTTAAAATATGAAAATGAAAAGGTGGTAAGCAGGCATGTATCCTTCTTATATATATTAGTCACTCTAAAATGAAGCTTTTGGGAGGTTTTTGAAATTTCCATGTTTGAAACCCAAAACCACTTCTCTTCATGTTGTTGACTTCATAAGATAGAGTTTAGGGGTTAGGGGTATATATACATGACTTGTCTTGTTTGAATATGTGTCTAGACCTTGTTTATCAACTTTAATGCTTACTATATGACATAAGAACACTATGCGCTTTAATTTGGTTTTTAATTTTTTTAAATTTTGATGCACATTTTGAATCTTGGTCAAATCCTAGGTTTGACCGAGATTTGAACAAGTTTAAAACAAGAAAATAAAAGGTAAGCCCGCCAGACTGGATCCTTTCTTAGTCACTCTATAATGAAGCTTTTAGGGGGGTTGTTGAAAATGTAAGCATGTATCCTTCTTAGTACGTCACACCACAATGAAGCTTTTGGGAGGGTTTTTGAAATGTCCATGTTTGAAACCCAAAACGACTTCTCTTCGTGCTTGACTTCATAATTAAGACAAAGTTTAGGGTTAGGGGTATATAGATACATGATTTTTCTGGTTTGAATATGTCTAGACTTTGTTTATCAACTAGCTTGAGTGCTTACTATATGGCATATATAAGAAGCTAGGCTATGTGCTTTGGTTTTTCATTTTTTTTGAATTTTTATGCCCATTTGAATCTTGGTCAAATCCTAGGTACGTACGGTTTGACCAAGATTTGAACATGTTTAAAACATGAAAATAAAAGGTAAGCATGGATCCTTCTTAGTCACTCTAAAATGAAGCTTTTGGGAGGTTTTTGAAATTTCCATGTTTGAAACCCAAAACCACTTCTCTTCATGCTTGGCTTCGTAAGATAGAGTTTAGGGTTTGGGGTAGATACGTACATGATTTTTCTAAGTATTTTTACGCCCATTTGAATCTTCGTCAAATCCTAAGTTTGACCAAGATTTGAACAAGTTTAAAAACATGAAAATGAAAAGGGTAAGCCTGGATCCTTGTTTAGGGTTAGGGGGTAGAGATACATGATTTTTGTGGTTTGAATATGGCAGACCTTGTTTATCACCTTGATATATGACATAGGAAGACGGTGTGCTTTTGTTTTTCTTTTTTTTGAATTTTTATGCCCATTTGAATCTTGGTCAAGTCATAGGTTTGACCAAGATTTAAACATGTTTAAAACATGAAAATGAAAAAGTAAGCCTGGATCCTTCTTAGTCACTCCAAAATGTACCAATTGATAAATGAGTTAACTTGGCTTCATGGAAAAAATAATGTCATGTAAATGATTTAACTTGGCTTTCGTACCCTTGAATCCATAGGAAACTTTGTATAAATGTAGTAGTAGTATAATAATCAACCGAGTTTTTACATCAACAGGTCTGTCACTTACGTGTGGTGCCCATGCGTGAGGTCCCACACTTCAGTGAGCACAAGTCACGTGCAATAGGTACGCAAACTCCCAGCCATTTTCTTTGTCAAGAGAAGACGCATCAGGATGCGTATTGGAAGTATGTGGGTCCTTCTGGATCCTTCGGTTGTCCCTCTCAAAAAAAAACAAATCTCTCTCATTCTCGGCCTCGCTCGACTCGCTCGCTCGCTCGCTCGCTCCTGCTCACTGACAAACCCTGCACAAAAGTCAACATCATCACCCGAAAAAGGGGAGACACCATAATTCTCTCCCTTCTTCTCTCCTTCCGAGTGATCCCTCTTCCTCCGAGTTTCACTCGACGGGCAAACACACATGTGCTGCATAGTAATAATAAAAAAGTAGAAAAATCGACCTACGAATCTATGATTAAATAGGTTAAACTAGGGTTTTGCCCACTACTACAGATCAAGTTCAGAAATATCCAACTACTAGTTCGATTTTGGGCTACTAATATAAAATTAAAATAAGTTGAACTAGTATTCCTCTAAAAAATCATTTTGGTATGCATTGTTTGATACTTTTCATAGCTATAGTGCATCACAAATTTATGATTTCATGCTTTGCTTTGCCAATTTCGATTTTTTCTAACCACCTTCTCTCTGATTTCAAATTTAGGTCAAACTATCGATGCCTACTATGTGTTCTACTTGAATTGGATGCAGCGTGCGCACATGTTTTGCCATTGTTCTGGGCTTCCACACATCTTTGGGGCATCCAAGTATTTAAGTTACCTTGTTTTTTTGAATTGTAATTCATACCCTTCCTCCCAATTTTTATGCACATTTGAATCTTGGTCAAATCCTAAGTTTGACCAAGATTTGAACAAGTTTAAAACATGAAAATGAAAAGGTAAGCCTGAATCCTTCTTAGTCACTCAAAAATGAGAAGCTTTTGGGAGTTTTTTGAAATTTCCATGTTTGAAACCCAAAACCACTTCTCTTCATGCTTGACTTCATAAGACAGAGTTTAGGGTTAGGGGGTAGATACATGATTTGTCTAGTTTGTTGTTTAGACCTTGTTTATCAACTTGAATGCTTACTATATGACATAATAATACTATGTGCTTTGGTTTTCATTTTTTTGATTTTTTCTGAATTTTTATGCCCATTTGATCTTGGTCAAATCCTAGGCTTAACCAATATTTAAACAAGTTTAAAACATGAAAATGAAAAGGTAAGCCTGTATCCTTCTTAGTCACTCCAAAATGAAGCTTTTGGGAAGGTTTTTGAAATTTCCATGTTTGAAATCCAAAACGACTTCTCTTCGTGCTTGACTTCATAAGACAGAGTTTAGGGCTAGGGGTAGAAACATGATTTTTCTGGTTTGAATATGTCTAGACCTTGTTTTTACCAACTTGAGTGCTTACTATATGACATAAGAAGGCTATATGCTTTGGTTTTTCATTTTTTTTGAAATTTTATGCCCATTTGAATCTTGATCAAATCCTAGGTACAGTTTGACCAAGATTTGAACAATTTTAAAACATGAAAATAAAAGGTAAGCCCGACCTGGATCCTTTAGTCACTCTAAAATGAAGCTTTTGGGGGTTCTTGAAATTTCCAAGTTTGAAACCCAAAACCACTTCTCTTCATGCTTGACTACATAAGACAGAGTTTAGGGTTAGGGGTAGATACATGATTTTTCTTGTTTGAATATATCTAGACCTTGTTTATATCAACTTTAATGCTAACTATATATGACATAAGAAAACTATGTGCTTTGGTTTTTAATTTTTCTGATTTTTTTATTTTGATAGATGCACATTTGAATCTTTGTCAAATCCTAGGTTTGGCCAAGATTTAAACAAGTATAAAACATGAAAATGAAAAGGGGAAGCCTGTATCCTTTCTTAGTCACTCTAAAATGAAGTTTTTGGGATGTTCTTGAAATTTTCATGTTTGAAACCCAAAACCACTTCTCTTCATGCTTGACTTCATAAGATAGAGTTTAGGGGCTAGGGGATAGATACATGATTTGCCTAGGTTTGAATATGCATGTCCAAACCTTGTTTATCAACTTGAATGCTTACTATATGACATAAGAAGACTATATGCATTTGTTTTTCATTTTTCTGATTTTTTTAAAATTTTATGCCCATTTGAATCTTTTGGTCAAATCCTTGGTTTAATTTGACACGGATTTAAACAAGTTTAAAATATGAAAATGAAAAGGTGGTAAGCAGGCATGTATCCTTCTTATATATATTAGTCACTCTAAAATGAAGCTTTTGGGAGGTTTTTGAAATTTCCATGTTTGAAACCCAAAACCACTTCTCTTCATGTTGTTGACTTCATAAGATAGAGTTTAGGGGTTAGGGGTATATATACATGACTTGTCTTGTTTGAATATGTGTCTAGACCTTGTTTATCAACTTTAATGCTTACTATATGACATAAGAACACTATGCGCTTTAATTTGGTTTTTAATTTTTTTAAATTTTGATGCACATTTTGAATCTTGGTCAAATCCTAGGTTTGACCGAGATTTGAACAAGTTTAAAACAAGAAAATAAAAGGTAAGCCCGCCAGACTGGATCCTTTCTTAGTCACTCTATAATGAAGCTTTTAGGGGGGTTGTTGAAAATGTAAGCATGTATCCTTCTTAGTACGTCACACCACAATGAAGCTTTTGGGAGGGTTTTTGAAATGTCCATGTTTGAAACCCAAAACGACTTCTCTTCGTGCTTGACTTCATAATTAAGACAAAGTTTAGGGTTAGGGGTATATAGATACATGATTTTTCTGGTTTGAATATGTCTAGACTTTGTTTATCAACTAGCTTGAGTGCTTACTATATGGCATATATAAGAAGCTAGGCTATGTGCTTTGGTTTTTCATTTTTTTTGAATTTTTATGCCCATTTGAATCTTGGTCAAATCCTAGGTACGTACGGTTTGACCAAGATTTGAACATGTTTAAAACATGAAAATAAAAGGTAAGCATGGATCCTTCTTAGTCACTCTAAAATGAAGCTTTTGGGAGGTTTTTGAAATTTCCATGTTTGAAACCCAAAACCACTTCTCTTCATGCTTGGCTTCGTAAGATAGAGTTTAGGGTTTGGGGTAGATACGTACATGATTTTTCTAAGTATTTTTACGCCCATTTGAATCTTCGTCAAATCCTAAGTTTGACCAAGATTTGAACAAGTTTAAAAACATGAAAATGAAAAGGGTAAGCCTGGATCCTTGTTTAGGGTTAGGGGGTAGAGATACATGATTTTTGTGGTTTGAATATGGCAGACCTTGTTTATCACCTTGATATATGACATAGGAAGACGGTGTGCTTTTGTTTTTCTTTTTTTTGAATTTTTATGCCCATTTGAATCTTGGTCAAGTCATAGGTTTGACCAAGATTTAAACAGGTTTAAAACATGAAAATGAAAAAGTAAGCCTGGATCCTTCTTAGTCACTCCAAAATGTACCAATTGATAAATGAGTTAACTTGGCTTCATGGAAAAAATAATGTCATGTAAATGATTTAACTTGGCTTTCGTACCCTTGAATCCATAGGAAACTTTGTATAAATGTAGTAGTATAATAATCAACCGAGTTTTTACATCAACAGGTCTGTCACTTACGTGTGGTGCCCATGCGTGAGGTCCCACACTTCAGTGAGCACAAGTCACGTGCAATAGGTACGCAAACTCCCAGCCATTTTCTTTGTCAAGAGAAGACGCATCAGGATGCGTATTGGAAGTATGTGGGTCCTTCTGGATCCTTCGGTTGTCCCTCTCACAAAAAAACAAATCTCTCTCATTCTCGGCCTCGCTCGACTCGCTCGCTCGCTCGCTCGCTCCTGCTCACTGACAAACCCTGCACAAAAGTCAACATCATCACCCGAAAAAGGGGAGACACCATAATTCTCTCCCTTCTTCTCTCCTTCCGAGTGATCCCTTCTTCCTCCGAGTTTCACTCGACGGGCAAACACACATGTGCTGCATAGTAATAATAAAAAAGTAGAAAAATCGACCTACGAATCTATGATTAAATAGGTTAAACTAGGGTTTTGCCCACTACTACAGATCAAGTTCAGAAATATCCAACTACTAGTTCGATTTTGGGCTACTAATATAAAATTAAAATAAGTTGAACTAGTATTCCTCTAAAAAATCATTTTGGTATGCATTGTTTGATACTTTTCATAGCTATAGTGCATCACAAATTTATGATTTCATGCTTTGCTTTGCCAATTTCGATTTTTTCTAACCACCTTCTCTCTGATTTCAAATTTAGGTCAAACTATCGATGCCTACTATGTGTTCTACTTGAATTGGATGCAGCGTGCGCACATGTTTTGCCATTGTTCTGGGCTTCCACACATCTTTGGGGCATCCAAGTATTTAAGTTACCTTGTTTTTTTGAATTGTAATTCATACCCTTCCTCCCAATTTTTATGCACATTTGAATCTTGGTCAAATCCTAAGTTTGACCAAGATTTGAACAAGTTTAAAACATGAAAATGAAAAGGTAAGCCTGAATCCTTCTTAGTCACTCAAAAATGAGAAGCTTTTGGGAGTTTTTTGAAATTTCCATGTTTGAAACCCAAAACCACTTCTCTTCATGCTTGACTTCATAAGACAGAGTTTAGGGTTAGGGGGTAGATACATGATTTGTCTAGTTTGTTGTTTAGACCTTGTTTATCAACTTGAATGCTTACTATATGACATAATAATACTATGTGCTTTGGTTTTCATTTTTTTGATTTTTTCTGAATTTTTATGCCCATTTGATCTTGGTCAAATCCTAGGCTTAACCAATATTTAAACAAGTTTAAAACATGAAAATGAAAAGGTAAGCCTGTATCCTTCTTAGTCACTCCAAAATGAAGCTTTTGGGAAGGTTTTTGAAATTTCCATGTTTGAAATCCAAAACGACTTCTCTTCGTGCTTGACTTCATAAGACAGAGTTTAGGGCTAGGGGTAGAAACATGATTTTTCTGGTTTGAATATGTCTAGACCTTGTTTTTACCAACTTGAGTGCTTACTATATGACATAAGAAGGCTATATGCTTTGGTTTTTCATTTTTTTGAAATTTTATGCCCATTTGAATCTTGATCAAATCCTAGGTACAGTTTGACCAAGATTTGAACAATTTTAAAACATGAAAATAAAAGGTAAGCCCGACCTGGATCCTTTAGTCACTCTAAAATGAAGCTTTTGGGGGGTTCTTGAAATTTCCAAGTTTGAAACCCAAAACCACTTCTCTTCATGCTTGACTACATAAGACAGAGTTTAGGGTTAGGGGTAGATACATGATTTTTCTTGTTTGAATATATCTAGACCTTGTTTATATCAACTTTAATGCTAACTATATATGACATAAGAAAACTATGTGCTTTGGTTTTTAATTTTTCTGATTTTTTTATTTTGATAGATGCACATTTGAATCTTTGTCAAATCCTAGGTTTGGCCAAGATTTAAACAAGTATAAAACATGAAAATGAAAAGGGGAAGCCTGTATCCTTTCTTAGTCACTCTAAAATGAAGTTTTTGGGATGTTCTTGAAATTTTCATGTTTGAAACCCAAAACCACTTCTCTTCATGCTTGACTTCATAAGATAGAGTTTAGGGGCTAGGGGATAGATACATGATTTGCCTAGGTTTGAATATGCATGTCCAAACCTTGTTTATCAACTTGAATGCTTACTATATGACATAAGAAGACTATATGCATTTGTTTTTCATTTTTCTGATTTTTTTAAATTTTATGCCCATTTGAATCTTTTGGTCAAATCCTTGGTTTAATTTGACACGGATTTAAACAAGTTTAAAATATGAAAATGAAAAGGTGGTAAGCAGGCATGTATCCTTCTTATATATATTAGTCACTCTAAAATGAAGCTTTTGGGAGGTTTTTGAAATTTCCATGTTTGAAACCCAAAACCACTTCTCTTCATGTTGTTGACTTCATAAGATAGAGTTTAGGGGTTAGGGGTATATATACATGACTTGTCTTGTTTGAATATGTGTCTAGACCTTGTTTATCAACTTTAATGCTTACTATATGACATAAGAACACTATGCGCTTTAATTTGGTTTTTAATTTTTTTAAATTTTGATGCACATTTTGAATCTTGGTCAAATCCTAGGTTTGACCGAGATTTGAACAAGTTTAAAACAAGAAAATAAAAGGTAAGCCCGCCAGACTGGATCCTTTCTTAGTCACTCTATAATGAAGCTTTTAGGGGGGTTGTTGAAAATGTAAGCATGTATCCTTCTTAGTACGTCACACCACAATGAAGCTTTTGGGAGGGTTTTTGAAATGTCCATGTTTGAAACCCAAAACGACTTCTCTTCGTGCTTGACTTCATAATTAAGACAAAGTTTAGGGTTAGGGGTATATAGATACATGATTTTTCTGGTTTGAATATGTCTAGACTTTGTTTATCAACTAGCTTGAGTGCTTACTATATGGCATATATAAGAAGCTAGGCTATGTGCTTTGGTTTTTCATTTTTTTTGAATTTTTATGCCCATTTGAATCTTGGTCAAATCCTAGGTACGTACGGTTTGACCAAGATTTGAACATGTTTAAAACATGAAAATAAAAGGTAAGCATGGATCCTTCTTAGTCACTCTAAAATGAAGCTTTTGGGAGGTTTTTGAAATTTCCATGTTTGAAACCCAAAACCACTTCTCTTCATGCTTGGCTTCGTAAGATAGAGTTTAGGGTTTGGGGTAGATACGTACATGATTTTTCTAAGTATTTTTACGCCCATTTGAATCTTCGTCAAATCCTAAGTTTGACCAAGATTTGAACAAGTTTAAAAACATGAAAATGAAAAGGGTAAGCCTGGATCCTTGTTTAGGGTTAGGGGGTAGATACATGATTTTTGTGGTTTGAATATGGCAGACCTTGTTTATCACCTTGATATATGACATAGGAAGACGGTGTGCTTTTGTTTTTCTTTTTTTTGAATTTTTATGCCCATTTGAATCTTGGTCAAGTCATAGGTTTGACCAAGATTTAAACAGGTTTAAAACATGAAAATGAAAAAGTAAGCCTGGATCCTTCTTAGTCACTCCAAAATGTACCAATTGATAAATGAGTTAACTTGGCTTCATGGAAAAAATAATGTCATGTAAATGATTTAACTTGGCTTTCGTACCCTTGAATCCATAGGAAACTTTGTATAAATGTAGTAGTATAATAATCAACCGAGTTTTTACATCAACAGGTCTGTCACTTACGTGTGGTGCCCATGCGTGAGGTCCCACACTTCAGTGAGCACAAGTCACGTGCAATAGGTACGCAAACTCCCAGCCATTTTCTTTGTCAAGAGAAGACGCATCAGGATGCGTATTGGAAGTATGTGGGTCCTTCTGGATCCTTCGGTTGTCCCTCTCACAAAAAAAAACAAATCTCTCTCATTCTCGGCCTCGCTCGACTCGCTCGCTCGCTCCTCCTGCTCACTGACAAACCCTGCACAAAAGTCAACATCATCACCCGAAAAAGGGGAGACACCATAATTCTCTCCCTTCTTCTCTCCTTCCGAGTGATCCCTCTTCCTCCGAGTTTCACTCGACGGGCAAACACACATGTGCTGCATAGTAATAATAAAAAAGTAGAAAAATCGACCTACGAATCTATGATTAAATAGGTTAAACTAGGGTTTTGCCCACTACTACAGATCAAGTTCAGAAATATCCAACTACTAGTTCGATTTTGGGCTACTAATATAAAATTAAAATAAGTTGAACTAGTATTCCTCTAAAAAATCATTTTGGTATGCATTGTTTGATACTTTTCATAGCTATAGTGCATCACAAATTTATGATTTCATGCTTTGCTTTGCCAATTTCGATTTTTTCTAACCACCTTCTCTCTGATTTCAAATTTAGGTCAAACTATCGATGCCTACTATGTGTTCTACTTGAATTGGATGCAGCGTGCGCACATGTTTTGCCATTGTTCTGGGCTTCCACACATCTTTGGGGCATCCAAGTATTTAAGTTACCTTGTTTTTTTGAATTGTAATTCATACCCTTCCTCCCAATTTTTATGCACATTTGAATCTTGGTCAAATCCTAAGTTTGACCAAGATTTGAACAAGTTTAAAACATGAAAATGAAAAGGTAAGCCTGAATCCTTCTTAGTCACTCAAAAATGAGAAGCTTTTGGGAGTTTTTTGAAATTTCCATGTTTGAAACCCAAAACCACTTCTCTTCATGCTTGACTTCATAAGACAGAGTTTAGGGTTAGGGGGTAGATACATGATTTGTCTAGTTTGTTGTTTAGACCTTGTTTATCAACTTGAATGCTTACTATATGACATAATAATACTATGTGCTTTGGTTTTCATTTTTTTGATTTTTTCTGAATTTTTATGCCCATTTGATCTTGGTCAAATCCTAGGCTTAACCAATATTTAAACAAGTTTAAAACATGAAAATGAAAAGGTAAGCCTGTATCCTTCTTAGTCACTCCAAAATGAAGCTTTTGGGAAGGTTTTTGAAATTTCCATGTTTGAAATCCAAAACGACTTCTCTTCGTGCTTGACTTCATAAGACAAAGTTTAGGGCTAGGGGTAGAAACATGATTTTTCTGGTTTGAATATGTCTAGACCTTGTTTACCAACTTGAGTGCTTACTATATGACATAAGAAGGCTATATGCTTTGGTTTTTCATTTTTTTGAAATTTTATGCCCATTTGAATCTTGATCAAATCCTAGGTACAGTTTGACCAAGATTTGAACAATTTTAAAACATGAAAATAAAAGGTAAGCCCGACCTGGATCCTTTAGTCACTCTAAAATGAAGCTTTTGGGGGGTTCTTGAAATTTCCAAGTTTGAAACCCAAAACCACTTCTCTTCATGCTTGACTACATAAGACAGAGTTTAGGGTTAGGGGTAGATACATGATTTTTCTTGTTTGAATATATCTAGACCTTGTTTATATCAACTTTAATGCTAACTATATATGACATAAGAAAACTATGTGCTTTGGTTTTTAATTTTTCTGATTTTTTTATTTTGATAGATGCACATTTGAATCTTTGTCAAATCCTAGGTTTGGCCAAGATTTAAACAAGTATAAAACATGAAAATGAAAAGGGGAAGCCTGTATCCTTTCTTAGTCACTCTAAAATGAAGTTTTTGGGATGTTCTTGAAATTTTCATGTTTGAAACCCAAAACCACTTCTCTTCATGCTTGACTTCATAAGATAGAGTTTAGGGGCTAGGGGATAGATACATGATTTGCCTAGGTTTGAATATGCATGTCCAAACCTTGTTTATCAACTTGAATGCTTACTATATGACATAAGAAGACTATATGCATTTGTTTTTCATTTTTCTGATTTTTTTAAATTTTATGCCCATTTGAATCTTTTGGTCAAATCCTTGGTTTAATTTGACACGGATTTAAACAAGTTTAAAATATGAAAATGAAAAGGTGGTAAGCAGGCATGTATCCTTCTTATATATATTAGTCACTCTAAAATGAAGCTTTTGGGAGGTTTTTGAAATTTCCATGTTTGAAACCCAAAACCACTTCTCTTCATGTTGTTGACTTCATAAGATAGAGTTTAGGGGTTAGGGGTATATATACATGACTTGTCTTGTTTGAATATGTGTCTAGACCTTGTTTATCAACTTTAATGCTTACTATATGACATAAGAACACTATGCGCTTTAATTTGGTTTTTAATTTTTTTAAATTTTGATGCACATTTTGAATCTTGGTCAAATCCTAGGTTTGACCGAGATTTGAACAAGTTTAAAACAAGAAAATAAAAGGTAAGCCCGCCAGACTGGATCCTTTCTTAGTCACTCTATAATGAAGCTTTTAGGGGGGTTGTTGAAAATGTAAGCATGTATCCTTCTTAGTACGTCACACCACAATGAAGCTTTTGGGAGGGTTTTTGAAATGTCCATGTTTGAAACCCAAAACGACTTCTCTTCGTGCTTGACTTCATAATTAAGACAAAGTTTAGGGTTAGGGGTATATAGATACATGATTTTTCTGGTTTGAATATGTCTAGACTTTGTTTATCAACTAGCTTGAGTGCTTACTATATGGCATATATAAGAAGCTAGGCTATGTGCTTTGGTTTTTCATTTTTTTTTTGAATTTTTATGCCCATTTGAATCTTGGTCAAATCCTAGGTACGTACGGTTTGACCAAGATTTGAACATGTTTAAAACATGAAAATAAAAGGTAAGCATGGATCCTTCTTAGTCACTCTAAAATGAAGCTTTTGGGAGGTTTTTGAAATTTCCATGTTTGAAACCCAAAACCACTTCTCTTCATGCTTGGCTTCGTAAGATAGAGTTTAGGGTTTGGGGTAGATACGTACATGATTTTTCTAAGTATTTTTACGCCCATTTGAATCTTCGTCAAATCCTAAGTTTGACCAAGATTTGAACAAGTTTAAAAACATGAAAATGAAAAGGGTAAGCCTGGATCCTTGTTTAGGGTTAGGGGGTAGAGATACATGATTTTTGTGGTTTGAATATGGCAGACCTTGTTTATCACCTTGATATATGACATAGGAAGACGGTGTGCTTTTGTTTTTCTTTTTTTTGAATTTTTATGCCCATTTGAATCTTGGTCAAGTCATAGGTTTGACCAAGATTTAAACAGGTTTAAAACATGAAAATGAAAAAGTAAGCCTGGATCCTTCTTAGTCACTCCAAAATGTACCAATTGATAAATGAGTTAACTTGGCTTCATGGAAAAAATAATGTCATGTAAATGATTTAACTTGGCTTTCGTACCCTTGAATCCATAGGAAACTTTGTATAAATGTAGTAGTATAATAATCAACCGAGTTTTTACATCAACAGGTCTGTCACTTACGTGTGGTGCCCATGCGTGAGGTCCCACACTTCAGTGAGCACAAGTCACGTGCAATAGGTACGCAAACTCCCAGCCATTTTCTTTGTCAAGAGAAGACGCATCAGGATGCGTATTGGAAGTATGTGGGTCCTTCTGGATCCTTCGGTTGTCCCTCTCACAAAAAAACAAATCTCTCTCATTCTCGGCCTCGCTCGACTCGCTCGCTCGCTCGCTCGCTCGCTCCTGCTCACTGACAAACCCTGCACAAAAGTCAACATCATCACCCGAAAAAGGGGAGACACCATAATTCTCTCCCTTCTTCTCTCCTTCCGAGTGATCCCTTCTTCCTCCGAGTTTCACTCGACGGGCAAACACACATGTGCTGCATAGTAATAATAAAAAAGTAGAAAAATCGACCTACGAATCTATGATTAAATAGGTTAAACTAGGGTTTTGCCCACTACTACAGATCAAGTTCAGAAATATCCAACTACTAGTTCGATTTTGGGCTACTAATATAAAATTAAAATAAGTTGAACTAGTATTCCTCTAAAAAATCATTTTGGTATGCATTGTTTGATACTTTTCATAGCTATAGTGCATCACAAATTTATGATTTCATGCTTTGCTTTGCCAATTTCGATTTTTTCTAACCACCTTCTCTCTGATTTCAAATTTAGGTCAAACTATCGATGCCTACTATGTGTTCTACTTGAATTGGATGCAGCGTGCGCACATGTTTTGCCATTGTTCTGGGCTTCCACACATCTTTGGGGCATCCAAGTATTTAAGTTACCTTGTTTTTTTGAATTGTAATTCATACCCTTCCTCCCAATTTTTATGCACATTTGAATCTTGGTCAAATCCTAAGTTTGACCAAGATTTGAACAAGTTTAAAACATGAAAATGAAAAGGTAAGCCTGAATCCTTCTTAGTCACTCAAAAATGAGAAGCTTTTGGGAGTTTTTTGAAATTTCCATGTTTGAAACCCAAAACCACTTCTCTTCATGCTTGACTTCATAAGACAGAGTTTAGGGTTAGGGGGTAGATACATGATTTGTCTAGTTTGTTGTTTAGACCTTGTTTATCAACTTGAATGCTTACTATATGACATAATAATACTATGTGCTTTGGTTTTCATTTTTTTGATTTTTTCTGAATTTTTATGCCCATTTGATCTTGGTCAAATCCTAGGCTTAACCAATATTTAAACAAGTTTAAAACATGAAAATGAAAAGGTAAGCCTGTATCCTTCTTAGTCACTCCAAAATGAAGCTTTTGGGAAGGTTTTTGAAATTTCCATGTTTGAAATCCAAAACGACTTCTCTTCGTGCTTGACTTCATAAGACAGAGTTTAGGGCTAGGGGTAGAAACATGATTTTTCTGGTTTGAATATGTCTAGACCTTGTTTACCAACTTGAGTGCTTACTATATGACATAAGAAGGCTATATGCTTTGGTTTTTCATTTTTTTTGAAATTTTATGCCCATTTGAATCTTGATCAAATCCTAGGTACAGTTTGACCAAGATTTGAACAATTTTAAAACATGAAAATAAAAGGTAAGCCCGACCTGGATCCTTTAGTCACTCTAAAATGAAGCTTTTGGGGGGTTCTTGAAATTTCCAAGTTTGAAACCCAAAACCACTTCTCTTCATGCTTGACTACATAAGATAGAGTTTAGGGTTAGGGGTAGATACATGATTTTTCTTGTTTGAATATATCTAGACCTTGTTTATATCAACTTTAATGCTAACTATATATGACATAAGAAAACTATGTGCTTTGGTTTTTAATTTTTCTGATTTTTTTATTTTGATAGATGCACATTTGAATCTTTGTCAAATCCTAGGTTTGGCCAAGATTTAAACAAGTATAAAACATGAAAATGAAAAGGGGAAGCCTGTATCCTTTCTTAGTCACTCTAAAATGAAGTTTTTGGGATGTTCTTGAAATTTTCATGTTTGAAACCCAAAACCACTTCTCTTCATGCTTGACTTCATAAGATAGAGTTTAGGGGCTAGGGGATAGATACATGATTTGCCTAGGTTTGAATATGCATGTCCAAACCTTGTTTATCAACTTGAATGCTTACTATATGACATAAGAAGACTATATGCATTTGTTTTTCATTTTTCTGATTTTTTTAAAAATTTTATGCCCATTTGAATCTTTTGGTCAAATCCTTGGTTTAATTTGACACGGATTTAAACAAGTTTAAAATATGAAAATGAAAAGGTGGTAAGCAGGCATGTATCCTTCTTATATATATTAGTCACTCTAAAATGAAGCTTTTGGGAGGTTTTTGAAATTTCCATGTTTGAAACCCAAAACCACTTCTCTTCATGTTGTTGACTTCATAAGATAGAGTTTAGGGGTTAGGGGTATATATACATGACTTGTCTTGTTTGAATATGTGTCTAGACCTTGTTTATCAACTTTAATGCTTACTATATGACATAAGAACACTATGCGCTTTAATTTGGTTTTTAATTTTTTTAAATTTTGATGCACATTTTGAATCTTGGTCAAATCCTAGGTTTGACCGAGATTTGAACAAGTTTAAAACAAGAAAATAAAAGGTAAGCCCGCCAGACTGGATCCTTTCTTAGTCACTCTATAATGAAGCTTTTAGGGGGGTTGTTGAAAATGTAAGCATGTATCCTTCTTAGTACGTCACACCACAATGAAGCTTTTGGGAGGGTTTTTGAAATGTCCATGTTTGAAACCCAAAACGACTTCTCTTCGTGCTTGACTTCATAATTAAGACAAAGTTTAGGGTTAGGGGTATATAGATACATGATTTTTCTGGTTTGAATATGTCTAGACTTTGTTTATCAACTAGCTTGAGTGCTTACTATATGGCATATATAAGAAGCTAGGCTATGTGCTTTGGTTTTTCATTTTTTTTGAATTTTTATGCCCATTTGAATCTTGGTCAAATCCTAGGTACGTACGGTTTGACCAAGATTTGAACATGTTTAAAACATGAAAATAAAAGGTAAGCATGGATCCTTCTTAGTCACTCTAAAATGAAGCTTTTGGGAGGTTTTTGAAATTTCCATGTTTGAAACCCAAAACCACTTCTCTTCATGCTTGGCTTCGTAAGATAGAGTTTAGGGTTTGGGGTAGATACGTACATGATTTTTCTAAGTATTTTTACGCCCATTTGAATCTTCGTCAAATCCTAAGTTTGACCAAGATTTGAACAAGTTTAAAAACATGAAAATGAAAAGGGTAAGCCTGGATCCTTGTTTAGGGTTAGGGGGTAGAGATACATGATTTTTGTGGTTTGAATATGGCAGACCTTGTTTATCACCTTGATATATGACATAGGAAGACGGTGTGCTTTTGTTTTTCTTTTTTTTGAATTTTTATGCCCATTTGAATCTTGGTCAAGTCATAGGTTTGACCAAGATTTAAACATGTTTAAAACATGAAAATGAAAAAGTAAGCCTGGATCCTTCTTAGTCACTCCAAAATGTACCAATTGATAAATGAGTTAACTTGGCTTCATGGAAAAAATAATGTCATGTAAATGATTTAACTTGGCTTTCGTACCCTTGAATCCATAGGAAACTTTGTATAAATGTAGTAGTATAATAATCAACCGAGTTTTTACATCAACAGGTCTGTCACTTACGTGTGGTGCCCATGCGTGAGGTCCCACACTTCAGTGAGCACAAGTCACGTGCAATAGGTACGCAAACTCCCAGCCATTTTCTTTGTCAAGAGAAGACGCATCAGGATGCGTATTGGAAGTATGTGGGTCCTTCTGGATCCTTCGGTTGTCCCTCTCACAAAAAAACAAATCTCTCTCATTCTCGGCCTCGCTCGACTCGCTCGCTCGCTCGCTCGCTCCTGCTCACTGACAAACCCTGCACAAAAGTCAACATCATCACCCGAAAAAGGGGAGACACCATAATTCTCTCCCTTCTTCTCTCCTTCCGAGTGATCCCTTCTTCCTCCGAGTTTCACTCGACGGGCAAACACACATGTGCTGCATAGTAATAATAAAAAAGTAGAAAAATCGACCTACGAATCTATGATTAAATAGGTTAAACTAGGGTTTTGCCCACTACTACAGATCAAGTTCAGAAATATCCAACTACTAGTTCGATTTTGGGCTACTAATATAAAATTAAAATAAGTTGAACTAGTATTCCTCTAAAAAATCATTTTGGTATGCATTGTTTGATACTTTTCATAGCTATAGTGCATCACAAATTTATGATTTCATGCTTTGCTTTGCCAATTTCGATTTTTTCTAACCACCTTCTCTCTGATTTCAAATTTAGGTCAAACTATCGATGCCTACTATGTGTTCTACTTGAATTGGATGCAGCGTGCGCACATGTTTTGCCATTGTTCTGGGCTTCCACACATCTTTGGGGCATCCAAGTATTTAAGTTACCTTGTTTTTTTGAATTGTAATTCATACCCTTCCTCCCAATTTTTATGCACATTTGAATCTTGGTCAAATCCTAAGTTTGACCAAGATTTGAACAAGTTTAAAACATGAAAATGAAAAGGTAAGCCTGAATCCTTCTTAGTCACTCAAAAATGAGAAGCTTTTGGGAGTTTTTTGAAATTTCCATGTTTGAAACCCAAAACCACTTCTCTTCATGCTTGACTTCATAAGACAGAGTTTAGGGTTAGGGGTAGATACATGATTTGTCTAGTTTGTTGTTTAGACCTTGTTTATCAACTTGAATGCTTACTATATGACATAATAATACTATGTGCTTTGGTTTTCATTTTTTTTGATTTTTTCTGAATTTTTATGCCCATTTGATCTTGGTCAAATCCTAGGCTTAACCAATATTTAAACAAGTTTAAAACATGAAAATGAAAAGGTAAGCCTGTATCCTTCTTAGTCACTCCAAAATGAAGCTTTTGGGAAGGTTTTTGAAATTTCCATGTTTGAAATCCAAAACGACTTCTCTTCGTGCTTGACTTCATAAGACAGAGTTTAGGGCTAGGGGTAGAAACATGATTTTTCTGGTTTGAATATGTCTAGACCTTGTTTACCAACTTGAGTGCTTACTATATGACATAAGAAGGCTATATGCTTTGGTTTTTCATTTTTTTTTGAAATTTTATGCCCATTTGAATCTTGATCAAATCCTAGGTACAGTTTGACCAAGATTTGAACAATTTTAAAACATGAAAATAAAAGGTAAGCCCGACCTGGATCCTTTAGTCACTCTAAAATGAAGCTTTTGGGGGTTCTTGAAATTTCCAAGTTTGAAACCCAAAACCACTTCTCTTCATGCTTGACTACATAAGACAGAGTTTAGGGTTAGGGGTAGATACATGATTTTTCTTGTTTGAATATATCTAGACCTTGTTTATATCAACTTTAATGCTAACTATATATGACATAAGAAAACTATGTGCTTTGGTTTTTAATTTTTCTGATTTTTTTATTTTGATAGATGCACATTTGAATCTTTGTCAAATCCTAGGTTTGGCCAAGATTTAAACAAGTATAAAACATGAAAATGAAAAGGGGAAGCCTGTATCCTTTCTTAGTCACTCTAAAATGAAGTTTTTGGGATGTTCTTGAAATTTTCATGTTTGAAACCCAAAACCACTTCTCTTCATGCTTGACTTCATAAGATAGAGTTTAGGGGCTAGGGGATAGATACATGATTTGCCTAGGTTTGAATATGCATGTCCAAACCTTGTTTATCAACTTGAATGCTTACTATATGACATAAGAAGACTATATGCATTTGTTTTTCATTTTTCTGATTTTTTTTAAAATTTTATGCCCATTTGAATCTTTTGGTCAAATCCTTGGTTTAATTTGACACGGATTTAAACAAGTTTAAAATATGAAAATGAAAAGGTGGTAAGCAGGCATGTATCCTTCTTATATATATTAGTCACTCTAAAATGAAGCTTTTGGGAGGTTTTTGAAATTTCCATGTTTGAAACCCAAAACCACTTCTCTTCATGTTGTTGACTTCATAAGATAGAGTTTAGGGGTTAGGGGTATATATACATGACTTGTCTTGTTTGAATATGTGTCTAGACCTTGTTTATCAACTTTAATGCTTACTATATGACATAAGAACACTATGCGCTTTAATTTGGTTTTTAATTTTTTTAAATTTTGATGCACATTTTGAATCTTGGTCAAATCCTAGGTTTGACCGAGATTTGAACAAGTTTAAAACAAGAAAATAAAAGGTAAGCCCGCCAGACTGGATCCTTTCTTAGTCACTCTATAATGAAGCTTTTAGGGGGGTTGTTGAAAATGTAAGCATGTATCCTTCTTAGTACGTCACACCACAATGAAGCTTTTGGGAGGGTTTTTGAAATGTCCATGTTTGAAACCCAAAACGACTTCTCTTCGTGCTTGACTTCATAATTAAGACAAAGTTTAGGGTTAGGGGTATATAGATACATGATTTTTCTGGTTTGAATATGTCTAGACTTTGTTTATCAACTAGCTTGAGTGCTTACTATATGGCATATATAAGAAGCTAGGCTATGTGCTTTGGTTTTTCATTTTTTTTTGAATTTTTATGCCCATTTGAATCTTGGTCAAATCCTAGGTACGTACGGTTTGACCAAGATTTGAACATGTTTAAAACATGAAAATAAAAGGTAAGCATGGATCCTTCTTAGTCACTCTAAAATGAAGCTTTTGGGAGGTTTTTGAAATTTCCATGTTTGAAACCCAAAACCACTTCTCTTCATGCTTGGCTTCGTAAGATAGAGTTTAGGGTTTGGGGTAGATACGTACATGATTTTTCTAAGTATTTTTACGCCCATTTGAATCTTCGTCAAATCCTAAGTTTGACCAAGATTTGAACAAGTTTAAAAACATGAAAATGAAAAGGGTAAGCCTGGATCCTTGTTTAGGGTTAGGGGGTAGAGATACATGATTTTTGTGGTTTGAATATGGCAGACCTTGTTTATCACCTTGATATATGACATAGGAAGACGGTGTGCTTTTGTTTTTCTTTTTTTTGAATTTTTATGCCCATTTGAATCTTGGTCAAGTCATAGGTTTGACCAAGATTTAAACATGTTTAAAACATGAAAATGAAAAAGTAAGCCTGGATCCTTCTTAGTCACTCCAAAATGTACCAATTGATAAATGAGTTAACTTGGCTTCATGGAAAAAATAATGTCATGTAAATGATTTAACTTGGCTTTCGTACCCTTGAATCCATAGGAAACTTTGTATAAATGTAGTAGTATAATAATCAACCGAGTTTTTACATCAACAGGTCTGTCACTTACGTGTGGTGCCCATGCGTGAGGTCCCACACTTCAGTGAGCACAAGTCACGTGCAATAGGTACGCAAACTCCCAGCCATTTTCTTTGTCAAGAGAAGACGCATCAGGATGCGTATTGGAAGTATGTGGGTCCTTCTGGATCCTTCGGTTGTCCCTCTCACAAAAAAAACAAATCTCTCTCATTCTCGGCCTCGCTCGACTCGCTCGCTCGCTCGCTCCTGCTCACTGACAAACCCTGCACAAAAGTCAACATCATCACCCGAAAAAGGGGAGACACCATAATTCTCTCCCTTCTTCTCTCCTTCCGAGTGATCCCTTCTTCCTCCGAGTTTCACTCGACGGGCAAACACACATGTGCTGCATAGTAATAATAAAAAAGTAGAAAAATCGACCTACGAATCTATGATTAAATAGGTTAAACTAGGGTTTTGCCCACTACTACAGATCAAGTTCAGAAATATCCAACTACTAGTTCGATTTTGGGCTACTAATATAAAATTAAAATAAGTTGAACTAGTATTCCTCTAAAAAATCATTTTGGTATGCATTGTTTGATACTTTTCATAGCTATAGTGCATCACAAATTTATGATTTCATGCTTTGCTTTGCCAATTTCGATTTTTTCTAACCACCTTCTCTCTGATTTCAAATTTAGGTCAAACTATCGATGCCTACTATGTGTTCTACTTGAATTGGATGCAGCGTGCGCACATGTTTTGCCATTGTTCTGGGCTTCCACACATCTTTGGGGCATCCAAGTATTTAAGTTACCTTGTTTTTTTGAATTGTAATTCATACCCTTCCTCCCAATTTTTATGCACATTTGAATCTTGGTCAAATCCTAAGTTTGACCAAGATTTGAACAAGTTTAAAACATGAAAATGAAAAGGTAAGCCTGAATCCTTCTTAGTCACTCAAAAATGAGAAGCTTTTGGGAGTTTTTTGAAATTTCCATGTTTGAAACCCAAAACCACTTCTCTTCATGCTTGACTTCATAAGACAGAGTTTAGGGTTAGGGGGTAGATACATGATTTGTCTAGTTTGTTGTTTAGACCTTGTTTATCAACTTGAATGCTTACTATATGACATAATAATACTATGTGCTTTGGTTTTCATTTTTTTTGATTTTTTCTGAATTTTTATGCCCATTTGATCTTGGTCAAATCCTAGGCTTAACCAATATTTAAACAAGTTTAAAACATGAAAATGAAAAGGTAAGCCTGTATCCTTCTTAGTCACTCCAAAATGAAGCTTTTGGGAAGGTTTTTGAAATTTCCATGTTTGAAATCCAAAACGACTTCTCTTCGTGCTTGACTTCATAAGACAGAGTTTAGGGCTAGGGGTAGAAACATGATTTTTCTGGTTTGAATATGTCTAGACCTTGTTTACCAACTTGAGTGCTTACTATATGACATAAGAAGGCTATATGCTTTGGTTTTTCATTTTTTTTGAAATTTTATGCCCATTTGAATCTTGATCAAATCCTAGGTACAGTTTGACCAAGATTTGAACAATTTTAAAACATGAAAATAAAAGGTAAGCCCGACCTGGATCCTTTAGTCACTCTAAAATGAAGCTTTTGGGGGGTTCTTGAAATTTCCAAGTTTGAAACCCAAAACCACTTCTCTTCATGCTTGACTACATAAGACAGAGTTTAGGGTTAGGGGTAGATACATGATTTTTCTTGTTTGAATATATCTAGACCTTGTTTATATCAACTTTAATGCTAACTATATATGACATAAGAAAACTATGTGCTTTGGTTTTTAATTTTTCTGATTTTTTTATTTTGATAGATGCACATTTGAATCTTTGTCAAATCCTAGGTTTGGCCAAGATTTAAACAAGTATAAAACATGAAAATGAAAAGGGGAAGCCTGTATCCTTTCTTAGTCACTCTAAAATGAAGTTTTTGGGATGTTCTTGAAATTTTCATGTTTGAAACCCAAAACCACTTCTCTTCATGCTTGACTTCATAAGATAGAGTTTAGGGGCTAGGGGATAGATACATGATTTGCCTAGGTTTGAATATGCATGTCCAAACCTTGTTTATCAACTTGAATGCTTACTATATGACATAAGAAGACTATATGCATTTGTTTTTCATTTTTCTGATTTTTTTAAAATTTTATGCCCATTTGAATCTTTTGGTCAAATCCTTGGTTTAATTTGACACGGATTTAAACAAGTTTAAAATATGAAAATGAAAAGGTGGTAAGCAGGCATGTATCCTTCTTATATATATTAGTCACTCTAAAATGAAGCTTTTGGGAGGTTTTTGAAATTTCCATGTTTGAAACCCAAAACCACTTCTCTTCATGTTGTTGACTTCATAAGATAGAGTTTAGGGGTTAGGGGTATATATACATGACTTGTCTTGTTTGAATATGTGTCTAGACCTTGTTTATCAACTTTAATGCTTACTATATGACATAAGAACACTATGCGCTTTAATTTGGTTTTTAATTTTTTTAAATTTTGATGCACATTTTGAATCTTGGTCAAATCCTAGGTTTGACCGAGATTTGAACAAGTTTAAAACAAGAAAATAAAAGGTAAGCCCGCCAGACTGGATCCTTTCTTAGTCACTCTATAATGAAGCTTTTAGGGGGGTTGTTGAAAATGTAAGCATGTATCCTTCTTAGTACGTCACACCACAATGAAGCTTTTGGGAGGGTTTTTGAAATGTCCATGTTTGAAACCCAAAACGACTTCTCTTCGTGCTTGACTTCATAATTAAGACAAAGTTTAGGGTTAGGGGTATATAGATACATGATTTTTCTGGTTTGAATATGTCTAGACTTTGTTTATCAACTAGCTTGAGTGCTTACTATATGGCATATATAAGAAGCTAGGCTATGTGCTTTGGTTTTTCATTTTTTTTTTGAATTTTTATGCCCATTTGAATCTTGGTCAAATCCTAGGTACGTACGGTTTGACCAAGATTTGAACATGTTTAAAACATGAAAATAAAAGGTAAGCATGGATCCTTCTTAGTCACTCTAAAATGAAGCTTTTGGGAGGTTTTTGAAATTTCCATGTTTGAAACCCAAAACCACTTCTCTTCATGCTTGGCTTCGTAAGATAGAGTTTAGGGTTTGGGGTAGATACGTACATGATTTTTCTAAGTATTTTTACGCCCATTTGAATCTTCGTCAAATCCTAAGTTTGACCAAGATTTGAACAAGTTTAAAAACATGAAAATGAAAAGGGTAAGCCTGGATCCTTGTTTAGGGTTAGGGGGTAGAGATACATGATTTTTGTGGTTTGAATATGGCAGACCTTGTTTATCACCTTGATATATGACATAGGAAGACGGTGTGCTTTTGTTTTTCTTTTTTTTGAATTTTTATGCCCATTTGAATCTTGGTCAAGTCATAGGTTTGACCAAGATTTAAACATGTTTAAAACATGAAAATGAAAAAGTAAGCCTGGATCCTTCTTAGTCACTCCAAAATGTACCAATTGATAAATGAGTTAACTTGGCTTCATGGAAAAAATAATGTCATGTAAATGATTTAACTTGGCTTTCGTACCCTTGAATCCATAGGAAACTTTGTATAAATGTAGTAGTATAATAATCAACCGAGTTTTATAATATCAACCGAGGTCTGTCACTTACGTGTGGTGCCCATGCGTGAGGTCCCACACTTCAGTGAGCACAAGTCACGTGCAATAGGTACGCAAACTCCCAGCCATTTTCTTTGTCAAGAGAAGACGCATCAGGATGCGTATTGGAAGTATGTGGGTCCTTCTGGATCCTTCGGTTGTCCCTCTCACAAAAAAAAACAAATCTCTCTCATTCTCGGCCTCGCTCGACTCGCTCGCTCGCTCGCTCGCTCCTGCTCACTGACAAACCCTGCACAAAAGTCAACATCATCACCCGAAAAAGGGGAGACACCATAATTCTCTCCCTTCTTCTCTCCTTCCGAGTGATCCCTTCTTCCTCCGAGTTTCACTCGACGGGCAAACACACATGTGCTGCATAGTAATAATAAAAAAGTAGAAAAATCGACCTACGAATCTATGATTAAATAGGTTAAACTAGGGTTTTGCCCACTACTACAGATCAAGTTCAGAAATATCCAACTACTAGTTCGATTTTGGGCTACTAATATAAAATTAAAATAAGTTGAACTAGTATTCCTCTAAAAAATCATTTTGGTATGCATTGTTTGATACTTTTCATAGCTATAGTGCATCACAAATTTATGATTTCATGCTTTGCTTTGCCAATTTCGATTTTTTCTAACCACCTTCTCTCTGATTTCAAATTTAGGTCAAACTATCGATGCCTACTATGTGTTCTACTTGAATTGGATGCAGCGTGCGCACATGTTTTGCCATTGTTCTGGGCTTCCACACATCTTTGGGGCATCCAAGTATTTAAGTTACCTTGTTTTTTTGAATTGTAATTCATACCCTTCCTCCCAATTTTTATGCACATTTGAATCTTGGTCAAATCCTAAGTTTGACCAAGATTTGAACAAGTTTAAAACATGAAAATGAAAAGGTAAGCCTGAATCCTTCTTAGTCACTCAAAAATGAGAAGCTTTTGGGAGTTTTTTGAAATTTCCATGTTTGAAACCCAAAACCACTTCTCTTCATGCTTGACTTCATAAGACAGAGTTTAGGGTTAGGGGGTAGATACATGATTTGTCTAGTTTGTTGTTTAGACCTTGTTTATCAACTTGAATGCTTACTATATGACATAATAATACTATGTGCTTTGGTTTTCATTTTTTTTGATTTTTTCTGAATTTTTATGCCCATTTGATCTTGGTCAAATCCTAGGCTTAACCAATATTTAAACAAGTTTAAAACATGAAAATGAAAAGGTAAGCCTGTATCCTTCTTAGTCACTCCAAAATGAAGCTTTTGGGAAGGTTTTTGAAATTTCCATGTTTGAAATCCAAAACGACTTCTCTTCGTGCTTGACTTCATAAGACAAAGTTTAGGGCTAGGGGTAGAAACATGATTTTTCTGGTTTGAATATGTCTAGACCTTGAGTTGATACGTCCAATTTGCATCACTATTTTGTATCATAATTTGCTGTTATTCATTGATATATTTCATATTGGGACACAATACTTATGTTATTTCATCTATTTTGCATGTTTCATCATCATTGGAGGATCAAGCACCGGAGCCAGGATTCTGCTGGAAAAAGCACCGTCAGAACGCAATATTTCGGAAGATCAACTGTGGAAGGGAATTTCACGTAAATTCCTATTTTTCCAGATGACGGAGGGAGCCAGAAGGGGAAGAAGAGAGGGGCCACTGTGGGCCCAGACCATAGGGCGGCGCGGCCCAAGGCCTGGCCGCGCCACCCTATGCTCTGGGGGGCCCACGACCCTTTTCGCCTCCTTTTCTTCGCGTACTCCTTCGTCCCGAAAACCTAAGCCACAGAGAGGACCTCACGAAGGGTTACAGCCGCCTCTGCGGGGCGGAGAGCACCAGAGAGAAAAGAGCTCTCCGGCGGGCAGGAATCCGCCGGGGAAATTCCCTCCCGGAGGGGGAAATCGACGCCATCGCCATCGTCATCGAGCGGGACATCATCTCCACCACCATCATCATCATCTCCACCATCTACACCGCCATCACCACCGCAGCACCTCGTCACCGCTGTAGCAATTTGGGTTTGATCTTGATTGTTTGATAGGGGAAACTCTCCCGGTGTTATTCTATACTTGTTGTAGATGCTATTGAGTGAAACCATTGAACCAAGGTTTATGTTCAGATTGTTATTCATCATCATATCACCTCTGATTGTATTCCATATGATGTCTCGTGAGTAGTTCGTTTAGTTCTTGAGGACATGGGTGAAGTCTAAATGCTAGTAGTGAATTATGGTTGAGTAATATTCAATGTTATGATATTTAAGTTGTGGTGTCATTCTTCTAGTGGTGTCATGTGAACGTCGACTACACGACACTTCACCATTTATGGGCCTAGGGGAGTGCATCTTGTATTCGGTTGCTAATTGCGGGGTTGCCGGAGTGACAGAAACCTAAGCCCCCGTTAGTATATCGATGCAGGAGGGATCGCAGGATCTCAGAGTTTAAGGCTGTGGTTAGATTTATCTTAATTACTTTCTTGTAGTTGCGGATGCTTGCAAGGGGTATAATCACAAGTATGTATTAGTCCTAGGAAGGGCGGTGCATTAGCATAGGTTCACCCACACAACACTTATCAAAACAATGAAGATTATTTAGCTACATGAAGCGAAAGCACTAGACTAAAATCCCCATGTGTCCTCAGGAACGTTTGGTCATCATAAGTAAACAAACCGGCTTGTCCTTTGTGCTAAAAAGGATTGGGCCACTCGCTGCAATTATTTCTCTCGCATTTTATTTACTTGTACTTTATTTATCTGCTATATCAAAACCCCCTGAAAACTTGTCTGTGAGCATTTACAGTGAATCCTTCATCAAAACTGCTTGTCAACACCTTCTGCTCCTCGTTGGGATCGACATTCTTACTTATCGAAGATACTACGATACACCCCCTATACTTGTGGGTCATCATTTACCAACTTGAGTGCTTACTATATGACATAAGAAGGCTATATGCTTTGGTTTTTCATTTTTTTTGAAATTTTATGCCCATTTGAATCTTGATCAAATCCTAGGTACAGTTTGACCAAGATTTGAACAATTTTAAAACATGAAAATAAAAGGTAAGCCCGACCTGGATCCTTTAGTCACTCTAAAATGAAGCTTTTGGGGGTTCTTGAAATTTCCAAGTTTGAAACCCAAAACCACTTCTCTTCATGCTTGACTACATAAGATAGAGTTTAGGGTTAGGGGTAGATACATGATTTTTCTTGTTTGAATATATCTAGACCTTGTTTATATCAACTTTAATGCTAACTATATATGACATAAGAAAACTATGTGCTTTGGTTTTTAATTTTTCTGATTTTTTTATTTTGATAGATGCACATTTGAATCTTTGTCAAATCCTAGGTTTGACCAAGATTTAAACAAGTATAAAACATGAAAATGAAAAGGGGAAGCCTGTATCCTTTCTTAGTCACTCTAAAATGAAGTTTTTGGGATGTTCTTGAAATTTTCATGTTTGAAACCCAAAACCACTTCTCTTCATGCTTGACTTCATAAGATAGAGTTTAGGGGCTAGGGGATAGATACATGATTTGCCTAGGTTTGAATATGCATGTCCAAACCTTGTTTATCAACTTGAATGCTTACTATATGACATTAGAAGACTATATGCTTTTGTTTTTCATTTTTCTGATTTTTTTAAATTTTATGCCCATTTGAATCTTTTGGTCAAATCCTTGGTTTAATTTGACACGGATTTAAACAAGTTTAAAATATGAAAATGAAAAGGTGGTAAGCAGGCATGGATCCTTCTTATATATATTAGTCACTCTAAAATGAAGCTTTTGGGAGGTTTTTGAAATTTCCATGTTTGAAACCCAAAACCACTTCTCTTCATGTTGTTGACTTCATAAGATAGAGTTTAGGGGTTAGGGGTATAGATACATGACTTGTCTTGTTTGAATATGTGTCTAGACCTTGTTTATCAACTTTAATGCTTACTATATGACATAAGAACACTATGCGCTTTAATTTGGTTTTTAATTTTTTTAAATTTTGATGCACATTTTGAATCTTGGTCAAATCCTAGGTTTGACCGAGATTTGAACAAGTTTAAAACAAGAAAATAAAAGGTAAGCCCGCCAGACTGGATCCTTTCTTAGTCACTCTATAATGAAGCTTTTAGGGGGGTTGTTGAAAATGTAAGCATGTATCCTTCTTAGTACGTCACACCACAATGAAGCTTTTGGGAGGGTTTTTGAAATGTCCATGTTTGAAACCCAAAACGACTTCTCTTCGTGCTTGACTTCATAATTAAGACAAAGTTTAGGGTTAGGGGTATATAGATACATGATTTTTCTGGTTTGAATATGTCTAGACTTTGTTTATCAACTAGCTTGAGTGCTTACTATATATATGGCATATATAAGAAGCTAGGCTATGTGCTTTGGTTTTTCATTTTTTTTTTGAATTTTTATGCCCATTTGAATCTTGGTCAAATCCTAGGTACGTACGGTTTGACCAAGATTTGAACATGTTTAAAACATGAAAATAAAAGGTAAGCATGGATCCTTCTTAGTCACTCTAAAATGAAGCTTTTGGGAGGTTTTTGAAATTTCCATGTTTGAAACCCAAAACCACTTCTCTTCATGCTTGGCTTCGTAAGATAGAGTTTAGGGTTTGGGGTAGATACGTACATGATTTTTCTAAGTATTTTTACGCCCATTTGAATCTTCGTCAAATCCTAAGTTTGACCAAGATTTGAACAAGTTTAAAAACATGAAAATGAAAAGGGTAAGCCTGGATCCTTGTTTAGGGTTAGGGGGTAGATACATGATTTTTGTGGTTTGAATATGGCAGACCTTGTTTATCACCTTGATATATGACATAGGAAGACGGTGTGCTTTTGTTTTTCTTTTTTTTGAATTTTTATGCCCATTTGAATCTTGGTCAAGTCATAGGTTTGACCAAGATTTAAACATGTTTAAAACATGAAAATGAAAAAGTAAGCCTGGATCCTTCTTAGTCACTCCAAAATGTACCAATTGATAAATGAGTTAACTTGGCTTCATGGAAAAAATAATGTCATGTAAATGATTTAACTTGGCTTTCGTACCCTTGAATCCATAGGAAACTTTGTATAAATGTAGTAGTATAATAATCAACCGAGTTTTTACATCAACAGGTCTGTCACTTACGTGTGGTGCCCATGCGTGAGGTCCCACACTTCAGTGAGCACAAGTCACGTGCAATAGGTACGCAAACTCCCAGCCATTTTCTTTGTCAAGAGAAGACGCATCAGGATGCGTATTGGAAGTATGTGGGTCCTTCTGGATCCTTCGGTTGTCCCTCTCACAAAAAAAACAAATCTCTCTCATTCTCGGCCTCGCTCGACTCGCTCGCTCGCTCGCTCGCTCCTGCTCACTGACAAACCCTGCACAAAAGTCAACATCATCACCCGAAAAAGGGGAGACACCATAATTCTCTCCCTTCTTCTCTCCTTCCGAGTGATCCCTTCTTCCTCCGAGTTTCACTCGACGGGCAAACACACATGTGCTGCATAGTAATAATAAAAAAGTAGAAAAATCGACCTACGAATCTATGATTAAATAGGTTAAACTAGGGTTTTGCCCACTACTACAGATCAAGTTCAGAAATATCCAACTACTAGTTCGATTTTGGGCTACTAATATAAAATTAAAATAAGTTGAACTAGTATTCCTCTAAAAAATCATTTTGGTATGCATTGTTTGATACTTTTCATAGCTATAGTGCATCACAAATTTATGATTTCATGCTTTGCTTTGCCAATTTCGATTTTTTCTAACCACCTTCTCTCTGATTTCAAATTTAGGTCAAACTATCGATGCCTACTATGTGTTCTACTTGAATTGGATGCAGCGTGCGCACATGTTTTGCCATTGTTCTGGGCTTCCACACATCTTTGGGGCATCCAAGTATTTAAGTTACCTTGTTTTTTTGAATTGTAATTCATACCCTTCCTCCCAATTTTTATGCACATTTGAATCTTGGTCAAATCCTAAGTTTGACCAAGATTTGAACAAGTTTAAAACATGAAAATGAAAAGGTAAGCCTGAATCCTTCTTAGTCACTCAAAAATGAGAAGCTTTTGGGAGTTTTTTGAAATTTCCATGTTTGAAACCCAAAACCACTTCTCTTCATGCTTGACTTCATAAGACAGAGTTTAGGGTTAGGGGGTAGATACATGATTTGTCTAGTTTGTTGTTTAGACCTTGTTTATCAACTTGAATGCTTACTATATGACATAATAATACTATGTGCTTTGGTTTTCATTTTTTTTGATTTTTTCTGAATTTTTATGCCCATTTGATCTTGGTCAAATCCTAGGCTTAACCAATATTTAAACAAGTTTAAAACATGAAAATGAAAAGGTAAGCCTGTATCCTTCTTAGTCACTCCAAAATGAAGCTTTTGGGAAGGTTTTTGAAATTTCCATGTTTGAAATCCAAAACGACTTCTCTTCGTGCTTGACTTCATAAGACAAAGTTTAGGGCTAGGGGTAGAAACATGATTTTTCTGGTTTGAATATGTCTAGACCTTGTTTACCAACTTGAGTGCTTACTATATGACATAAGAAGGCTATATGCTTTGGTTTTTCATTTTTTTTGAAATTTTATGCCCATTTGAATCTTGATCAAATCCTAGGTACAGTTTGACCAAGATTTGAACAATTTTAAAACATGAAAATAAAAGGTAAGCCCGACCTGGATCCTTTAGTCACTCTAAAATGAAGCTTTTGGGGGTTCTTGAAATTTCCAAGTTTGAAACCCAAAACCACTTCTCTTCATGCTTGACTACATAAGATAGAGTTTAGGGTTAGGGGTAGATACATGATTTTTCTTGTTTGAATATATCTAGACCTTGTTTATATCAACTTTAATGCTAACTATATATGACATAAGAAAACTATGTGCTTTGGTTTTTAATTTTTCTGATTTTTTTATTTTGATAGATGCACATTTGAATCTTTGTCAAATCCTAGGTTTGACCAAGATTTAAACAAGTATAAAACATGAAAATGAAAAGGGAAGCCTGTATCCTTTCTTAGTCACTCTAAAATGAAGTTTTTGGGATGTTCTTGAAATTTTCATGTTTGAAACCCAAAACCACTTCTCTTCATGCTTGACTTCATAAGATAGAGTTTAGGGGCTAGGGGATAGATACATGATTTGCCTAGGTTTGAATATGCATGTCCAAACCTTGTTTATCAACTTGAATGCTTACTATATGACATTAGAAGACTATATGCTTTTGTTTTTCATTTTTCTGATTTTTTTAAAATTTTATGCCCATTTGAATCTTTTGGTCAAATCCTTGGTTTAATTTGACACGGATTTAAACAAGTTTAAAATATGAAAATGAAAAGGTGGTAAGCAGGCATGGATCCTTCTTATATATATTAGTCACTCTAAAATGAAGCTTTTGGGAGGTTTTTGAAATTTCCATGTTTGAAACCCAAAACCACTTCTCTTCATGTTGTTGACTTCATAAGATAGAGTTTAGGGGTTAGGGGTATAGATACATGATTTGTCTTGTTTGAATATGTGTCTAGACCTTGTTTATCAACTTTAATGCTTACTATATGACATAAGAACACTATGCGCTTTAATTTGGTTTTTAATTTTTTTAAATTTTGATGCACATTTTGAATCTTGGTCAAATCCTAGGTTTGACCGAGATTTGAACAAGTTTAAACCAAGAAAATAAAAGGTAAGCCCGCCAGACTGGATCCTTTCTTAGTCACTCTATAATGAAGCTTTTAGGGGGGTTGTTGAAAATGTAAGCATGTATCCTTCTTAGTACGTCACACCACAATGAAGCTTTTGGGAGGGTTTTTGAAATGTCCATGTTTGAAACCCAAAACGACTTCTCTTCGTGCTTGACTTCATAATTAAGACAAAGTTTAGGGTTAGGGGTAGATACATGATTTTTCTGGTTTGAATATGTCTAGACCTTGTTTACCAACTTGAGTGCTTACTATATGACATAAGAAGGCTATATGCTTTGGTTTTTCATTTTTTTGAAATTTTATGCCCATTTGAATCTAGATCAAATCCTAGATACGGTTTGACCAAGATTTGAACAATTTTAAAACATGAAAATAAAAGGTAAGCCCGACCTGGATCCTTTAGTCACTCTAAAATGAAGCTTTTGGGGGTTCTTGAAATTTCCAAGTTTGAAACCCAAAACCACTTCTCTTCATGCTTGACTACATAAGACAGAGTTTAGGGTTAGGGGTAGATACATGATTTTTCTTGTTTGAATATATCCAGACCTTGTTTATATCAACTTTAATGCTAACTATATGACATAAGAAAACTATGTGCTTTGGTTTTTAATTTTTCTGATTTTTTTATTTTGATGCACATTTGAATCTTTGTCAAATCCTAGGTTTGACCAAGATTTAAACAAGTATAAAACATGAAAATGAAAAGGGGAAGCCTGTATCCTTCTTAGTCACTCTAAAATGAAGTTTTTGGGATGTTCTTGAAATTTTCATGTTTGAAACCCAAAACCACTTCTCTTCATGCTTGACTTCATAAGATAGAGTTTAGGGGCTAGGGGGTAGATACATGATTTGCCTAGGTTTGAATATGCATGTCCAAACCTTGTTTATCAACTTGAATGCTTACTATATGACATAAGAAGACTATATGCTTTTGTTTTTCATTTTTCTGATTTTTTTAAAATTTTATGCCCATTTGAATCTTTTGGTCAAATCCTTGGTTTAATTTGACACGGATTTAAACAAGTTTAAAATATGAAAATGAAAAGGTGGTAAGCAGGCATGGATCCTTCTTATATATATTAGTCACTCTAAAATGAAGCTTTTGGGAGGTTTTTGAAATTTCCATGTTTGAAACCCAAAACCACTTCTCTTCATGTTGTTGACTTCATAATGTCGAGTTTGTTGTTTAGACCTTGTTTATCAACTTGAATGCTTACTATATGACATAATAATACTATGTGCTTTGATTTTCATCTTTTTGATTTTTTCTGAATTTTTATGCCCATTTGATCTTGGTCAAATCATAGGTTTAACCAATATTTAAACAAGTTTATAACATGAAAATGAAAAGGTAAGCCTGCATCCTTCTTAGCGCATCCACAATGTTGCTATTGCCAAATCTGATACGATGGTGAATTTGGCTTTGGTGTGAAATATAGCAATAGCTCCACAATGTAGTGGTTCCAAATATTTATAACGTGGGTCCCGCCATCAAGCTAAAACAACACATAAAGCCAATATGGAACTACTCTCACAATGTAGGGAACTAGTTCCAAATGCCAAAAGTGAAATTTGGCATCGGAGCACCTACTTGCTCCGGTTCCCTGTTTTTCTGGTTTTGGAACTACCTCTACAATGTATGGAACTAGTTCCAAAAGCCAAAAATCAAATATGGAACCACTTTTGGCTACACGTTGTGGATGCTCTTAGTCACTCCAAAATGAAAGCTTACATATACTCTTGGAATACTGTTTTGGGTGATTTGTCATTCAAAAATTTGGTATCATTCGGATCGGAGGAAGTATAGTTGGAGATGAATGGCCCACCAAGTCTCTGCCTTGAAGTTTGCTCTTTGACCAGTATTACTACTCGCGAGGTGCCGAGGAGACGGGGAGGCCAAATTTAAGAACTAACCTTTGCTCTTGCCGTCTTCCTCAGTTCACCACTTTGTTTACCTCTTGGAATACTACTTCGCCACCATGACCGGGAGCAAGTCTCGCCACAGAAGGGCTCGTGCGGCTGCGGCGAAGCTGAGGGAATCCCAGCAATGGCGTCCCTGTGCTGCTGTCGAGGTGCCTTCTGCGCAAGAGTCTTCAAGGGCGTCGCAGCCCGCGACTGCTACCTTCAGGCGATCCTCCGTTCTTGCGCATCTTTCTATGTCTTTCACAACTTATCATCCCCTCCTTTTCTTACCTTCTCTCAATCGTATATTCAGGTCGGGCGGCCTTAGTTTTCCCGCAGCCCTCCTGCCTGCGGAAACATCTTCCACGGAGCCAAGTTCTCAAAGCAGCGAGGTATAGACATTCGTGCAAATTGGGATTCCCATTTTCTCTTTCTTGGTACTTCTCTGGGTACACTTCTGATTTTGTGCTCCATCCCCATCTGATAGAAGCCCCGCTACGAGATCGGTCCCATTTTAGAAATGGTTATGGGCGATTTCTGCGTCGAGACGGCGGACAGAAGCGCCCTCGCCGATGAGTGCATGAGACTTTATTCTGAGCTCGCCACTGAGAAGATCCGGATTCGCATTCTCGACGATATCGCCATGAAATCGTTCACTGCGAGTAATGAGATCCAGCGGCGGAGCCTCGGCCAGGCGGAGACCATGGACAAACTCGCCGGACTGATCCTGAACCTCACGGTTAGGACGGACAAACTAGAGGCCGAGCTGTCACAGGAGAAGGCTCTCAACTCCGAGCTGAAGCGTCAAGCAGGCTCAAGGTAGATCTTGACCAGGTCACTGTGTACCACTAGCTGCAATCCTTGATGACTGTTGTGTCACCTGGCTTCCGAGTTTCTGAAGGTTAATTTTCGAAATTTTGTTCGTAAAATTGGCCTGTGGAAATGTAAACAAACTAGTACTCTTACTTTATTATATTAGTACTTGTGTCAATGTAGTAGTTGTGTCTGAGTCGAGTCAATGTTGAGTCGTTGAGTGGGAGTGGTGTTTTGGAACATGGGAGCATATGCTACCTATATTTTAAATTGCATCTTACACATATTTTAAATCTCAAAAAATTTGAAACAAAAAATCCGCACGTACATCTTCATGTGCTACGCGCTCACAAAGTCGTTTCATAAAAAATGAACTTATCATGTGACGTGTGTAAAAAAGACAAAATTCAGTGCTTAAAACAATGCTTTTCACAGGATAAGTTTTCTCTTTTTTACATAGGTCATAAAAAATATTATTTTTTCGTGAAACTTGACGCACACACATATATTATGGAGATGTACATGTAGAATTTTTTGTCAAATTTTTTCACACTTTGAAATATATTTTGTTGGTAGAGGGAGCATACGCACCCGGGAGCCGAATTGAGGGAGCAGTCGTTGAGTCACCTAGTATCTATAATATCTAAATAGGAACAAGAAATCCAAAATTTTCAAATTCTGGCAAAAATTAGAACTTCTCAGGAAAATCTATTTTTTTATAGGAAATCAAAAACACTGAAACGAGTATACTGTTTTAATTTGAGCCATTTATGTGCAGATTTGCATAAAAAGACTGACATTTTCCCTAAACTTTGTATATTGTGAAGTCAAGCATGGAGAGAAGTGGTTTTGGGTTTCAAACATCCTTTTCATTTTCTTGTCTTAAACTTGTTTAAATCTTGGTCAAACCTAAGATTTGACCAAAAGATTCAAACATGCATAAATTCAAAAAAATCAGAAAAATGAAAAAACAAAAGCATATAGTCTTCTTATGTCATATAGTAAGCATTCAAGTTGATAAACAAGGTCTAGACATATTCAAACCAGAAAAATCATGTATATATCTACCCCTAACCCTAAACTCTGTCTTATGAAGAGAAGTGGTTTTGGGTTTCAAACATGGAAATTTGAAGAACCTCCCAAAAGCTTCATTTTAGATTGTGACTAAGAAGGATCCAGGCTTACCTTTTCACTTTCATGTTCTAAACTTGTTTAAATCCTAGTCAAACCTAGGATTTCACAAAGATTCAAATATATGGGTATAAAATACAAAAAAATAGAAAAATGAAAAACGAAAGCACATAGTCTTCTTATGTCATATAGTAAGCATTAAAGTTGATAAACAAGGTCTAGACATATTCAAACTAGACAAATCATGTATCTCCCCCTAACCCCTAAACTTTGTATTATGAAGTCAAGCATGAAGAGAAGTGGTTTTGGGTTTCAAACATGGAAATTTCAAAAACCTCTTAAAAATTCATTTTAGAGTGACTAAGAAGGATGCAAGCTTCCCTTTTCATTTTCATGTCTTAAACTTGTTTAAATCTGGGTCAAACCTAAGATTTGACCAAAAGATTCAAACGGGCATAAAATTCAAAAAAATCAGAAAAATGAAAAACAAAAGCATATAGTCTTCTTGTGTCATATAGTAAGCATTCAAGTTGATAAACAAGGTCTAGACATATTCAAACCAGAAAATCATGTATATATCTACCCCTAACCCTAAACTCTGTCTTATGAAGTCAATCATGAAGAGAAGTGGTTTTGGGTTTCAAACATGGAAATTTCAAGAACCTCCCAAAAGCTTCATTTTAGAGTGACTAAGAAGGATCCAGGCTTACCTTTTCATTTTCATGTTTTAAACTTGTTTAAATCCTGGTCAAACCTAGGATTTGACAAAGATTCGAATATATGGGCAAAAAATTCAAAAAAAATAGAAAAATGAAAAACCAAAGCACATAGTCTTCTTGTGTCATATAGTAAGCATTAAAGTTGACAAAAAAGGTCTAGATATATGCAAACTAGACAAATCATGTATCTACCCCCTAACCCCTAAACTCTGTCTTATGAAGTCAAGCATGAAGAGAAGTCGTTTTGGGTTTCAAACATGGAAATTTCAAGAACATCCCAAAAGCTTCATTTTAGAGTGACTAAGAAGGATCCATGATTACCTTTTCATTTTCATGTTTTAAACTTGTTTAATCTTGGTCAAACCTAGGATTTGACCAAGATTCAAATGGGCACAAAATTTAAAAAATCAGAAAAATGAAAAACCAAAGTACATAGTCTTCTTATGTCATGTAGTAAGCATTCAAGTTGATAAAATGGTTCATGCCGGCGTCTTAGCTGCTAAAAAAAATTATACACCAATTGATTTGACGAATTGATGATTTACTCTAGTCTGCTTCTAGACCATGCAGCTAGCGAGTATTCATATGTACTGCATGGAGCCCCCAACTTTTGACTTCCCGTGTCGGAAAAGGCCTGTCTAATAATGTGGGGCAGTGAGGTATCCCGAAGTATCTAGAGGGTTCCAGTGTTTCAGGCTTTCAGCATCGCCAGTCCAAGGGAAGGATGGGTGACGAATCCGTGCATTCACAGCCGTTTAGATCTGAAGAGTCCTTGTATGATGAGCGGTAGATAGCACCTCTAAGCTGCAAATCAACAGCTTCAATTACTTCAAATGAGCATTGGCCGGAAGGCTGACAGAGTGAAAAAATTCAATTTCAAAAACTCATGTATAGAATAGAAAAAAATAAAAAACATGTAGATAGAATAGAGGTATAGATAGATTAGCCCAAAAAAGAAGAGGACGGGGAAATTTCGAACGCTCGCCTTTAACTCAGCACAGCAGACACCTCCCTCGCGCACCTAAACTTTCGAACGCGCGCCCAATATTTCGAACGCTCGCCTTTAACTCAGCACCCAGCCCACCTTGTTCTTCTCTAGACACCTCCTTCGGCGCCCTGTTCTTCTCTAGACACACCCTCGGTGAACCAGGCCGCGCACCAAAACTTCCCCACGCTGTCTATCAGCCGCGTCAGCCGGCGACTGCTGGTGGCGCCGTTCTTCTCCAGCCGCACCGGCAGGCGCGGTCAGCTGGTAGATCCTCACGGTATGCATGCTATCTTCAGGCCTGGGCAAGTACGATTCATTATAGCTCAATCGAAGTCAGTCGCCGTCGCCCAGCCCTTATAAGTTCGTTAGTTCGTTCGAATCGATCGGTTGATATTGTTTTCCTCTCGATGTGTTTGTTTGACATTGTTTTCCGCTTTACCTATTTGCTCGAATTCGTTCGTACTGTACACTGTACTGCTCACCATTGCCCAATGTCTGTAGTCGTCGCTTGGTGCCAGTCCTCTATGGACCTGTTTGTAATCTTATTACTTCTGGGTTCTTTGCACTGCTAATACATCGGTGGATTTACGGCCAAAAAGAAGAAAGAATTTGTTGGTATTATATTGCTTTCGATTGATCTGTTCGCCCCCAAGCTTTTACAGAAGCCGCAAGAGATTCAAGGATGAAATGGCTCTCCTTGTTTGCGGTGGCGGATCTACAGGGTATGCCGTATATGCCACGGCATACCCTGCGTCCAAGCCGTGCAAGATCTTTGATAGTTTAATGAGCTGAGCAATTAATCAAGATGAGTGATGTATATGTATACATGCGGTGCTAATACATGTGGCGTGCAGCCATGCGAACACTGAGCTAGTGCATGTAACCGATTGATTAGACATCCGATTGATTAATGCATTGGCTTTAGCCAACAGTCTACTTGCATGTTTTTCAAGATGTGCGATTTTGTCTCGCGTGTAAGCCTACAAGGCCAGCTATGGCCATGCACCATGACCTGATTAGATATCATGATTAATCAAAGGAAATATCTTGCTACTGTATATACGATTAATCAACTGATAATTAATCTTTGGTAGTCAAGTATATGATTAATTATATATATTTAGTGAGAATTCAGTTCAAAATTAGAGCACCCCGTCAACGGTGCATTTTTCAACAATTTACATTTTGATTATATGCAAAATCTGTTTTATTTAATCATTTTGACATACTCCCTTCAATCCAAATTAATTGACTCAACTTTGTCTAGATACTGATGTATCTTAGACAAGTTTGTTGAGTAGATACATTTATATCTAGACAAATTTGAGTTAATTAGTATGAATCCGAGAAAGTATTTTATTTAATTATTTTTATTAGGACAAAAGAAATTCAATAGAAACTCCAAAATTTTGTTGTGTCATACCCTTTCCTAAAATCCTAGGTCCGCCACTGCTTGTTTGTAAGGCAAAGAGGAAATCATATCATGGCTTATCATCATGGGTATAACCTTTTTAGCTAGATTTTGCTGTTTGGGATCTATGATCCTTTTAGTTGCTGCTCTCCAGTAACATTTTCCCTCTTTTTTATTACAGTGAAAAATACACAGCGAGGAAACCACTGTCCAGCCTAAAAAAAATAGACCTCAGTTGGTTTGCTGAAATCGGCTCAAATAACGTGGCATTTAGTTATATAGTTTTATATTCGACCTGTTTGCTCAGATATGTTGGTTTACGTTCATACGCAACCTGTTGGGCAAGTATGGACACAGCTTCAGTGACTTTCAGGTCAAAATTCCAGCGGTTGAGTGATTTTTGGTTGGATCCATTCCTGTGCGTTCGATCGGCTTTTGATGGCTGTTATTGAGACAAAGTCATGGCTGGACTTTTGACGCAGCTCCAGTGACGTTCAGCTAGGTCAAAAGCCCAGCGTTGACTTTGGTTCAATATCAGCCATCCAAAGCCAATCGAACACACATGAATGTATCCAACCAAAAATCACTCTACAATAAGTCGTTTCCAGACAAAAACAATGTTTATTCCCAAACTATTTTTTTTGAATCCGACCAATCTTTCCCGGAATGCAGAAGAAATATATAAGATTTACTGGAATGTTGTTCTTTTTACTGGACAGTTTGAATTTTAAGTTTAAAGTTGGTTGTAAAACATAAAATGAGGTTTATTGATAAACAATATGGCTGAATCTGATGAAACTCCCCCAGAATGCATAACCCGACATATAAGATTTACTGGATTTTTGTTTCAAAAACTTCTAGGCAGTACGAATTTTAAGTTTAAAATTTTCTCGTGAAACTTAAAATGGGTAAATTTTGGATCCATTCTCGTGCGTTCGATTGGCTTTTGATGGCTGTTATTGAAACAAGTGTTAATTGGTTCTATGCCACTCCTCAATTCACAAGTTGTGTTTATGCCATTACAAAAACTGAAGTTGTGTTTATGCCACTCTCAATTCTCAATATCCCCTTCTATATATGCCATTTTCAATACTCCACTATAATAAATATAGCATATCTATGATAGTACTCTATGATACCACCCACTATGCACCCATGTTCCAAACACCACTCCCGCTGACTGTACCTTATTGTATCGAGCGATAAGCTTGATGAGCAACCCAAACAAACAAACAAAAAGACTGTACCTTATTGTACTTGCTCTTACCCGTATCTTCTCTTTCTCTTTCATCGCGAGTGCAGCTAATTCAGTTAGTCTTCCAATGAATATTAATATTTTGTCTCAATGATGTCATGTTTCGACTAACAATTAGCACTTTTGAATTCTTAGATTGCTTTTTCACACGATGCACTTCTTTTAATTTATTTTACCACATTTCAATGTGAACCTTGACCAAATAAATAGGACAACAATATCACGATCATATAATACATAAGCAGCATTGTTAGAATCGTGTTGGAAAATACTTTCTAATGATACCAGTTTTATATCAATTTTTTTATATACTTCATCCTGAAAAATATGTTTCAACTTCATCAAAACTTGCATGTATCTGCAAACTAAACTCATCTAAATACATGTATATCTACATAAAATTGAAACATCATTTTTAAATAGAGAGATATAGATTAATATTTTTTCGAAGATAAAATACGAAAAACAAGGGTGCATTGTTTATTGAAATGGAGTGAGTAGTATATATAAAATCATTTTAGTTGCCAATGATCATGTTGAGGGCCTCTATTTCTTGTTTTGCTCAGGCCCTCCGTATTCTCAGGTACGGCCCTGGTGGTCTATGAACCTGTATGTAATCTTATTACTTTTGGCTTCTTTGCACTGCTAATAGATCGGCGGAATTACGGCAAAAAAGAAGAAAGAATGTGTTGGTATTGTATTGCTTTCGATAGATCTGTTCGCCCCTCCCCCCAAGCATTTATAGATGGCACAAGAGATTCAAGGATGAAATTGCTCTCCTTGTTCATAAGGCAAAGAGGAAATCATATCATGGGTAGAACATTATATATATATTTTGCTGCTTGGGATCTATGATCCTTTTAGTTGCTGCTCTCCAGCAACTTTTGTACATATTTCCCTCTTTTTATTAATAAAAAAATACAAAGTGGGGAAACCCAGTGGTCAGCCTAAAAAAATCTGTTCGCTAGGTAGCCGTAGTTTTGCACTCAGTTTGTTTGCTGAAATCGGCTCAAATAATGTAGCATTTATAGTTTTATATTCGACCTGTTTGCTCAGGTATGCTTGCTTACATTCGTAGGTGACCTGTTTGTTGAAATAGCTTATCGCTTCTCTGACCATCTATCTCCTCAACAGATGGACAGAACTTGGATATTATTTGACTCATTAACCACACCAACATATTTGAGTGGTATTGAAGACTTCATGAAGCACGTTAGTGATTTTACTGACGGCGACAAGACAAAGGAAGTGATTTGTCCATGCCGCGTATGTTTGAATATTGGGTCCAAGCCTCAACATGTAGTCTCAGATCATTTATTCGTTTATGGGATGGACCAGACATATATCAGGTGGATTAACCATGGTGAACACTATGATCAGCCTGACATTATTGATCCTCTTTATTCTGATGGTTATCAGCCTGAAGATCTCGTCCAGGATGAGGCTACTGCTAATTTGTTACGGGATCTGTATCCATATGCAAGCCAACAGCCCCATGGTTATCACAAAAAGCCTCTTTTCCATGACCTGATAGAAGATGCTAAGCGCTTAGTGGCCCCTGGTTCTGTTGTGTCAAGATTCGAATTAATTGTGAAATTACTTCATGACAAGTCATACCAGGGGATTACCAATAAAGCGTTCAATGCAGTTGCGAAGACATACAGCGATGCACTCCCTGGGGCTGGACTGCCAAAATCCTTTTATGAGGTGAAGCAGTACATCAAGGTACTGGGACTTGGATATGAGAAGATTGATTTTTGCAAAAATAACTGTGCACTGTTTTGGATGGAGTATAATGACCTCGATGAATGTCCAGTATGTAAGGAATCAAGATGGAAACATGATGGAGCTGGTGGTAAGAAAAAGATTCCTTGGAAGGTTCTGAGATACTTTCCACTTGTACAAAGATTGCAGAGGTTGTTTGCTTCAGAACAAACATCTCGGGAAACAAGATGGCACAAAGAGATTCTCACGCCCGACCCTGATTTACTGAGGCATCCTGCTGATGGCGATGAATGGAAGCAATTCGACCTGGATCATCCAGATTTTGCTGCAGATCCAAGGAACCTGAGACTTGGCCTTGCTACAGATGGATTCAACCCATTTGGCAACATGAGCAACTCGTATAGCATGTGGCCAGTACTAGTTACACCTTACAACCAGGCTCCCTGGACATGCACCGATCAGTCGAACTGTATGATGGCCTTACTCATCCCAGGTCCCAAATCTCCTGGGAAGGATTTTGATGTGTTCATGCAGCCTCTTATTAGAGACTTGCAAACATTATGGGAGGGTGTCCCTACACGGGATGTGTGTCAACCTAAAGAACAAAATTTTCTATTACGTGCTGCTGTACTGTATTGCACCCATGATTATCCAGCTTTGGGCACTATGTCAGGCAGAGTAACATCAGGTTATAATGCATGTGTTCACTGTGATACTGATCAGCTGGCAGTGAGGATAATAAACAAGATATGCTATATGGGCCATCGCCGTTTCCTTCCATTAGATCACAGTTTCCGAAAAAATAGAAAAAAATTGCAATTTATTGGTGATCAGGCCTGTAAAAAGACTAAACCGCAGCACTTTAAGAGTCACGAGTTGGAGGCGCACCTAGAAGCGGTCAGAAATGTTAAACCAGGAAAACCACCAGCCGCCACAGCAGGTACAGGCGTACAGCAGAGAGCATAGAGCAACATCTCTAGTTATATTCCTTTATTTTTCATGTCTAAATTGTTGTATTTGTGTTTGCTTGTAGATGATGACAATGGACAAGAAGCTAGCTTCTGGAGTGTTCTTGAAGATATTGAGGAAGGCCTCGAGGTTAGCATCTATCTCTAATACTGTAGCATTTTCACTATACTACTATGATAGATGAATGGATCATCAGTTATTCACTTGCTTGTTTCGGACAAGATGATGATACTACTATGATAGATGAATGGATCATCAGTTATTCACTTGTTTCGGACAGGATGATGATACTTGTATAGAACAAGCTTTCAGTCTAATCTTTTCACCTTATGCAGGGCCTGAAGCTGTAATGTTTAGTGAGTCGCAGCCTGCACTTCAGTGCTTCTACAAGTCTGAAATGATGAAGCAAAGCTTGGAGTAAAGACTGCAATTTATCTTCATTTTCGGTTCATTCGAATTCTGTATTGTCATGAGTCATGACTCTTGTCATGTAATGGCTGAAGTTAAACTGCCAATTGATTTGTGTCATGTAATGGCTGAACTTAAACTGCTACTCCTACCATTTGTGTCATGTAATGGCTGAAACTTAAACTGCTATGTGTCCCTGTGCGGCTATGTGCCCAGTTTTCTCCTATTGATTTGCTGTCAATATTTTTAGCTAAGGTACTAGAGAAGTGCTGCTCAATTTTTTTTAGCCTATTGTCAGGGATGGGTAACCGCTGGTTAGCCGTTAACCCGATGGTGGTGGTTATGGTATGCAGTATGTCCCCGTGGCAGTTATCAGGGATGGGGACGGGAAGAACTTTGCCTCACGGGGACGGTTTTGGTTTAGTAATAACCAGCGGTTTCTCTCCCCGTTGCCAAATGGAGGTACAGCAGAGAAGAATACAGAAGATGCAGCAGCAGTAGTAGCAGATAGAAAAAGGAAGAAGAGACGAGATGAACTGAGTCTAGCAGCTACCAAAAGGAAGATGGGAGGTGAAATAGCAGCACGTACCAAGAGGAAGGAAATGGAAAATGATAGACCGAGAATATTTTATAAGCGCAGGACCACTCTTTGGGACTTGCCGTATTGGGCTGGTAAGAAGCTTCGGCATAATATTGATATCATGCACATGGAGAAGAATATATGTGACAGCATTGTCGGCACATTACTCAACATTCCATCCAAGACAAAAGATAGCTCAAATGCTAGGATTGATTGTGCAACATTGAATGTTAACAGGCACTTGCAACTGGATCGTAATGACAAAGTGAACAAAGGCAAGGAAAAACATTATAAATTTCGAGGCGCGGAATTCACATTGCCGATGCCTAAAAGGAGATTATTTTGTGAGTACCTCCGAGGTGTGATGTTCCCGTTCGGATTTGCTTCCAACATTGCAAATTGTCTCAATGCTGAAGGAAACAAGCTCCAAGGGTTGAAAACTCACGATTGTCACATCCTGCTGCAAAGGCTTTTAGCTATTGGCATTAAAGATTTAGTGAAGCCAAATATGTACAACGTGATTGCAGAGTTGGGAAGGTTCTTTAGGGAAATATGTAGTAAAACTCTAAGCAGAGCTGTTGTAGAACGTCTTAAGGTGGACATAGCAGTAATCCTGTGCAAGCTGGAGCTGATATATCCTCCAGCCTTCTTTGATGTGATGGTGCATTTGGCTGTTCATCTACCTGATGAGGCACTTTTAAGAGGTCCGGTACAGTATGGATGGATGTACCCTATAGAACGTCGACTGTGCACTTTCAAGAATACAGTTAGGAACAAAGCTAGACCGGAGGCTTGCATTGCAGTGGCGTATATTGCTGCTGAAGCATATACATTTGCCTCAAGATATATTCCTGATATTGAGACCAGATTCAATCGGGGTCGCAGAATTTTGGAAGTTGGAGGATCTGTTTTTAAACATGGTGTTGAGCTAATAGGAAAGAGGACCGAAAAAACATTAGAGCAGTCTGAATTTGAACAGCTGTCTTGGTATGTGCTGAATAATGCTACAGAGGCTGATGAATATGTTAAGTGAGTACTATGCACACGAACTACTCAGTTCCTCGCATATACTATGAACTTGTATCAAAATGAAATATATTCAGCTGACTTGGCTATGTTTTGCAGGTTGTACATGGAAACGAATGGAAAGCTATCGGCACGTGGGAGTGGGTTTCAGGACTGGTTTGAGAAATATGTAAGATGTTCAATTGCACTCTGACTTGTCTATGTGTTTTCACATGAGATGACCTCTTGTCTATTTTGTAATCGTAGATCTCGAAACTCCATGCGGAGAATCCAGGCGCTGTTAGTGCTGATCTCCTTGTCCTATCACGTGGTCCAGATAAGAGGGTGTTGGTAGCTGCAGCTTGCAATGCCAATGGTGTCCATTACAGCTCCTATGAGCGTGAACAACATTTGAAGACACGAAATAGTGGCATCACAACCAGTGGAGATCACTTGACAACCAGAAAAAAGAGATCAGAGTCATTTGACCATTATGGTCACATAGAAGAGGTTATTCAGTTGTTCTATAGTGATAAGGTTACTGTCCGATCTGTGGTTCTATTTAAGTGTTATTGGTACAACCAAGATCCAAACAAGGGCAAAGGTGCCAGAAATGATGGGTATTTCATATCAGTCGATACTACTGCTCAGTGGTACAAGGATGATCCTTATATTTTGGTACCTCAAGCGGCCAAGGTACTTTTCTTGGAAGACAGATCTAGAAAAGGATGGCAGTATGTGCAAAAGTTTGTGGCAAGGAACATATATGATTTGGATGAGAATGCGGATCCAATAATTGGTGCCCAGCAAGATGATTTCGCTGGTTGTATGCAAACTAAAGTTGCTGACATTGATGAAACCTCGTTGGATACAGGTATCCCTGCACATGATGGAGAAGTAGATTTCACTGTTGAGGTTAGCATAGTCGACAAAGAGATGGATAAACTGAAGCTACCTGGTGAATCTCAGGAGGAGAATGGACAGGACGAGCAGGATGAGACCATGCACGAATATCAGAATGAAGACGGAGGTGATGATGATGATGATGATGATGATGATGATGATGATGATAGACTCTTGTCTCTGTATCATGCTGTGAGATGAAGAACCATGATTTGTTTTGATTTTTCTATTTGGAAAATGTATGAGTCCTGAAGACAATTATCTGTTGGATTGTAATCCCATGATGACTAATTATTTATGTTTGTTGTCCTACTAAAAGTTGGTCAAACTTAATTGTGTGGAAGTAATCACATGCTGTTTGATTCATAGGGTCATATCCCATAGGAAAATAGAATGATAATAGATCAAACTAATGCAGAATATCTTATAACCACAATCAAATAGAATTTCTCTTGACATAGGATTCAAGTTGGCATGGCATCCCTATCATACAGGGTTTTTATTCATACTATGCTACAAATCGAAAATAAGATGGGTCAGCACTTTATCGCGGCAGATAGGGCAGCTGGCGTTCGTTACAAACCAGGAGAAGATGCACTTCCTATGGAACGGGTGTTTGCATCCCCGGAGACGCACCGTTGTGCGCTGCGACAGCCCCAGCATGCATATGCTGCAGTGGCCGTCCTCCGGCGCAACTAGGACCCAACTGTCCTGCAGCGCCGGCAAGTTGACGATGAGCCGGTGGTCCACCCTAAGGGTGAGGTCGAAGTGGAGGCCACCGAGCCGACGACACGCCTGCTGCCACATCAGGTGCATAACATCGTAAGGCATGATGATGTCCCACTCCTCCTCCGTGAGGTTCAGGTTCTTGAGCAGCCATACACGGGCAAGAATCTCGCGCATAGTTCGCACGACATTGCCCCCACTACGCAGCTTCCTCGGAGGCAAGCCAAGATCCAGCACCACCTCTTCGCAGGGTGTAGTGGTGATATCGTCCTCATCCAGTGGGGCAGGGAGGGGGCCGGCCATCCTCCTGAGCTCGTACGTCCTCGAGAAGAAGATGTGCACTGTCATAGTGTACGGGGACGCCTCGCCCTCGCCCACGGCCGGCGGCTCGCCGACGGAGAAGTCGGTCGTGCTTGCCGACACACGGCAGGCACGGAAGACATGTGGGCCAGACTCGATGATGCGCTCGCGTGAGGAGCGCTCTAGTAGGGGCGTCGCCGCCATTGGGGATTCTTCGGAGGGCTGTAGACTGGCGGCTAGTCGACGGTGAGGTGGTTGGTGTGAGATCTCTGGGATGAGGCCAGGGGAAGTGGGCGAAGTGCTCGGGACTAGGGACTGCCCTCAACTTTCCGCAGTAGTATGATAATAATTGGTGGACGAGGGAGACTAGTCCAGAGACTACCCAAAGTTGATAAATCATGTTCGAGGGAAAATGCCCAAGATTTATTATCAAAATTCAAGCTAATTTCGCCGATTTTGTTCTGCCGTTCATTAGACATCATCCAACGGCCTTTGGTCTCTGGGATTCGCTGCTACAGTGTCATCTACTATTTTCTACCCAATTCCAGAAACATCCATAAAGCTAGTAGATAGCTTTCCTGCTTGTTGGCCCCACCCCATTTTTTAAATCTTTTCTTCCTTATCCCCTTCGCTCATGCTAGCAGCTACTTGCAGCCATTGCTACACCAGCGAGGTGATCTCTATATGATAGGCACGGTTTTAGTAAGACAGCAAGTTGTAGATAGCTAACCATGAGACACATGCCTCTCTGGTTGAGACTGAGCTCGCTATTGTGATTGGGCTCCAATGGTCGAGGTGAGTCACAGCTGCAATGACAGAGGTTTGTGCTGAATTAATTAGCACAGAGGCGTAACTAGCACTAGATGGAGAAGGCATAGTACACATATCGGACACGAAGTCGCGTCTGGCGAGCAGCTCGCATTCACTTGCATCAGTGCGGTACAACAAAGATGATGAAGAAGGATTGGAGCTTTGAAGGTAGTCAGAAAAGTTACAAAAAATAATACGTGCAAAACTTAACCTGTATAAACGCACATGCATGGATAATTTTACATTTCTGCATGAGAAAGACATGTCAATTTTCAGTACGACATGGTTTGATTTGTCAAATTTGATGCTCCTTAATGCATTTTAAGTGAAAATTACAGGTTTATTCATTATAATTGCCGATTTTTAACGTTACGTGCAGCTGACTAGCAAACTATAAGTGTGTGATTGCTTGCTTCCAAAATAAGGATATGTAATCATTTTGTATAAGGTAGTACCAATTAGTCGTTATATTGCAGAACTTAAAGAGTTTTGAGAGATTCAACTCGTTGCTACTCCATAAGAATGGTCATGTTGACAAATTTGATCCAGTGTTGAACAGAGCCAGAAACATTTCAAAAACTTGAGCATGGAAGAGGCTAGGGGTAAATGCCCCAAGGCCAGCCGAGCCTATCGTAGGTGCCGTCCCGAGGAGGAAGTACCTTAATTTGGGGCGCGCGCGGACGCTGCGGTACCCCGAGCTCGAGACGCCGCCGTACCGGTAGCTCGACCCGCGACGAGGCATGGCGGCGGCGGCGGAAGCGGAGCGGCGGCGGCGGAAGGTAAAGCTCCTGCTGACAAACATATTAGGCACAAATGGGCAACCTTCAGTAACCCATGTTCCATTTTTTTTGTCAGGATAACCCCATGTACCACCTTCCCAATAGAAAAAGTACTGTTCAACCTTCCCCTGTTGGGCCCAATATTTCACTTTTGGGTTGCCAAGGAACATCTACATGGTAATTGTTATCGGTCTACTTGCTCCGGCCGTCGAAGCCCAATAACTTCAAATGGGCCTTTCTGCTCATGCAATTTCGGCCCTTTTCTAATGAAACACAGATCCTATGATTGGCAAAAAAAAATACACGGAGATTCTACATAAAAGTTGTTTTTATTTATTTTGAATTATAGGGTTCCAATTTTTGAAACTGCTCATGCCCAATATGAAAATCCTTGATCGCTCCATACCCACATGGATAACGGTATTTTTAAAAATTCATAAAGTGGATTTGAAATTTAAAACATATCCTAATAATTCCTTGATTTAATCTATCAACTTGCAAGATCTTGGAGCCAAAGAGCTTGTATTAGTCTGCGAAAATAATACTGATAAACCTGTCGTTAACAAGAAATGAAGGTTTATCGTTCAGAGAGGATGCCATGTGGGACCCATGAGACAGTAGCGTCCTCAACGTTTCAAAGAAAAAGGCAAGTAGCCCGAAAATAGGGGTAAAAAATAAATCCTACAAAGGAAACATTTATAGTTCATAGAGGCTGACATGTGGGACCGATCTGCCAGCTGCATCCTCATCATTTCGAAGTCGGCAGGGATCAGAAGAAAAAGGCAAATAGCCAGAAATTAGGGGTCAAAAATAAATCCAAAAAGGAAACTTATATTCTTCATAGAGGATGACATGTGGGACCGACCTGCCAGCAGCGTCCTCATCGTTTCAAAGGCCGCAGGGGATCAAAAGAAAAAGGCAAATAGCCAGAAATTAGGGGTAAAAAAAATACAACAAAGGAAAGGTTTATTGTTCATAGAGGCTGACTTGTGGGACCCATGAGCCAGCGGCGACCTCAATTTCAAAGGCGGCATATGATCGAAAAGAAAAAGGCAAGTTAGCAAAAATCAGTGGGTAAAAAAAATCTAAGAAATGAAACTTTATTGTACAGTCCCATGAGCCAGCACCTTACTCAACGTTTCAGTGGCGGCATGAGATAGAAAGAAAAAGGAAAGTGACCAAATATCAGGAGCAAAAAATAATCCAAGAAAAGAAACTTTTATTGTACATAGATGATGACATATGGGTCCCACTTATACAAGCTCTTTCGCTCCAAGATCTTGCAAGTTGATTGTACATAGAGGATGACATGCGGGCCCCTTGTGTCAGCAGCTTACTCAACGTTTCCAAGGCGGCAGGGGATCAAAAGAAAAAAGGAAGTAGCCAGAAATTAGCGGTAAACAATAACTCCAAGGAAGGAAACTTTTATTGTTCATAGAGTATGACATGCGGGACCCATGCGCTAGCAGCTTCCTCAACGTTTCAAAGGGGGCATGAGATCGAAAGAAAAAGACAAGTGACCAAATATCAGGAGCCAAAAATAATCCAAGAAAAGAAACTTTATTGTACATAAAAGATGACATGCGGGTCCCATTTTGCAGCAGCGGTGTCAACGTTTCAAATGCGGCTTGAGATCAAAAGAAAAAGAGTAGCCAGAAATTAGGGGTAAAAAAACTCCCAGAAAAGAAAGTTGATTGTACATAGAGGATGGCATGCGGGTCCCATGACCCAGCACCTTACTCAACGTTTCAGAGGCGGCATGAGATCGAAAGAAAAAGGAAAGAGACCAAATACCAGGAGCAAAAAATAATCCAAGAAAAAGAAACTTTTATTGTACATAGAGGATGACATATGGGTCCCACTTATACAAGCTCTTCCGCCCCAAGATCTTGCAAGTTGATTGTACATAGAGGATGACATGCGGGCCCCTTGTGTCAGCAGCTTAATCAATGTTTCCAAGGCGGCAGGGGATCAAAAGAAAAAGGAAACAGCCAAAAATAAGAGGGTGAAAAAATCCAAGAAAAGAAACTTTTATAGTATCGAGGATGACATGTGGGTCCCATGAGCCAGCAGCTTCTCAACGTTTCAGAGGCTGCATGAGATCGAAAGAAAAAGGCAAGTGACCAAAAATAAGGGGGTAAAAAAATCCAAGAAAAGAGACTTGATTGTACATAGAGGATGACATGCGGGTCCCACCAGTCAGCAGCTTACTAACGTTTCCAAGGCGGCAGGGGATGAAAAGAAAAAGGAAATAGCCAAAGATCAGAGGGTGAAAAAAATCAAAGAAAAGAAACTTTTATAGTACATAGAGGATGACATGTGGGTCCCATGGGCCAGCAGGTTCCTCAACGTTTTCAAGGGCGGCATGAGATCGAAAGAAAAAGGCAAGTGACCAAAAATCAGAGGGTGAAAAATAATCCAAAAAAAGAAACTTTTATTGTACATAGAGGATGACATGCTGTCCCAACGTTTCAAATGCGGTTTGAGATCAAAAGAAAAAGAAAGTAGCCAGAAATTAGTGGGTAAAAAAACTCCAAGAAAAGAAAATTGATTGTACATAGAGGATGACATGCGGGTCCCACGAGTTTGCAGCTTACTCAATGTTTCCAAGGCGGCAGGGGATCAAAAGAAAAAGGAAATAGCCAAAAATCAGAGAGTGAAAAAAAACCCTAGAAAATAAACTTTTGTAGTACATAGAGGATGACATGCGGGTCCCATGAGCCAGCAGGTTCCTCAACGTTTCAAACGTGGCATGGGATCGAAGGAAAAAGGCAAGTGACCAAATATCAGGAGCCAAAAATAATCCAAGAAAAGAAACTTTATTGTACATAGAGGATGACATGCGGGTCCCATTTTGCAGCAGGTCCCAACGTTTCAAATGCGGCTTGAGATCAAAAGAAAAAGAAAGTAGCCAGAAATTAGGGGGGTAAAAAAAAACTCCAAGAAAGGAAAGCTTTATCGTTCATATAGGCTGACATGTGGGACCTATGAGCCAGCAGCTTACTCAACGTTTCAAAGGTGGCAGGGGATCAAAAGAAAAAGGAAATAGCCAAAAATCAGAGGGTGAAAAAAATCCAAGAAATCAAACTTTTATTGTACATAGAGGATGACATGCGGGTCCCATGAGCCAGCAGATTCCTCAACGTTTCAAACGTGGCATGAGATCGAAAGAAAAAGGCAAGTGACCAAATATCAGGAGCCAAAAATAATCCAAGAAAAGAAACTTTATTGTACATAGAGGATGACATGCGGGTCCCATTTTGCAGCAGCGGTCTAAACGTTTCCAAGGCGGCACAGGACCAAAAGAAAAATGAAGTAGCCAGAAATCAGGGGTGAAAAAAATCCAAGAAAAGAAAGATTTCAATTGGGCTGCATCTGGACATCTGGGCCTTCGAACTATCCTTCTGGGCCTTTTGACACGTACAATTTCAGCCCACTCCAGAACATGATAGTTCGGATTTTTCTCAAAAAAAAAACAGGAAAGTCCTATGCTTCGCCAAAACAAAAAACAAGGAGATTCAAGATATATGTTGTAAAAATAAAGATTTAATTTATCCGTTTGCAATAGCTCAGAGCGAAATACACTGTTTATTGTCTGCAAAATAATCAAGATATCACATGTTTCTTGTACGGGGAGGCTGACATCGGGGACCCATGAGCCAGCAGCGTCGTCAACGTTTCAAAGGCGGCAGGGGATCGAAAATAAAAAAAAACCAAAAATCAGTTGGTAAAAAAATCCAAGAAAAGAAAACATTTATCGTTCTGAGAGGATGACACGCGGGACCGATGAGGCAGCAGCATCCTCAACGTTTCCAAGGCGGCAGGGGATCAAAGAAAAAAAGGAAATAGCCAGAAATTAATTAGGGGTAAAAAATAAATCCACCAAAGGAAACTTGTATTGTTCATAGAGGATGACATATGGGACCGACCTGCCAACAGCGTCCTCATCGTTTCAAAGGGGGCAGGGGATCAAAAGAAAAAGGCAAATAGCCAGAAATTAGGGGTCAAAAATAACTCCAATAAAGGAAACTTTTATTGTTCGTAGAGGATGACATGCGGGTCCCATGAGCCAGCAGGTTCCTCAACGTTTCAAACGTGGCATGAGATCGAAAGAAAAAGGCAAGTGACGAAATATCAGGAGCCAAAAATAATTCAAGGAAACTTGATTGTACATAGAGGATGACATGCGGGTCCCATGAGTAAGCAGCTTACTCAACGTGTCCAAGGCGGCAGGGCATCACAAGAAAAATGAAATAGACAAAAATCAGAGAGTGAAAAAAACCATAGAAAATAAACTTTTATAGCACATAGAGGATGACATGCGGGTCCCATGAGCCAGCAGGTTCCTCAAAGTTTCAAACGTGGCATGAGATCGAAAGAAAAAAACGCAAGTGACCAAATATCATGAGCCAAAAATAATCCAAGAAAAGAAAGTTTTATAGTACATAGAGGATGACATGCGGGACCCATTTAGCAGCAGCGGTATCACCGTTTGAGGCAGCAGGGGATCGAAAGAAAAAGTCAAGTGACTAAATATGAGGTGCCAAAAATAATCCAAAAAAAGAAAGTTTTATAGTACATAGAGGATGACATGCGGGTCCCATTTAGCAGAGCGGTATCACCGTTTGAGGCAGCAGGTGATCGAAAGAAAAAGTCAAGTGACCAAATATGAGGTGCCAAAAATAATCCAAAAAAAGAAAGTTTTATAGTACATAGAGGATGACATGCGGGTCCCATTTAGCAGCAGCGGTATCACCGTTTGAGAGGCAGCAGGGGATCGAAAGAAAAAGTCAAGTGACCAAATATGAGGTGCCAAAAAAATCCAAGAAAAGAAAGTTTTATAGTACATAGAGGATGACATGCGGGTCCCATTTAGCAGCAGCGGTATCACTTTGAGAGCAGGGGATCGAAAGAAAAAGTCAAGTGACCAAATATGAGGTGCCAAAAAAATCCAAGAAAAGAAAGTTTTATAGTACATAGAGGATGACATGCGGGTCCCATTTAGCAGCAGCTGTATCAACGTTTGAGAGGCGGCAGGGGATCAAAAGAAAAAGTCAAGTGACCAAATATGAGGTGCCAAAAAAATCCAAGAAAAGAAAGTTTTATAGTACATAGAGGATGACATGCGGGTCCCATTTAGCAGCAGCGGTATCACTGTTTGAGAGGCAGCAGGTGATCGAAAGAAAAAGTCAAGTGACGAAATATGAGGTGCCAAAAAATCCAAGAAAAGAAAGTTTTATAGTACATAGAGGATGACATGCGGGTCCCATTTAGCAGCAGCGGTATCACCGTTTGAGAGGCGGCAGGTGATCGAAAGAAAAAGGTAAGTGACCAAATATGAGGTGCCAAAAATAATCCAAGAAAAGAAAGTTTTATAGTACATAGAGGATGACATGCGGGTCCCATTTAGCAGCAGCGGTATCACCGTTTGAGAGGCGCAGGGGATCGAAAGAAAAAGGTAAGTGACCAAATTTGAGGTGCCAAAAATAATCCAGGAAAAGAAAGTTTTATAGTACATAGAGGATGACATGCGGGTCCCATTAGCAGCAGCGGTATCACCGTTTGAGAGGCGGCAGGATCGAAAGAAAAAGGCAAGTGACCAAATTTGAGGTGCCAAAAAAACTCCAAGAAAAGAAAGTTGATTGCACATAGAGGATGACATGCGGGTCCCATTTAGCAGCAGCGGTCTCAACGTTTCCAAGGCGGCAAGGGATCAAAAGAAAAAGGAAGTAGCCAGAAATCAGGGGGTCAAAAAAATCCAAGAATAGAAAGAATTTTGGTTCATAGAGGATGACATGCGGGACCCATGATCCTGCATCGTAAACGGCTCGATCGGAGAACGTTGAACGAGATGGCGCGATCTAGAAAAAAACAATGCCAGAGAGGCTGCCATCTGGGCCCTACATCCCTCGGCGGTGCGGATTTGCGTTGACTCGGCCGGCGAACCCGAGATTTCGAGATGCACCACGTCCCGGGCCACCATACGCCACGTTTTGGCCGCTTTCGTCGGGCTAGGTGGCCTCAAAAACGAGAAAAAAAAGTTTTGACATGCACCACGGAGGGACCAAAATCGTCGGCCATGGTACACCAGCAACCACGGCGCGACTTCAACTTCGTCGGCCATGGCAACTTTTCTTGTAGTGTACACTTTTGCAAATATGCAAAGTATGAGGACGCGTACTTCGTATATCCTCGTGTGTGAGCCCAACCGTTGAGACGTCATATTTTCGGGAGCGCGTCTCTCTGCCGGCAACCGCCCCGCTGCCTCACCGTCGCCAGTTGCCACTGTGATGGACCATCAACCCACTTGTTGCCTCGCCGTGCTCCCGTCAGCGCGCCCTCCTTAACACCAGTCGGCTAATGAAGGGAATATCGTCAATGTAACTAGATTAGACTCAGTGCAATTGGGAGATGTGTTGAAGATATGCCCAAGAGGCAATAATAAAGTGGTTATTATAATATCTTTGTGTTTATGATAAATGTTTGCATACCATGCTATAATTGTATTAACCGAAACATTGATACATGTGTGTTATGTAAACAACAAGAAGTCCCTAGTAAGTCTCTTGTATAACTAGCTTGTTGATTAATAGATGATTATGGTTTCGTGATCATGAATATTGGATATTATTAATAACAAGATTATGTCATTGGATGAATGATATAATGGACACACACCCAAATGAGCGTAGCATAAGATCAAGTCATTAAGTTCAACTTGCTATAAGCTTTCGATACATAGTTACCTAGTCCTTCGACCATGAGATCATGTAAATCACTTACACCGGAAGGATGCTTTGATTACATCAAACGCCATTGCGTAAATGGGTGGTTATAAAGATGGGATTAAGTATTCGGAAAGTGTGAGATGAGGCATATGGATCAAGAGTGAGATTTGTCCATCCCGATGACGGATAGATATACTCTAGGCTCTCTCGGTGGAATGTCGTCTAATTAGCTTGCAAGCATGTGACTAGGTCACAAGAGATGACATACCACGGTACGAGTAAAGAGTACTTGTCGGTAACGAGGTAGAACTAGGTATGGAGATACCGATGGTCGAACCTCGGACAAGTAAAGTATCGCGTGACAAAGGGAATCAGTATCGTATGTCAAAGGTTCATTCGATCACTGGGTTATCGTTGAATATGTAGGAGTCATTACGGATCTCCAGGTCCCGCTGATGATTATTGGTCGGAGAGACGCCTCGGTCATGTCTGCACATTCTCGAACCGTAGGGTGACACACTTAAGGTTTCGATATTGCTCGAGTAGTTTCGGGATTAAAGAAGTAGTTTTGAAGAGTTACGGAATTGTTCCGGGAAGATGATTAATGATTTATTAATTGATTGAATTAGTAAATATTAATATTCATTTATTTAATAGAAATAAATATAAGACTAAAAGTAGTCTATATTAAGTTTTGCTAATGAGCTAAATTAAGTAGCTCATGACAAACTGTCAAATGAAAAGGCAAAGAAAAAAAAAGGGAGCGACTAGGCTGGGCCAACCAACCTTGGCCGATCAAGTTTGCAAGGGAGTGGCCTTGGGCTGCCAGGACGTGCGCCGTACGGAAAAGCAAAGGCAAAATTCATTTGCCTTGTGAACTTAACCGATCAGCCGACATCGTTTACGTGACTTGGACGCTGATCTCTTACCGCCTCTATCCGCCTATAAAAGAAGCCACGCGCAGGCCGTTTTGGTCAGATTTTTGGGTCGCGGTCGTTTGCTAAGTTTGCTTCTCCTTTTGTCTAGTTTCTTCCACCCAACGTGAACAGGCGAAGCCCTGTTCGCGCAAACTCTTCACCACCACCACGCCGTCGTGCTGCTGGACTAGTTCCCATCTACCACATATCCCCGCTTGCTGGAACAAGGAGGAGGTATCTTCATCGAGCTGTACGTGTGACCGAGTACGGAGGTGCTGCCCGTTTGCAGCGCTGGAGGGATCGTCGTCGCGATCTTGAGATCGGCAAGTGTACAACTACATCAACCACGAGATTCAATCTCGTTTCCGCTTAGCGATCTATGAGGGTCTGTAGATCAAACCCGTCTCGTTGCTTCAATCTAGTAGATTAGATCTTGCGTTTTTTTCCTAGATTGGATCTTGGTTTTGTTTCTTTGCGGTAGAAATTTTTTGTTTTCCATGCAACGAACTAATCAGTGGTATCAGAGCTGTGTCTATGCATAGATCTGTTGCACGAGTAGAACACAATGGTTTTGTGGGCATTGATGCTTTTGTTGTTTTTAGTTAGTGTACTTTGCATCTTGCGGGATGGTGGGATGAAGCGGCCCGGGCTAACTTTACATGACCGCGTCTCATGAGACTTGCTCCACGCTTGACATGCAACTTGTATTGCATAAGTGGCTTTGCGGGTGTCTGTCTCTCCCACCATAGTGAAGATTCAATCTACTCTTTCTATTGACAACACTAGTATCACCGTTGTGGTTCATGTTCGTAGGTAGATTGGATCTCACTCGAAAACCCTAAACCACGTAAAATATGCAAACCAAATTAGAGGCGTCTAACTTGTTTTTGCAGGGTTTGGTGATGTGATATGGCCATGTGATGATGATTATATTTGATGTATGAGATGTTCATTATTGTATTATGGCAACCGGCAGGAGCCTAATGGTTGTCTTTAATTTTTGTTAAAGACATGCGTGTCTATTCATCATGTAATAGCTTTATTTCAAGTAGTTGTTATAGTAGCTATAAGTGATGGACAACCATGAAGCGGCGCCACTGACCTTGACGCCATGCTGGTGATGATGGAGATCATGTCCGTGCTTTGGAGATGGAGATCAAAAGCACAAGAAGAAAGGCCATATCATATCACACATTATGAATTGCATGTGATGTTAATCCTTTATGCATCTTATTTTGCTTAGATCGCGACGGTAGCATTATAAGATGATCCCTCTCACTAAATATCAAGATAATAAAGTGTTCATCCTTAGTATGCACCGTTGCTAAGACTTGTCGTTTCGAAGCATCACGTGATGATCGGGTGTGATAGATTCTACATGTGCATACAACGGGTGCAAGCCAGATTTGCACACGCGGATACTAAGGTTGCCTTGACGAGCCTAGCATGTACAGACATGGTCTCGGAACACGGGATACCGAAAGGTAGAGCATGAGTCATATGAATGATATGATGAACACTTTGAGTGTTCGCCTTTGAAGCTACATCTTTTCTCGTGAAGATCGGACTTGGTGTAGTGGATTTGGTTCGTGTGATCACTAAGACAATGCGAGGGATGTTGTTTTGAGTGGGAGTTCACCTAGTTAATTTAAGAATTAAAATTGAACTCATTTTATCATAAACTTAGTCTAAACTCTTTGCAAATATGTTGTAGATCATGGGGCCCCCACCATCAATTTTAACCAGTTCCTAGAGAAAGAAAAGCTTAAAAGCAATGGTAGCAACTTCACCGACTGGTTCCGTCATGTGAGGATTTTCCTCACTGGTGGAAACCTGCAATATGTGCTCGATGCACCGCTAGGTCCCCCACCACCACCTGCAGTATCCGAGGATGTAAAGAATGTTTACGAGACTCGGGTAACTCGGTACTCCAAGTTCAGTGTGCCATCCTGTGCAGCCTAGAGGCGGAGCTCCAAAAGCGTTTTGAGCACCACGACCCTTATGAGCTGGTCCGTGAGCTAAAAGCTATCTTTGAAACTCATGCGGCCGTGGAAAGCTATGAGGCCTCGAAACACTTCTTTGGCTGTATGATGGAAGAGGGTAGCTCCGTTAGTGAGCACGTGCTCGCTATGTCCGGGCATGCGAAGAAGCTCAGTGACTTGGGGATTGTGATTCCTAACCAGCTGGGTATTCATCGTGTACTCCAATCACTGCCACCTAGTTACAAGAACTTTGTGATGAACTACAACATGCAGAACATGAACAAAGAGTTACCTGAACTCTTCTCCATGCTGAAATCTGCTGAGGTAGAGATACAGAAAGAGAACCAAGTGTTGATGGTCAACAAGACCACCAGTTTCAAGAAGCAGGGCAAGCCTAACAAGGGCAACTTCAAGAAGGGCGGCAAGAAAGTTGCAGCGCCTCCTGAGAAGCCTAAGGCTGGTCCTAAGCCTGAGACTGTGTGCTACTACTGCCAGGGGAAGGGGCACTGGAAGCGTAATTGCCCCAAATACTTGGCCGATCTGAAGAGCGGCCACGTCAAGAAGAAAGGTATATCTGATATACATGTTATTGATGTCTATCTTACTGGTTCTCGTAGTAGTGCCTGGGTATTTGATACTGGTTCGGTTGCTCACATTTGTAACTCGAAACAGGAACTGCGGAATAAACGAAGCCTGGCGAGGGACGAGGTGACGATGCGCGTTGGAAATGGATCCAAGGTCGATGTGATCGCCGTCGGCACGCTCCCTCTACATCTACCTTCGGGATTAGTTTTAAACCTTAATAATTGTTATTTGGTGCCTGCGTTGAGCATGAACATTATATCTGGATCTTGTTTGATGCAAGACGGTTATTCGTTTAAGTCAGAGAATAATGGTTGTTCTATTTATATGAATAATATCTTTTATGGTCATGCGCCTGAGATGAATGGTTTATTCTTGTTAAATCTCGATAGTAGTGATACACATGTTCATAACATTGATGCTAAGCGAATTAAATTGAATGATAATTCTACTTATATGTGGCACTGTCGTCTTGGTCATATTGGAGTGAAGCGCATGAAGAAACTCCATTCCGATGGACTTCTTGAGTCACTTGACAGATGCGAAGCATGTCTAATGGGAAAAATGACTAGGACTCCATTCTCTGGTACAATGGAGCGAGCTACAGACTTGTTGGAAATCATACATACCGATGTGTGCGGACCAATGAGTGTAGCATCGCGCGGTGGTTATCGTTATGTTCTAACCTTCACGGATGATCTGAGTAGATATGGGTATATTTACTTTATGAAACATAAGTCCGAAACTTTCGAGAAGTTTAAGGAATTCCAAAGTGAAGTAGAAAATCAACGTAACAAGAAGATTAAGTTTCTGCGTTCTGATCGCGGAGGCGAATATCTGAGTTATGAGTTTGGCATGCATTTAAAGAAATGCGGAATACTTTCACAGTTGACACCGCCGGGAACACCACAGCGCAATGGTGTGTCCGAACGTCGTAATCGAACTCTCTTGGATATGGTTCGATCTATGATGTCTCTTACCGATTTGCCGTTATCGTTTTGGGGTTATGCATTAGAGATAGCCGCATTCACTTTAAATAGGGCACCATCTAAATCCGTTGAAACGACACCGTATGAATTATGGTTTGGAAAGAAACCTAAGCTGTCGTTCCTTAAAGTTTGGGGTTGCGAAGCTTATGTAAAGAAGTTACAACCTGACAAGCTAGAACCCAAAGCGGAGAAATGTGTCTTCATAGGATACCCTAAAGAAACAATTGGGTACACTTTCTATCACAGATCCGAAGGCAAAATCTTTGTTGCCAAGAACGGATCCTTTCTTGAGAAGGAGTTTCTCACTAAAGAAGTGACTGGAAGGAAAGTAGAACTCGACGAGGTTATTGAACCTTCTCTCATAGATCAGAGTAGCGCAGTGCCGGAAGAAGTTCCTGTGCAGCCTGCACCGATAGGAGAGGAAGCAAATGATGATGATCATGAAACTTCGAACGAGGAAGCTACTGAACCTCGCAGATCGACGAGGGAGCGTACCACTCCTGATTGGTATGATCCCTGTCTAAATGTCATGATTGTGGACAACAATGATGAAGACCCTGCGACGTATGAAGAAGCAATGATGAGCCCAGATTCCAACAAATGGCAAGAAGCCATGAAATCCGAAATGGGATCCATGTATGATAACCAAGTATGGACTTTGGTAGACTTACCTGATAGCCGCAAGGCTGTCGAGAATAAATGGATCTTCAAAAGAAAAACAGATGATGATGGTAATATTACTGTCTATAAAGCTCGACTTGTCGCAAAGGGTTTCCGACAAATTCAAGGAGTTGACTACGATGAGACTTTCTCACCTGTAGCGAAGCTAAAGTCTGTGAGGATTTTGTTAGCAATAGCTGCATTTTTCGATTATGAGATTTGGCAGATGGATGTCAAAACGGTGTTCCTTAATGGTGACATTGAGGAAGAGTTGTATATGGTACAACCCAAAGGTTTTGTCGATCCTAAAAATGCTGACAAGGTATGCAAACTTCAGCGTTCCATTTATGGACTGAAGCAAGCATCCCGGAGTTGGAACCGACGCTTTGATAAGGTGATCAAAGATTTCGGGTTTATACAGACTCATGGTGAGGCCTGTATTTACAAGAAAGTGAGTGGGAGCTCTGTAGCGTTCCTGATATTATATGTAGATGACATATTATTGATTGGGAATGATATAGAACTACTAAGCAGTGTTAAAGGTTATTTGAATAAGTGTTTTTCAATGAAAGACCTTGGTGAAGCAGCATACATTTTAGGCATCAAGATTTATAGAGATAGATCAAGACGCCTAATAGGGCTTTCACAGAGTACATACCTGGACAAGATTCTAAAGAAGTTTAGAATGGATGAAAGCAAGAAAGGGTTCTTGCCTATGTTGCCAGGTAAGGTCTTGAGTAAAACTCAAGGTCCGGCTACGGCAGAAGAAAGAGAGAGGATGAACAAGATCCCCTATGCCTCGGCAGTAGGCTCTATCATGTATGCCATGCTGTGTACAAGACCGGATATCGCACATGTTGTTAGTTTGACCAGCAGATATCAGAGTGATCCAGGAATGGAACACTGGACAGCGGTCAAGAATATCCTGAAGTACTTGAAAAGGACTAAGGATATGTTTCTTTGTTATGGAGGTGACCAAGAGCTCGTTGTAACCAGTTACACCGATGCAAGTTGGAACACCGATCCTGATGACTCTAAGTCTCAGTCTGGGTACGTGTTTATATTGAATGGTGCTGCAGTAAGCTGGATGAGTTCCAAGCAGTGCACGGTGGCGAAGTCTTCAACTGAATCTGAATACATAGCGGCTTCGGAGGCTTCATCGGAAGCGGTATGGATGAAGAGGTTCATTGTTGAGCTTGGTGTGGTTCCTAGTGCATTGGACCCATTAGTCATTTATTGTGACAACATGGGTGCCATCGCCAATGCACAAGAACCAAGGTCACACAAGAAGCTGAAGCATATCAAGCTGCGTTTTCATTCGATTCGCGAGTACATCGAAGATGGTGAAGTAAAGATTTGCAAAGTACACACAGATCTGAATGTGGCAGATCCGTTGACTAAAGCTCTCCCTAGGGCAAAGCATGACCAACACCAGAATGCCATGGGTGTTAGGTACCTTACAATGTAATCTAGATTATTGACTCTAGTGCAAGTGGGAGACTGTTGGAGATATGCCCAAGAGGCAATAATAAAGTGGTTATTATAATATCTTTGTGTTTATGATAAATGTTTTCATACCATGCTATAATTGTATTAACCGAAACATTGATACACGTGTGTTATGTAAACAACAAGAAGTCCCTAGTAAGCCTCTTGTATAACTAGCTTGTTGATTAATAGATGATCATGGTTTCATGATCATGAACATTGGATGTTATTAATAACAAAGTTATGTCATTGGATTAATGATATAATGGACACACACCCAAATGAGCGTAGCATAAGATCAAGTCATTAAGTTCAACTTGCTATATGCTTTCGATACATAGTTACCTAGTCCTTCGACCATGAGATCATGCAAATCACTTACACCGGAAGGATGCTTTGATTAAGGATTCGGAAAGTGTGAGTTGAGGCATATGGATCAAGAGTGGGATTTGTCCATCCCGATGACGGATAGATATATTCTGGTCCCTCTCGGTGGAATGTCGTCTAATTAGCTTGCAAGCATGTGACTAGGTCATAAGAGATGACATACCACGGTATGAGTAAAGAGTACTTGTCAGTAACGAGGTTGAACTAGGTATGGAGATACCGATGATCAAACCTCGGACAAGTAAAGTATAGCGTGACAAAGGGAATCGGTATCGTATGTCAATGGTTCATTCGATCACTGAGTTATCGTTGAATATGTAGGAGTCATTACGGATCTCTAGGTCCCGCTGATGATTATTGGTCAGAGAGACATCTCGGTCATGTCTGCACATTCTCGAACCGTAGGGTGACACACTTAAGGTTTCGATGTTGCTCGGGTAGTTTCGGGATTAAAGAAGTAGTTTTGAAGAGTTACGGAATTGTTCCGGGAAGATGATTAATGATTTATTAATTGATTGAATTAGAAAATATTAATATTCATTTATTTAATAGAAATAAATATAAGACTAAAAGTAGTCTATATGAAGTTTTGCTAATGGGCTAAATTAAGTAGCTCATGACAAACTGTCAAATGAAAAGGCAAAGAGAAAAAAAAACGGAGCGACCAGGCTGGGCCAACCAACCTTGGCCGATCAAGTTTGAAGGGAGTGGCCTTGGGCTGCTAGGACGTGCGCCGTACGGAAAAGCAAAGGCAAAATTTGTTTGCCTTGTGAACTTGACCGATCAGCCAACGTCGTTTACGTGACTTGCACGCTGATCTCTTACCGCCTCTATCCGCCTATAAAAGAAGCCACGCGCAGGCCGCTTTGGTCAGATTTTTTGGTCGCGGTCATTTGCTCCGTTTGCTTCTCCTTTTGCCTAGTTTCTTCCACCCAACGTGAACAGGCGAAGCCCTGTCCGCGCAAACTCTCCACCACCACCACGTCGTCGTGCTGCTGGACTAGATCTCATCTACCACATATCCCCGCTTGCTGGAACAAGGAGGAGGTGTCTTCATCGAGCTGTACGTGTGACCGAGTATGGAGGTGTTGCCCGTTTGCAGCGCCGGAGGGATCGTCATCGCGATCTTGAGATCGGCAAGTGTACAACTACATCAACCACGAGATTCAATCTCGTTTCCGCTTAGCGATCTACGAGGGTATGTAGATCCAATCCGTCTCGTTGCTTCAATCTAGTAGATTAGATCTGGCGTTTTTCCTAGATTGGAGCTTGGTTTTGTTTGTTTGCGGTAGAAATTTTTTGTTTTCCATGCAACGAACTGTTGGAGATATGCCCAAGAGGCAATAATAAAGTGGTTATTATAATATCTTTGTGTTTATGATAAATGTTTATATACCATGCTATAATTGTATTAACTGAAACATTGATACATGTGTGTTATGTAAACAACAAGGAGTCCCTAGTAAGCCTCTTGTATAACTAGCTTGTTGATTAATAGATGATCATGGTTTCGTGATCATGAACATTGGATGTTATTAATAACAAGGTTATGTCATTAGTTGAATGATATAATGGACACACACCCAAATGAGCGTAGCATAAGATCAAGTCATTAAGTTCATTTGCTATAAGCTTTCAATACATAGTTGTCTTAATCCTTCGACCATGAGATCATGTAAATCACTTACACCGAAAGGGTACTTTGATTACATCAAACGTCATTGCGTAAATGGGTGACAATAAAGGTGGGATTAAGTATTTGGAAAGTGTGAGTTGAGGCATATGGATCAACAGTGGGATTTGTCCATCCCGATGACGGATAGATATACTCTGGGCCCTCTCGGTGGAATGTCATCTAATTAGCTTGCAAGCATATGAATAGTTCATAAGAGATCACATACCACGGTACGAGTAAAGAGTACTTGTCGGTAACGAGGTTGAACAAGGTATGGAGATACCGATGATCAAACCTCGGACAAGTAAAATATCGCGAGACAAAGGGAATTGGCATCGTATGTAAATGGTTCAATCGATCACTAAGTCATCGTTGAATATGTGGGAGCCATTATGGATCTCCAGATCCCGCTATTGGTTATTGCTCGGAGAGGAGTCTCGACCATGTCTGCATAGTTCGCGAACCGTAGGGTGACGCGCTTAAGGTTCGATGTCGCATAAGTAGATTTGAGTATGGTATGGAGACGAAGTTTGTTCGGAGTCTCGGATGTGATCCAGGATGTCACGAGGAGGTCCGGAAGAGTCCGGAGAATAAGATTCATATAAGGGAAGTTGATTTCTGGGTTTTCGGAAATGTTCGGGACTGTTCCGGTGTTGACTGGAAGGTTCTAGAAGGTTCTGGAAGGTTCCACCATGGGGCCCACGACCCGGGAGGCCCACCGTGGGCCGAGGGGATGCTCCCTGGCCTAATGGGCCAGGGGCACTTGGCCCCAAGGCCCAGGCCGGCCAACCCCTAGGGTTTCCCTGGGGGGGATCAACTTGGGGGAGGGGAAAGCCCCTCTCCCCCCTTGGCCGCCGCCCCCCCTAACCCTAGATGGGAAAGGGGGCCACCCTGGCCGGCCAGCCCCCTATATAAAGAGGGGAGGGGGTGGCCGGCCAACCCATCCCCCCATTGCCTCCTCCTCTGGCCGCCTCTCCCTCCACCATACGCTGCCCGGGCTTAGGCGAAGCCCTGCAGTTTTCTTCCTCCACCACCACCACCACGCCGTCGTGCTGCTGGACGTTGGAGGAGATCTACCACACCTCCGCTGCCCGCTGGAACGGGAGAGGAAGGAGCTTCATCGACACCGTACGCGCGACCGAGTACGGAAGTGCTGCCGGATTGCAGCACCGGGGACGATCGTCTACACCAACAACGAGATTAATCTCGTAGGCTTTGGAATCTTCGAGGGTTAGTCTCATCTCCATCTCGTTGCTTAGATCTAGTAGATTGGATCTTGGGTGTTCCATAGATTAGATCTGTTGGTTTTATTCGCTTTGCGGTAGGAAAATTTTTGTTTTCTATGCAACGAACCCCTTCACGAACCCATCAGTATGTGTCTTCTCCTTGACACTGATGAGCCTCCCTATGCCACCCTCACCCCGCCTCCACTCCCGGCGCTCCTCCGCGCACCCCGATGCTCCCTCCTAGCCTAGCTAGCCACCCCACCCACGACCCTCGCAACCATATGCGACAACGAAAGTCGATGACATCACGCGTGTCGCGAGCTCGGCCATGCGCCACCGCTGGCCTTGGGCGTGACCGGCATGGGCAAGCTGCATGGGAGGACGACAGGCATGCGCAACCGATGGGGCAGGCGGCGGACGGTGGCCGGTCGTGCGTTGGTTCAGGAAGAAAAGAGAAGAGATTTGAGAAAGGAGAGAGAAAATGAAAGGAAAAAAGTGCCTGCAACACCCACTAACATGTGGTCCATGTGCCCATTGTCATTTTTGGATTTTTTATTATAGGAAGGATGGAAAAGCAGATTTTTGTATGGATGGATTTCTATAGCTTCTCTCTCCCCTTGGAGGGAATTGCACATTCCACACCATGTACGTCCACTCCATGTTTTGCACATAACACCACTTGAACATATTTTTTTTGCAATTTCCACCAGGTTCTCCTCTAACGTGTTGTGATATTCACTGCTTAGATATCTAATCAACCAAATAACCCGTTTAATGGCAAAATAGTAGTTGGGCCTTCTATGTAAAAAAAATAAAACTTAAAATGTCCAAAATAAAATATTCTCAAGAAATTATGCTTTTTGGATGCACTCTAGAGTGCTATAGACTAAATTCTATATGTATCATCAATTTTCTTACGTCAAAACCTACACATATTTTAACACGAATACTTTTATCTCACTAGAATGATCATAGAAAATTAGTTATACTTACAAAAATTATGTTTTGCTGTAGATGCTTTATAGGGTGTGATTACCTATTCATAACTCGTTCATATGTAAGTTAGACCCTATGTGGAATCAAAACTCTAATCCTAAACCCTAAACCCTAAACCCTAACCCTAACCCTAGCCCTAACCCTAGCCCTAGCCCTAGCCCTAAACCCTAACTCTAAACTGTAAACCCAAACCCTAACCCTAACCCTAACTCTAACCATAACCCTAACCCTAACACTAACCCTGACCCTAACCCTAACCCTTTTCGGTCAAACGCGACCAATACCGTGTCTGGCATCCCGATGCATTCCTCCCCTTAGGTAAAGGTGGCTTATACATGTACTACGAGATGACATGATCTTGAAAGAAATCGCCAACCGAAGTGCATCATCATCTTCGTCATCAACATCAGTGGCAACGGCTTCAACATCGCGGTTGACATCGGGACCCAACGCGTTCATCTAGTTGTATTTTGTGTCCTAGACTCCTGGTTTTGTAATATTCGAGACGGCTCACGCGATGATAGTTGGAACTTTGAACTCTACCATTTGAAGCGAAGAGTCTATTCTTGTCGGATATCGTTTGGGACACATGACTAGAGATCTATATATATATATATATATATATATATATATATATATACCAGCACTATTCTGCAACCGGTTGCAGAATAATATTCTGAGCACCGACTTGTACTTCTCTGGACACAAGGTTGTACTTCCCGGATAACAGGGTTCAACTTTCTGTCGAACTTACCTGAACTTCTCATTTTCTTCAGAGCTACTGATTCTACTTCGTGTTTCCCAACCATTTGTCGGAACTATGCAAATGATATACCGTTGGATAGATAATGAAAAACCGCAACTTTTTCATGTTCACACTTTTCACAGATTTTGCACGGTTTAAATTTAATTTTGAAAATACGAAAACGCTTCTATATGGCCAGAAAACGAACTTTTAGTTCGATTTTTGAATCGCTTATCGAAACTGTGCAAATGATATACCGTTGGAAAGATAATGAAATTGCGCAACTTTTTCATGTTTTATGTTTTTTCAAAATCCTCACAGTTTTTGAACAATTTTGAAAATACCGAAATTCGGACGTACTCAAAAAACGAGCGGACAGTAATTTGGATGATTTGTTTCAACCGTATATCGGAATGATGCAAATGATATGGCGTTGGAAAGCTATGGACTAGGCGCAACTTTCTTATTCTAATTTTTTTCTCTAACTCCTTACAGTTTAATAGAATAACACGAATTACTGTCTGCCTTTTCATGTGACGGGCACCGAATGATTTTCCCCGCAATTTCCATGCTGTATATTTAAACAATGCAAATGATATACGGTTAGAAAGGTCTCAAAATGGCGCATCTTTTTCGTATCTACCATTTTTGCCAACTCCAAACGATTTGAAAGTAATTTTAGAAGTTTTGAAATCATGTTTCCGGTATATTTTGTGGGATAACAATTTGAATTTAATAGATTAGATCCATTTATTTGTTGTAAAATGTTGTAGGTAATGAAATTAGACATATACTCTACCATATAAAGCTTTTGGTGACAATGATTGAAGTGGTTGGTGATCAAATCGATGAGATTTGAACAATAGATTTCCGCCCCGTAAAAACAGAGCATTGAACTTCCCTCGACACGAACTTGCACTTCTAGGGAAATGCGGTTGTACTTCTCGGCGCTGTTTCACGAAAGTGTTCAGTAAAATGACTATAAGTTTCTCATACGGTGTTCGTTTGAGGTCCATGGCCACACAAAATGCTCAGCACAACCACGCGCATCTGAACTTCCCACGACATGTCCTTGTACTGCTTGGCCTTCGTGGTTGTACTTCCTGGAAATGTTTTGATACTAGTGTGTTTTACAAAAACTAGCATGTGTGCTTCAAAATGATAATGTTAGATTGCCCCTATATTCTATTTTAAGAGATTCTACACTTCCCGGATCTTAATATTTGAACTTCACAATGTTGCTATGTGAAATTATTTGGGGGATCTTCTTTGGATACTTTGTGCTCCCGTATTGCATGTACTTCATGTAGTCTCCTCTTGAACTTCTCTAAATCATCGCTTGTACTTCCATGCAGATGACAAGATTATTTTGTTTTTTTTCTACATTTTGTTTTTAATTAGTTTTCTTGTATTTCCTATATATATTGGTTGTACTGCTCGTGTCGAATGGTTGTACTTATCGGGATCACCGCTTGTACTTCCTCGCGAATGATGGGAATATTTACATTTGGTTTTTACTCGTTTTCTTGTACTTCCTATATTAAGTCGATATACTGCTCATGTCGAATGGTTGTACTTCTTGTCACCAAATATTTGAACTTTCCTCGCGGATGATGGGATTATTTTGTTTTTTCTACATTTGGATTTTGTCGGTTTTCTTGTACTTTCTATAGTAAGTTGTTGTCCTGCTACTATCGAATGGTTGTACTTCTCATCGTCAAGTATTTGAACTACCTCGCGGATTACGAGATTTTTTTGTACATTTGGATTTTATCGGGTTATTTGTGCTTCCTATAATAAGTAGTTGTACTATTTGTGTCGAATGGTTGTACTTCCCAGTGTCAAGTATTTGAACTTCCTCGCGGATGTCGGAATTATTTTGGTTTTTCTACATTTGGACTTTGTTGGTTTTCTTGTACTTCCTATAATAAATGTGTTTACTTCTCATGTTGAATGGTTGCACTTCTCATCGCCAAGTATTTGAAATTCCTCACGAATGATGGGATCATTTTGTGTTTTCTAAATTTGGACTTTGTCGGTTTTCTTGTACTTCCTATGTTAAGTGGATCTTGCCGACGAGGGACGCGATCAAGAGGGGTAGCGGCGCGCGTGCTAGGGCCAACAGCACACGGGTCGAGGGTCGACGATGTGTGGGTTAGGGGTGGCCTCATGCGGGAAGAGGCCGTGGGTGCGCAGGTCAACGGTGGGTAGAGCGGCGCACAGGTATCCGTCAATGGAGGGGCACCAGTGGATCTTTCTGGCAGCAGGTTGATGTGGAGGTGCACCGGCGATGACTTGGAGTCCGACGTCGGCGTCAGCTGGCAGAGCGGCGCACAAGGGAAGAGGAGGCGGCTCTCAGGGGAAGGGGTTGTACTTCCCGATGGTACTCTTGTGTACCGTCGATGTTATCTGTTTTTGTATTTGTTGATGCTACTCATGTGTACTTCTCAACGGAAAAAAGTTCTGATTCACTGATTAATAGGAGGAAGGAAACTTCGATATGTCTTTAGTGTACTACTCGGATCTAAATTTTTGTACTGCCGAGACTATAACGATTGTAGTCGGCATTGAAATGACTTCACTATTGTATCATTTATCGTACATGTTTTGATACAACCCCTTTGTACTTCCCTAATGAATTTTTAACATTTTTTTGCATGAACTTTCAATACGGAACATGTGCACTTCCGGGCGCCATTCACTCGTACTTCATGAAATCTAAGTTTGTATTCCCATAGAGCCTACAACTCTCAGAAGCATATGCTATAACATACTTCTTTGGTTTTTCGGTTTTCTCATCTTGTTCTATGCTCCCGAATTTTATTGCACTTCTTTGGTAGGAAGAAGTTACCATGAGTCTTGTCGTCATGCCTGTCTTGACGTCATGTACTTCCCTTCTAGGCGTCTGACGGCGGCAGTTGGAGGTTAGCCACCCACCCAAGGTATGGTCAGGTTAATTTGACGAGCATTTGAACTGAAGTGCATAAGCAACATTCAATTTACCATTCATTTGGACCTGTACTTCCTTTATTTGTTCTTCTGGGTGAATACTACTTGAACTTCTATTCATATAATTATCATCATTATTTTTCTGAATTTCCAATGTCAAGCAAGGTGTGTTTCCAGTGTTCTATCGATTTCTTAGCTCTTATATGTCAACACATCTCTTGTGGGGGAGATAAATTAACACAGTTGCATACAAACTTGGCAAAAATTTACCATCTGTTCTCTTTGGCATATCATCAAGCACTACAAAGAAATAAATCATAGGGAAAAATGTACGAGTATATAGTCTACATGAAGTAGAAAAACATATAGCAACTGCAGCCTATGTAGAACGCAGTAAAGAGATAGAGGAGGGCTGCTTCAATAGGCGCTAGAAAAGAGAGATAGGAACAGCTGCTGCGCACTTGCACGCGAGAGAAACAGAGAGGAGTTGTTGCGCCTGCGAGAGAGAGAGCGGAGCAGCAGTCTGTTCTCCAAAACCGAAACATGCATTTGCACTTACTACCACTATGCGATTAACCTTTTCTCCTGAACTTGCCTGTACTGCCTAGCAAGAAACGGGAAAAAATCAGAGACTTCACCGAGTTGGGCAGTCCTGTAGACGACGGCCGGGCCATCTCTTTCGCGCCCCCACACGAGCCTCTGCATCGCCAGGAGGTTTGTATACTTCTTGGAGTGAATTTGTATACTTCTTCAAATCCTTTGTTCCGTGGTGCATCTCTACGAGCCTGTCAGCACCATGAGGTTTGTATACTTCTTGGAGTGAATTCGTATACTTCCTATACCTGATGTCCTGTACTTAAAAATAGTGGCCATAATAATTAAAAATAGGAAGAAATTCACATATAAGCGCAAAGAATAAGAAACTGAAAAAAATCCCCAAATGTCCAAGCCAGGAGTAGATTCGAGGAGGCACCAAGGCACCAGCAGCGTGCAGCGAGCGATTCTTGAACGGGAACGAAGCTGGCAGTAGGGGAGCAGGCCGGCGGCAGTATCATCCGTGCTGGCAAGGTAGTAGGAAGCTCCAGGCAAGCAAGGGAGGACCAAGGGCGTCGGGAGGGAAAGTGGGGCGAGGGCCGCCACTGGCCCACGGGTGAAGGGAAGGGAGCAAGGCTTTCGGGAGGGAGAGCGGACGGCCGCCGGCGAAGCCATGGAAGAATCCGGCCGCGTTGACTGGTGGTGGAGGCCAGCGGCGCGCTTGTAGTGGGTCGAGGGGCGGCGACGCGCCGGCAGAGGCGCGGGGCTCGAGGGCGGAGACGTGCGGGTCGAGGGCGGCGGCACGCAGCTGTCCGGCGGCGAGGGAGCCTGGCCGGCGGTGGTGTGGTCGGGCCGGCCGCGCCTCGGCTTGCTGCGAGGATGGCGGCGGTGTGGTCGGGCCGGCCGCGCCCCGGCTGGCTCAGAGGATGGCGGCGGAGGGCGGCGGCGGGCCCCAGCTAGCTGTGAAGGGCGCCGGAAGGCGGCGGCCCGGCCGGTAGAGAGGACGGCGACAGGGCTGACCATGGTTCGGTGATGTGAAGCTCGTGGGGAAGGAACAAGATACGAGTGGGGATTTTCTGTTTTCTACTCGCGCTGTTCGGTTCGGATATTTTTCTGTGCGCGTCGTGTCATCTCCTATATAAGTGGGTGGTGCTCAAAATATTATTCTGAGCACTAGTTTCAGAATAGTGCGATCCTATATATATATATATAGATTTTATTCTTGCACGACATGGGATGTGCAACTACTATTTTGCCGTCAACTAGGCTAATTGGTTGATTAGATGACTAAGCGGAGGAAATCGCAATAGATTAGAGCTATACCTGGTGGAAACCGCAAAAAATCTAGCCAAGTGGTGTTTTGTGCAACACATGGAGCGAAATATGGTGGAATCTGCAATTTTCTCCAAAATTTTGGATTGCTATTATAGCAACTAGTCTTCAACCCGTGCGGCCTGCACAGGCTAGTGCTTTTCTCAAAAACATTACATCCGAAATTCAAGATAATGTTGTAGTGACGATCAATATGTGTTCTAAGTTTTTAAGTGTTCATCCAAACACCATAATCAGGTAATTACTTGTAGGAAATACATATAAGTTTCAGTAGTTATGCTGATAAGGTATGTAGAAACCATCAACATTCACATGGCTAATGTACTTGACCACAAATACTGACATGCATATGTGCTCTTTCAAATACCACGCCGTATTTGCTTGAATTTCATATCTCCCGAACTAATCGCACAATATTTTTGCGACAACTTGCAGTAATTATTAATTCTTTCACGTGACTTGGTGGTGCAAAGTCAAAAAAAAAACACGACAGTAAGGTAAATAATAAATGAATAAATGCACATACATCATAGGCTTAAGTACATGATCAAGAGACCAACGAATCTGGTGAGCATGGAAGACGATGTACATTTGCCGGCTGTAGACGCCAGTTTCCATCCACTCTTTTCTGCCTTTGGTCTTCAACCTGAAGTTTGTCTTGATCCCACCGTAGTACCCTCCAATCAGCAGTCCATCATGCATGATGCATGCACGTACTACTCTACATCATATATGCATATTCCCCTGATCATTTTACTATTATTTTATTTTGTTATCCTACCAATAAATTTATACTAAATTATGGAATGACCTTCTATATAATACGGTGTATAACAGATGCTAAAGCATATGAAGATGTTAGGGATAATAATTTCTTATAGCGGCTATTGTCGAGTGTCGCTTGCATGTTTTTAGTCTCATAGTTTTAGAGGATACAAAATGTGTGTTCTAGTTGGCAGCGTATTACAATTCTTTCAAAGAAGAGATACGGTAAATTAAAACATTTTCTTGGTATGTGCAAATGGGTTGCATGAAGGCCTAAAGCTCTAGAACACGATTCAGAAGAGATGAGAAGAAGAAAAAGAAGAAAACATTTCACATTACCTTGTTCATCACCTAAGCATATTCAACAATAAATGATTGATTTTTATAAGAACATCACTCTGAAGATTCTCTGATTACTACTGACACCTGCAATGTATATCAAGAAATGCAGAACTTATAGCTAACATTAGGCTCAGCACGGTAAAATAAATCTAAAAATGAAAATCAATGCGTCCACTATGTAATCGTCTAAATAAAGTAAGGGACCTGATTTAGGATAATCATATTAGTACAACAACTTGGTCTACATCATTTGTTAAACATGAAGCACCAACTATCGCGAGGTGCTGAAGGAATCAACACCGACTCGCTAATTAAGCGGGTATCTTTTCACTAATATTCAGATCTTCACGATGGAAAAAAAATCCCAGACAAACGACCTAAGCATGAAAGCAACAATAATAATTCTCACTATCAAAAATAATTAGGACTGAACTCAAAATATTAATCGAACAAATCAAGAGTGTAGGATTCTTTCATGCCCTATAATTGGTTTTCCAAATTAACTTATTTATTTGAACAGAATGCAGCATAATAATCAGGGGCACAAATATGAACAAATATTTTCTAAAAAACATGTTGGCATATTGATTTTTTTTATAATAGTTATGGAAATATTTTTCTGAATGTGCAAATAAGATTAAATTGGTTATATAAAGTCACTAAGAGTGGAGGGTAGCATTAGCGAGCTCGAGTAAAAAATATTACCTGAAGAAAGCAGTCCGTTCAAGGACCCAGCTATGACTAAACCCGGGCCTTTGGCCTTCTGTTTAAAGTTCAATGACCCTGCATGTTAGTGCATGCACCTTCTGTTCAACTCTAAATTCTATTTATGCACGCACTGGTTCAACGATCTAAATACATGAATGAATGGAGAAAGGAACTATCCTAGCTATGCATCCATTAAGCCTGACTTCTAATAATTTCCTATGCTCATTAGAACCAAGTAATCATCCAAGTAGGAATACCTGAGAATATGCACATAGAGATATGGCCAAACCTCAGACTGGATGCGTTGTAGTTCAAGCAGTCCGGCCATCCCGCACACAGTGATCAGCCGCCAACATGAGTCTGTCTAGATATTAATCTTCGCCTCTCAGTTCGTTGCTCCTTGCATCCCTGCTAGTAGTGCTAGGAGGCGGTGGCACTTGGAGACAGCCAGACATGTGTGGGCAAGGTATAGAAAGAGCGAGACATAACCGAGATGGAAAGGCGGCCGCATCATCTGGCCTCCAGCACGACACAAATACATGCGTAGAGGAGACCCTAGCAACCATCTGGCTGACAACGCGCGGAGGTAAACGATAGGGGCGTAAAGAAAAGAAAAGGATCGATGCATGTAGGCCTACTACCCGAGTAAATATCATCCGTTTTGTTTTTAAAAAATGACGGTCCTTATAACTCAACCTCTCAATCTCGACAGAGATGACCTTGAACCATGCACACATGATACATCTAATTTCAAGGATGCGTGTATGAGTTGGACTCCACGTACCTGATTTGTTTAGCTCTGGAGTGATTAAATCTAGGAGTACATTATATAGGACAGAAATTATGTCAAGCCTGGTGACCGTGTTTTCCACGACATGCACTGTACAATAATTAAACAAACGTGTCTACGTAACAGCCTATGTACCATTATTATATCTTTCTCGATTAACCATAGTCGTAAATTTTAGATCTAATTGCCTTAATTATTATGATGATGTGGATTAATGTGGTTTCTCGCATGGGGCCTCCAATTAGTAAATATAAGATATAAGATGCTATTGGAGATGCTCTGAGCAACAAACTGGTACTACCCGAAAAAGTGATCTTGCTTGTGTGTTTTGCGCAATTTTCTCTGCTGAAACACCATTGTAGTCTTTTTGTGTTGTTGATTTGCCCTATGTGGTGGGGCAAAAACAAAATGAGAATAGTGAAATCTTTTTTGATTTCACCCTTTTTTGTTTTCTTTTTCTTGCCTTTGACAGCACCATAATGGAGGGAAATGGGATAAACACAACAGGGCGGCGCGGCCTGGCCCCTGGCCGCGCGGCCCTGGTGTGTGGGGCCCTCGTGCCGCCACTTGACCTACCCTTCCGCCTACAAATAGCATTCGTCGCGAAACCCCCTATACCGAGAGCCACGATACGGAAAACATTACTGAGAGGCCGGCGCCGCCAATCCCATCTCAGGGGATTCAGGAGATCGCCTCCGGCACCCTGCCGGAGAGGGGAATCATCACCGGAGGGGCTCTACATCATCATGCCCGCCTCCGGATTGATGCGTGAGTAGTTCATCCTTGGACTATGGGTCCATAGCAGTAGCTAGATGGTTGTCTTCTCCGCTTGTGCTATCATTGTTTAGATCTTGTGAGCTGCCTAACATGATCAAGATCATCTATTTGTAATGCTACATGTTGTGTTTGGCGGGATCCGATGAATATAGAATATTATGTTAAGTTGATTATCAATCTATCATATATGTGTTGTTTATGTTCTTGCATGCTCTCCGTTGCTAGTAGAGGCTCTGGCCAAGTTGATACTTGTAACTCCAAGAGGGAGTAATTATGCTCGATAGTGGGTTCATGCCTCCATTGAATCTGGGACAGTGACAGAAAGTTCTAAGGTTGTGGATGTGATGTTGCTACTAGGGATAAAACATCGATGCTTTGTCTAAGGATATTTGTGTTGATTACATTACGCGCCATACTTAATGCAATTATCTGTTGTTTACAACTTAATACTGGAAGGGGTTCGGATGATAACCTGAAGGTGGATTATTTAGGCATAGATGCATGATGGATAGCGGTCTATGTACTTTGTCGTAATGCCCTGATTAAATCACATAGTAATCATCATTGATATGTATTTGAATCTTTATTTGTCAATTGCCCGCCTGTAATTTGTTCATCCAGCATGTTAGTTATCTTATTGGAGAGACACCTCTAGTGAACTGTGGACCCCGGTCCATTCTTTTACATCTGAATACATTCTACTGCAATCATTGTTCTTCACTGTTCTTTGCAAACAAACACCATCTTCCACTCGATACGCTTAATCCTTTGTTTTCAGCAAGCCGGTGAGATTGACAACCTCACTGTTACGTTGGGGCAAAGTACTTTGATTGTGTTGTGCAGGTTCCACGTTGGCGCCGATTTCACTGGTGTTGCGCCGCACTACATTCCTCCACCAACAACCTTCACGTGCTTCTTGGCTCCTACTGGTTCGATAACCTTGGTTTCTTTCTGAGGGAAAACTTGCCGCTGTGTGCATCATACCTTCCTCTTGGGGTTCCCAACGGACGTGTACATCTACGCATCATCAAGCATTTTTTGCGCCGTTGCCGGGGAGATCAAGACACGCTGCAAGGGGAGTCTCCACTTCCAATCTCTTTACTTTGTTTTTGTCTTGCTTTACTTTATTTTATTTACTGTCTTGTTTGCTTCATACTAAAAACACACAAAAATTAGTTACTTTACTTACTGTCTTGTTTACTAGCTTATATAAAACACAAAAAATTAGTTACTTGTCTAGTTTACTAATTTGCCTGATTTCACTAGCACAAATAATAATGATTTTATATGTACTCTTATTGCTCCACCTGCTACTACAGCAGAATTCTATGAAATTAAACCTGCTTTACTGAATCTTGTTATGAGAGAGCAATTTTCTGGTGTTAGTACTGATGATGCTGCTGCCCATCTTAATAATTTTGTTGAACTTTGTGAAATGCAAAAGTATAAGGATATAGATGGTGATATTATAAAACTGAAATTGTTTCCTTTCTCATTAAGAGGAAGAGCTAAAGATTGGTTGCTATCTTTGCCTAAAAATAGTATTGATTCATGGACTAAATGTAAAGATGCTTTTATTAGTAAATATTATCCTCCTGCTAAGATTATATCTTTGAGAAGTAGCATAATGAATTTTAAACAATTTGATAATGAACATGTTGCTCAAGCATGGGAGAGAATGAAATCTTTGGTAAAGAATTGCCCAACCCATGGACTGACTACTTGGATGATCATCCAAACCTTCTATGCAGGATTGAATTTTTCCTCGAGGAACCTATTGGATTCAGCTGCTGGAGGTACTTTTATGTCCATCACCCTGGGCGCCGCAACTAAACTACTTGATGATATGATGATCAATTACTCTGAATGGCACACTGAAAGAACTCCTCAAGGTAAGAAGGTAAATTCTGTTGAAGAAACCTCTTCTTTGGGTGATAAGATTGATGCTATTATGTCTATGCTTGCAAATGGTAGATCTCATATTGATCCTAATAATGTTCCTTTAGCTTCATTGGTTGCTCGAGAAGAAAATGTTGATGTGAATTTCATTAAAAACAATAATTTCAACAACAATGCTTATAGGAATAATTGTGGTAACAACTATAGGCCATATCCTTCTAATAATGGTAATGGTTATGGTAATTCTTATGGTAATTCTTACAATAATAATAAGAGTGTACCCTCTGGTCTTGAAGTGATGCTTAAAGAATTTATTAGTACACAAACTGCTTTCAATAAAACTGTTGAAGAAAAGCTTGGTAAAATTGATATTCTTGCTTCTAAGGTTGATAGTCTTGCTCTTGATGTTGATCTTTTAAAATTGAAAGTTATGCCTGAGGAAGTTAAAGATGCTAGGTTTGCTAAAACAAATGCCATCCAAGTTCGAATTAATGATAATATTAGAATGTTGGCTGAATTGCATGCTAGGTGGGATAGAGAAGAAAAAGAAAAACTTGCTAAAGTAATGTAGCTAAAGTATGGACTATTACCACCACTAGTAATGTTGATTCTTCACATGTTGCTACACCTCCTACTATCAATGGTAAAATAATTGGTGTTGGCAATGTTTCTACTCCTAGTGCAAAGCATACAAAATTGCCTGAAACTGCTAAAACTGCTGTTTGTGATAAAACTGCTGAAATTTTTCAAAATATTGGTGACAATGATTCCATTGCTGTAGAACATAATGGTTTAGATTTTGATGATTGTCATATTACTGAAGTTATAAAGTTCTTACAAAAACTTGCTAGAAGTCCCAATGCTAGTGCTATAAATTTAGCCTTTACAAAACATATTACAAATGCTCTCATTAAAGCTAGGGAAGAGAAATTAAAACTTGAAGCTTCTATTCCTAGGAAATTAGAAGATGGTTGGGAGCCCATCATTAAAATGAAATTCAATGACTTTGAGTGTAATTCTTTATGTGATCTTGGTGCAAGTATTTCTGTTATGCCTAAAAAGATTTATGATATGCTTGACTTGCCACCATTGAAGAATTGTTATTTAGATGTTAATCTTGCTGATAATGTTAAAAAGAAACCTTTGGGGAGGATTGATAATGTGCGCATTACGGTTAACAATAACCTTGTCCCCATTGATTTTGTTGTCTTGGATATCGAATGCAATGCATCTTGTCCTATTGTGTTGGGAAGACCTTTTCTTCGAACTGTTGGTGCTATTATTGATATGAGGGAAGGTAATATTAAATATCAATTTCCTCTCAAGAAAGGTATAGAACACTTCCCTAGAAAGAGAATGAAGTTGCCTTTTGATTCTATTATTAGAACAAGTAATGATGTTGATGCTTCTTCTCTTGATGTTACTTGATTTGCACTTTCTGCGCCTAGCTGAAAGGCGTTAAAGAAAAGCACTTCTTGGGAGATAACCCATGTTTTATTTTATTTACTGTATTGTTGAGTCTTGGAAGTTGTTTACTACTGTAGCAACCTCTCATTATCATGTTTTTGTGCCAAGTAAAGTTTCTATGCTAAAGTTGATGCTATATTTGCGATTGCTTGAAACAGACATTGCTGTCTGTCACGAATTCTCGCAGAGCTCCCTGTAAAAAAATCTAAAATCTGATTTACGAGCGTGATCCTCGGATATGTACGCAACTTTCATTAGTTTTGAGTTTTTCCATTTGAGCAAGTTAAGTGCCCCTGCCAGATTCATCTTTACGTTTTTGTTTTTGACAGATTCTGCCTTTTATTTCGCGTTGCCGCTTTTGCTATGTTGAATGAGTTTCTTTGTTCCATTAACTTTCAGAAGCTTTGTGCAATGTCCAGAAGTGTTAAGAATGATTGTGTCACCTCTGAATATGTGAATTTGTAATTATGCACTAACCCTCTAATGAGTTTGCTCGAAGTTTGTTGTGGAGGAAGTTTTCAAGGGTCAAGAGAAGAGGATGATATACTATGATCAAGAAGAGTGAAAGGTCTAAGCTTGGGGATGCCCCGGTGGTTCATCCCTGCATATTTTAAGAAGACTCAAGCATCTAAGCTTGGGGATGCCCAAGGCATCCCCTTCTTCATCGACAACATTATCAGGTCACTTCTAGTGAAACTATATTTTTATTCCATCACATCTTATGTTCTTTACTTGGAGCGTCGGTTTGCTTTTATTTTTGTTTTGGTTTGAATAAAGTTGGATCCCACCATTCTTATATTGGAGATATTACGCTCCGCTTTTTCATATGGAACACTTGTGTTCTTAATTGTGCTTTAATGTTCATGGCGAAGGCTGATTGCTTCGTTAAATTGCTATTTGGTTGGAATCAGAAAATGCTGCATATGGTTTGGTAACTTGGCAATTGTTTGAGCTCTCATAGATCATGTTTAAGCTCTTGCATCATGTAGTTTAATCTATTAATGAAGAACTACCGTAGAGCTTGTTTAATTTGGTTTGCATGATTGGTCTCTCTAAGTCTAGATATTTTCGGGTAAAGTGTTTGAACAACAAGGAAGACAGTGTAGAGTCTTATAATGCTTGCAATATGTTCTTGTGTAAGTTTTGTTGTACCTGTTCATACTTGTGTTTGCTTCAAACAACCTTGCTAGCCCAAACCTTGTACTGAGAGGAAATGCTTCTCGTGCATCCAAACACCTTGAGCCAAAACCCATGCCATTTGTCCACCATATCTACCTACTATGTGGTATTTTTCTGCCATTCCAAAGTAAATTACTTGAGTGCTACCTTTAAAATTTCATTCCTTTACCTTTGCAATATATAGCTCATGGGACAAATAGCTTAAAAACTATTGTGGTGATGAATATGTAGTTATGTGTCTTAGTTCTTATAAGTTGCTTGTTGAGCGGTAACCATGTTTCTGGGGACGCCATCAACTTTACCTTTGTTGGATATCATGTGAGATGCTATGCATGTTCGTCTTGTCTGAAGTAAGTGCGATTTCATGATCAAATGGTTTGAGTATGCATATGTTAGAGAAGAACATTGGGAAGCTAACTAAAGCCATGTATCATGGTGGAAGTTTCAGTTTGGACATACAACCTCAATCTCTTATGAGAATATTAACTGTTGTTGAATGCTTAAGCATTAAAAGAGGAGTCCATTATCTGTTGTCTATGTTGTCCCGGTATGGATGTCTAAGTTGAGAATAATCAAAAGCGAGAAATCCAATGCGTGCTTTCTCCTTAGACACTTGTACAGGCGGCATAGAGGTACCCCTTTGTGACACTTGGTTGAAACATATGTTATGCAATGATAATCCGTGTTTTCCGAGCTAAGTAGGACAAGGTGCGAGCACTATTAGTACTCTATGCATGAGACTTGCAACTTGTAGGAAGTATTATGCATAGCACATATGAATTATTACTACCGTTGACAAAATTGTTTCTATGTTTTCAAAACAAAAGCTCTAGCACAAAAATAGTAATCCATGCTTCCCTCTGCGAAGGGCCATTCTTTTACTTTGTTGTTGAGTCAGTTTACCCACTTCTTTCTATCTTAGAAGCAAACACTTGTGTTAACTGTGTGCATTGATTCTTACATGTTTACTTATTGCACTTGTTATATTACTCTATGTTGACAAATATCCATGATATATACATGTTACAAGTTGAAAGCAATTGCTGAAACTTAATCATCCTTTGTGTTGCTTCAATGCATTCTACTTTGAATTTATTGCTTATGAGTTAGCTCTTATGCAAGTCTTATTGATACTTGTTTGAAAGTACTATTCATGAAAAGTTTTGCTATATGATTCATTTGTTTAGTCATTATCTTTGTTAGCAATCTTTTGTTCAGATCACTCCATTCATCTCATATGCTTTATAATAATGTTGATCAAGATTATGTTGGTAGCATGTCACTTCAGAAATTATTTGTGTTATCGTTTACCTACTCGAGGGCGAGTAGGAACTAAGCTTGGGGATGCTTGATACGTCCCAAACGTATCTATAATTTCTTATGTTCCATGCTACTTTTATGACAATACTTGAATGTTTTATACATACTTTACAGCATTATTATACATTTTCCGGCACTAACCTATTAACAAGATGCCGAAGTGCCGTTGCTGTTTTCTGTTTTTGGTTTCAGAAATCCTAGTAAGGAAATATTCTCGGAATTGGACGAAATCAACGCCCGGGGTCCTATTTTACACGAAGCTTCCGGAAGACCGAGGGAGGTACGAGTGGGGCCACGAGGCGCCGACACAACAGGGCGGCGCGGCCCCCCCCGCGGCCCTCGTGTGTGGGGCCCTCGTGTCGCCACTTGACCTACCCTTCCGCCTACAAATAGCCTTCATCGCGAAACCCCCTGTGAGAGCCACGATACGAAAACATTCGAGAGGTCGCCGCCAATCCCATCTCGGGGATTCAGGAGATCGCCTCCGGCCTGCCGGAGAGGGGAATCATCACCGGAGGGGCTCTACATCATCATGCCTGCCTCCGGATTGATGCGTGAGTAGTTCATCCTTGGACTATGGGTCCATAGCAGTAGCTAGATGGTTGTCTTCTCTGCTTGTGCTATCATTGTTTAGATCTTGTGAGCTGCCTAACATGATCAAGATCATCTATTTGTAATGCTACATGTTGTGTTTGGCGGGATCCGATGAATATAGAATATTATGTTAAGTTGATTATCAATCTATCATATATGTGTTGTTTATGTTCTTGCATGCTCTCCGTTGCTAGTAGAGGCTCTGGCCAAGTTGATACTTGTAACTCCAAGAGGGAGTAATTATGCTCGATAGTGGGTTCATGACTCCATTGAATCTGGGACAGTGACAGAAAGTTCTAAGGTTGTGGATGTGCTGTTGCTACTAGGGATAAAACATCGATGCTTTGTCTAAGGATATTTGTGTTGATTACATTACGCGCCATACTTAATGCAATTATATGTTGTTTACAACTTAATACTGGAAGGGGTTCGGATGATAACCTGAAGGTGGATTATTTAGGCATAGATGCATGTTGGATAGCGGTCTATGTACTTTGTCGTAATGCCCTGATTAAATCACATAGTAATCATCATTGATATGTATTGAATCTTTATTTGTCAATTGCCCGCCTGTAATTTTTTCACCCAGCATGTTAGTTATCTTATTGGAGAGACACCTCTAGTGAACTGTGGACCCCAGTCCATTCTTTTACATCTGAATACATTCTACTGCAATCATTGTTCTTCACTGTTCTTTGCAAACAAACACCATCTTCCACTCGATACGCTTAATCCTTTGTTTCAGCAAGCCGGTGAGATTGACAACCTCACTTACGTTGGGGCAAAGTACTTTGATTGTGTTGTGCAGGTTCCACGTTGGCGCCGGTTTCATGGTGTTGCGCCGCATGATGACCACAAGTATAGGGGATCGCAACAGTCTTCGAGGGAAGTATTACCCAATTTATTGATTCGACACAAGGGGAGACAAAGAATACTTGTAAGCCTTAACAGCGGAGTTGTCAATTCAGCTGCACCTGGAAACAGACTTGCTCGCAAGAGTTTATCAGTAGCAACAGTTTTATAGAAGTAGGAATAGTGAAATAACAACAGTAGTGAAATAAAGACAGCAGTAGTGATTATAGTAAACAACAGGATTAAAATACTGTAGGCACAGGGACGGATGAACGGGCGTTGCATGGATGAGAGAATTCATATAACAATCATGGTAGGGCATTTGCAGGTAATAATAAAGCGGTATCCAAGTACTAATCAATCAATAGGCATGTGTTCCATATATAGTCGTACGTGCTCGCAATGAGAAACTTGCACAACATCTTTTGTCCTACCAGCCGGTGGCAGCCGGGCCTCTAGGGAAACTACTGGAAATTAAGGTACTCCTTTTAATAGAGTACCGGAGCAAAGCATTAACACTCCGTGAACACATGTGATCCTCACATCACTACCATCCCCTCCGGTTGTCCCGATTTCTGTCACTTCGGGGCCATTGGTTCCGGACAGCGACATGTGTATACAACTTGCAGGTAAGACCATAAACAATGAATATCATGATGAAATAATAACATGTTCAGATCTGAGATCATGGCACTCGGGCCCTAGTGACAAGCATTAAGCATAACAAGTTGCAACAATATCATAAAAGTAACATCTACGGATACTAGGCACCATGCCCTAACAATCTTGTGACTATTACATGATCAATCTCATCCAATCCCTACCATCCCCTTCAGCCTACAGCGGGGGAATTACTCACACATGGATGGGGGAAACATGGCTGGTTGATGGAGAGGCGTTGGTGGTGATGGCGGCGATGATCTCCTCCAATTCCCCGTCCCGGCGGAGTGCCAGAACAGAGACTTCTGGCTCCCGAGACGGAGTTTCGCGATGTGGCGGCGTTCTGGAGAGTTTCTGCGACTTCGACTTCTCCCCGTGCGTTTTTAGGTCGAGGCGATAAGTAGTCCGAAGGAGGGCGTCGGGGGCCAGCCGAGGCCGCCACACACTAGGGCCGCGCGGGCCCCTCCTGGGCCGCGCCGGCCTAGTGTGTGGGGCCCTCGTTCCCCCACCTGGCTTGCCCTTCTGGCTCCGCCAATATTCTGGGAAAATAGGACCTTCTGCATAAATTCCGAGGATTTTCCTGAAAGTTGGATTTCTGCACAAAAACGAGACACCAGAGCAATTCTGCTGAAAACAGCGTTAGTCCGCGTTAGTTGTATCCAAAATACACAAATTAGAGGTAAAACAATAGCAAAAGTGTTCGGGAAAGTAGATACGTTTTGGACGTATCAACTCCCCCAAGCTTAGCTTATTGCTTGTCCTCAAGCAATTCAGTTAACAACTGAGTGCGATAAAAGAACTTTCACGAACACATTTGTTCATATGATGTAAATATTCTCATGATATGGCAAGTGCTTAAGCAATTCATAATAAGGTACATGCAAATAAAGTCATCTAGTAACTGTGTCAATCATAAAAGAGATACCAACAAACTAATAACAAGCATCATGAAACACTTCAATAAGCAGGATTGCAATGTTCATAGAAGGATATGATAAAGTGGTATCTCGCTTGCCTGTATTTGTAGCAAAACATAAATGCCCAGGCACCTCTGAAGTTCATAGAAAGACTAGAAGTAAATTTGTCAAAGATAAAAGCATCAAAGTTATACCACAGCTGATCATATTTTGGGACAAGCATATTATACTAAGAATGACAGTCATGCGCTCAAAGAAAGGATGGTGACTCAACATGAAAGTAAAAGATTGACCCTTCGCAGAGGGAAGCAGGGATTAACATGTGCTAGAGCTTTTTATTTTTCAAAAACAGAAGTAAAATTATTTTGAGAGGTGTTTGTTGTTGTCAACGAATGATAGTGGGTACTCTAACCACCTCGCCAACCAGACTCTCAAGAGCGGCTCCCATGAAGGACGTTATTTCTACCAGCAAGGTAGATCATCCCTCTTCTCTTTTGTTTACACATGTATTTTAGTTTCATTATGGATGACACTCCCCCAACCTTTGCTTACACAAGCCATGGCTAACCGAATCCTCGGGTGCCTTCCAACATTCACATACCATGGGGAAGTGTCTATTTGCAGGTTAAGTTGCTTACTGATGAATCAGAGCAAAACACGTGAAGAGAATTATTAATGAAGGTTGATTAATTGGGGCTGGGAACCCCGTTGCCAGCTCTTTTTGCAAAATTATTGGATAAGCGGATGTGCCACTAGTCCATTGGTGAAAGTCTGTCCGGAGTAAATGACAAGGTTGAAAGATAAAACACCACATATTTCCTCATGAGCTATAAAACATTAACACAAATTGAGAAGTAGTTTGAAGGTTTAAAGGTAGCACATGAGAATTTACTTGGAATGGTTTGAAATGCCATGCATAGGTATTTATGGTGGACACTTTGGAACAACTTGGTATTTAGGTGTTTGGAAGCACGAGCGGCATTCCCGCTCAGTACAAGTGGAAGCTAGCAATAGACTGGGAAGCGACAATCAAGAGAGCAATAACTGTCATAATCATGCTTGCGACAAAATAAAATTAACGGAGGCATAAAAGTGATACAAGAACTCTGAAGCAAAGTAGATCAGCGAGGCTTAATTGACTTTTGTTTTAGTCATATGCATGCGTGAGCATGTGCCAAGTCGATTCAAGTGAATTATTCAGAGGAGGATACCACAATGTCATACCGATCTATGAATAAAACAATGCAAGCAAATATTCATGACATGCTACTCATTATTAATAGATTGGAACTAATCATGAGAGATCATAAACTACTAGACTTTCATTAAATGACATATACCTCATATGAACCAACTAAGCATGCTCACATGGATGAGTATATGTACAAAAATGAAAACAAATAGAGTTCATACCAGCCTCTCACCACAGTCAAATTGCCGTAGATCGTCATTATTGCCTTTCACTTGTGCAGCTTGAATAATAATATGAAATGAAACCAAGCTCCAACCACCGGAGACCTCTGAACTCCCTAATGAACTTTACAAAACCAAAGAAGAACAACAAATATTTTTGGTGTTTTCGGGTTAGAAACAAGAACAAAAGGAAACAAGAAAACAAAGCAAAATCTTTTTGGGTTTTCTCATAGCAAACCAACGATAGCAAATAAAGTAAACTAAGAGCAAAGAACCAAATAAACAAATGGTGAAGAGAAACAACAGAAATATTTTTGGTCTTTTTGTGTTTTAGGAAAGAAACAAAGCGAAAACAAGAGAATGCAAACTAACAGAAACACAGAAAAGCAGGATGACAGAAATCTGCCAAAACCTGACAGCAGTACAGAAATCGAAATTAACAAAAATCTTCCATTGCTCAGCTCAAAAAGTGTTCAACTAATGAAAGTTAGATAACAACCTGGGGCACATGCTCAAAAATTTCAACTCAAAATAACGTTCTGGCTGTGCGTACGAATTTTTTTGGTAACAGCCCAGAATCTGTTTTTGGACAGCACTTCCCCAAATATCATCTCCCTCTCATTAGAAAACCACTCTAAGAACTAAACAAGTATGTACAAGTATCCAGCAACCATAATATGCAAAGAATGAGTGATGCCGGTATACCTCCCCCAAGCTTAGGCTTTTGGCCTAAGTGGAGTTCATTCCCACGGTCCCCATGAAGTGGTGTCTCCGTAGTACGACGAAGAACGACCCGGTTCCAGGTATGTGCTGGAGGAAGCAACAGGGTATGTGACGGTGTAGTCGTAGGAGGGCTCAGCGTCCTCGGAGTCATGTTGCTGGTGGAAACCTTGTATCTTCAGTTGCTCATCCACCTCCTCCTTAGAGCGCGACCATGGTTTCCTGTCAATACTGAACAAATCTGTTTGGGGCAAGAGGACTTCCCTCTCATCCCCGTCAGCAAATAACATTCTATAAACAATATTATCCATACTAGAGTCAATTGTAACAAATTGGTGACTCTTCATAGCAGCAATATCTAACTTAACAGGTGGTATTTCTACATCATTAGGGTCAAGAGGGAGATCTAGGCGTGCCAAAATACGCGATGCAATTATTCCCCCATAAATAGGCCCCTTGTTAGACAAACGGCGAGCAATAACAGAACCAAGATGATAAGGTGTCTCCCCAGTGAGTGCAGCAATTAAGAAAGCAAGATGATAACTAGAAATATTACTAGTGTTCTCCCTACCAAGAATGCTAGTAGCAAGGTAATAAGCAAAATACTTAATGGCGGGGAGTTGAATGTTTCTTATCTTGCCACGCTGAATGGTGCGGCAATCATCATTTGTAATTTCTCGATAGAGCTCCAGCAAAACCCTGGGGTTGTCCTCAATCTTCCTTGCTGTACCTGCAGGGGCAATATCCAATGCAGCACAAAAATCCTTCAACTTCATAGTAACAGGATTACCATAGATCTTGAATGCAACCGTCGGGTTGAAGTGCTTGTTGTTGAACTTGAAGCTCTCCACAAAGATTTTAGTAAGCATGTAGTATTGCTTCCTCTCATCCTCCATATAGGCGGTTAAACCCGCCTTTCTGACGAGAGTCAAGAAATCATCCAACAACCCTGCATTGCTCAAAAATTCATAACATGGAAAAGATGAAGCATTAGGGTCTCCATTGCCCTCATCGAAGCTTGGTGCAATCACATCCTCATTATAGGATCGTCTAATCCGAGTGGATGCCCTCGAGGGCCTCCCCGTGCTCGTCGTCTCTCCTTCGAACACCTCTCCAAAGTTGTAGTTGTTCATTTTCCTTCTCTGAAATTTTTCAACAATCATTATAAAATTTGATTTCAAGGTATATAATTGAGGGGAACTACTATAGGAACTTGCTAGAGTACTACACATGCATCAAAACTAATTTCTACCACTTAGAACAAGCATGCAAGCTCACTAAACATGTTATCTACAGCAGCAAAATATTCAAGATATACTCAACCAAACAAAATTCTAATTGGACAATCAAAGGAGTCACATACCAGGGAGCAAATGTGCCAAATTTCAGACAGAAATCTGGGCTGAGCAAAGAGATCGAGAAATCGCGAGTTCTTGAGCAGAAACGCGAGTGAGAGAAAGTGAGTACGAGTTTTTTCGGGAGAGAGAAGAGAATGAGTGAAAGAGATGATGAAGTGGGGCAAGGAGGGGCCCACACACCAGGGTGGCGCGCCCCCCTTGCTGGCCGCGCCGGCCTGTGGGGTGCCACCCTGGGGTGCCCCACTGGTCAGCCCCAGGTGCTCCCAGGTGCCTCTTCGAAAAATAAGACTACCAGTATAATTTTTGTAATTTTTGAGAACTTCGAAAAATGCACATTTCTGGGTGTTAAATTAATTATTACTGCGCAGGAAAATGATTTCCAAAATCTTAAACAACTAAGCATATTGCAAAACAAAAGGTGCTACAGCAAGTAAAACAAGTGGAGGAAGAAAGAAAGAAAGAAATGTTGTTTAGCTCTCTTATGCATTAAAATATACTTGTTAACAAGGTTGATCAAGTCTTGCTACCAAATAAATTTTATATGACATAAGAAGAAATAAACCTCAAATCAATCATGTTACCTTATATTGAATTGATATGGATCCAATCACAAGAGTTTGATATTCTTCTTTAGGCTCATATATAGGACAATCAATGGATCCCACCTTGATAGTTTTCACATTAAAAATTGTATTAACTCCATATACTTTATCAATCCTCTTGGGAAAATAGACAGTATGTTCCTTATCATCAACATTGAAAGTAACTTTTCCTTTATTGCAATCAATAACAGCCCCTGCAGTATTAAGAAAGGGTCTTCCAAGAATAATGGACATATTATCATCTTCAGGCATTTCCAACACAACAAAATCAGTTAATATCAAGCAATGCTGAGTAACTTGAACAGGAACATTTTCACATACTCCAACAGGAATAGCAGTAGATTTATCAGCCATTTGCAAAGATATATCAGTTGGTATCAACTTATCTAAATCAAGTCTCTTGTAAAGAGAAAAAGGCATTACACTAACACCTGCTCCCAAATCACATAGAGCAGTTCTAACATAATTATTCTTGATGGAACAAGGAATAGTCGGTATACCTGGGTCTCCCAGCTTCTTTGGAACCTTACCATTAAAGGAGTAATTAGCGAGCATAGTGGAAATCTCCTCATTAGGAATTTTCCTTTTGTTAGAGACAATATCTTTCATATACTTTGAATAAGGAGGCAATTTAATAGCATCAGTCAAAGGGATTTGCAAAAATAAAGGTTTCATCCAATCACAAAATTTATTGTAATGTTCCTCCTCCTTTGATTTTAGTTTCTTAGCAGGAAAAGGCATTTGCTTTTGAACCCAAGGTTCTCTTTCATTACCATGTTTCTTTGTAATAAAATCTTCTTTAGTGTACTTCTTATTTTTATCATGCTTTTCAGGTTCTTTTTCAATTTCTTCTTTATCAGGAGTATCATTCTTATCATTATCTTCCTCATGTTCATTACCACTTTCAGTTTCAGCATCAGAAATAGAAATACTATTAGGATCATTAACAGGTTCAGAGGATTCTACAATAGTTTTATGTTTCTTCTTCTTTTTCTTAGAAGGACTACTAATTTCTTTAGTTTGTTGAGAATCTTGTTCAATTCTTTTGGGGTGCCCTTCAGGATATAGAGGATCCTGGGTAGAAACACCGCCTCTAGTTGTTACTTCATAAACTTGTTTCTCTTCATGATTATTTTTTAACAAGTCATTTTGCACTTTAGTAAGTTGATCAATTTGAGTTTGAATCATATTAAAATGTTTAACAAGCATCTTAACATCATTGGAGGTTCTCTCCACAATATCATGCAATTTACCAATAGCTTGAGAATTTTCCATTAGATGATTCTCTACTCTCATATTAAAATTATTTTGCTTAACAATATAATTATCAAATTCATCTAAACATTGATCAGGAGGTTTTGAATATGGAATATCTCCTCTATCAAAGCGTTGAAGAGAATGTACCTCAATTGTGGATGAAGGGGGAATTATCTTACATAGGTCTTCTATAGGAGGCAAATTCTTCACATCTTCAGATTTAATACCCTTCTCCATAAGAGATTTCTTGGCTTCCCTCATATCTTCATCATTTAATTCAATCATACCCCTCTTCTTCAATATAGGTGTCGGGGTTGGTTCAGGTGTAGACCAATCATCATGATTTTTGCTTATCTTAGCCAATAATTCTTCAGCTTCGTCCGGAGTTCTTTTCCTGAAAACACAATCAGCACAACTATCCAGGTATGCCCTAGACTCAATGGTTAGTCCACTATAAAATATATCAAGTAAATCATGCTTTTCCAAATCATGTCCAGGCCGAGCTCTAATAAGAGAGCAAAATCTTGCCCAAGCCTCAGGCAATTTCTCTCCATCTTCTTGATCAAAGCTATAAATTCTCTGCAGAGCCATATGTTGAGCACTAGCGGGAAAGTATTTCCGAAAGAAAACATCAAGCAAACAACTTGGACTATTAATAGAATCAGGAGGCAAATTATTATACCAAATCTTAGCATCATCCTTTAATGAGAATGGGAAAATCTTAGCAACAAAATAAGTACGCATCTTAACATCATCAGAAAACAAGCTACTTAAAGTAGAAAGCTCATTCATATGTTCTACAACACTCTCTTTTTCAGTACCACAGAAAGGTGTTTTCTCAACAATAGATATATGAGATAAATCAAGAGAAAAGTCATAATCTTTATCCTTAATGTTTATAGGAGATGTGGCAAATTTAGGATCAGGAGATAGTTTATATCTAACAGCATGTTGTGCAATAAGCTTTTTAAGGTTACTTGTACTAGTAGTAGCATTGCATTTATCAATAAAATCATCATCAAGTTCCACATAATCTTCATCAAGATCATCAATCTCAGGTGAATTAACAGGTGTAACAGTATTTTCATTAGGAGTTTCAGTAATTTCAATTTGTCTAGACCTAGCAATTGTAGCATCTAGAAAAGGACCTAATGAACCAGCATTATCAAGCACAGTAGAAGCATCATCAAAATTATCAGAGGAATTTTCAGATTCAGCAGAAATACCAACACGTGAAGTTTGTGGTGGTGAAACAAGTTGACTTATCACAGATGGTGAATCAAGAGCAGCGGAGGTACTGAAGTGACCCACTTATAGGGAAGTAATACCCGATTTAGTATTCGACACAAGGGAGACAAAGAATACTTGAATACTTGTAGCGGACAATTCAGCTGCACCTGGAAACAGACTTGCTCGCAAGAGTTTATCAGTAGTAACAGTTTTATAGCAGTAGGAATAATGAAATAACAGCAGCAGTGGAATAAAGACAGCAGTAGTGATTATAGTAAACAGCAGGATTAAAATACTGTAGGCACAGGGATGGATTAACGGGCGTTGCATGGATGAGAGAAACTCATATAACAATCAAAGCAGGGGCATTTGCAGATAATAATAAAACGGTATCCAAGTACTAATCAATCAATAGGCATGTGTTCCATATATAGTCGTACGTGCTCGCAATGAGAAACTTGCACAACATCTTTTGTCCTACCAGCCGGTGGCAGCCGGGCCTCTAGGGAAACTACTGGAAATTAAGGTACTCCTTTTAATAGAGTACCGGAGCAAAGCATTAACACTCCGTGAACACATGTGATCCTCACATCACTACCATCCCCTCCGGTTGTCCCGATTTCTGTCACTTCGGGGCCATTGGTTCCGGACAGCGACATGTGTATACAACTTGCAGGTAAGATCATAAACAACGAATATCTTCATGAATCAATAACATGTTCAGATCTGAGATCATGGCACTCGGGCCCTAGTGACAAGCATTAAGCATAACAAGTTGCAACAATATCATAAAAGTGACATCTACGGATACTAGGCACTATGCCCTAACAATCTTATGACTATTACATGACCAATCTCATCCAATCCCTACCATCCCCTTCAGCCTACAGCGGGGGAATTACTCACACATGGATGGGGGAAACATGGCTGGTCGATGGAGAGGCGTTGGTGGTGATGGCGGTGAAGATCTCCTCCAATTCCCCGTCCCGGCGGAGTGCCAGAACGGAGACTTCTGGCTCCCGAGACGGAGTTTCGTGATGTGGCGGCTCTCTGGAGGGTTTCTGGCGACTTCGACTTCTCTCCGTGCGTTTTTAGGTCGAGGGCGATAAGTAGTCCGAAGGAGGGCGTCAGGGGCCACACACTAGGGCCACGCGGGCCCCTCCTGGGCCGCGCCGGCCTAGTGTGTGGGGCCCTCGTGCCCCCACCTGGCTTGCCCTTCTGGCTCCGCCAATATTCTGGGAAAATAGGGCCTTCTGTATAAATTCCGAGGTTTTTCCTGAAAGTTGGATTTCTGCACAAAAACGAGACACCAGAGCAATTCTGCTGAAAACAGCGTTAGTCCGTGTTAGTTGTATCCAAAATACACAAATTAGAGGCAAAACAATAGCAAAAGTGTTCGGGAAAGTAGATACGTTTTGGACGTATCAACTCCCCCAAGCTTAGCTTATTGCTTGTCCTCAAGCAATTCAGTTAACAACTGAGCGATAAAAGAACTTTCACGAACACATTTGCTCATATGATGTATATATTCTCATGCTATGGCTAATACTTAAGCAGTTTATAATGAGATACATGCAAATAAGATCATCCAACAGCTATGTCAATCATGGAGAGGTACCAACAATTAATAATAAGCATCATGAATCATGTATATAAGCAGAATTGCAATGTTCATAAGAGAATATGATAAAGTGGTATCTCGCTTGCCCGTATTTGATCGGCAAAACATAAATGCCGAGGCACCTCTGGAGTTCATAGAAAGACTAGAAGTAGTGATTGTCAAAGATAAAAGCATCAAAGTTATACCACAATCAATCATATTTTGAGACAAGCATATTATACTAAGAATGACAGTTGTGCTCTCAAGATAGTGCTCAAAGAAAGAATGGAGACACAACATAAAAGTAAAAGATTGACCCTTCGCAGAGGGAAGCAGGGATTAACATGCGCTAGAGCTTTTCATTTTTAAAACAGGAGTAAAATTATTTTGAGAGGTGCTTGTTGTTGTCAACGAATGGTAATGGGTACACTAACTACCTCGTCAACCGGACTCCCAAGAGCGGCTCCCATGAATTATTTGTATGTTTATGTGGCACTCCTTCCAACCTTTCTTACACAAACCATGGCTAACCGAATCCTCGGGTGCCTGCCAACAATCTCATACCATGAAGGAGTGCCTTTTTATTTAAGTTTTATTATGATGATGACACTCCCCCAACCTTTGCTTACACAAGCCATGGCTAACCGAATCCTTCGGGTGCCGTCCAACAATCACAAACCATGGAGGAGTGTCTATTTAAGTTAATTAATTTGGGACTGGGAATCCCATTGCCAGCTCTTTTTGCAAAATTATTGGATAAGCGGATGTGCCACTAGTCCATATGAGAGTCCGTCAAAAGTAAATGACAAGGTTGAAAGCTAAACACCACATACTTCCTCATGAGCTATGAAACATTAACACAAATTGAGAAGCATTTTGAAAGTTTTAAAGGTAGCGCATGAGAATTTACTTGGAATGGTTTGAAATGCCATGCATAGGTATTTATGGTGGACACTTTGGAACAACTTGGTTTTCAGGTGTTTGGAAGCACGAGCGGCGTTCCCGCTCAGTACAAGTGAAGGCTAGCAAAAGACTAGGGAGCGACAAATCAAGAGAGCAGTAACTGTCATAATCATGCTTGCGGCAAAATAAATTAACGGAGGCATAAAAGTGATACAAGAACTCTGAAGCAATATAAATCATCGAGGCTTAATTGACTTTTTGTTCAGTCATATGCATGCGTGAGCATGTGCCAAGTCGATATAAATGAATTATTCAGAGGAGGATACCACAATGCCATACTTACTTATGAATAAAACAATGCAAGCGAACATCCATGACATGCTACTCATATTAATAAATTGGAGCTAAACATGAGAGATCATGAACTACTAGACTTTCTCAAATAACATATACCTCACATGAACCAACTAAGCATGATCACATGGATGAGTATATGTACAAAAATGAAAACAAATAGAGTTCATACCAGCCTCTCACCACAATCCAATTGTTGTAGATCGTCATTATTGCCTTTCACTTGTGTAGCTTGGATAATATGAAATGAAAACCACGCTCCAGCCACCGAAGACCATTGAACTCATGATGAACTTTACAAACCAAAGAAGAACAACAAATATTTTTGGTGTTTTCGAATTGGAAACAAGAACAAAAGAAACAAGAAAACAAAGCAAAATCTTTTTGGGTTTTCTCATAGCAAACCAACGATAGTAAATAAAGTAAACTAAGAGAAAAGAACCAAATAAACAAATGGTGAAGAGAAACAACAGAAATATTTTTGGTCTTTTTATGTTTTAGGAAAGAAACAAAGTGAAAACAAAAGAATGCAAACTAACAGAAACACAGAAAAGCAGGATGACAGAAATCTGCCAAATCCTGACAGCAGTACAGAAATCGAAATTAACAAAAATCTTCCATTGCTCAGCTCAAAAAGTGTTCAACTAATGAAAGTTAGATAACAACCTGGGGCACATGCTCAAAAATTGGCAACTCAAAATAACATTCTGGCTGTGCGTACGAATTTTTTTGGTAACAGCCCAGAATCTGTTTTTGGACAGCACTTCCCCAAATATCATCTCCTTCTCATTAGAAAACCACTCTAAGAAACTAAACAAGTATGTACAAGTATCCAGCAACCATAATATGCAAAGAATGAGTGATGCCGGTATACCTCCCCCAAGCTTAGGCTTTTGGCCTAAGTGGAGTTCATTCCCACGGTCCCCATGAAGTGGTGTCTCCGTAGTACGACGAAGAACGACCCGGTTCCAGGTATGTGCTGGAGGAAGCATCGGGGTATGTGACGGTGCAGTCGTAGGAGGGCTCGGCGTCCTCGGAGTCATGCTGCTGGTGGAAGTCTTGTATCTTCATATGTTCCTCCACCTCCTCCTTAGTGCGCGACCATGATTGCCTGTCAATATTGAACAAACCTGGCTGGGGAAGAGGGATTTCCTTCTCATCCCCGTCAGCAAACAACATTCTATAGACCATATTATCTACAGTGGAATCAGTGGTAACAAAATGATGACTCTTCATAGCAGCAATATCAAGTCTCCTAGGGGTTAATGGCACATCATTAGGATCAAGAGGGAGTCTTAAATGTGTTAAAATGCGCAGTGCAATAGTTCCTCCAAAAATAGGCCCCCTGTTAGACAGGCGGCGAGCAATAAGAGAACCAAGATGATAAGATGTCTGTCCAGTAAGTGCAGCATTCAAGAAAGCAAGATGATAGCTAGAGATATTGCTAGTATTTTCCCTACCAAGAATGCTAGTAGCAATGTAATATGCAAAATATTTAATGGCGGGGAGTTGAATGTTTCTTATCTTGCCGCGCTGAATGGTGCGGCAATCATCATCGGTGATCCCTCGATAGAGCTCCAACAGGTCCCGGGGGTTGTCATCAATCCTCCTTGCTGTACCTACAGGGGCAATATCCAATGCACGACAAAATTCTTCCAATTCCATAGTAACAGGATTACCATAGATCTTGAATGCAACTGTCGGCTCATATTGCGTGTTGTGGAACTTGAAGCTCTCAACGAAAATTTTGGTGAGCATGTAGTATTGCTCCCTTTCATCTCCCACGTAGGTGGCTAAGCCCGCCCTGTTGACAAGGGTGAAGAAATCATCCAATATCCCTGCATTTGTCAGAAAATCATAACATGGGAAGGATGAAGCATTAGGAGCCCCATTGTCCTCTTCGGGCGCGAAGCTAGGCGCGATGATATCCTCATTGTAGGATCGCCTAATCTGAGTGGACGCCCTCGAGGGCCTCCCGGTGCTGGTTGTTCCTCTCTTGAATAATTCTCCAAAGTTGAATTTCTTCATCTTCCTCTTCTGAAATTTTTCAACAATCATTATAAAATTTGATTTCAAGGTATATAATTGAGGGGAACTACTATAGGAACTTGCTAGAGTACTACACATGCATCAAAAGTAATTTCTACCACTTAGAACAAGCATGCAAGCTCACTAAACATGTTATCTACAGCAGCAAAATATTCAAGATATACTCAACCAAACAAAATTCTAATTGGACAATCAAAGGAGTCACATACCAAGGAGCAAATGTGCCAAATTTCAGACAGAAATCTGGGCTGAGCAAAGAGATCGAGAAATCGCGAGTTCTTGAGCAGAAACGCGAGTGAGAGAAAGTGAGTACGAGTTTTTTCGGGAGAGAGAGTGCACTGAGTGAAAGAGATGATGAAGTGGGGCAAGGGGGACCCACACACCAGGGTGGCGCGCCCCCCTTGCTGGCCGCGCCGGCCTGTGGGGTGCCACCCTGGGGTGCCCCACTGGTCAGCCCCAGGTGCTCCCAGGTGCCTCTTCGAAAAATATGACTACCAGTATAATTTTTGTAAATTTTTGAGAACTTCGAAAAATGCACATTTCTGGGTGTTAAATTAATTATTACTGCGCAGGAAAATGATTTCCAAAATCTTAACAACTAAAGCATATTGCAAAACAAAAAGTGCTACAGCAAGTAAAACAAGTGGAGGGAGAAAGAAAGAAAGAAATGTTGTTTAGCTCTCTTATGCATTAAAATATACTTGTTAACAAGGTTGATCAAGTCTTGCTACCAAATAAATTTTATATGACATAAGAAGAAATAAACCTCAAATCAATCATGTTACCTTATATTGAATTGATATGGATCCAATCACAAGAGTTTGATATTCTTCTTTAGGCTCATATATAGGACAATCAATGGATCCCACTTTGATAGTTTTCACATTAAAAATTGTATTAACTCCATATACTTTATCAATCCTCTTGGGAAAATAGACAGTATGTTCCTTATCATCAACATTGAAAGTAACCATGCCTTTATTGCAATCAATAACAGCCCCTGCAGTATTAAGAAAGGGTCTTCCAAGAATAATAGACATATTATCATCTTCAGGCATTTCCAACACAACAAAATCAGTTAATATCAAGCAATGTTGAGTAACTTGAACAGGAACATTTTCACATACTCCAACAGGAATAGCAGTAGATTTATCAGCCATTTGCAAAGATATATCAGTTGGTATCAACTTATCTAAATCAAGTCTCTTATAAAGAGAAAAAGGCATTACACTAACACCTGCTCCCAAATCACATAGAGCAGTTCTAACATAATTATTCTTGATGGAACAAGGAATAGTCGGTATACCTGGGTCTCCAAGCTTCTTTGGAATCTTACCATTGAAGGAGTAATTAGCGAGCATAGTGGAAATCTCCTCATTGGGAATTTTCCTTTTGTTAGAGACAATATCTTTCATATACTTTGAATAAGGAGGCAATTTAATAGCATCAGTCAAAGGGATTTGCAAAAATAAAGGTTTCATCCAATCACAAAATTTATTATAATGTTCCTCCTCCTTTGATTTTAGTTTCTTAGCAGGAAAAGGCATTTGCTTTTGAACCCAAGGTTCTCTTTCATTACCATGTTTCTCAGCAATAAAATCTTCTTTAGTGTACTTTTTATTTTTAGCATGCTTTTCAGGTTCTTCTTCAACCTCTTCTTTATCAGGAGTATCATTCTTATCATTATCTTTATCATGTTCATTACCACTTTCAGTTTCAGCATCAGAAATAGAAATACTATTAGGATCATTAACAGGTTCAGAGGATTCTACAACATTCTTATGTTTCTTTTTCTTTTTCTTAGATGGAGCACTAGTTTTAGTTAGTTGAGAATCTTGTTCAACTCTTTTGGGATGCCCTTCAGGATATAGAGGATCCTGGGTAGAAACACCACCTCTAGTTGTTACTTCATAAGCATGTTTTTCTTTAGAATTATTTCCCAACAAGTCATTTTGCACTTTAGTGAGTTGATCAATTTGAGTTTGAACCATATGAAAATGTTTAACAAGTATCTTAACATCATTGGAGGTTCTCTCCACAATATCATGCAATTCACTAATAGCTCGAGAATTTTCCATTAAATGATTCTCTACTCTCATATTAAAGTTTTCTTGCTTAACAATATAATTATCAAACTCATCTAAGCATTGAGCAGGAGGTTTTGAATACGGAATATCTTCCCTAGTAAAGCGTTGAAGAGAGTGTACCTCAATCATGGATGAAGGGGGAGTTATCTTACATAAATCTTCTATAGGAGGTAAATTCTTCACATCTTCAGGTTTAATACCCTTCTCTTTAAGAGACTTCTTGGCTTCCCTCATATCTTCATCATTTAATTTAATCATACCCCTCTTCTTCAATATCGGTGTCGGGGTTGGTTCAGGTGTAGACCAATCATCATGATTCCGGCCTATTTTAGCCAATAATTCTTCAGCGTCGTCTGGAGTTCTTTTCCTGAAAACACAACCAGCACAACTATCCAGGTATGCCCTAGACTCAATGGTTAGTCCACTATAAAATATATCAAGTAAATCATGCTTTTCCAAATCATGATCAGGCCGAGCTCTAATAAGAGAGCAAAATCTCGCCCAAGCCTCAGGCAATTTCTCTCCATCTTCCTGGTCAAAATTATAAATTCTCTGCAAAGCAATATGTTGAGCGCTAGCAGGAAAGTATTTTCGAAAGAAAACATCACGCAAGTCAATTGGACTTCTAATAGAACCAGGAGGCAAATTATTATACCAAGTTTTAGCATCATCCTTTAATGAGAAAGGAAAAATTTTAGCGACAAAATAAGTACGCATCTTGACATCATCAGAAAACAAGCACTCAGAGTAGATAACTCAATCATGTGTTCAACAGCACTTTCTTTTTCAGTACCACAAAAGGGTGTTTTCTCAACAATAGCTATATGAGATAGATCAAGAGAAAAATCATAATCTTTATCCTTAATGTTTATAGGAGATGTGGCAAATTTAGGATCAGGAGACAGTTTATATCTAACAGCATGTTCTGCAAGCAACTTTTTAATTTTTCTTGCATCAGTAGTAGCATTGCATTTTTCAATAAAATCATCATCAAGCTCCACATAATCTTCATCAAGATCATCACTAGAATATTCAACAGACTCAGGTGAATTAACAGGTGTAGCAGCATTTTCATTAGGAGTTTCAGTATTTTCAATTTGCCTAGACCTAGCAATTGTAGCATCTAGAAAAGATCCTAACGAACCATCATTATCAAGCACAGCAGAAGCATCATCACAATTATGAGAGGAATTTTCAGATTCAGCAGAAGTACCAGCATTTGAAGCTTGTGGTGGTGAAACAAGTTTACTTATCACAGATGGTGAATCAAGAGCAGCAGAGGTACTAAGAGTTGTACCTTTTCTTGTAGTGGATGGTAATATGGCGATCTTAGTATCGCGAGGTTTACCCATGATGGAGAATTTGCAGCGAACAATATCAATCCAAGTGAACTTCCAAATAAAGCTATGCTCCCCGGCAACGGCGCCAGAAAATAGTCTTGATGACCCACAAGTATAGGGGATCGCAACAGTCTTCGAGGGAAGTATTACCCAATTTATTGATTCGACACAAGGGGAGACAAAGAATACTTGTAAGCCTTAACAGCAGAGTTGTCAATTCAGCTGCACCTGGAAACAGACTTGCTCGCAAGAGTTTATCAGTAGTAACAGTTTTATAGCAGTAGGAATAATGAAATAACAGCAGCAGTGGAATAAAGACAGCAGTAGTGATTATAGTAAACAGCAGGATTAAAATACTGTAGGCACAGGGACGGATTAACGGGCGTTGCATGGATGAGAGAAACTCATATAACAATCAAAGCAGGGCATTTGCAGATAATAATAAAATGGTATCCAAGTACTAATCAATCAATAGGCATGTGTTCCATATATAGTCGTACGTGCTCACAATGAGAAACTTGCACAACATCTTTTGTCCTACCAGCCGGTGGCAGCCGGGCCTCTAGGGAAACTACTGGAAATTAAGGTACTCCTTTTAATAGAGTACCGGAGCAAAGCATTAACACTCCGTGAACACATGTGATCCTCACATCACTACCATCCCCTCCGGTTGTCCCGATTTCTGTCACTTCGGGGCCATTGGTTCCGGACAGCGACATGTGTATACAACTTGCAGGTAAGATCATAAACAACGAATATCTTCATGAATCAATAACATGTTCAGATCTGAGATCATGGCACTCGGGCCCTAGTGACAAGCATTAAGCATAACAAGTTGCAACAATATCATAAAAGTGACATCTACGGATACTAGGCACTATGCCCTAACAATCTTATGACTATTACATGACCAATCTCATCCAATCCCTACCATCCCCTTCAGCCTACAGCGGGGGAATTACTCACACATGGATGGGGGAAACATGGCTGGTCGATGGAGAGGCGTTGGTGGTGATGGCGGTGAAGATCTCCTCCAATTCCCCGTCCCGGCGGAGTGCCAGAACGGAGACTTCTGGCTCCCGAGATGGAGTTTCGCGATGTGGCGGCTCTCTGGAGGGTTTCTGGCGACTTCGACTTCTCTCCGTGCGTTTTTAGGTCGAGGGCGATAAGTAGTCCGAAGGAGGGCGTCGGGGGCCAGCCGAGGGGGCCACACACTAGGGCCGCGCGGGCCCCTCCTGGGCCGCGCCGGCCTAGTGTGTGGGGCCCTCGTGCCCCCACCTGGCTTGCCCTTCGGCTCCGCCAATATTCGGGAAAATAGGGCCTTCTGTATAAATTCCGAGGTTTTTCCTGAAAGTTGGATTTCTGCACAAAAACGAGACACCAGAGCAATTCTGCTGAAAACAGCGTTAGTCCGTGTTAGTTGTATCCAAAATACACAAATTAGAGGCAAAACAATAGCAAAAGTGTTCGGGAAAGTAGATACGTTTTGGACGTATCAAGGTACTCAGAGTTGTACCTTTTCTTGTAGTGGATGGTAATATGGCGACTTTAGTATCGCGAGGTTTACCCATGATGGAGAATTTGCAGCGAACAATATCAATCCAAGTGAACTTACAAATAAAGCTATGCTCCCCGGCAACGGCGCCAGAAAATAGTCTTGATGACCCACAAGTATAGGGGATCGCAACAGTCTTCGAGGGAAGTATTACCCAATTTATTGATTCGACACAAGGGGAGACAAAGAATACTTGTAAGCCTTAACAGCGGAGTTGTCAATTCAGCTGCACCTGGAAACAGACTTGCTCGCAAGAGTTTATCAGTAGTAACAGTTTTATAGCAGTAGGAATAGTGAAATAACAGCAGCGGTGAAATAAAGACAGCAGTAGTGATTATAGTAAACAACAGGATTAAAATACTGTAGGCACAGGGACGGATGAACGGGCGTTGCATGGATGAGAGAATTCATATAACAATCATGGTAGGGCATTTGCAGGTAATAATAAAGCGGTATCCAAGTACTAATCAATCAATAGGCATGTGTTCCATATATAGTCGTACGTGCTCGCAATGAGAAACTTGCACAACATCTTTTGTCCTACCAGCCGGTGGCAGCCGGGCCTCTAGGGAAACTACTGGAAATTAAGGTACTCCTTTTAATAGAGTACCGGAGCAAAGCATTAACACTCCGTGAACACATGTGATCCTCACATCACTACCATCCCCTCCGGTTGTCCCGATTTCTGTCACTTCGGGGCCATTGGTTCCGGACAGCGACATGTGTATACAACTTGCAGGTAAGACCATAAACAATGAATATCATGATGAAATAATAACATGTTCAGATCTGAGATCATGGCACTCGGGCCCTAGTGACAAGCATTAAGCATAACAAGTTGCAACAATATCATAAAAGTAACATCTACGGATACTAGGCACCATGCCCTAACAATCTTGTGACTATTACATGATCAATCTCATCCAATCCCTACCATCCCCTTCAGCCTACAGCGGGGAATTACTCACACATGGATGGGGGAAACATGGCTGGTTGATGGAGATGCGTTGGTGGTGATGGCGGTGATGATCTCCTCCAATTCCCCGTCCCGGCGGAGTGGAACTTCTGGCTCCCGAGACGGAGTTTCGCGATGTGGCGGTGTTCTGGAGGGTTTCTGGCGACTTCGACTTCTCCCCGTGCGTTTTTAGGTCGAGGGCGATAAGTAGTCCGAAAGAGGGCGTCGGGGGCCAGCCGAGGCCGCCACACACTAGGGCCGCGCGGGCCCCTCCTGGGCCGCGCCGGCCTAGTGTGTGGGGCCCTCGTGCCCCCACCTGGCTTGCCCTTCTTGCTCCGCCAATATTCTGGGATAATAGGACCTTCTGCATAAATTCCGAGGATTTTCCTGAAAGTTGGATTTCTGCACAAAAACGAGACACCAGAGCAATTCTGCTGAAAACAGTGTTAGCCCGCGTTAGTTGTATCTAAAATACACAAATTAGAGGTGAAACAATAGCAAAAGTGTTCGGGAAAGTAGATACGTTTTGGACGTATCACCGCACTACATTCCTCCACCAACAACCTTCACGTGCTTCTTGGCTCCTACTGGTTCGATAGCCTTGGTTTCTTTCTGAGGGAAAAACTTACCGATGTGTGCATCATACCTTCCTCTTGGGGTTCCTGATACGTCTCAAACGTATCTATAATTTCTTATGTTCCATGCTACTTTTATAACAATACTTGAATGTTTTATACATACTTTACAGCATTATTATACATTTTCCGGCACTAACCTATTAACAAGATGCCGAAGTGCCGTTTTTTGCTGTTTTTGGTTTCAGAAATCCTAGTAAGGAAATATTCTCGGAATTGGACGAAATCAACGCCCAGGGGCCTATTTTTACACGAAGCTTCCAGAAGACCGAAAGGGAGACGAAGTGGGGCCACGAGGGCCACACACCAGGCGGCGCGGCCCAAGCCCTGGCCGCGCGTTGTGTGGGGCCTCGCGTGCCCCTGACCTACCCTTCCGCCTACAAATAGCCTTCGTCGTGAAACCCCCTGTACCGAGAGCCACGATACGGAAAACATTACTGAGAGGCCGCCGCCAATCCCATCTCGGGATTCGGAGATCGCCTCCGGCACCTGCCGGAGAGGGGAATCATCACCGGAGGGGCTCTACATCATCATGCCCGCCTCCGGATTGATGCGTGAGTAGTTCATCCTTGGACTATGGGTCCATAGCAGTAGCTAGATGGTTGTCTTCTCCGCTTGTGCTATCATTGTTTAGATCTTGTGAGCTGCCTAACATGATCAAGATCATCTATTTGTAATGCTACATGTTGTGTTTGGCGGGATCCGATGAATATAGAATATTATGTTAAGTTGATTATCAATCTATCATATATGTGTTGTTTATGTTCTTGCATGCTCTCCGTTTCTAGTAGAGGCTCTGGCCAAGTTGATACTTGTAACTCCAAGAGGGAGTAATTATGCTCGATAGTGGGTTCATGCCTCCATTGAATCTGGGACAGTGACAGAAAGTTCTAAGGTTGTGGATGTGCTGGTGCTAATAGGGATAAAACATCGATGCTTTGTCTAAGGATATTTGTGTTGATTACATTACGCGCCATACTTAATGCAATTATCTGTTGTTTACAACTTAATACTGGAAGGGGTTCGGATGATAACCTGAAGGTGGATTATTTAGGCATAGATGCATGCTGGATAGCGGTCTATGTACTTTGTCGTAATGCCCTGATTAAATCACATAGTAATCATCATTATATGTATTGAATCTTTATTTGTCAATTGCCCGCCTGTAATTTGTTCACCCAGCATGTTAGTTATCTTATTGGAGAGACACCTCTAGTGAACTGTGGACCCCGGTCCATTCTTTTACATCTGAATACATTCTACTGCTTTTACTGTTCTTTGCAAACAAACACCATCTTCCACTCGATACGTTTAATCCTTTGTTTTCAGCAAGCCGGTGAGATTGACAACCTCACTGTTACGTTGGGGCAAAGTACTTTGATTGTGTTGTGCAGGTTCCACGTTGGCGCCGGTTTCACTGGTGTTGCGCCGCACTACACTCCTCCACCAACAACCTTCACGTGCTTCTTGGCTCCTACTGGTTCGATAACCTTGGTTTCATACTGAGGGAAACTTGCTGCTGTGCGCATCATACCTTCCTCTTGGGGTTCCCAACGGACGTGTACATCTACGCGCATCAAGCTAAATTTCTGGCGCCGTTGCCGGGGAGATCAAGACACGCTGCAAGGGGAGTCTCCACTTCCAATCTCTTTACTTTGTTTTTGTCTTGCTTTACTTTACTTTATTTACTGTCTTGTTTGCTTCATATTAAAAACACACAAAAATTAGTTACTTTACTTATTGTCTTGTTTACTAGCTCTATATCAAAACACACAAAAATTAGGTACTTGTCTTTACTTTATTTGCCTAGTTTACTTTATTGCTGCTATAATGGGTACTCCTGAAAATACTAAGTTGTGTGACTTCACTAGCACAAATAATAATGATTTTATATGTACTCCTATTGCTCCACCTGCTACTACAGCAGAATTTTATGAAATTAAACCTGCTTTACTGAATCTTGTTATGAGAGAGCAATTTTCTGGTGTTAGTACTGATGATGCTGCTGCCCATCTTAATAATTTTGTTGAACTTTGTGAAATGCAAAAGTATAAGGATATAGATGGTGATATTATAAAACTGAAATTGTTTCCTTTCTCATTAAGAGGAAGAGCTAAAGATTGGTTGCTTTCTTTGCCTAAAAATAGTATTGATTCATGGACTAAATGTAAAGATGCTTTTATTAGTAAATATTATCCTCCTGCTAAGATTATATCTTTGAGAAGTAGCATAATGAATTTTAAACAATTTGATAATGAACATGTTGCTCAAGCATGGGAGAGAATGAAATCTTTGGTAAAGAATTGCCCAACCCATGGACTGACTACTTGGATGATCATCCAAACCTTTTATGCAGGATTGAATTTTTCCTCGAGGAACCTATTGGATTCAGCTGCTGGAGGTACTTTTATGTCCATCACCCTGGGCGCCGCAACCAAATTACTTGATGATATGATGATCAATTACTCTGAATGGCACACTGAAAGAACTCCTCAAGGTAAGAAGGTAAATTCTGTTGAAGAAACCTCTTCTTTGGGTGATAAGATTGATGCTATTATGTCTATGCTTGCAAATGGTAGATCTCATATTGATCCTAATAATGTTCCTTTAGCTTCATTGGTTGCTCAAGAAGAAAATGTTGATGTGAATTTCATTAAGAACAATAATTTCAACAACAATGCTTATAGGAATAATTATGGTAACAACAACTATAGGCCATATCCTTCTAATAATGGTAATGGTTATGGTAATTCTTATGGTAATTCTTACAACAATAATAAGAGTGTACCCTCTGGTCTTGAAGTGATGCTTAAAGAATTTATTAGTACACAAACTGCTTTCAATAAAACTGTTGAAGAAAAGCTTGGTAAAATTGATGTTCTTGCTTCTAAGGTTGATAGTCTTGCTCTTGATGTTGATCTTTTAAAATTGAAAGTTATGCCTGAGGAAGTTAAAGATGCTAGGTTTTCTAAAACAAATGCCATCCAAGTTCGAATTAATGATAATATTAGATTGTTGGCTGAATTGCATGCTAGGTGGGATAGAGAAGAAAAAGAAAAACTTGCTAAAGAAAATAATGTAGCTAAAGTATGGACTATTACCACCACTAGTAATGTTGATTCTTCACATGTTGCTGCACCTCCTACTATCAATGGTAAAATAATTGGTGTTGGCAATGTTTCTACTCCTAGTGCAAAGCGCACAAAATTGCCTGAAACTGCTGTTTGTGATAAAACTGCTGAAATTTTTCGAAATATTGGTGACAATGATTCTATTGCTGTAGAACATAATGGTTTAGATTTTGATTATTGTCATATTACTTAAGTTATAAAGTTCTTACAAAAACTTGCTAGAAGTCCCAATGCTAGTGCTATAAATTTAGCCTTTACAAAACATATTACAAATGCTCTCATTAAAGCTAGGGAAGAGAAATTAAAACTTGAAGCTTCTATTCCTAGGAAGTTAGAAGATGGTTGGGAGCCCATCATTAAGATGAAATTCAATGATTTTGAATGTAATGCTCTATGTGATCTTGGTGCAAATATTTCTGTTATGCCTAAAAAGATTTATGATATGCTTGACTTGACACCATTGAAAAATTGTTATTTGGATGTTAATATTGCTGATAATGTTAAAAAGAAACCTTTGGGGAGGATTGATAATGTGCTCATTACGGTTAACAATAACCTTGTCCCCGTTGATTTTGTTGTCTTGGATATCGAATGCAATGCATCTTGTCCTATTGTGTTGGGAAGACCTTTTCTTCGAACCGTTGGTGCTGTTATTGATATGAGGGAAGGTAATATTAAATATCAATTTCCTCTCAAGAAAGGTATGGAACACTTCCCTAGAAATAGAATGAAGTTGCCTTTTGATTCTATTATTAGAACAAGTTATGATGTTGATGCTTCTTCTCTTGATGTTACTTGATTTGCACTTTCTGCGCCTAGCTGAAAGGCGTTAAAGAAAAGCACTTCTTGGGAGATAACCCAAGTTTCATTTTATTTACTGTATTGTTGAGTCTTGGAAGTTGTTTACTACTGTAGCAACCTCTCCTTATCATGTTTTTGTGCCAAGTAAAGTTTCTATGTTAAAGTTGATGATAGATTTGGATCGCTGCGCAGAAACAGCATTGCTGTCTGTCACGAATTCTCGCAGAAGTCTCTGTAAAAAAATCGAAAAAATCTGCAAATTTACGAGAGTGATCCTCATATATGTACGCAACTTTCATTAGTTTTGAGTTTTTCCATTTGAGCAAGTTAAGTGCCCCTGCCAGATTCATCTTTACGGACTGTTCTGTTTTTGACAGATTCTGTCTTTTATTTCGCATTGCCGCTTTTGCTATGTTGAATGAGTTTCTTTGTTCCATTAACTTTCAGAAGCTTTGTGCAATGTCCAGAAGTGTTAAGAATGATTGTGTCACCTCTGAATATGTGAATTTTTGGTTATGCACTAACCCTCTAATGAGTTTGCTTGATGTTTGTGTGAAGTTTTCAAGGGTCAAGAGAAGAGGATGATATACTATGATCAAGAAGAGTGAAAGGTCTAAGCTTGGGGATGCCCGGTGGTTCATCCCTGCATATTTTAAGAAGACTCAAGCATCTAAGCTTGGGGATGCCCAAGACATCCCCTTCTTCATCGACAACATTATCAGGTCATTTCTAGTGAAACTATATTTTTATTCCGTCACATCCTATGTTCTTTACTTGGAGCGTCGGTTTGCTTTTATTTTTGTTTTGTTTTGAATAAAGTTGGATCCCGCCATTCTTATATTGGAGATATTACGCTCCGCTTTTTCATATGGAACACTTGTGTTCTTAATTATGCTTTAATGTTCATGGCAAAGGCTGAAATTGCTTCGTTAAATTGCTATTTGGTTGGAATCAGAAAATGCTGCATATGGTTTGGCAATTTGGCAATTGTTTGAGCTCTCATAGATCATGTTTAAGCTCTTGCATCATGTAGTTTAATCTATTAATGAAGAACTACCGTAGAGCTTGTTTAATTTGGTTTGCATGATTGGTCTCTCTAAGTCTAGATATTTTCGGGTAAAGTGTTTGAACAACAAGGAAGACAGTGTAGAGCCTTATAATGCTTGCAATATGTTCTTGTGTAAGTTTTGCTGTACATGTTCATACTTGTGTTTGCTTCAAACAACCTTGCTAGCCCAAACCTTGTACTGAGAGGAAATGCTTCTCGTGCATCCAAACACCTTGAGCCAAAACCCATGCCATTTGTGTCCACCATATCTACCTATTATGTGGTATTTTTCTGCCATTCCAAAGTAAATTACTTGAGTGCTACCTTTAAAATTTCATTCCTTTATCTTTGCAATATATAGCTCATGGGACAAATAGCTTAAAAACTATTGTGGTGATGAATATGTAGTTATGTGTCTTAATTCTTATAAGTTGCTTGTTGAGCGGTAACCATGTTTCTGGGGACGCCATCAACTTTACCTTTGTTGGATATCATGTGAGATGCTATGCATGTTCGTCTTGTCTGAAGTAAGTACGATTTCATGATCAAATGGTTTGAGTATGCATATGTTAGAGAAGAACATTTGGCCGCTAACTAAAGCCATGTATCATGGTGGAAGTTTCAGTTTGGACATACAACCTCAATCTCTTATGAGAATATTATTTGTTGTTGAATGCTTAAGCATTAAAAGAGGAGTCCATTATCTGTTGTCTATGTTGTCCCGGTATGGATGTCTAAGTTGAGAATAATCAAAAGCGAGAAATCCAATGCGTGCTTTCTCCTTAGACCTTTGTACAGGCGGCATAGAGGTACCCCTTTGTGACACTTGGTTGAAACATATGTTATGCGATGATAATCCGTGTTTTCCGAGCTAAGTAGGACAAGGTGCGAGCACTATTAGTACTCTATGCATGAGACTTGCAACTTGTAGGAAGTATTATGCATAGCACATATGAATTATTACTACCGTTGACAAAATTGTTTCTATGTTTTCAAAACAAAAGCTCTAGCACAAAAATAGTAATCCATGCTTCCCTCTGCGAAGGGTCAATCTTTTACTTTATTGTTGAGTCAGTTTACCCACTTCTTTCTATCTTAGAAGCAAACACTTGTGTTAACTGTGTGCATTGATTCTTACATGTTACTTATTGCACCTGTTATATTACTCTATGTTGACAAATATCCATGAGATATACATGTTACAAGTTGAAAGCAATTTCTGAAACTTAATCATCCTTTGTGTTGCTTCAATTCATTCTACTTAGAATTTATTGCTTATGAGTTAGCTCTTATGCAAGTCTTATTGATACTTGTCTTGAAAGTACTATTCATGAAAAGTTTTGCTATATGATTCATTTGTTTAGTCATTATCTTTGTTAGCAATCTTTTGTTCAGATCACTCCATTCATCTCATATTCTTTACAATAATGTTGATCAAGATTATGTTGGTAGCATGTCACTTCAGAAATTATTTGTGTTATCGTTTACCTACTCGAGGCGAGTAGGAACTAAGCTTGGGGATGCTTGATACGTCTCAAACGTATCTATAATTTCTTATGTTCCATGCTACTTTTATAACAATACTTGAATGTTTTATACATACTTTACAGCATTATTATACATTTTCCGGCACTAACCTATTAACAAGATGCCGAAGTGCCAGTTTCTGTTTTCTGCTGTTTTTGGTTTCAGAAATCCTAGTAAGGAAATATTCTCGGAATTGGACGAAATCAACGCCCGGGGCCTATTTTTACACGAAGCTTCCGAAGACCGAAAGGGAGACGAAGTGGGGCCACGAGGGGCCACACACCAGGGCGGCGCGGCCCAAGCCCTGGCCGCGCCGGCCTGTTGTGTGGGGCCCTCGCGTCCCCCCTTGACCTACCCTTCCGCCTACAAATAGCCTTCGTCGCGAAACCCCCTGTACCGAGAGCCACGATACGGAAAACATTACGAGAGGCCGCCGCCGCCAATCCCATCTCGGGGGATTCGGAGATCGCCCCGGCACCCTGCCGGAGAGGGGAATCATCACCGGAGGGGCTCTACATCATCATGCCCGCCTCCGGATTGATGCGTGAGTAGTTCATCCTTGGACTATGGGTCCATAGCAGCTAGATGGTTGTCTTCTCCGCTTGTGCTATCATTGTTTAGATCTTGTGAGCTGCCTAACATGATCAAGATCATCTATTTGTAATGCTACATGTTGTGTTTGGCGGGATCCGATGAATATAGAATATTATGTTAAGTTGATTATCAATCTATCATATATGTGTTGTTTATGTTCTTGCATGCTCTCCGTTGCTAGTAGAGGCTCTGGCCAAGTTGATACTTGTAACTCCAAGAGGGAGTAATTATGCTCGATAGTGGGTTGATGCCTCCATTGAATCTGGGACAGTGACAGAAAGTTCTAAGGTTGTGGATGTAATGTTGCTACTAGGGATAAAACATCGATGCTTTGTCTAAGGATATTTGTGTTGATTACATTACGCGCCATACTTAATGCAATTATCTGTTGTTTACAACTTAATACTGGAAGGGGTTCGGATGATAACCTGAAGGTGGATTATTTAGGCATAGATGCATGCTGGATAGCGGTCTATGTACTTTGTCGTAATGCCCTGATTAAATCACATAGTAATCATCGTTGATATGTATTGAATCTTTATTTGTCAATTGCCGCCTGTAATTTGTTCACCCAACATGTTAGTTATCTTATTGGAGAGACAACTCTAGTGAACTGTGGACCCCGGTCCATTCTTTTACATCTGAATACATTCTACTGCTTTTGTTCTTTGCAAACAAACACCATCTTCCACTCGATACGTTTAATCCTTTGTTTTCAGCAAGCCGGTGAGATTGACAACCTCACTCACGTTGGGGCAAAGTACTTTGATTGTGTTGTGCAGGTTCCACGTTGGCGCCGGTTTCACTGGTGTTGCGCCGCACTACACTCCTCCACCAACAACCTTCACGTGCTTCTTGGCTCCTACTGGTTCGATAACCTTGGTTTCATTGTGGGGACCCCGGACTAGCTGTCCGAAATACCCTGTTATGTATACCGTTCACGTTCCCATGATCAGTGTGCCGTGAACACATAACCGAACTGATATCAAATTACATCATCCTTTACAAAACGAAATAAGAAAATTACAATAAGGTCACATGACCCATCTTTACAAGATAGCCTCGAAGGGCCTAATCTAATCATCAGAGTAGCAGAATCACTTCAGCAGCGTAGAGCCCAAGTCATCTGCCTTAACCCTACAGGCAACTGACTGGGAAGACGTTCCTAGCTCGCATAGACGTCGTCAACTCCTTCTTCATCTGTCGAAGTCCTCCAGGTCTGGCCAAGTAAATAGCCAGGGACAAAGTCGTGAGTACATTTGAATTGTACTCGCAAACCATCAAGAAGGTGATAACAATTCTAACTAAAGAAGACAAGAGAGGAAGAATAGTTTCTCTGGTGGATATAGCATGTGAAAGAGAATAAGTTTCTCTTGTGGATATAGCATGTGAAAGAGAATAAGTTTCTCTTGTGGATATAGCATCCCACATCACAGTTGAAGGGGACACTAAGAGGGTGATAGGACATTTCTATGACATCTCTATATCTTTGTTAAAGAAGATACTTCAAAAGATACCCTATGACATCTCTATATCTTTGTTGAAGAAGATACTTCAAAAGATATCCTATGACATCTATATATCTTTGTTGAAGAAGATACTTCAAAAGATATCCTATGACATCTATATATCTTTGTTGAAGAAGATACTTCAAAATATTTCCACAACATAAAACACTAGGATGGGGTAACCCAATTTATTTGTCCTTCCCGACCATCTCCATATGGTCGACACAACCTTTCCCGTACCCTTCCGGTACTTCAAAACAAGTTCTTTCCTTTCATTTGCCAAACCATTTTGTAAACCAAAACTCATCAGGCTAAGCAACAACCATTCCAACCGTCCATGACCGCGGACGCGGCTATTCGAATAGATTTTACTCTGCAGAGTTTGCACACTTTCCCCACCTCTATCCGGATACCTATCGTGTGGGCATCATCCCCGCATAACAACATATGCCACGACGGATACCCGAACATAGCCTTTCGCCCATTCGACTTAGCAAGAGGTCCTACCCTATGGAGTATGTACCTCCCCGGCACCGTGGCAGCTCACCTCCCTTTGAGCGTGGCTCCACCGCCAAGCCAGGAGACCCATAGTGTCTTCCGGACGGGTCAGCCCCGAAGGCCTCCCGTTATACTATTGTCCCAACCATGACAACCCGGACTCGGGGGTAACCGTACCCTTGTATAGTTGTGCGGTGCCTCATGCTAAGAAGAACAAACGTCAAGCTAAGCTCCGTGCCCACGTTGGAGTAGCTGTGGTTGCGCGGGTTAATTGTCACGGGTGAATACTTAGACGCCAATGTTTTCATAAAACAAGATTCTCTTTCCAACCATCTTTGCCAAGATCCTTTTCTTTCATAAACACACACTTAGGTAAGTCCAACTCACCCAAGGTTTTCCAAAGATTCTTTTCAACAAGGTATTTTTCCAAGGGGTTCCCAACCTAAAGTTTCATGAGTTGAACAACTATTTCACTACGGCCGAGATGAGAGTCATCACGCCATAGATGGTGTAAAAAGGGGTAATGGAGTGGATCATACTTGCTTAAGGTAAGCATGTATTATGACAACACAAGAAGGAATATACTTTCAGATTTGTGATGCTAATTATACAACTTAGATAGTGGAGTATCACTATCCAACATACTTTCCCATAGGGTACAAAGGCATATTCCTCTCAAGTTGAGAATATACCAAGATCATGACATTGATACCTCTATACTTAAAAAAAGGGTGGGTGTGGTGTAAGTTATTATCCCGAGAAGATGCATGCTCAAGTGAGCATACAAGCTAACCAAGTGGAATGGCATGGCCATAATTCCATGCATCCCAAAAAACAAAGATAGTAGTGGAGTATCACCACTAGGGAGTACCCCACTAGCAACCATACATAGATGACAATAAAAGAGAGATCAACACACATAGAATCAAGGTGCTTTGGATATCAACAAATGACGTCCAACTAGACACCAAATCAGAGATCAAAAGATGGCTTGCCTTGGCTTATTTGTCCCTGGACTTCTTCAACTTCATCAATATAAGAATCCCGTCAATATAAATAAAATCCTTGTCCGAACCACTTCTTCTTCTTCTCCGGAATTGTTCGCATCTATCGTCGGAAAATATAAAAGGAACACAATCAAACATATTGCACCAACAAAACAACAAGCAACAAGCATCAATCAAAGACTAACCACTCTTATACGGCTAACATATTAAAGACTTATAGATACTACAAAGCAACTAAAAGAGAACCCATTTTATTTACCTAGTAAGGGTATGAGAGTATCACCACTTAGCAATTGCCTCTCTCGGTTATCACCATGGTATGAACCAAACATCCCCTGGTAGATAACATCATAAAGAGGACAAGAGCATTAGTTTGACATCAAATACATTCACATTATATTTTGAAACATTTTTGGAAAAGCGGGAAATCATTCTCTCTATTTTGTAAAGCTTACACAACACTACACAAGAATAGGAAGCAAATGATATGCCCCACCATTTGAAAACTTAAGCAAAACAAAAGAGCTAATGTTAAATTGCAGAGGTTTTGTTTTGCAATCATAAAACAAAGGTTGCCCATTTCTAATAAAAAGAGTTGGTCAAGGGTTCTAAATAAACCGAAAAGTTTTGCTTCAACAATGCATGTCACACATATACATTACTAACAGTAACAAATATGCATGAACAGAGACTAATACTATTTTTCCTAGATGGCCAGTACTAATACAAGACTAACCCAATTGGAATCACCCCAAAATATTAAACCTACAATTTTAGGAATTTCTTTGAATCTGACTGTACAGAAAACAAGATCTGTAAGCCATAAATCGTAGAAAAATCCTAAAAATATGAGACCACTGGCATTTGAAATATATTTAACCATAGATGCACACACAATTGGATTTGGGTTCAAATTGTTTCTGAAACTCTCACAAATGGATTGACAAGATTACTGCATGTCTATACCATTTGCTTTACCTCTGGAGTTACAGAACAGATAAATGTTTGAAACTTGTTTGAGAAGATTAAGAAAACAATCAGTAGTCCTACAGAATTGGAATCACTCAATTAGGTTCAAAAATGGATTTTTGGGGATTTAAAAGCTAACAGCCATGTCTGCAGAGCACCCAGAACAAGTTTAATTCACCAAAAATCGTACATAAATCATAAAAATATGAGGTCAGTTGCATCTGAAAGGTATTGAAAAGCTGGTTCTTACCCAATTTGTTTCATTCAAAAATTCGTTCCCAAGCTCCTGGTTTAATTCGACAAAGCCAGATCTGTCCAGATCTTGATCTGTGAACCATTTCAGTTTCAGGAGGTCAATCGAAGTGAAACCACCGCCAAAATGAAGGTATTGAAGAGGGCTTTCACCCAAAGTTGAGTTTGCTCAAAAAGGTTTTGTAAAACGGAACTTATTTAACAAACAGTGAATCTGAATGTTTAAAGAACTTTATTTACCGTGGAAAATCTGTAACGTATTTGAGGATGAAACCAACGCCAAGTTGTAGATATTTTCAATACCTATCTGCGGAACTTTGAATCACTCGATTTGGCGCTGCACACGAGTTTTGGTGGATTTTACAAGTTCGTACCAGAATCTGAAACAGCAAGATGAAAGAAATTACTGCAAGGTTTTGGACGAACTTTGGTCAAGGACTTCAGATCTGAGGATAGGTGAAACTTCTCCATGCTTGGACCAACATGCACCTGCATCAAGATCCAAACTTAGCAAGGGAGGAAGAAGAAGAGGAGAGAAAACCATCTAGGGTTGGGGAGAAGAAGGAGAGGGATGCTCTCATGGAGAAGGGGAGCTTGAGGGAGGGGGAGAGCTTCATCTTGGAGAGCTTTTCATGGCCATGGCCGGCCATGAAGCTAGGAGGAGCAGCAATTTCGTGGGGAGAGGTAGGAGGAGAGTGTGTGGGAGTGGAGGAAAGAGTGGGGAGTGGAAAAGTGAGAGCAAGTGAGGAGGGGGTGGGCTGCCAAGCCCCTTTATATAGAGGAAGAGGGGGTGGGCTGCCTCCTCATTGATTAGGTTGGTTGGGAGGTAGCCTCTTCATTGATTGGGTTAGTTGGGAGGCTGGTTTGGGGAAGAGATATTTGACCCAAGCTGAATTTATTTGTGGCATTGGGAAGGGACAAAGGAGGAGAGGCTTCCCAAGGTGGAGTAAAGTAGAGAGAGGAATTGATGTCCAAAGTTGACATGCACAAATCATGGCCGGCTCCATTCTTGTGTCATGCAAAAATGAATCATCAACTTGGAGCTTTCATCAAATATGTTGGTCAAGGTGGAGTCACATAATTCTTTGCCAAGATGGTGCCTTAAATGATGTGTATGAAAATATAAAAGATATAGAGATGGAGGAATAGTGTGATGGTGATATGCACCATGAGGGTATTTGTTGCTTGATGGCTTTGTGCCAAGGAGGTGATGGTGATGAGTAGGGGAGTGAGGTGGGCATGATGAAATATAAGTTGTTCTACAAATAAGAGGTCAATTGGGAGTGGTTTGAAAGTATCAAATGATCATCCATTTGATCCAGAATTGGAGCATGAAGGAACATAATGGGTAGATCAGAGATGTACACAAGATGTGCAAGAGTTGTCATTTGAAATAGAACTTGTTTGAAAAGTATTTGAAACACCTCAATTGTCTAGGGGACAATTGGTAATGAACTCAAGTGGAATGGAATTTGAAAATATTGAGAGAGAACTAGTTGGAACATAGGAGTTCAAAATGTTCTACTTACTTTCTCAAGTAAAGTAGAGTTTTCTCAATCTTAAAATAAACAAGAAATGGTATAAATACCATAACAAGCCTTTTTGTAAAAAGGAAAGCAAAATAGAGAGTAATGTTTTAGAAATCAGTACTTGGTAGGAATGGGATGAAAAACAAAACTCATTTCAGTTCCTTGTTTTCCTTGAAGAAATATTTTGAAAAGATTTAATAAAACTAGAAGTAGTTTTGTGATCAAAACTTGAGAAGAAAAACAATAGGTTTTTGAGAAAGAGAACTATTTTAGGGAGGAGTGTTCTCAAGGATAGATGGTGGCTACAAAATGTATCCATCATTCCCACTCTTGGTTTTGTGAAGATTAAGCTTGAATAAAAACAAGAGGTAAAAGAGGAAGAAGTGATCTGGTGCTGGAACATGGGATAGGATACCAGATCAAGTTGAATATATGAGTTGCAAGGATTGACTGAGACATGCAGGACGTGGAGGTTGAAGAGGGTGTTGCATAGATAAGATCCATGTATGGAGGCCACCTATAACAGTTGTGGTTGTTTAGATATCAACTGCCAAAGTCGGAAATTTTTAAGTAGGCATACTCATGTTGTCATCAGGAGAAGGGTTTGATGTAGTAAGAAGGAAAACAATTCTTCCTAAGCCACACATGTGTTTTATTTGGTGAGTTGCTTGTTTAACCACTAGGGGTGTTGTTCTATGAGGTAGCTCAAGACAAAACTCAACAAGCAAATCAAGACAATTCATCTACCAACAGATCAAAGCAATTCATCTTAACAGACAAATCAAGGCAATTCATCTAATTATTCTATAGAAAAAGTTTTTGTTCCCCCTAATTTTTGCAGTAAGGACAACTAAACCAGGTTGCAAAAGTTGGGGTGTGACATTCATACTGAGGGAAACTTGCTGCTGTGCGCATCATACCTTCCTCTTGGGGTTCCCAACGGACGTGTACATCTACGCGCATCAGTTCCCAACGGACGTGTACATCTACGCCACACCCGTCGCATGCTGGATCAGGCTGGAATGTCCTTCTGGAGGATTTTCCACAGAATGGGCAAAATAGCTCCCCGCGCTTGCGGAAACGAATTTCACCACCCTTCAGCCGCTTCAGAACGTAGCGGCTCTTCTGGTCCCTGCGCTCCTTGTTGTCGTCCATGTCATCAGAATATTCCTGTGAATTATTAAGTACATAATCAGGTGTTTAATGACAGATCGAATAAAAACTACACTATCATAAACAAACCTTAGAAACCCTAAAAATCAAATATGTGTAGAACAAGTAAATGGCAGAACAAATCATACTAAATCACGAGAAAACCCTTTGAACAACAATGAACATAAGCCACAACAATTGCAAGTCCAATAAGTATGAACCCATAAATTAATTATATGACAAATTAAGCCAACTACATGGCAGATTAGTCAAAATAAACTAGAATCTGATCTTACGAATCGTAGAATCAATTACATCTACAAGAACAAGGTAGGAGATCAAATCAGTCAAGAACTCGGGCAAACCATATGAACAGTAAATGAAACAAATAGGATCGAGATAGTTCCAGTTAAAGAGCAGTACCTCCTCGTCGTCACCCTCGACATCCTCCTCGAATAGAATGTTTGGGCCAAGATCGTCGAAGGGGTCGATGGCGGAGGCGATGAGGTCCGCGTCCAGCACCGGGTCTAGTGCGACCTCATCGTGGTCGCCTGCAACGCCGTGCGGATCTTCCGCTGGAGCAACGGTGTTGCTATCAACCTTCTCCTCGACGGCCAGGACGCTCGTATGGACCGTGGCCGAAGAACCAGACGGGAAGAGGCTGCGAGCGGCCAGGGTGCCCGGTGAAGCCTCACCCGCCGCGACGGACCCTAACGCAGAGGCAACCTCTGCGCCAGCGGCCGCCGATTGCTCCGCCTCGCCCGCATGGACGCGCTTCATGCTGCAGCGGTTGGAAGCGAGGAACTCGGAGCAGCGGTACATGGATGGGTGTTTTTTACAGTGTGGGGGATGGGAGGCGCTCGGGAGTTGGGAGAGACGATGAGGCCTATGATTATAGGGTAGCTAAGATTATATAACCTCTGACCCTCTGTATCTAGGAGTGGACGCATGGGTGTGGACGCGTGTAGTCGTGCAGTCGTGCGTCTACTCGACTTTCCACTTTCTAGGAAATGTGTAACATTTTTTTCTTGGTCCATTTAACTTCATGTGGGGCCCACTATACCGATTCTTCCAAAAGTCGTAAGTAAATTCAGAATCATTTAGAAAAAATATGAGACCTTCTCATTTTGATTATTTGTGTCAAATAATGTCCATGAAAAATAATAGCCTTCAAAAAATAAATCCGCCATGCCAATCCTCTCTCAAAGTTCACGTCGTACTGCGACGTCGGTCATGCCCGTCTATTCCAAGTAGCTTCCTCTAGAGCAAATTGTCTTGGTACATTTTTCAAATGAACCAAAATTTGACACAGGGATACATCATCACATGAAAAATGATGCTACCATTGCGTCTTCCATTTTGTTTGAATTTTTCAAAATTGTCATGCCCTAACAAAAAAAGGTACGTTCCTTCTATGAAGCATGTATCAGAAAGCATTACCAAACCTGGGGAGGGGCCATGGTGGTGTGATGATACGTCTCATTTCGATAATACTACATTATTATTGATGATATCTACATGTTTTATGCACATTATATAAACGCCGGAACTAACCTATTAACAAGATTAAAAGTCGTTTTTGTTTTCAAAATCCTAGCAGAAATATACGAAATATTCTCAATTGGACTATTTTTCCCATAAGCCAAGAAGAAAGTCGAAGTGGCCCACGACACCACCCCCGGCCCCTGGCGCGCCGACCTATGGTGTGGGCCCCTCGTGCCGCCTCTTGACCTGCCCTTCCGCCTACAAATAGCCTCCGTCGCGAAACCCCCGCGAGAGCCACGATACGGAAAACCTTGCGAGACGCCGCCGCCGCGTCCCATCTCGGGGATTCGGAGATCGCCTCCGGCACCCTGCCGGAGAGGGGATTCATCTCCGGAGGACTCTACGCGCCATGGTCGCCTCCGGAGTGATGAGTGAGTAGTTCACCCCTGGACTATGGGTCCATAGCAGTAGCTAGATGGTCGTCTTCTCCTTATTGTGCTTCATTGTTGGATCTTGTGAGCTGCCTAACATGATCAAGATCATCTATCTGTAATACTATATGTTGTGTTTGTCGGGATCCGATGGATAGAGAATACTATGTTATGGTGATTATCAATCTATTGTTTATGTGTTGTTTATGATCTTGCATGCTCTCCGTTATTAGTAGAGGCTCTGGCCAAGTTGCTCTTAACTCCAAGAGGGAGTATTTATGCTCGATAGTGGGTTCATGCCTTCATTGATACCTGGGACAGTGACAGAAAGTTCTAAGGTTGTGATGTGCTGTTGCCACTAGGGATAAAACATTGATTCTATGTCTAAGGATGTAGTTGTCGATTACATTACGCACCATACTTAATGAGATTGTCTGTTGCTTTGCAACTTAATACTGAATGGGTTTCGGATGATAACCTGAAGGTGGACTTTTTAGGCATAGATGCAGTTGGATGGCGGTCTATGTACTTTGTCGTAATGCCTGGATTAAATCTCACTATATTTATCATATCATGTATATGCATTGTTATGCCCTTCTCTATTTGTCAATTGCCCGACTGTAATTTGTTCACCCAACATGCTTTTATCTTATGGGAGAGACACCTCTAGTGAACTGTGGACCCCGGTCCTATTCTTTACATCGCATACAATCTACTGCAATACTTGTTTTACTGTTTTCTTGCAAACAATCATCTTCCACACAATACGGTTAATCCTTTGTTACAGCAAGCCGGTGAGATTGACAACCTCACTGTTTCGTTGGGGCAAAGTACTTGGGTTGTGTTGTGCAGGTTCCACGTTGGCGCCGGAATCCCTGTTGTTGCGCCGCATCACATTTCGCCACCATCAACCTTCAACGTGCTTCTTGGCTCCTCCTGGTTCGATTAAACCTTGGTTTCTTTCTGAGGGAACACTTGCCACTGTGCGCATCATACCATCCTCTTGGGGTTCCCAACGGACGTGTACATCTACGCGCATCAAGCCTTTTCTGGCACCGTTGCCGGGGAGATCAAGACACGCTGCAAGGGGAGTCTCCACTTCTCAATCTCTTTACTTTGTTTTTTGTCTTGCTTTATTTTATTTACTACTTTGTTTGCTGCACCTAAACAAAACACACAAAAATTAGTTGCTAGTTTAACTTTATTTACTGTCTTGCTCTATATATCTAAAACACAAAAAAAATTAGTTACTTGCATTTACTTTATCTAGTTTGTTTTATTTACCGTTGCTAAAATGAATACCCCTGAAAATACTAAGTTGTGTGACTTCACAAACGCAAATAACAATGATTTCCTATGCACACCTATTGCTCCACCTGCTACTACAACAGAATTCTTTGAAATTAAACCTGCTTTACTGAACCTGGTTATGAGAGATCAATTTTCTGGTGTTAGTTCTGATGATGCTGCTGCCCATCTCAATAATTTTATTGAACTTTGTGAAATGCAAAAATATAAGGATGTACATGGTGATATTATTAAATTGAAATTGTTTCCTTTCTCATTAAGAGGAAGAGCTAAAGATTGGTTGCTATCTTTGCCTAAGAATAGTATTGATTCATGGACTAAATGTAAAGATGCTTTTATTGGTAGATATTATCCTCCCGCTAAAATTATATCTTTGAGAAGTAGCATAATGAATTTTAAGCAATTAGATACTGAACATGTTGCTCAAGCATGGGAGAGAATGAAATCTTTGGTAAAGAATTGCCCAACCCATGGACTGACTACTTGGATGATCATCCAAACCTTCTATGCAGGACTAAATTTTTCTTCGCGGAATTTATTGGATTCAGCTGCTGGAGGTACCTTTATGTCCATCACTTTGGGGCTACAAAACTTCTTGATGATATGATGATAAATTACTCTGAATGGCACACGGAAAGAGCTCCACAAGGTAAGAAGGTAAATTCTGTTGAAGAAACCTCTTCCTTGAGTGATAATGTTGATTATGTCTATGCTTGTGAATGGTAGATCTAATGTAGATCCAAATAATGTTCCTTTAGCTTCATTGGTTGCTCAAGAAGAAAATGTTGATGTGAATTTCATTAAAAACAATAATTTCAACAACAATGCTTATAGGAACAACTCTGGTAATAACTATAGGCCATATCCTTCTGCTAATGGTAATGGTTATGGTAATTCTTATGGGAATTCTTACAACAATAATAGGAGTGTACCCTCTGGTCTTGAAGCCATGCTTAAAGAATTTATTAGTACACAAACTGCTTTTAACAAATCTGTTGAGGAAAAGCTGGATAAAATTGATATTCTTGCTTCTAGAGTTGATAGACTTGCCTCTGATGTTAAGTTATTAAAATTGAAAGTTATGCCTAATGATGATATTGATAATAAGATTACTACTACAGCAAATGCCATCCAAGTTAGAATTAATGAGAATATAAGATTAATGGCTGAATTGCGTGCTAGGTGGGATAGAGAAGAAAATGAAAAAATAGCTAAAGAGAATAATGTAGCTAAAGTTTGGACTATTACCACCAAAAGTAATGTTGATTCCTCACATGTTGCTGCACCTCCTACTATCAATGGTAAAATAATTGGTGTTGGCAATGTTTCTACTCCTAGTGCAAAGCGTACAAAACTGCCTGAAATTGCTAAAACTGCTGAAACTGATAAAACTGCTGAAATTTTTTCCAATCTTGGGGACAATGATCCCATTGCTGTAGCTCATAATGATTTAGACTTTGATGATTGTCACATCTCTGAAGTTATAAAGTTCTTACAAAAACTTGCTAAAAGTCCTAATGCTAGTGCTATAAATTTAGCCTTTACAAAACATATTACAAATGCTCTCATAAAAGCTAGGGAAGAGAAACTAAAACTTGAAACTTCTATTCCTAGAAAGTTAGAAGATGGTTGGGAGCCCATCATTAAAATGAAATTCAATGACTTTGAATGTAACGCTTTATGTGATCTTGGTGCAAGTATTTCTGTTATGCCTAAAAAGATTTATGATATGCTTGACTTGCCACCATTGAAGAATTGTTATTTGGATGTTAATCTTGCCGATAATGTTAAAAAGAAACCTTTGGGGAGGATTGATAATGTGCACATTACGGTTAACAATAACCTTGTCCCCGTTGATTTTGTTGTCTTGGATATCGAATGCAATGCATCTTGTCCTATTGTGTTGGGAAGACCTTTTCTTCGAACCGTTGGTGCTGTTATTGATATGAGGGAAGATAATATTAAATATCAATTTCCTCTCAAGAAAGGTATGGAACACTTCCCTAGAAAGAGAATGAAGTTGCCTTTTGATTCTATTATTAGAACAAGCTATGATGTCGATGCTTCTACTCTTGATGTTACTTGATTTGCACTTTCCTAGCTGAAAGGCGTTAAAGAAAAGCGCTTATGGGAGACAACCCATGTTTTTACTACAGCAATTTTTGTTTTGTTGAGTCTTGGAACTTGTTTACTACTGTAGCAACCTCTCCTTATCATGTTTTTGTGCCAAGTAAAGTTTCTATGTTAAAGTTGATGTTATATTTGGGATCGCTGCGCAGAAACAGCATTGCTGTCTGTCACGAATCTGGGCCTAAGTCTCTGTAGAAAATTCGAAAAAATCTTTCAATTTACGAGCGTGATCCTCAGATATGTACGCAACTTTCGTTAGTTTTGAGTTTTTCCATTTGAGCAAGTTTGGTGCCATTTTAAAATTCTTCTTTACGAACTGTTCTGTTTTTGACAGATTCTGCCTTTTATTTCGCATTGCCTCTTTTGCTATGTTGGATGAATTTCTTTGATCCATTAATGTCCAGTAGCTTTATGCAATGTCCAGAAGTGAAAAGAATGTTTGTGCCACCTCTGAACATGTGAATTATTAATTATGCACTAACCCTCTAATGAGTTTGCTTGAAGTTTGGTGTGAAGGAAGTTTTCAAGGGTCAAGAGAGGAGTATGATATACTATGATCAAGAGGAGTAAAAGCTCTAAGCTTGGGGATGCCCCGTGGTTCATCCCTGCATATTCTAAGAAGACTCAAGCGTCTAAGCTTGGGGATGCCCAAGGCATCCCCTTCTTCATCGACAACATCATCAGGTTCCTCCCCTGAAACTATATTTTTATTCGTCACATCTTGTGTTCTTTACTTGGAGCGTCGGTTTGTTTTTGTTTTTGTTTGAATAAAATGGATCCTAGCATTCACTTTGTGGGAGAGAGACACGCTCCGCTGTTGCATATGGACAAATATGTCCTTAGGCTTTACTCATAATGTTCATGGCGAAGTTTCTTCTTCGTTAAATTGTTATATGGTTGGAATTGGAAAATGCTACATGTAGTAATTCTAAAATGTCTTGGATAATGTGATACTTGGCAATTGTTGTGCTCATGTTTAAGCTCTTGCATCATATACTTTGCACCCATTAATGAAGAAATACATAGAGCTTGCTAAAATTTGATTTGCATATTTGGTCTCTCTAAGGTCTAGATAATATCTAGTATTGAGTTTTGAACAACAAGGAAGACGGTGTAGAGTCTTATAATGTTTACAATATGTCTATTATGTGAGTCTTGCTGCACCGGTTCATCCTTGAGTTTGCTTCAAATAACCTTGCTAGCCTAAACCTTGTATCGAGAGGGAATACTTCTCATGCATCCAAAATCCTTGAGCCAACTACTATGCCATTTGTGTCCACCATACCTACCTACTACATGGTATTTTTCCGCCATTCCAAAGTAAATTGCTTGAGTGCTACCTTTAAAATTCCATCATTCACCTTTGCAATATATAGCTCATGGGACAAAATAGCCTTAAAAACTATCGTAGTATTGAATATGTACTTATGCACTTTATCTCTTATTAAGTTGCTTGTTGTGCGATAACCATGCTTCTGGGGAACGCCATCAACTATTCTTTGTTGAATATCATGTGAGTTGCTATGCATGTCCGTCTTGTCTGAAGGATCTATCACCTTAATGATTGGAGCATGCATATTGTTAGAGAAGAACATTGGGCCGCTAACTAAAGCCATGAATCATGGTTGAAGTTTCAGTTTTGGACATATATCCTCAATCTCATATGAGAATAACAATTGTTGCTACATGATTATGCATTTAAGAGGAGTCCATTATCTGTCCATGTTGTCCCGGTATGGATGTCTAAGTTGAGAATAATCAAAAGCGAGAAATCCAAAATGCGAGCTTTCTCCTTAGACCTTTGTACAAGCGGCATGGAGGTACCCCTTTGTGACACTTGGTTGAAACATGGCATTGCGAAGATCCGGTAGTCCAAGCTAAGTAGGACAAGGTGCGGGCACTATTAGTATACTATGCATGAGGCTTGCAACTTGTAAGATATAATTTACATAACTCATATGCTTTATTACTACCGTTGACAAAATTGTTTCATGTTTTCAAAATAAAAGCTCTAGCACAAATACAGCAATCGATGCTTTCCTCTTTGAAGGACCATTCTTTTACTTTTATTGTTGAGTCAGTTTACCTATCTCCCTCCACCTTAAGAAGCAAACACTTGTGTGAACTGTGCATTGATTCCTACATACTTGCATATTGCACTTGTTATATTACTTTATGTTGACAATATCCATGAGATATACATGTTATAAGTTGAAAGCAACCGCTGAAACTTAATCTTCCTTTGTGTTGCTTCAATACCTTTACTTTGATTTATTGCTTTATGAGTTAACTCTTACGCAAGACTTATTGATGCTTGTCTTGAAGTACTATTCATGAAAAGTCTTTGCTTTATGATTCAGTTGTTTACTCATGTCATTACCATTGTTTTGATCGCTGCATTCATTACATATGTTTACAAATAGTATGATCAAGATTATGATGGCATGTCACTTCAGAAATTATCTTTGTTATCGTTTTACCTGCTCGGGACGAGCAGAACTAAGCTTGGGGATGCTGATACATCTCCAACGTATCGATAATTTCTTATGTTCCATGCTACATTATTGATGATATCTACATGTTTTATGCACATTATATGTCGTATTTACGCATTTTCTGAACTAACCTATTAACACGATGCCGAAGAGCCAGTTGCTGTTTCTGCTGTTTTTGGTTTCAAATCCTAGTAACGAAATATTCTCGGAATTGGACGAAATCAACGCCCAGGGTCCTATTTTGCCACGAAGCTTCCAGAAGACCGAAGGAGAGTCGAAGTGGGGCCACGAGGTGGCGACACCACAGGCGGCGCGGCCCGGCCCCGGCCGCGCCTATGGTGTGGGCCCCGTGCCGCCTCTTGACCTGCCCTTCCGCCTACAAATAGCCTCCGTCGCGAAACCCCCGGTACCGAGCCACGATACGGAAAACCTTCAGAGACGCCGCCGCGAATCCCATCTCGGGGGATTCAGGAGATCGCCTCCGGCACCCTGCCGGAGAGGGGATTCATCTCCCGGAGGACTCTACACCGCCATGGTCGCGGAGTGATGAGTGAGTAGTTCACCCCTGGACTATGGGTCCATAGCAGTAGCTAGATGGTCGTCTTCTCCTTATTGTGCTTCATTGTTGGATCTTGTGAGCTGCCTAACATGATCAAGATCATCTATCTGTAATACTATATGTTGTGTTTGTCGGGATCCGATGGATAGAGAATACTATGTTATGGTGATTATCAATCTATTGTTTATGTGTTGTTTATGATCTTGCATGCTCTCCGTTATTAGTAGAGGCTCTGGCCAAGTTTTTGCTCTTAACTCCAAGAGGGAGTATTTATGCTCGATAGTGGGTTCATGCCTTCATTGATACTGGGACAGTGAGAAAGTTCTAAGGTTGTGATGTGCTATTGCCACTAGGGATAAAACATTGATTCTATGTCTAAGGATGTAGTTGTCGATTACATTACGCACCATACTTAATGCAATTGTCTGTTGTTTTGCAACTTAATACTGAATGGGGTTCGGATGATAACCTGAAGGTGGACTTTTTAGGCATAGATGCAGTTGGATGGCGGTCTATGTACTTTGTCGTAATGCCGGATTAAATCTCACTATATTTATCATATCATGTATATGCATTGTTATGCCCTTCTCTATTTGTCAATTGCCCGACTGTAATTTGTTCACCCAACATGCTTTTATCTTATGGGAGAGACACCTCTAGTGAACTGTGGACCCCGGTCCTATTCTTTACATCGCATACAATCTCTGCAATACTTGTTTTACTGTTTTCTTGCAAACAATCATCTTCCACACAATACGGTTAATCCTTTGTTACAGCAAGCCGGTGAGATTGACAACCACTTCGTTGGGGCAAAGTACTTGGGTTGTGTTGTGCAGGTTCCACGTTGGCGCCGGAATCCTGTTGTTGCGCCGCATCACATTTCGCCACCATCAACCTTCAACGTGCTTCTTGGCTCCTCCTGGTTCGATTAAACCTTGGTTTCTTTCTGAGGGAAAACTTGCCACTGTGCGCATCATACCTTCCTCTTGGGGTTCCCAACGGACGTGTACATCTACGCGCATCAATGATACATCACAGTTGGACCACACAACACCATTTGGACCAACCAAAAAAGTTTCAACCACCGTACACAAACCCTGGTCAACCCTAGTTTGACCAATATTCCGAAAGTCGTACATAATTCAAAATCCTTCAGAAAAATATGAAACCTTCACATTTGGATTATTTGCGTCGGATAATGTCCATGAAAAAAAATTGCCCTACAAAATAACCCCCTTCCCCAATCGTCTCTCAAAGTTCAGGACGCTAGTGCGATGGTCACCCGTCTACCCCAATTAGCTTTCTCTTGACCAATATGTCACCTTACATTGTTCACATGAACCTAAATTTGGAACATGGGCTCATCATCACATCCATGGAAAATGAAGGTACCATATTGTATTCCCATTTTTGTTTGAATTTTTCAAAATTGTCATATCCTAAACACAAACTTACACCTGGATTCCTCAATAGTTCAAAGGACACAACGATCATGGGATCTCCTTTGAGACCACTCCGAGAGTCACTCATTTATTTCGAGCATTAATTACGAAATTATATGCATGATATCTATAAACTACCAAACTCCCTGACCAATGGAACGAAGGTCCTTAACCAACACATGGGCCCGTTCCTTGAAGCATGTATCAGAAAGCATTACCAAACCTAGGGGGGCATGGTGGTGTGATGATACATCACATTTACCACACAACACCATTTGGACCAACCAAAAAAGTTCAACCACCCTACACAAACCCTGGTCAACCCTAGTTTGACCAATATTCCAAAAGTCGTACATAATTCAAAATCCTTCAGAAAAATACGAAACCTTCACATTTGGATTATTTGCGTTGGATAATGTCCATGAAAAAATATATCCCTACAAAATAACCCCCTTCCCAATCGTCTCTCATAGTTCAGGACGCTAGTGCGATGGTCATGCCCGTCTACCCCAATTAGCTTTCTATTGACCAATATGTCACCTTACATTGTTCACATGAACCTAAATTTGGAACATGGGATCATCATCACATCCATTGAAAATGAAGGTACCATATTGATTCCCATTTTTGTTTGAATTTTTCAAAATTGCAATATCCTAAACACAAACTTACACCTGGATTTCCTCAATAGTTCACAGGACACAACGATCATGGGATCTCCTTTGAGACCACTCCGAGAGTCACTCATTTCTTTCGAGCCTTAATTAGGAAATTATATGCATGATATCTATAAACTACCAAACGCCCTGGCCAATGGAACGAAGGTCCTTAACCAACACATGGGCGCCGTTCCTTCTATGAAGCATGTATCAGAAAGCCATTACCAAACCTGGGGAGGGGAATGGTGGTGTGATGGTACATCACATTTGGACCACACAACACCATTTGGACCAACCAAAAAAGTTTCAACCACCCTACACAAACCCTAGTCAACCCTAGTTTGAACAATATTCCGAAAGTCGTACATAATTAAAAATCCTTCAGAAAAATACGAAACCTTCACATTTGGATTATTTGCGTCGGATAATGTCCATGAAAAAAATATAGCCCTACAAAATAACCCCCTTCCCCAATCGTCTCTCAAAGTTCAGGACGCTAGTGCGATGGTCATGCCCGTCTACCCCAATTAGCTTTCTCTTGACCAATATGTCACCTTACATTGTTCACATGAACCTAAATTTGGAACATGGGCTCATCATCACATCCATGGAAAATGAAGCTACCATATTGTCTTCCCATTTTTGTTTGAATTTTTCAAAATTATCATATCCTAAGCCCAAACTTACACCTGGATTTCCTCAACAGTTCACAGGACACAACGATCATGGGATCTCCTTTGAGACCACTCCGAGAGTCACTCATTTCTTTCGAGCCTTAATTAGGAAATTATATGCATGATAACTATAAACTACCAAACGCCCTGGCCAATGGATCGAAGGTCCTTAACCAACACATGGGCCAAGAGATTGACTGTCGTGCAGTGCACATCATGTCGCCATTGCTTTGGGCAATTTCCATATACCTCGACGGGTGTCATGTGCCCGCTGTTCGCCCCCATATAGCGCATGCTCTATGTGTTTCTCTTTTTGGCACCGCCACCAGCAAAAATTAAGATGCATCATGGATCATGACTCGCGAGGAAGTTCTACAACACGCCCATATAACTTAGCAAGTCCTATATATATATACCAAATGTAGGGGAGAGAGATGGAAGAAACTTGCTCCAACAGTATATCATGCATAGACTACAAGATATACCATGATATTACTATTTAAATTTCAAAGTTGCATTTCTTCGAATCAAAATAAATTTTTTAACATTCATATTATGTTGACTACAATCCCTAGAATTTGCAAATAAATATTTTAAATACGCAAGAAAAAACGAAATTGAAAATATTACATAAATAGCGCGACAAGAAGACAAAAAGCACAAAATGACAATATTCACATAGAAACATGTCCTTTTTCATCTGTGTGTTTATTTCGAATTTGTGTTTGAAATTTCCAAGGGATGTAGGTACACATCTTGTGAACACCCCAATTTTTTCAAATCTTTATATGCTTGTTAATTTGAATTTAGAAGCAGTACCATGTCACATGTAAGGTATCATTGGATTTCCTTGTCCCCTATTTGCACCCCCAACGGAGACCCCCCTCTCCCATATGGATTGCGTCTGTGGAGGTGTCCCCTCTCCATGCCTTAGAGCAAGTATATAATAGTATAGCCAACTGCTAGCTATAAAGTGAGTGTGGTAACTCATCTTGAGCAAATATAGAGCTACATTGTACCATGGTGAGTTATAAAAATCACTAATAGAAAAAGGCCTATAGCTGCGCAGGTTATCACCGGCGCACCAAAATAGTGATACGCCGGTGATACTTACCACCGGCGCACTATTATTTGGATGCGCCGGTGGTACAAGTATACTGCAGGCGAACATTTTTGATGGTGCGCCGGGGCTAAAAGACCTGCCAGATTTGCCATGTTACAGCTGCTGCGTGACACAGGCCACCGGCGGACCACCTACAAGGAGCGCTAGGGCTAGGTAGCCACCTCTGGCGGAGTAAAACCATGGTATGCCGACGAATTCTTTTGGACTGGGAATCACATGCATACGCACAGGTATAGCAGCCTTGGAATCTAATCCTATCGGTGAGGAGAAGCGTGCTGCCACAGGCTAGCTCCATGAAGTGATGGGTCATACAGTATGGCACTTGCAGTTAAATTAGATGCATGAATCTGCCCGGCTCACCACCACACAAAAAGTCAGAAAAAATTTAATGCGGCAGAGCGGCAGAGAGCAGAGCCTCCCTTTCCTTCTCCTTTCTCTTTCTCTCTCTCGCATTGCCGTTGACTGCGCTTTTCTCCCGCACGCTCGCCAGCCGGCACTAGCTCCGCCGCTGTCCGTAGTGCACGAGCTGGAGCACCTCAAGATGGAGGCGCACGCGCCACACGTCGTATCCCGCGCTGCCGGACGCCGTAGAGGTCTACCTCTCCATCGACGGCGCCGGCGAGATCGATCCGGACGCCGCGAGGTCCTCCTCTCCTCGTCAACGGTGGCCTCCTCGAGCTCCCGGAGCGTGAACCAGGCGCCGGTGGCTTCGTCGAGCTCCGCGCTTCCGGACGCCGCAGAGGTCCACCTCTCCATCGACAGCGCCGACGAGGTCGATTCGGACGCCGCAGAGGTCCTCCTCTCCTCGTGAAGGCGCGGTGGCTTCCTCGAGCTGCCGGAGCGCGAACCAGGTGTCGGTGGCCTCCTCGAGCTCCGTGCTGCTGGACACCGCAGCGGTCCAACTCTCCTCGTCAAGGCGCCGGTGAGCTCCTACCGCATCCCGCTCTGGATGGTGGCTACCGGAGCGGCGGAGCCGCGGCGACCGACGGCCTCCACCGCCTGTCCTACCGCCTGCCTGGGCACTTCTTCGCCGTCTACGACTGCCACGGCGGCAGGAACGACGAGCGCCGACGCGTCAAGGACGGCGACACGGAGCTCCGGCCGGCGGTGGAGAAGACGTTTGAGACCTGATCGCGTTTTTCTTTTCATTTTAGGGTGGTCTTTATAATTTTCCTGTCAGTTGTGATGTGAGACAGCCTGCGGGCATGTGCAGCCTTTTTTTAAATCTTAAAATCCCGTACCGCCGGCGAACCTACCTACTGCGTCGACAATGTTTCGTACACCTCTGGCGAATGAACTGGCGCGCCGTCAGTAGATACGTATCACCGGCGTCTTCCCCCTGGCGGGCGGTAGTGCGCCGGGAATAGCTCATTTTAGCTTGCCGACAATAGCATGTTTCCTAGTAGTGAATGTACTAGTAATACGTTTCGAAGATATATATGGCCCACCTTTCACTTTCACAAAGTGCCTACGAGAAATAGCTAGAGCCCACTCCCTATTTCGCTCCTCTCCTCTCTGCTCAAACTAGATAAGAATATTATTCGAGAGATGTTGGAAATGAGCAAAATGTAGGGAATGAATCTTCGTGGTGGGAGTACCGTAGATGGGGGAAAATTGCACAAGTGGAGAGTGAATTTGGTGATCAGATGGGTACGTGTGCACGCATCCATAACCGTTGGATTTTATTCAGCACCATTGGATGCCATCCATCTTAGTAGGTTCGCTGACGGCGACTAAACGGAGCTACTGAACTTTTCACCCACCTAAAGAATGCATGCAAGTGGGACCCACTCAATGGAGAGGATAAAAAAAGAGGCATATACTCTACCATTTGTCCATACGTGTTTTGTCGTTGGAACTCTTGCCATCGATTTCTCTCTCTCTCCAACTTTGTCGGGTCCCGCTCCTAATTGGCCAACAAATATAAGCATGCGTATGGTTTGCTTAGCAAAACCAGAAACACTTAGTAAGATACAAATTACAAGTCAAAAATTTGTAGGAGTAAACCTCGGTGAAGTACAATGTTGCAGGTATCAAATAATAATCCCTCAAGCAAAAGTATCAACAAACTTATGGCTGACACAATCACTCTAAATTTGAGGACGAGAAAGCACGATCCGGCCGCTGTATTTCATCCTGCCGCTAGTGTACTTTGTCCCCATGCAGGCAGAAAGCAGCGTGCACATCGGATGGGTGGAAAGGAGAAAGGCGGGCTGTTGGCGAGCGTCCACGCGCGCATGGCCTTCCTCTCCGCCTGCCCTGGCGCTGGCCCTTGTCGGAGCTCCAACCCTATCCACTCGCCGACGCTGGAGATACGGTCGAGAAGCTCGAGCAGGCCACCTCGTCAAGCCTCGCGATTAACCCCAATATTTGGCTGGTTCTTCACCACGCACGGACAGCGCCGCGCCGGCTGCGTCGCTCTCCCAACACAACTGAGCCAACGGTGTCAACGACTGAGGGCGCGGCCATGGCGGGCTCCAAATCAAGGACCCAATGGAGTCAACGAAGCTGAGGGCGCGGCCATGGCGGTCCTCCAGATCGACGACCCAACGGAGTCAACGGAGCTGAGGGCGCGGCCATGGCGGGCCTCCAGATAGACGACCATGCGCCACCACCGGCTGCAGGCCTCTCCCAACTCCACGCCCGTATCTCGCTGGCCCAATCGAGTCAACGTCCGCTCGTTCCAATGCAGGCGCTAGAAGATGGTTGAGGGAGCGGCCGGATCCCGCCTCCCGCGCCCCACCTGGGACACGGTCAAACATCGTGGCGAAATTCCGAGCTAATCTCAACATGTAGTTGATAACTATACTCCATACTATAAAGAGCCGAGCTAGTTACCTGTTTGGCGCGTTATTGGTAGTGTGCACATAGGAAAATTAGCAGGAGCAGCTTTGCGACAAAAACTGCACTCACATGAAGAGAGGCACATGGATCAGTAAATAGCGTCTCAATTTTTTCTTGCATGCAGTTCACGGACCAAGAAACAGCGAAGAGCGATCAGAAGCAATGATGTGTGTTTTTGGTCCTGCATGGCTGTCGTGATTCCTTTTCCTGCCAAGCCACCCACACGCATCTAGCGATGGGTCCAATGACAAACGAACGACGTTAGCCACGCGTCGAACGATAGATGCGTGCGTACCTATCCATCTGCTCACCGACGTTCATCTGAATTGCACAAACCACCACTTATTGATGTTGTTTTCGTTGCACAAAACACCGACTTCACATTTTTTTGCACATGTCACCAACTATATGTAAGATTAAGTTGTTTAAGCGTAAATCAGATGATTGGGGCCACCAATACTTTTTTATTCCAGATTGTATCAATTTCCAAGATTGAACACATACCCTTTCAAATACTACAATTTTATTTTTATTTTAGAAGTTCATTTTTCATCAAATTTTGGGCTAATCTGACAAAAAGTGATATAACTTTCAAATGACATGTACAATTATTTTTGAACTTTCACAGATTTTTTTATTTTGTCTTCTTTTTATTACTGCATTTTTTCCAATATTATAGAAAGGTCAAAAAATTCACTCAACTTTTGGCAAGAAAATATTGTTTCTGACTATCCCATATTAGTTAGTTTTCTTGATATAAAGAAAAAACTCAATTACCCGTTTGCAATGGAAATCATTACTCTAGCAGCTTGGGGAATCTGGATATCAAGAAACAATAAGATCTTCCACAATCAAACACCAAGTTTTACAAGTTGGAAAGCAATATTCTTTCAACAAGCAAAATTGCTCACCTACTGAATGAAGAAGAAACATGAGGATTCTTTTAAAGAATGGCTGCAATCTCAGATTTAGTTTTGTTACCACTTTTCTGTTTTATTCTTTGGGAAGAGAATCTCCCTCTTCTTTGTAAATTCTTAAACACTCATTAATATATAAAAAAATTGCAGTGGGTTTTCCCACCGTTTTATCCTAAAAAAATTTAGTTTATATTATTTCAGTTACTAAAACATTTTCCTGGGTTTGTGGATACTATATCCCGGGTTTTCTCGCTCATACTTTTTTGAGTGATTCTAATTCTAGAATTTGACCAATAAGCTTTGAATGCGAAAAAAATGTAATGGAACGGCAGTAGTATTTTGCAGGAACTAAAAACCTGTTGGGCTATGTCCCTTCAGGTAGAGGTGTGTTCGCAGCCCAACTTCGGTGCCCAGTCCATGACTGCGGACCCACATGTTCGAAATTTGAAATGTGTTGGCTCCAAAAAGATGGCGCCGGACCAATTTCATCCAGCGAAATGGCCATTCTACCCACCTGGCTTGTAGAACTAATGCCGAACATTTTTGGGAGGGCAAGGGTATTGAAGTAACTGTAAAATATGGCCACATGACAATCGTTTCCAATCTGAATCCAACCGAGGCTCAGACGCAGTTTTCCCCATCTCTACTAACCCTAGATCCCCCTCCGGATATATCCACCACCGCTTGCCCGCTTCTCGTCCCTGCCGATCGCCGGATGCAGCGTTGCCGCGTTATGCAAAGACCACGGTCGTCCATCGTCTGGGGCAACATCTTCACCATTTTGGCTAAATCGTCTCCCATACAAAATTTGGTAAATCGTTTCTTTTGAGTTATTCCGCATCCTGTTAGTTCGTTTGTTTCTTGCTGTGGATTGTACTAGCCTTGTCCATAAGTTCGGATTATTGGTTTAGTTGACTGCATGAAGCTTGACAGCAAGAACATCATAATGTATGTTTATTTTTTGTCTTTGTATTCGTAGCAGCCTAGAAATGTTGCTGGCATCTCATGCTGAAATGGAGGAAAATAATAGAAATTAGTAAAAGAGGAGGCTCAACAGCTACGGCAAAAAGGGAGTATCATCATCCCAGCCACCTGAAGGAGACTATAATCTTGAACTCGTATTAACAATATACGTGTGGCCTCCTGTGCTCTCTCATCAGCTAAGGTGCTAGTTCCTGCATTTACAACTTGTCTCGTCTTATTTATGTTTCATTGCGAAGGCCAATCTATCATTTTCATGCTAGCTTGATTGATCAATCTTGTAGTTATTACCCGGGAACAATAACCGCCAGCAACAACAAGAGGGCTAACCCGACTTCTGACCCAGATGAGCGCCAAGAGTTTATTTCCAGATCCGGCACCTTCTACATGCAAATCAAATCCAATCTCAGTGTGTCGAAGATCCCTTCGTCTAAACCCTTCTCTCGCTGAAGGCAAGATGTACAATCAAGTTTTTACTGCATTTAGGATATTGTACTGTCAAGTTCTTATGTGCATTTATGTTACCTTCTGTTGCACGATGACACATTCAGGCTACTTCCCTTGAACACAGGCAATGATTCTACTGGTCTTGTCGTTGTTGACATAGTCAGTCACTGGATGGATGCTAACCATGAGGAGGCAACCCTAAATAGTAATGGGGATAAAGGCATGCATGCTTAGTGTATTTAGTCTGTTTATTCCATATTCTGTTTGTAGTACCATTATTGTTACCTCATTAATTGTTTACATGTGTAGCGGTGGCTGGCAACATCCAAAAAGGTATGATGAGGCCAGTGTCACCTTTTGTCGCTGCAAAGTTTGTAGCTGAATGCCACAATGCAGTCAAGAACCATGTGCCTCTCCGCTCGCACTGGAAGAAATATAAGGGGGATAGTAAGCTCCTCTCTGACTATTACCACAGAGTTTCGGTAAGTCCATCCTAGGCGTTTTGCCCCTGTGCAATATTTATATAATGTTGTTGATTCAGATATTTCCATTCTTATGCATGTTCTTCCATGCCACTAGGTTAGGTTTGATATGGATATTAATGCTTCACCAGTAAAAGCAGCGTGCAAGAGGTATCTTCAGATAGGTGTTAAGCACCAATGACACGTCCTTAAAAGAAAGCACTTTGATAACCGTCTTCTCTGCGATGTACCGAAAGAAAGTCATGTCAGTTCGATGAACGACGTTGAGTGGAATGAGCTTGTGCAGCACTGGATGGATCCCAAGATGAAGGTCAGTTATTTTATGCAAATCGAAGCTGGTACATTACATGCTTATGGCAGATGAACTTGTTAACTGAATTGACTAGCCCTTTCCTCAGTTCTGACTTATGACTGCATTTTCTTGTGCATGAAGCTTGACTATCAGTACCATTACTAATTCTACCATCCAACAGGAAATCCATGAGAAAAACAAATTCAACCGTGCTAAGGTCCTGATCCATCCGGAACCGGATCACTCAGCTATGTCGCGCACTTGGAAAACGTGGTAAATCATGAACTATCACAACATAAAACTATGCTATGATGAGTATTTCAAGTTTGTTGGTTATATAAGTTTGTTGTTGCGCTCAACACATGCTAGATGATTTTCCCTGTTTTTCTTTAGGATGGATTGCATTTTATTTGTTTCACAATAACGTCATTCACAGAGCAATGTCAGTTGAATTGAATTCCAGCTATGGTAACTATAGTGCACATGGTCGCTAGCGGAGACTGTAGATTTTATGTGCACCTGAAACCTTTAAGCTGATCACCTATTTATGCTAATTTTTTAGAAGGACAAATACAACGGCAAAGAACTTAGTCCTATGCATATGTTCAAAGAGTGCCACTTGAGCCGACATAACGGCTTCTCCACCCCGACAAAGGATGCAATTGTAAGCCATCTTTCAAAGAGTTGTCAGTAACGTTTATCTTATATCTTGCTGCATCTCCTATCCATGATTCTTCACTGTAAAATAAGGCTGAGATGGAATATGAGCTGTGTATACCTACAGCAGACGGACAACGCAGGACTGAGGCCCAGGTTGTTTACGTGGTCCTCTCGAGGAAAACTTCCCAGCCTACATTTCTTCAGAATGTAGGGGTCACACATCACTCCTCTCGATCCAGAATGTGCAAGATTTCTGTAGAACTGGAGAAGGAGAAGTTGGCAAGTGCAGAGCTGTCCAATGTTGCCAAGATCCAGAGGGATCAAATTAATCAGCTGACAACCAAGGCAAAGGAAAGATTAGAAAAGCAGGCTGCGATGTCTGCAAAGATTGAAAGGTTTCTCATGCTTAAGTAAAGGTAGGCTGCATAACCATGATAACGTGGTTCACATAGGTCGTGGTATGCTCAACGCAGGAAATATTTTTTGATGCTGCTGGAGCTGTTCTGGTCATGTTGAAGAGATATCTTGGTGCTACTGTGCACGCTGAACTCTGATCTGATGTTATTGCATAACTGTAATTATCTTAGTATGTAAATTATATTCCTGAATGTAATAATGTAGCGTTTTCAGTTTTACCATGCTCTTGTGGGCATATTGGTTATACAAAAATAAAGAAATTGAATTTTAATGGGTTACATAAGAGGCAATTTAAACGGGCCGATCCATCAACTAACGAGCCCCAATGCTCATCAAGTAAAGGGCTCAAGGCCCACAATCAGAGGGATTCAAGGCCCACAAAATATAGGGCCTAAAAGGCTCACAAATTAGCGGTCATGAAGGTCCATCAAATAATGGCCCAAGGCCCATAAGCTGACGGGTTAAACACCGACCGAGTAACGGGACGTAAGGCCCACAAACTAACGGGCCTCCAAGGGCCATCAACCAACGGGCCTCAGGACCCATTAAAAAATGGGCCTCAAGGCCCATCGCCTGACGGATCCCAAGGCCCATCGACTAATGGGCTTGAAGGACCATAGACTAATGGGCCTGAAGCCCATCGCCTAACGGGCCTAAAGGCCTATCGTCTAACGGGCTTGAAGGCCCATCGTCTAACGGGCCTAAAGGCCCATCGTCTAATGGGCCTGAAGGCCCACCAACTAACAGGCCTCAAGGCCGGTGGCCTAACGGGCCTCAAGGCCCACTGACTAATAGGCCTCAAGGCCCATGGCCTAACGGGCCTCAAGGCCCATGGCCTAACGGGCCTCAAGGCCCATGTCCTGTGGGTCCCACATACGGTATACTGCTACGTGTCAGGGATCTAGTGGCACAGTTGTCGCAACGATGTTAATTTATTTCAGAGCAGATGCTGCCACGTGTCGTCTTCGGGGCAAGCCACCGCTTCGCTGAGAATATGGTAGGCGACAAAACAATATCACCCGACCGTAATAATTGCCCAATCATTGGCCTGACACATCGGTCGGGTACAGGGGGACCGCCTGACAAGGTGTAAGTCCGTCACAACAGTCCGGGCCGGCTGGGCTTTGGGCTTGGACCTGCCCGTCATGGATCTGTGATGCACTTTCCTAGCCGTCAGCATGGCCACCTGTGACGCGAGATCCGCCACGGTCCTGCAAACCGTCAGGATCACGTGTCTGTGACGCATTTTGGACATTCGCCGACGAACTAAAATCGTTATAGAAGACCCATATGTTACTAGTGCTTGCAGCCTCCAGTTCCCACAGACGGCGCCAATTGACGAGGGATTAACTCATCAATGCCTACAGATTGTAGACTTAGGGTTTCGTAAGAAGTAGAGGGCAAGTAGATCTCGAAGGTTCGGCCGAACAAAGGTGCTCAACTCAAGATTTGGTGGCTAGGGTTACAATGATTTCGATCCCTTCTTCTTCCCTCGGCTTCCGCTTTATGTAGGAGGCGAAGCCGAGGCTTTTCATGTCGTACAAGTTACAAACTGTTCGAGCCGTGTTGGGCCTTTCCTATATTGCTACAAGTTTCATATTACAACTCTACTCTCCTAACCTGAAGATCCTTGACCTTCTGGGCCCCAAAGCTTCGGGTCCATGGGCTTCATACTTTCTTATAGAGCCAGGGTACTTTATTCGGCATGTCTGTTAGGCATACCTATGTCAGGTAGTGCGCCCTGCCACTAGTCAGCTAGCAACACCTTCAGAAGTCATGTCTTTCTCCTACTAGTCGATTAAACCTTGGTTTCTTACTGAGGAAAAACTTGCTGATGTGCTCATCATACCTTCCTCTTGCGGTTCCCCAATGGTGTATAACTGCACGCCATCAAGACTTTTTCTGGCGCCGTTGCCCGGGAGAAAGAGGATTTCTGCAAGGGGAGTCTCTCATCTCCAATCTCTTTACTTTGTTACTTTTTCGCTTAATTTACTTTATTTTGTTTTGTTTGCTTCATTATATAAAAAACACAAAAAATTTAGTTCTTTTATAGTTGTCATTATATCAAAAACACAAAAAAATAGATTCTATTATAGCTGTTATTTATGTTGCTTAGTTTTAATTTTGCTAAAATGGGTTCCGCTGAAAATACTAAGTTGTGTGACTTTACTAGCACCAACAACAATGATTTTATTTGTACACCTATTGCTCCACCTCCTCCTGAAGTAGCTTTCTATGAAATTAAACCTGCTTTATTAAATCTTGTTATGAAAGAGCAATTTTCTGGTGTTAGTACCGAAGATTCCGCTTTTCACCTTAATAATTTTGTTGAACTTTGTGAGATGCAAAATATAAGGATGTAGATGGTGACATTATAAAACTGAATTTTTTTCCTTTCTCTTTGAGAGGTAGAGCTAAAGATTGGTTTCTATCTTTGCCTAGAAATAGTATTGATTCTTGGGTTAAATGCAAAGATGCTTTTATTGGAAAATATTATCCTCCTGCTAAGATTATATCTTTGAGAAGCGACATAATGCAATTTAGACAATTTGATAATGAACATGTTGCTCAAGCTTGGAAAGAATAAAATCTTTGGTAAAGAATTGTCCCACTCATGGACTGGCTATTTGGATCATCATCCAAACTTTTTATGCAGGACTAAAATTTTCTTCAAGAAATCTCCTGGATTCAGCTGCTAGAGGTACCTTTATGTCCATTAGTTTGGGGGCTACAACAAAACTACTTGATAATATGATGATAAATTATTCTGAATGGCACACCGAGAGAGCTCCGTTTTAATTGCATAGAACGCTCTAGTTTTCGCTCTTGTTGTTCTGCGAGTGTTCTAGTTTTCTGCTACTGCATTTAGCTCTTGTTCTTTCATTCGAATTTTGTTCAGAGCTCGTTAGTATTCTTTATTTATGTATGATTAGCTCTATGGTCCATATTGATTTTCATCTCTGAGAGTTATTTCAAATAAGTCGATTGGTGTTGGAGACGAGTAAATGTTTCATGACTATAGTGATGCAAAAGGAAGCTTGTCTAGACTGTGGCATAGACTTTGGCATATCATGTTCGATGTTATTCTTGTCATATGCTTAGTATTTATTGTTTTAGCATGAGTTGTTTCAAATGGCTGAGAGTGCATAATGTGTCATTGAAAGAATCATGTGTTGTTTCCATCATAAAATCATAATATTGTGGTATTCTCCTTTGATGCTTTATTGGGTTGACTTGGCGCATGCGTATACCATGTTATGACTATAACCAGTCAACTAAAGCCTCTATATGATCATTTAGTTTTTGAATTGTAATATCACTTTATGCTTTGATTGATAATGTTTTTTCGCTATGCATGATTATGGCCATTCCTTCTCTCTTAGTTGGTCGCTCCGAGTGTTTTGCTAGCCTCCGCCTGTACTGAGTATGAACTCTACTCGTGCATCCAACCACCAATAACCAAAATTTGCCAATTGTGTCCACCATATCTACCTAGTAGCATTATTGCTATGCCAAGTAAATTCATCATGTTTTTATTTATCTTCCAAATTAAATTTTGGCATGGGAAAAATTAGTTAGTAAAGGTCTCACGAACTTGATGGCACATTTACATTCTTGCACTTAATAAACTTGATCATTGTGAAAATCTTATGAAGTTTATATGTTTGCAAATTGCAAGTTGGGAGTTAGCACAACCATTCTTTCATGGGGAACGCTTTCAACATTGCATGTATTCATTATAGTTGATGTCATGTTATTTTGCTTATGGATGCCTAGCGGTGCGAAATAAAATGTAAACTTGTAAGTCCATGGAGTTTGTATATGAGTGATACGTCTCCAACGTATCTATAATTTCTTATGTTCCATGCTAGTTTTATGCCAATAGCTACATGTTTTATATGCACTTTATATCATATTATGGCATTTATTGGACTAACCTATTAACAAGATGCCACAGTGCCAGTTTCTATTTATTATGTCTGTTTATTGAAGAAAAGGCCCAAAAACCAAAGTTCTCGGAAAAATCCAGAAAAATTACATAAATACTATTTCGCCAGAAGACCCACGGAGCCATAAGGGCCAGGCCAGAGGAGGCCCACGGCCTCCTCCCCATCCACTGGCGCGGCCAGGAGGGCGGCGGCGCCGCCCTATGGGGTGGGCCCTCGGGCACCCCGCGCCGCCCTTTCGCCTATATTAAGCTCCTGCCCTGAAAACCCTAAGGGGATCGACGATTTCTCCAGAGAGTTCCGTAGCTCCGCCGCCACCAAAAACCCTAATTCGGGGACAAGTCTCTGTTTCGGCACCCGCGGGACGGGGAATTGCCCCCGGAGCCATCTCCATCGCCTCCATCGCCATCTTCATCGTTGTTGCTGTCTCCCATGATGAGGAGGGAGTAGTTCTCCCCCGAGGCTGAGGGCTCTACGGTAGCTATGTGGTTCATCTCTCTCTCCCATGGTGTGATCTTTATGTGATCATGAGATTTGTAATCTAGTTGAATATGTAGATGTTACTCTTGTCTATTATGCACTCTAGAGGTTACTTTAATATGAACTCCGGAGTTACTCTGATGAGATCTGAGATCTAGGGTTTGGCCCGATCTAGCGATTTGACCCAAGATCTAAGGGGAAAAGGTGGGAGAGTGCGAGGAACAAGAAGAACACGAAGAACACCGGTACTCACGCACGCACACCAACCCGATACACCCGATACTTACCCCCGTGGCTCGATGGACCACGCCAATAGAATCACCAAGGAAGAGGCACGCGGCAGAATTCCCGGCGAGAGATTGGTGTTGGAGAAAAGGAATTGGTGAGGGAGAGAGAGTGTCTTGCACTAGAATCTCACTCAACAATACCCAAATCAACAACAAGAGTGGCCTTGATTACAAAGGGATGCTAACCCTAGGGAGACAAAGCTCAAAGTTGTGTTTAAGCTTAATTCAAGTCTAAGGGGTAAAGGAGGGGTCCTGGGTCCTTATATAGGCATACATGGCCAGCAAGGCGAAAAGGTACATAAGTGGATAACTTAGGCAGTTTGGTGGGGAATTCCCGACGGATCCGGTCATGGGGCCGGTCAGACCGGGCCTGGCGCCGGAGGGTCCGGTCGATCGGTCGCCCACCGGAAACTTCACAGATCTCCGTCCGGTTGGCGCCCGGTACGACGCCCGGTCAAGACCGAGGGAATCCGGTTGGCGACCGGTTGACCGGGCCTGGGGCCGGATGGTCCGGTCGTGAGGCCGGTTGGCCGGGTCCTACGCCGGCCAGCTTCCCTCTTCCCTTCGAGCGCTTCGATTGTCTTCGGGTCCAGCTTCTTGGGCATCTTCTCCTCTCTCCTTCCCTTGACCATGGCGTGTCATCCTCTCCGGGGTCTTGATGCTCCACTACCTAATAACACAAAGCGTGTCGGCATGAGGTAGCATTCCATCCAATGGGGTACCGAGATCGAGGGTAGTGAGGAGCGAGTTCACCTTATCATGTAGCGCTTTAGCTCGAGCCCGTGTCATTGGTCCACTTGGGGGACTTGTTGGTCTTGATGTAGTGTCGTTGGCGAGCGGGGCTACATCATCTCCCCTTGGGAGAGAGTCGTCCTCGACTCTTGTTCCTCCTCATCTCCATGATATGGGGAGAGATCCGAGATGTTGAAAGTGTTGCTCACCAAGTACTTTGATGTCGGTATGTCGATGACATAGGCGTTGTTGTTGATGCGCTTGAGTACCTTGAAAGGCCCATCTCCTCTTGGCTTGAGCTTGGAGTTGCGTTCTTGAGGGAACCTTTCTTTCCTTAGGTGAATCCAAACGAGGTCTCCTTCTTCAAACACTCGTTCTTTCTTCTTGGCGTTGAGGCGGGTAGCTTGGCGAAGGACATGCTCTTGTATGGTTGCTCTTGTGTCTTCATGTAGTTGCTTCATGGCGGTGGTGCGCTTGTCGAAGTCCATGTTCGTCCTTTCATGAAGAGGTAGTGGAAGGATGTCGAGTGCCGTTGGAGGTTCGAATCCATAGACGATGATGAAGGGACTCCGTAATGTTGTGGAGTGCTTGGCTCTATTGTAGGCGAACTCCGCGTGGGGAGGCAATCTTCCCATGACTTCAAGTTTTTCTTCACAAGTGTGCGGAGGAGTGTTGAGAGGCTTCGATTGACCACTTCGGTTTGTCCATCGGTTTGAGGGTGCGAGGACGATGAGAATAAGAGCTTCACTCCAAACTTTGCCATGAGCGACTTCCATAGGTAACTCATAAACTTGACGTCTCGATCCGACACAATGCTTGCCGGTATTCCGTGTAGGCGAACCACTTCCCCTTTAGCGAGGAGGTCTTGTATTTGGCGTTGAATCTCCTTTGTGTCTTCGGGGTTGGTGCGGTATGCGGCGCGGTTTGGAAGGGGAGCACCGGGTATGAGGTTGATGCGGTGCTTGATGCCCCGAAGCGGTGGTAGTCCATGAGGTAGCTCGCCGGGGAAGACGTCTTGGAACTCCTTCAAAAGAGACAACAAAGACGAAGGAATGTTGGTTAAGTCGTTAGTCTCCGACGAGAGCCCTTGCAAATGAGCACGTAGTGTAGGGTGGTGGATGGGTTGTCTTTCACTTCTCTCCACTCGCTTTTTGTGGCTAAGAGGACACTCTTTCTCTCACTCATATGTGGTTGGTGGCGCTCACTCTCCATTTGGTGGGTCGCTCCCTCTCCTCTCAACTCGCTATGGTGGGAGTGTTGTTGTGCCCTCGCTAAAGCCTTCGCATTGTCCGCGATGATTTGGCTAGGAGTCATTGGGCGAAGCTCAAACTTCTTGTCCTTGACCTTGAAGTTGTAAGCATTGGAGTAACCATCATGGATGGCCTTCTTGTCAAATTGCCATGGACGGCCAAGCAACATGTGGCACACGGTCATGGGGACGACGTCACACTCAATAGTATCTTCATAGGGGCCTATCTTGAAGTTGATGGTGACGGTGTGTTGTATCTTGACATTGCCCTTGTCACTCAACCATTGGACATGGTATGGATGAGGATGTTTGCGAAGTGTGAGGTTGAGCTTCTCGCATAACTCGGTGCTTGCCAAGTTGTGGCAACTCCCACCGTCGATGATGACCTTGATTGACTTGCCACCAATGCCGGCGCGAGTTTGGAAGATGTTGCATCTTTGGTCTTCCATAGCTTGGGGTTGAGTTGTGAGCACTCTTGTGACCACAAGTGAAGGGCTTGGGTCGTGTGTGCATAAGAGAGGGTCTTCTCCACTTTCTTCATCATAATCTTCCTCATTAGCAACGGCGGCTTGCACGAGGGCTTCATATTCGCCCTCACTTAGCGTCTCTATATCACCATTCTCCATAGTGATCATAACCTTGTTGTTCTTGCACTCGAAGGACTTGTGGCCTTGAGTGTCACACTTGAAACAAGTGACATTGGAGGGTCCCGTAGAGGCCTTGGAGGAGGCGGTGGAGGACACCGTTTGCTTCATGCTACATTGGATAGTAGGTTGCTTGGAAGGTGTAGAAGATGCGGTTGGCTTGACACTTGTTGTGGGAGTTGTTGTAGCAAGTTTGGAGGCGAAGTATTGCTTGGACTTTGAGTACTTGATGTCCTCATTCACTTGACGCTCGGCCTTGGAAGCTTGGTGAACCAACTCAACCATGTTGGAGTATTGTTGGAACTCCACAATCCTCTTGATGGGGTAGTTGAGGCCATTGAAGAACCTAGCGATGGTTTGGTTCTCGGACTCTTGGATGTTTGCTCGCATCATAGTTAACTCCATTTCCTTGAAGAACTCCTCGACGGTCTTGGTGCCTTGCTTCAACTTTTGTAGCTTGTTGAAGACATCGGTCTTGTAGTGTTGTGGTACAAAGCGAGCTTGCATCTCCTCCTTCATGTCTTCCCAAGTGTCAATTGGAGGTTCACCCTTTTCTTCCCTTAGAGTGACAACTTGTTCCCACCATGTGTTGGCATAATCTTCAAATTCGAGGGAGGCCATGGCTACTTTCTTGGCACCGGAGTAGTTGTGGATGCGGAAGATCTTGTCAACCTTGAGTGCCCATGAGAGGTAGGCTTCGGCATCGTCTTCACCCTTGAACTTGGGCATGTTGAACTTGAGCTTTCCATACATATTCTCTTCATCTTCCAAATTCCTTCGGCGAGGACGGAAACCTTCATCTCTTGCGGCTTGGGGTGGTAGAGGAGGTCTTCCACGGCCAACCATAGCATTGGGTTGGCGGTGGAGTTGAACACTAGCTTCACTTGGCTCACGTTGATGATGTTGTTGCGGATCTTGACGAGGTTGTTGGCGTTGTCCAATGATGTCCCTCTCATCTTGATCATGTTGTGGTTGTCCTCGGCCCCTTTGGTCATGGCGAGGATGGTTTCGAAGATCACGCCTTGGTGGATCTTGATGACCTTGGTCTTGAGCGTCAACATGGGCTTGACGATGAGGTGCCGGGTCCATGTTGTGGAGGACGTTGTCAGGGGGTTGGTCGTCATGCCCATGGTGGGCATGGCGAGCCGCTTGATGACGATCTTGGTGAAGAGCTTGTTCTTGTTGAGGACGTTCATGAGGACGAGCATGGCGATGGAACTCTCCGCGCCTTGAGTTTGAGCGAGAGTCTTCTTGACGAGCATGCGGTCGACGAGGTCGATGATGATCTCCATGCCTTGAGTCGGAGCTTGAGGACGAATGGCGATCATGAGAGTAGTCATCGTGCGACGAGGTTGATGACGATGAGGAAGTAGAGCGGTGGCGATGTCGACGACCCAAGTTGGTGATGGCGCGCTCGAGACTATCCATGCGCCTCTCCATGTTTGCATCATTGGCCGTTACTTGGTCATGCAAGTTGTCCGTAGCTTCACGAAGGAGATTCATATCTTGGTTCACTTGGCCGAAGTTGTGGGCCACTTCTTCATATTGCTCGTCGATGCGTGTCTCGAACAAGGTGAGTTGCTCCTTGAACTCTTGGCGTTGCGCCCATAGATTGTGTTGAGTAGCCAACCTCTCGGTGTTGCGGAGGACTTCTCCATCCCTTGGTTCATCTCCGTTCCTATCCATGATGGAAAGACAAGAACTATGTTGTTTGTGTTAGTGGAAGGAGACTACCTCGCACTCTAACCGAGGTAAGATAGTATTGAGGCAATCAACCAAGCCAAAAGTAAGACCAAGTGTATCAGGTACACACGCAAAGGCACACGCAAAAACTAGCAAATATGGTGTTAGGTGAGGATGGTGGAAAGCCAAAAGACGAAATCCAAAATTGAGTATGTTGTTAAAAGTGGGTAAGGTCCAAAAATCAAGTGTCAAAGTGGCGATCACTATAAACACGGAAAAATGTGGAACTCACACACGAGATGAGCGGGGTTAGTGCAACCAAGGAACGAGCGGAAAAAGGAAAAACCCCTAAGCAAGGGTGCTCAATGTCACACTAACGCAAGAAGAGATCGAAGCTAGGTTGCATAGAGGAGAAACACCAAGATTCGCACGAGGTCTCTCTTCTCTATCTCTCTTGCTTGCTTAAAAGCTTTTCACTCTTTTTTGTATCGGTGGCACTTTGCACTTTGCTTTTTTTTTGTAGCACACTATGCTCTTACTCTTTTGCTTGCCACTCACGAGCTCCACTTATGATCTTTACTCACACAACGCACACCCTCACGGTCGGGACCTCATGTTTCGCAACACTCGAAAAGCTTCGCTCGTGGGATAGATCGCAAAAGAAGAGGGCTACAAGGTACTGCAAGTTATACCTGCGATGGTGGAGATGATGGTGGTGGTGGTGGTCGGCGGTGGTGTTAGTCGATGTCGAAGACGTGAGCCCGGTCAGTGGTCCGGTCGGACCGGGTCTGGCGTCGGTTGCTCCGGTTGGCGGCCGGTCTTACCAGTCTCTGGGCCGGCTGGTCCGGTTGGCGGCCGGTCGACCGAGTGCTGCGCCGGCTGGTCCGGTCTGGGGTCCGGTTGGCCGGCTTTCTCAACCGGATTTCGCGAATCTCTCTCTTGTTCTTCCCCAAACCAAAACCAAAAGATCAAATCGACGGGAAACGATGGAATTGGAGGCTAAAAGTTGGGGGAATAGTAGATCAAGCACAATAACACCAAATCCACGGACCAAAACCACTCAAAACGCAACCAAATCACAGATCCGTCCAAAGGCCATTTGGGGCTATTTTTTGGAAAATTTTCTAGAAACGAAATCGGGTGGGTGGAGGGTCAAAATCGCGGTAACCAAGAGCTGCTGATACCATATGATGAGATCTGAGATCTAGGGTTTGGCCCGATCTCGCGATTTGACCCAAGATCCAAGGGGAAAAGGTGGGAGAGCGCGAAGAACACGAAGAACACCGGTACTCACGCACGCACACCAACCCGATACACCCGATACTTACCCCTGTGGCTCGATGGACCACACCAATAGAATCACCAAGGAAGAGGCACGCGGCAGAATTCCCAGCGAGAGATTGGTGTTGGAGAAAAGGAATTGGTGAGGGAGAGAGAGTGTCTTGCACTAGAATCTCACTCAACAATACCAAAATCAACAACAAGAGTGGCCTTGATTACAAAGGGATGCTAACCCTAGGGAGACAAAGCTCAAAGTTGTGTTTAAGCTTAATTCAAGTCTAAGGGGTAAAGGAGGGGTCCTGGGTCCTTATATAGGCATACATGGCCAGCAAGGCGAAAAGGTACATAAGTGGATAACTTAGGCAGTTTGGTGGGGAATTCCCGACGGATCCGGTCATGGGGCCGGTCAGACCGGGCCAGGCGCCGGAGGGTCCGGTCGTGGGGCCGGTCGACCGGTCGCCAACCGGAAACTTCGCAGATCTCTGTCCGGTTGGCGCCCGGTACGACGCTCGGTCAAGACCGAGGGAATCCGGTTGGCGACCGGTTGACCGGGCCTGGGGCCGGATGGTCTGGTCGTGAGGCCGGTCGGCCGGGTCCTGCGCCGGCCAGCTTCCCTCTTCCCTTCGAGCGCTTCGATTGTCTTCGGGTCCAGCTTCTTGGGCATCTTCTCGACCATCTGCTCTTCTCCTTCCCTTGACCATGGCGTGTCATCCTCTCCGGGGTCTTGATGCTCCACGTACCTAATAACACAAAGCGTGTCAGCATGAGGTAGCATTCCATCCAATGGGGTACCGAGATCGAGGGTAGTGAGGAGCGAGTTCACCTTATCATGTAGCGCTTTAGCTCGAGCCCGTGTCATTGGTCCACTTGGGGGACTTGTTGGTCTAGATGCTAGCTTGTTTACTCCGGCTTGAGGTGTGCTTCTGCAGCCCTACACAATGAATGGTGTTTGTTATCCAACAAGAGAGTGTTTGAGAGTAGCATTTATTTATTCAATTATGTGATCACTGTTGAGGGTGTCCACTAGTGAAATGTCAACACCCGGATTTTTAAGTCCAGATGCCTATTATGTCATTCATCGCAATCCCAGGAATATTGTTGTTGCGAGGCATAATAGTTAAGTATCACAATCATCATTCATTACAAACCATATTGTCTTACAACTTGAATCACATGATCCATATTACACAAATAGTTGATCTATTGATCAACGAACAAACACAAGTTCATAGCGGAAGCGTAAAGATAAATGGACTCTCTAGTCCACAGGCCAACGCTTGACGTCGAAGATTCCTAGTTGTCGTAGGCGTCCTGCTGGTCATCTCCTTGGTAGTTCTGTTCATCTTCAAACTCTGGCCATTTGAATAGCCGGGACAAAGCCGTGAGTACTTTAAGTACTCGCAAACTAATACTAGTGTAAGTGCTAGCAATTCTAGTAAGGGGTGCTAAGCTCTAGTTTATTTGCGTAAAGCCAATTTTAGTTCCCAAGTATTTGATAAAGACTTATTCAGGTGCTAACTAACTCAGGTGGGAACATTAGTGTCATTCCCACAACACTGTTGTGATTCAAATTCAAGTCACCATTCACCATTCATTTTATCAACACTTTCAAGATTCTAACACTGGAAACTGTATGGCCTTTCCAACTGTCCGTAACCGTGGACACGGCTATTCGAATAGGTTTACACTCTGCAGAGTTGCACACTTGTGCCACAACATTTGATTTCATCCGTCGGGATAACCCCGAATCATCGTAACACAGTACGCGGATCATCAACCATAACCTTTCATTTACAAACCTTAGTATGAGCACCTCTCCCCATGAGCTTGGCCTCCCGTGAAGACCAACTGTCAACCTGGGAACTGCACAGGGCTTGGTAGTAAAATCACCTCAATTCACATCATTTCTCAACAACGGAGGCAGCCTCGGCATAACCCCTATGATGTGTGTTCAGAGGGAACCCATACTAAGGTGCATAAATTGCTAGTTAAGCCCTTACCCATAATCAGGTATTGTGGGGGTACTCAAGAATTGGAAAGGTATCGCATCCAAACCAATATTAGTTTTAAATCAAAAATCACTATCTTCTCTTGGTCATATTCACCTTCAAAATTCATTCAATGGAATGCATCATCATTCCAAAGTTTCAATTTCATGTCAAGTCACATGTTCCCATCTAGAGTAGTCAAGTTTTAATATTAGCACTAGCATCTAGTCATGAGGGGTGCTAACTACTTGTAATGCTAGTTAGGCTAAATTTGATACTCTTGTAGTATTCTTGACTTAGACCAAAGTTAACTATAAAAGGAAACTTCAATATTCCAATTGCAATTTGCAAAGTAAAACTTGGGATGAGTTCATGAAGCATAAGAAAAGATGAGTGTGCCTTGTTCTTGGTAGAACTTTGCACTTTGCAAGAATATTAGCTTGCCTTGGTAGTTCTCAAAGTTTTCCTCCTCCTCCTCTTGGTAGCAACCTTCTTCCTCTTGGTATTCTCCGGTACTAGTGTCTAAATTTGAATACGAGGTATAATCACTCAACTAATTCAATGGCTATTCCAAACATCACATATATTCACACAAACTATTCTAAGCACACAATTAATATAATTAAGGTGCATTGGTTGTGTTGCTTGAGGAAAATAATTTCCTCTCATCACATATGTAAATGATAGTTTCCATAGGGTTTTTGAGAAATAATTTCCTCTCATTGAAATCTTCTTAAGATTTAATTTCTCAAACAATCATGCATGAATTTATTTTGACATGAGTCAACCATTCATTATCATCATTTGAGAAAATGATTCAAATGAGGTAGACCACCTCATACCATTTAATAATTTCTACCAATGATTTAAATCTCCAAGTATTTCATATAAGAGTGTTTGACCAGGGGTACAAACAGCACATGAATTCATTTGGGACAATATTAAAATGAAGTATAATACTTCATATGGTTTGCATAATAGTTTTGGACAATATCACTTTAATAAAATAGCCATATTGTCCATTAATTAAACTAGGGCATGATCATGCAAAGTGACCACACCATTTTCTTGCAGAAACAATTAGTGTAAGTCAAATGTGAGCTACTGGAGTTGGAATTAACTAAATATCTATTTTGGTTGATTTTTAATAATTATTTGAATATGAAAAAGTCCCTGCCTTCTTCTTTTTATCATTTTATTTCTACAAAAGATCTTGAGGTGGGGCCGGTGGCATGTTGTAGATATTTTTACTAGCTTTCCAACAACATAAAGTTTGCTAAATTTGGCCAAGCCAAATAGATTCTATGAATTTTCAAAGTTGGGTCCAGTATTGAATTCGAACTAAATCATTTAAACTTAATTTGAATTAAAAGGGCCGGCGGGAAACACAGTTGGGCCTAATTGGATTTAAACGGCCCAAGGCCAGCCCACCACGCATCCACGACGCGCGGGCTGCCTGACGGGTGGGCTCCACCCGTCGGCCTCTACTTAACGGCGAAACGGTACGGGGGCTATGGTGCGTTGGATCAGAACGCGATCCAACGGCTCACGCTCGTCGTCGTCAACAACGAGAGCGAGGCTCGCCGGCGGCTCAGGTAGGGGGTCGGAGAGCTTACCAGGGCTGGCAGTGTGCGCGAGGAAGGTGTAGACGACGGCGAAGCTCCTGGCACCGGCGGCAGCTCCAGGGGCGGCTCCAATCGTCGGCGGCGAGATGGGGTACTGGCGGGCTCCGGCGGCTAAATTGGTGAGCTCCGGTGGTGAATCGAGAAGGGGAAGTGGTCGAGGAGGTCGAGGGAGAAGAGGGGAGGGTGATGGTGTGCTCAGATCGTCGAGGGGAGGTCTCCTTTTATAGGCGCGGAAGGGTGCCGTGGGTGCTGCGGCAAGTCGACAAGCGCGCGGCGTCTCCTGCGAGCTAGCGGGCTAGGCAGCGACACGACACTGTTCAGTGCATCATGGCGGTTCTCCTGGTGGCGACAGCGGGGTCGGGCGGCGTCTGGTGAGCTCGCGTTGCGTCCGTGTCTGCCGCGGCCATGGCGGGATCGTGTCGTCGTCTCCGGCGGCGGGGCAGCGGTCGCGAGCGTGTCTGGCGCGTCTGAGGTGGCGCGGCGGTGCTCCACCCGTTGCTGGAGGGGCCAGGGCGAGTGTGTGCTGGTGGGGTGGCGCGTGTCCAGTGCGTGCCCGCGCGTGCACTCGCGCGACACGAGCGGCATACTGTGGGGTTCTGGGCGCGCGTTGTGCGGCGGTTGTCGACGGAGTTCGTGGCCGTGGCGATGCTAGGGCGTTGTAGGGGAGTGAGGTGGAGCTCGTGGACACCAGGGCCAGAGGAGAGGGTGAAGGAGAAGAGGGGGTGCTCGGCATGGTGGCGCCATGGCCGGCATGGCCATGCACATGCATGCTAGGGCTTGCCCTCCTAGGGTTCTGTGGTGGTGTGAGGCAGAGAGGGGGTAGGGGAACATGTAGAGGAGCTAGGGCAGGTTAGGGTTGGGGTAGAATCACTATTTCAAATAGTGTCACATGTTCCCTATTTGAAAATTTTCCAAATTTTCCCAATTTTGGTTGGGTTCATATGGCCACAAAATTTGAAAATGGTGAGTTTAGTGGAGTTGCAAATGACCATAGAGAATGAGAGGTGGTGGTGGAATTTAGAAATTCCTAGAATTGCAAAATGGCTAAGTGTGAGATTGTTTCACATATTAAAAAGTCCTAACTTTACATGAGCATAGATTTTGATCCAAAGTGAATGTGGCATGGTTGTCTTTACAGAAGCTTCACCTTGATGTCCTCTTGGATGACATGCAAAGAATGGAGCAAGTTTGGTTTGAAAATTTTGAATTGCAGGGGCTCAAAGTAGTGACCAGATTATAATTGGCAGATTTGACCATCATCATATGTGAGCACAATTTGAGTTTTAATTTGATTTGAATTGTATTTCTTTGGTTCCAATAGTTGTAATATGTGTTTAGTAAAATACTCCAACTAATGGTGAAGACCAATTTGGTCTAGGGTCAAAATTTATAAAAATGGCATAAAGCCTATGTGAGGGTTTTAGGGTTTTTCTTATTTGAATTCTTTCTCTTTTATTTTATTTGGTTGGTGATCTTCACTTGATCACATTAGGGTTTTAGGGTTTAGCACACACACAATGTAACAAGCATCATGGCATATCACTCAAATGCACAAGTCCTATGCATGGCACTATAAGTAAGAAAAAGTTTTTGTTGGCTCTAAATTTTGAATCTCTGGAATTCTTCTAATTTTCTTTTATTGAAATTTGGGATGTTACAAACCCTTCCCCCTTACAAAATATCTCGTCCCGAGATCTAAAAGAAAATTAGGTACTAAAGAGATCTGGGTATTCTTTCTTCATATCTTCCTCCCGCTCCCAAGTGGCTTCATCTTCGGTATGGTTACTCCACTGTATCTTCAGAAACTTGATGCTTCGGGTGCGAGTGGTTCTGTAAGCTTCCTCCAGGATGCGAATCGGTACTTCGAGTCTGTGTTGATATCCACCGATCGGTGATCGATATTCTTGAACACTTCGGTCTTCTCGGGGACTTCTAGACACTTCCGGAGGAGTGAGATGTGAAACACGTCGTGCACAGTCGCCATTTCTTCTGGTAGCTCCAGTTTATAAGATACTTCACCTCGGCGGCTGAGAACTTTGAAGGGTCCGACATATCGGGGTGCAAGCTTTCCTTTCAGCTGGAATCTCTGCATTCCTTTAAGGGGTGACACCTTGAGGTAGACAAAATCTCCGATCTCAAAGGTCATCTCTCGGCGTCTCTTGTCGGCGTAACTCTTCTGTCTTGACTGAGTAGTCTTGAGGTACTCTCGGATCTTGTACACCTTCTCTTCGGCTTCTCGAAGAACATCTGGTCCAAAGACTTGGCTTTCTCCGACTTCCGACCAGTTCAGAGGGTACGGCATTTCCTTCCGTACAGGGCTTCAAAGGGGGCCATCTGTAAGCTGGCTTGGTAGTTGTTGTTGTATGAGAATTCTGCGTAAGGCAAGCAGTCTTCCCACTTAGATCCATAATCTAGCACACAGGCTCTCAACATATCCTCCAATATCTAGTTGACTCTTTCAGTCTGTCCATCGGTCTGCGGGTGATAAGCCGTGCTGAAATTCAGTCGGGTTCCGAGTCCTTCATGCACTTTCTGCCAGAATCTTGAGGTGAATTGTGATCCTCTATCTAACACTATCGACTTTGGGGTTCCGTGCAGGGCGACTATTCTGGAGATGTACAACTCAGCTAACTTTGGGCCTTGGTAGGTGGTTTTGACAGGGATGAAATGGGTTACCTTGGTCAGTCTATCGACAACTACCCATATCGAATCATTTCCTTTGCTGGATTTGGGCAGTCCGGTGATAATGTCCATTCCTACTGAGTCCCACTTCCATTCTGGAATCTGCAGTGGCTGCAGCAGTCCTGCGGGTCGTTGATGTTCTTCCTTGACTCTCTGACAGATGTCACACTTGGCGATGTAGCTTCCAATTTCTCTCTTCATTCCATGCCACCAAAATTGCTCCTTCAGATCTTGGTACATCTTGGTACCTCCGGGGTGGATAGAATAAAGAGTATCATGGGCTTCCTGCAGAATGACTTGCTTCAACTCTGAGTCCGATGGTACGCACAGGCGTCCGTTGTACCAAAGAACTCCTTCCTCATCTATGGTGAATCCTGGTGCTTTCCCGGCAGCGATATGGTTCTTGATTCCGTCAATACTGGCATTTCCCTTCTGGGCTTCTTTGATCTGACCAATCAAGGTGGGCTGAAGCTCTATGCTGGCTAGGAATCCTTCACTAACTAGTTCCATTCTGAACTGCTCAAACTCTTGGTGTAGGCTAGGTTGCTCTGCTGCTATCATGGAGTTCAACTGACACGGCAGTCTACTCAGGGCATCTGCCACTACATTGGCCTTGCCGGGGTGGTAATGGATTTCCATGTCATAATCCTTTATCAACTCTAACCATCTCCTCTGCCTCATGTTTAGTTCTTTCTGGGTGAAAATGTACTTCAGGCTCATGTGGTCAGAATAGATCTCGCATCGATTACCCATGAGGTAATGACGCCACACCTTTAAGGCTAAAACTACGGCTGCAAGCTCGAGGTCATGGGTTGGGTAGCTCTGCTCATGTTGCTTCAGTTGCCGAGACAGATAAGGTATCACATTGCCTTCCTGCATCAACACACATCCAAGACCAATCTTGGATGCATCACAGTAGACATCGAATGGTTTGGTGATATCCGGCATGATTAGGATTGGGGCTGTGGTCAGTCTTGTTTTCAGTGTCTGGAAACTTTCTTCACATTTGTCAGTCCATTCAAACTTCTTGTCCTTCTTTAGCAGTTGAGTCATTGGTCGGGCTATGCTGGAAAATCCTTCAACAAACCTACGGTAGTATCCGGCCAATCCGAGAAAGGCACGGACTTCAGTCTGAGTGGTTGGGGCTTTCCATTCCTCAACTGTTTTGATCTTGGCGGGATCTACAGCTATTCCTCCTGCAGACAACATATGTCCCAGGAATCCTACTTCCTTCAGCCAAAACTCGCACTTGCTGAACTTGCCATACAACTTGTGCTGCCTAAGGGTTTCTAGGATGATTTCCAAATGTTGCTCATGTTCCTCTTCGGTTTTGGAGTAGATAAGTATGTCATCGATGAAAACAACGACAAACTTATCCAAAAAGTTCATGAAGATCTTATTCATGAGGTTCATGAAATAAGCTGGGGCATTGGTTAATCCAAATGACATGACGTTGTACTCATACAACCCATATCTGGTGGTGAAGGCAGTCTTTGGGATATCCGTTGCACGGATCTTCAGCTGATGATAACCAGTCCTAAGGTCAATCTTAGAGAACACCGTGGCACCGGTCAACTGGTCATACAGGTCTTCTATCTTTGGCAAGGGTTATTTGTTTTTGATGGTGACATCGTTAAGCTTACGATAATCCGTACATAAACGACTGGCACCGTCTTTCTTATCCACAAACAAAACTGGGGATCTCCAAGGCGACGCACTTGGTCGGATCAGACCTTTGGCTAACAGTTCATCCAGTTGCTTCTTCAGCTCCACTAACTCTGTTGGGTTCATGATATAGGCTCTCTGGGCTATAGGTCCTGTTCCCGGGATTAACTCGATGATAAACTCGATATCCCGATCTGGGGGCATACCGGGTAGACCCTCAGGAAACACATCAGGGTATCGACAGACGACCCTGATCTGATCCAGAGTTGGCTTGGCTACACTTTGGTTGCAGGTAAATTTTCTGGGTAATCTTTCAGATACATGTTCTACTAGGATACCGGTGCTGCTAGTCATGGTGATGGCTTTCTTGGCACAGTCAATCAATCCATGGTGTTTTGACATCCAGTCCATTCCTAGTACGACTTCCAAACCTTTGGTTCCCAGAATTATTAGATTGGCATAGAAATCTACTTCATGGATTCTGATGGGTACATTTTTGCAAAATTTTCTGGCTTTGGTGGTTGATCCGGGAATTTGAACTATCATAACATGCTTCAAACTGATAGGTTGTATTTTACTTGTGGATGCAAAATCTTCGGTGACAAAAGAATGAGATGCTCCGGAATCAAACAACACTCTGGCAGGTACTGAATTAACAGAAAACATACCCAGTACAACATCTGGTGCTTCCTGGGCTTCTTCAGCATTCATGTGGAAGAGACGGCCGCTGCGGTTATTGGGGTTGTTGGGGCGAACTTCTTGCCGGTGGAGACACGGCGTTGCTGCTGAGCAGGTGCAGCGGTGTTGCCTGCGAGTTTGGCGAGCCTCTTGGGAGACTCGTTGGAGTAATGCCCACTACACCACACTCATAACAAGTGATGGTGGCCTTGTCCTTGGTTGCAACGGGGATGGCGTTGCTTCCGGTTCTGGGGGCGGTGTTGGTGTTGTTGTTGTTGTTGGGGGCTCTGGGTGGAGCGCGGTTGAAGTTGTTGTTGTTGTTGGGGGCTCTGGGTGGAGCGCGGTTGAAGTTGTTGTTGTTGTTGTAGTTGTTGTTGTTGTGGTGGCCTCCTGGCCTGGGGTTTCCTCCACTCCGGTTCTGATAACCGGGGCGTGAAGTCTGCATCTGGGGCTTGCTGTTGTTTCTCGGAGTGAAACCTCCGCTTGAGCTGGGGCGATACTTCGGGGCATTGCTGGGCCCACTCTGGTGCATCATGCGGCGTTTGCGGTTCTCATTGGCTTGGTTGAGTTTGCCTTCCATCTGGATGGCAGAGTCCACTAAGGCTTCAAGGTCGGCGAAGGGAATGTTGACAAGGACAGTCTGCATCTCATCGTGCAGTCAGGAATCTCTCCTGCCTCTTCTCAGTGGTGTCGGTCTCGTCGGGGGCGTACCTTGACAGAGTAAGGAATCTGTCGCGGTATTCTACCACCGTCATCCTGCCTTGCTTAAGTTCACGGAACTCATCCCTCATCTTCTTGATAAGACCCGGGGGCACATGGTACTTGCTGAACTTGAGCTTGAAATCTGCCCAAGTCATGACTTGACCTCCGTTCATGGCACGGGTGCTGGTCCACCAAGCTCTGGCTGGTCCTGCTAAGTAGTGCGTGGCAAACAGCACTTTCTCATTGGCCTCCACTCCAGCCACTTCTAAGTTGTTTTCCATGGTCTGCAGCCAGTCATCAGCATCTAAGGGTTCTTCAGTCTTGCTGAAGACCGGTGGGTTTGTGTTCTGGAAGTTCTTGAGTTTTGACCCAGGGTGATCATGGTTGCCATGGCCATAATTGTTGTTGGCCAGCTGCTGCAGTGCTGCTATGTTGGCTTGACGTTCAGCTCTGTCAGTCTCCCTGTCTGCCATCAGGGTTTGCAGCAGTTGCATCATTGCATCTCGGTTCGCGTTGCGATTCGGACGAGCCATCTGAACATGTAGACAGATCATGAGATAAGAGGGAATTTCTATGGCTTGTTTGGGTAAGTTTGAAAATATTGAAAACTTGAAGTCTTTCATGATAACACACAAACATTCATTCATTCATTCATCACACATTACAAACTAACACACCCATGGTTTTAAGAACCATTCATCTCATGCTACGATACAAAGGACGGGATACAACTCACACCTACATAAGTGATCTAGTGCAACTACTCCTCAACATCGACATCCACATCGATGGGGATGATCCCATCCTCTGCGGCCTCCAGGAACTCGTAGTCCTCCTCCTCGGTGAGCTCGTCCTCCTCAAAGTCGTCGTCGTCACTCAGGAAGGCTCCTCCTCCCTGAAGGTCGATGCCTCCATCGTCATCCTCCATCTCTCTCATCTGGTCCTCCTGGGCCTTGACAGTGATCTCCAAGGCTGCTATCTTGGCGCGAAGGCGCACTATGGTAGCATCCTTCTTGGCACGCTGCAAGCGGAGTGACTTGCGGTCGTGGTTCAGCATCTTGATGGCATCGGCATGCTGAGCCAAGGCCATGTGAGTCTGGTTGGCGTAACCACGGGAGTTATCCAGCTCCTTCTGGGTCTGGAACAGCATGTAGTCCAGATGGTCCACATGGTGCCTCAGCTGGGGGTGCATCTGCAGCTCCATAGGTGCTCCAAAGGAGTCACGCCTTGCATGGTGAGCAAAGCGAGATGGGAGTATCGCCATCACGTTCTGTCCGCACAGACGTGCAAGTGCTTCCTGAAGAGCACGAGTGAGTCCGTCCATCAAGCTGCTTTCCCTGAAGGTAAAGAGGATCCTCTCAGAAGTGGGAGGCTCCACCTTGCCCCTCAAGTCAGCGGTGATAACCCACTGAAGCTCCCCTCCGTGCTGGTCGTTGACCTCGACTCCGTGAAACTCGGGGTGGGGGCGCCCAAGAAAGTCCGACAGGGCGTCAAGGTCCCTCTCGAAGATCAAGTCTCCGCCGTTCCCGAGCTGGTAAAACTTCACGTTGGTCGGCTCCATCTGAAAGTGAATTGGATGAGCAAGTTAGAGAGTGAACAAGTGTGTCAAAATTTTAAGTACTTTTATAAGGAAGAGCATGGCATATCATTTTGAACAGATCTCAAGGAAAAGAGTGTGTATAAATTTTTGCAAGTATTCATTTCCTTTGTTTTTGTGAAACTAAATTTTTCATAACGCCCATTCTAAACTAGGGTCTCCTAAGGTCAAACAATGGCTCTGATACCAACTTGTCAACACCCAGATTTTTAAGTCCAGATGCCTATTATGTCATTCATCGCAATCCCAGGAATATTGTTGTTGCGAGGCATAATAGTTAAGTATCACAGTCATCATTCATTACAAACCATATTGTCTTACAACTTGAATCACATGATCCATATTACACAAATAGTTGATCTATTGATCAACGAACAAACACAAGTTCATAGCGGAAGCGTAAAGATAAATGGACTCTCTAGTCCACAGGCCAACGCTTGACGTCAGAAGACTCCTAGTTGTCGTAGGCGTCCTGCTGGTCATCTCCTTGGTAGTTCTGTTCATCTTCATACTCTGGCCATTTGAATAGCCAGGGACAAAGCCGTGAGTACTTTAAGTACTCGCAAACTAATACTAGTGTAAGTGCTAGCAATTCTAGTAAGGGGTGCTAAGCTCTAGTTTATTTGCATAAAGCCAATTTTAGTTCCCAAGTATTTGATAAAGACTTATTCAGGTGCTAACTAACTCAAGTGGGAACATTAGTGTCATTCCCACAACATTGTTGTGATTCAAATTCAAGTCACCATTCACCATTCATTTTATCAACACTTTCAAGATTCTAACACTGGAAACTGTATGGCCTTTCCAACTGTCCGTAACCGTGGACGCGGCTATTCGAATAGGTTTACACTCTGCAGAGGTTGCACACTTGTGCCACAACATTTGATTTCATCCGTCGGGATAACCCCGAATCATCGTAACACAGTACGCGGATCATCAACCATAACCTTTCATTTACAAACCTTAGTATGAGCACCTCTCCCCATGAGCTTGGCCTCCCAGTGAAGACCAACTGTCAACCTGGGAACACAGGGCTTGGCCGTACAATTCACCTCAATTCACATCATTTCTCAACAACGGAGGCAGCCTCGGCATAACCCCTATGATGTGTGTTCAGAGGGAACCCATACTAAGGTGCATAAATTTCTAGTTAAGCCCTTACCCATAATCAGGTATTGTGGGGGTACTCAAGAATTGGAAAGGTATCGCATCCAAACCAATATTAGTTTTAAATCAAAAATCACTATCTTCTCTTGGTCATATTCACCTTCAAAATTCATTCAATGGAATGCATCATCATTCCAAAGTTTCAATTTCATGTCAAGTCACATGTTCCCATCTAGAGTAGTCAAGTTTTAATATTAGCACTAGCATCTAGTCATGAGGGGTGCTAACTACTTGTAATGCTAGTTAGGCTAAATTTGATACTCTTGTAGTATTCTAGACTTAGACCAAAGTTAACTATAAAAGGAAACTTCAATATTCCAATTGCAATTTGCAAAGTAAAACTTGGGATAAGTTCATGAAGCATAAGAAAAGATGAGTGTGCCTTGTTCTTGGTAGAACTTTGCACTTTGCAAGAATATTAGCTTGCCTTGGTAGTTCTCAAAGTTTTCCTCCTCCTCCTCTTGGTAGCAACCTTCTTCCTCCTGGTATTCTCCGGTACTAGCGTCTAAATTTGAATACGAGGTATAATCACTCAACTAATTCAATGGCTATTCCAAACATCACATATATTCACACAAACTATTCTAAGCACACAATTAATATAATTAAGGTGCATTGGTTGTGTTGCTTGAGGAAAATAATTTCCTCTCATTACATATGTAAATGATAGTTTCCATAGGTTTTTGAGAAATAATTTCCTCTCATTGAAATCTTCTTAAGTTTTAATTTCTCAAACAATCATGCATGAATTTATATTGACATGAGTCAACCATTCATTATCATCATTTGAGAAAATGATTTAAATGAGGTAGACCACCTCATACCATTTAATAATTTCTACCAATGATTTAAATCTCCAAGTATTTCATATAAGAGTGTTTGACCAGGGGTACAAACAGCACATGAATTCATTTGGGACAAGATTTAAATGAAGTATAATACTTCATATGGTTTGCATAATAGTTTTGGACAATATCACTTTAATAAAATAGCCATATTGTCCATTAATTAAACTAGGGCATGATCATGCAAAGTGACCACACCATTTTCTTGCAGAAACAATTAGGGTAAGTCAAATGTGAGCTACTAGAGTTGGAATTAACTAAATATCTATTTTGGTTGATTTTTAATAATTATTTGAATATGAAAAAGTCCCTGCCTTCTTCTTTTTATCATTTTATTTCTACAACAGATCTTGAGGTGGGGCCAGTGGCATGTTGTAGATATTTTTACTAGCTTTCCAACAACGTAAAGTTTGCTAAATTTGGCCAAGCCAAACAGATTCTATGAATTTTCAAAGTTGGGTCCAGTATTGAATTCGAACTAAATCATTTAAACTTAATTTGAATTAAAAGGGCCGGCGGGAAACACAGTTGGGCCTAATTGGATTTAAACGGCCCAAGGCCAGCCCACCACGCATCCACGACGCGCGGGCTGCCTGACGGGTGGGCTCCACCCGTCAGCCTCTACTTAACGGCGAAACGGTACGGGGGCTGTGGCGCGTTGGATCAGAACGCGATCCAACGGCTCACGCTCGTCGTCGTCGACGACGAGAGCGAGGCTCGCCGGCGGCTCAGGTAGGGGGTCGGAGAGCTAACCAGGGCTCCCGCGGTGGCTGGCAGTGTGCGCGAGGAAGGTGTAGACGACGGCGAAGCTCCTGGCACCGGCGGCAGCTCCAGGGTGGCTCCAATCGTCGGCGGCGAGATGGGGTACTGGCGGGCTCCGACGGCTAAATTGGTGAGCTCCGGTGGTGAATCGAGAAGGGGAAGTGGTCGAGGAGGTCGAGGGAGAAGAGGGGAGGGTGATGGTGTGCTCAGATCATCGGGGGGAGGTCTCCTTTTATAGGCGCGGAAGGGTGCCGTGGGTGCTGCGGCAAGTCGACAAGCGCGCGGCGTCTCCTGCGAGCTAGCGGGCTAGGCAGCGACGCGGCATTGTTCAGTGCATCATGGCGGTTCTCCTGGTGGCGACAGCGGGGTCGGGCGGCGTCTGGTGAGCTCGCGTTGCGTCCGTGTCTGCCGCGGCCATGGCGGGATCGTGTCGTCGTCTCCGGCGGCGGCGGGCCAGGGTCGCGGTCGCGAGCGTGTCTGGCGCGTCTGAGGTGGCGCGGCGGTGCTCCACCCGTTGCTGGAGGGGCCAGGGCGAGTGTGTGCTGGTGGGGTGGCGCGTGTCTAGGGCGTGCCCGCGTGTGCACTCGCGCGACACGAGCGGCATACTGTGGGGTTCTGGGCGTGCGTTGTGCGGCGGTTGTCGACGGCGTTCGTGGCCGTGGCGATGCTAGGGCGTTGTAGGGGAGTGAGGTGGAGCTCGTGGACACCAGGGCCAGAGGAGAGGGTCAAGGAGAAGAGGGGGTGCTCGGCATGGTGGCGCCATGGCCGGCATGGCCATGCACATGCATGCTAGGGCTTGCCCTCCTAGGGTTCTGTGGTGGTGTGAGGCCGAGAGGGGGTAGGGGAACATGTAGAGGAGCTAGGGCAGGTTAGGGTTGGGGTAGAATCACTATTTCAAATAGTGTCACATGTTCCCTATTTGAAAATTTGCCAAATTTGCCCAATTTTGGTTGAGTTCATATGGCCACAAAATTTGAAAATGGTGATTTTAGTGGAGTTGCAAATGACCAGAGAGAATGAGAGGTGGTGGTGGAATTTAGAAATTCCAAGAATTGCAAAATGGCTAAGTGTGAGATTGTTCCACATATTAAAAAGTCCTAACTTTACATGAGCATAGATTTTGATCCAAAGTGAATGTGGCATGGTTGTCTTTACAGAAGTTGTTCACCTTGATGTCCTCTTGGATGACATGCAAAGAATGGAGCAAGTTTGGTTTGAAAATTTTGAATTGCAGGGGCTCAAAGTAGTGACCAGATTATAATTGGCAGATTTGACCATCATCATATGTGAGCACAAATTGAGTTTGAATTTGATTTGAATTGTGTTTCTTTGGTTCCAGTAGTTGTAATATGTGTTTAGTAACATACTCCAACTAATGGTGAAGACCAAATTGGTCTAGGGTCAAAATTTATAAAAATGGCATAAAGCCTATGTGAGGGTTTTAGGGTTTTTCTTATTTGAATTCTTTCTCTTTTATTTTATTTGGTTGGTGATCTTCACTTGATCACATTAGGGTTTTAGGGTTTAGCACACACACAATGTAACAAGCATCATGGCATATCACTCAAATGCACAAGTCCTATGCATGGCACTATATGTAAGAAAAAGTTTTTGTTGGCTCTGAATTTTGAATCTCTGGAATTCTTCCAATTTTCTTTTATTGACATTTGGGATGTTACAATATGTAAGAAAAAGTTTTTGTTGGCTCTGAATTTTGAATCTCTGGAATTCTTCTAATTTTCTTTTACTGAAATTTGGGATGTTACAAACCCTTCCCCCTTACAAAAGATCTCGTCCCGAGATCTAAAAGAAAATTAGGTACTAAAGAGATCTGGGTATTCTTTCTTCATATCTTCCTCCCGCTCCCAAGTGGCTTCATCTTCGGTATGGTTACTCCACTGTATCTTCAGAAACTTGATGCTTCGGGTGCGAGTGGTTCTGTAAGCTTCCTCCAGGATGCGAATCGGTACTTCGCGGTATGTCAAGTCCGTGTTGATATCCACCGATCGGTGATCGATATTCTTGAAAACTTCGGTCTTCTCGGGGACTTCTAGACACTTCCGGAGGAGTGAGATGTGAAACACGTCGTGCACAGTCGCCATTTCTTCTGGTAGCTCCAGTTTATAAGATACTTCACCTCGGCGGCTGAGAACTTTGAAGGGTCCGACATATCAGGGTGCAAGCTTTCCTTTCAGCTGGAATCTCTGCATTCCTTTAAGGGGTGACACCTTGAGGTAGACAAAATCTCCGATCTCAAAAGTCATCTCTCGGCGTCTCTTGTCGGCGTAACTCTTCTGTCTTGACAGAGCAGTCTTGAGGTACTCTCGGATCTTGTGCACCTTCTCTTCGGCTTCTCAAAGAACATCTGGTCCAAAGACTTGGCTTTCTCCGACTTCCGACCAGTTCAGAGGTGTACGGCATTTCCTTCCGTAGGGCTTCAAAGGGGGCCATCTGTAAGCTGGCTTGGTAGCTGTTGTTGTATGAGAATTCTGCGTAAGGCAAGCAGTCTTCCCACTTAGATCCATACTCTAGCACACAGGCTCTCAACATATCCTCTAATATCTGGTTGACTCTTTCAGTCTGTCCATCGGTCTGCGGGTGATAAGCCGTGCTGAAATTTAGTCGGGTTCCGAGTCCTTCATGCACTTTCTGCCAGAATCTTGAGGTGAATTGTGATCCTCTATCTGACACTATCGACTTTGGGGTTCCGTGCAGGGCGACTATTCTGGAGATATACAACTCAGCTAACTTTGGGCCTTGGTAGGTGGTTTTGACAGGGATGAAATGGGCTACCTTGGTCAGTCTATCAACAACTACCCATATCAAATCATTTCCTTTGCTGGATTTGGGCAGTCCGGTGATAAAGTACATTCCTACTGAGTCCCACTTCCATTCTGGAATCTGCAGTGGCTGCAGCAGTCCTGCGGGTCGTTGATGTTCTGCCTTGACTCTCTGACAGATGTCACAATTGGCGATGTAGCTTCCAATTTCTCTCTTCATTCCATGCCACCAAAATTGCTCCTTCAGATCTTGGTACATCTTGGTACCTCCGGGGTGGATAGAATAAAGAGTATCATGGGCTTCCTGCAGAATGACTTGCTTCAACTCTGAGTCCGATGGTACACACAGGCGTCTGTTGTACCAAAGAACTCCTTCCTCATCTATGGTGAATCCTGGTGCTTTCCGGCATCGATCTGGTTCTTGATTCCATCAATACTGGCATTTCCCTTCTGGGCTTCTTTGATCTGACCAATCAAGGTGAGCTGAAGCTCTATGCTGGCTAGGAATCCTTCACTAACTAGTTCCATTCTGAACTGCTCAAACTCTTGGTGTAGGCGAGGTTGCTCTGGCTATCATGGAGTTCAACTGACACGGCAGTCTACTCAGGGCATCTGCCACTACATTGGCCTTGTCGGGGTGGTAATGGATTTCCATGTCATAATCCTTTATCAACTCTAACCATCTCCTCTTCCTCATGTTTAGTTCTTTCTGGGTGAAAATTTACTTCAGGCTCTTGTGGTCAGAATAGATCTCGCATCGATTACCCATGAGGTAATGACGCCACACCTTTAAGGCTAAAACTACGGCTGCAAGCTCGAGGTCATGGGTTGGGTAGTTCTGCTCATGTTGCTTCAGTTGCCGAGACAGATAAGATATCACCTTGCCTTCCTGCATCAACACACATCCAAGACCAATCGTGGATGCATCACAGTAGACATCGAATGGTTTGGTGATATCCGGCATGATTAGGATTGGGGCTGTGGTCAGTCTTGTTTTTAGTGTCTGGAAACTTTCTTCACATTTGTCAGTCCATTCAAACTTCTTGTCCTTCTTTAGCAGTTGAGTCATTGGTCGGGCTATGCTGGAAAATCCTTCAACAAACCTACGGTAGTATCCGGCCAATCCGAGAAAGGCACGGACTTCAGTCTGAGTGGTTGGGGCTTTCCATTCCTCAACTGTTTTGATCTTGGCGGGATCTACAGCTATTCCTCCTGCAGACAAGATATGTCCCATGAATCCTACTTCCTTCAGCCAAAACTCGCACTTGCTGAACTTGGCATACAACTTGTGCTGCCTAAGGGTTTCTAGGATGATTTCCAAATGTTGCTCATGTTCCTCTTCGGTTTTGGAGTAGATAAGTATGTCATCGATGAAAACAACGACAAACTTATCCAAAAAGTTCATGAAGATCTTATTCATGAGGTTCATGAAATAAGCTGGGGCATTGGTTAATCCAAATGACATGACGTTGTACTCATACAACCCATATCTGGTGGTGAAGGCAGTCTTTGGGATATCCGTTGCACGGATCTTCAGCTGATAACCAGTCCTAAGGTCAATCTTAGAGAACACAGTGGCACCGGTCAACTGGTCAAACAGGTCTTCTATCTTTGGCAAGGGGTATTTGTTTTTGATGGTGACATCGTTGAGCTTACGATAATCCGTACATAAACGACTGACACAGTCTTTCTTATCCACAAACAAAAGGGATCTCCAAGGCGACGCACTTGGTCAAATCAGACCTTTGGCTAACAGTTCATCCAGTTGCTTCTTCACTCCACTAACTCTGGGTTCATGCTATAGGCTCTCTGGGCTATAGGTCCTGTTCCGGATTAACTCGATGATAAACTCGATATCCCAATCCGGGGGCATACCGGTAGACCCTCAGAAACACATCAGGGTATCGACGACGACCCGATCTGATCCGAGTTGGCTTGGCTACACTTTGGTTGCAGGTAAATTTTCTGGGTAATCTTTCAGATACATGTTCTACTAGGATACCGGTGCTGCTAGTCATGGTGATGGCTTTCTTGGCACAGTCAATCAATCCATGGTGTTTTGACATCCAGTCCATTCCTAGTACGACTTCCAAACCTTTGGTTCCCAGAATGATTAGATTGGCATAGAAATCTACTTCATGGATTCTGATGGGTACATTTTTGCAAAATTTTCTGGCTTTGGTGGTTGATCCGGGAATTTGAACTATCATAACATGCTTCAAACTGATAGGTTGTATTTTACTTGTGGATGCAAAATCTTCGGTGACAAAAGAATGAGATGCTCCGGAATCAAACAACACTCTGGCAGGTACTGAATTAACAGAAAACATACCCAGTACAACATCTGGTGCTTCCTGGGCTTCTTCAGCATTCATGTGGAAGAGACGGCCGTTGCGGTTATTGGGGCTGTTGGGGGCGAACTTCTTGCCGGTGGAGACACAGCGTTGCTGCTGAGCAGGTGCAGCGGTGTTGCCTGCAAGTTTGGCGATCCTCTTGGGACACTCGTTGGAGTAATGCCCCACTACACCATACTCATAACAAGTGATGGTGGCCTTGTCCTTGGTTGCAACGGGGATGGCGTTGCTTCCGGTTCTATGGGCGGTGTTGGTGTTGTTGTTGTTGTTGTTGGGGGCTCTGGGTGGAGCGCGGTTAAAGTTGTTGTTGTTGTTGTTGTAGTTGTTGTTGTTGTGGTGGCCTCCTGGCCTGGGGTTTCCTCCACTCCGGGCGTGAAGTCTGCATCTGGGGCTTGCTGTTGTTTCCCGGAGTGAAACCTCCGCTTGAGCTGGGGCGATACTTCGGGCATTGCTGGGCCCACTCTGGTGCATCATGCGGCGTTTGCGGTTCTCATTGGCTTGGTTGAGTTTGCCTTCCATCTGGATGGCAGAGTCCACTAAGGCTTCAAGGTCGGCGAAGGGAATGTTGACAAGGACAGTCTGCATCTCATCATGCAGTCCGTTCAGGAATCTCTCCTGCCTCTTCTCGGTGGTGTCGGTCTCGTCGGGGCGTACCTTGACAGAGTAAGGAATCTGTCGCGGTATTCTACCACCGTCATCCTGCCTTGCTTAAGTTCACGGAACTCATCCCTCATCTTCTTGATAAGACCCGGGGGCACATGGTACTTGCTGAACTTGAGCTTGAAATCTGCCCAAGTCATGACTTGACCTCCGTTCATGGCACGGGTGCTGGTCCACCAAGCTCTGGCTGGTCCTGCTAAGTAGTGCGTGGCAAACAGCACTTTCTCATTGGCCTCCACTCCAGCCACTTCTAAGTTGTTTTCCATGGTCTGCAGCCAGTCATCAGCATCTAAGGGTTCTTCAGTCTTGCTAAAGACCGGTGGGTTTGTGTTCTGGAAGTTCTTGAGTTTTGACCCAGGGTGATCATGGTTGCCATGGCCATAATTGTTGTTGGCCAGCTGCTGCAGTGCTGCTATGTTGGCTTGACGTTCAGCTCTGTCAGTCTCCCTGTCTGCCATCAGGGTTTGCAGCAGTTGCATCATTGCATCTGGGTTCGCGTTGCGATTCGGACAAGCCATCTAAACATGTAGACAAATCATGAGATAAGAGGGAATTTCTATGGCTTGTTTGGGTAAGTTTGAAAATATTGAAAACTTCAAGTCTTTCATGATAACACACAAACATTCATTCATTCATTCATCACACATTACAAACTAACACACCCATGGTTTTAAGAACCATTCATCTCATGCTACGATACAAAGGACGGGATACAACTCACACCTACATAAGTGATCTAGTGCAACTACTCCTCAACATCGACATCCACATCGATGGGGATGATCCCATCCTCTGCGGCCTCCAGGAACTCGTAGTCCTCCTCCTCGGTGAGCTCGTCCTCCTCAAAGTCGTCGTCGTCACTCAGGAAGGCTCCTCCTCCCTGAAGGTCGATGCCTCCATCGTCATCCTCCATCTCTCTCATCTGGTCCTCCTGGGCCTTGACAGTGATCTCCAAGGCTGCTATCTTGGCGCGAAGGCGCACTATGGTAGCATCCTTCTTGGCACGCTGCAAGCGGAGTGACTTGCGGTCGTGGTTCAGCATCTTGATGGCATCGGCATGCTGAGCCAAGGCCATGTGAGTCTGGTTGGCATAACCACGGGAGTTATCCAGCTCCTTCTGGGTCTGGAACAGCATGTAGTCCAGATGGTCCACATGGTGCCTCAGCTGGGGGTGCATCTGTACCTCCATGGGTGCTCCAAAGGAGTCACGCCTTGCATGGTGAGCAAAGCGAGACGGGAGTATCGCCATCACGTTCTGTCCGCACAGACGTGCAAGTGCTTCCTGAAGAGCACGAGCGAGTCCGTCCATCCAGCTGCTTTCCCTGAAGGTAAAGAGGATCCTCTCAGAAGTGGGAGGCTCCACCTTGCCCCTCAAGTCAGCGGTGATAACCCACTGAAGCTCCCCTCCGTGCTGGTCGTTGACCTCGACTCCGTGAAACTCGGGGTGGGGGCGCCCAAGAAAGTCCGACAGGGCGTCAAGGTCCCTCTCGAAGATCAAGTCTCCGCCGTTCCCGAGCTGGTAAAACTTCACGTTGGTCGGCTCCATCTGAAAGTGAATTGGATGAGCAAGTTAGAGAGTGAACAAGTGTGTCAAAATTTTAAGTACTTTTATAAGGAAGATCATGGCATATCATTTTGAACAGATCTCAAGGAAAAGAGTGTGTATAAATTTTTGCAAGTATTCATTTCCTTTGTTTTTTTGAAACTAAATTTTTCATAACGCCCATTCTAAACTAGGGTCTCCTAATTTCAAACAATGGCTCTGATACCAACTTGTCAACACCCGGATTTTTAAGTCCGGATGCCTATTATGTCATTCATCGCAATCCCAGGAATATTGTTGTTGCGAGGCATAATAGTTAAGTATCACAGTCATCATTCATTACAAACCATATTGTCTTACAACTTGAATCACATGATCCATATTACACAAATAGTTGATCTATTGATCAATGAACAAACACAAGTTCATAGCGGAAGCGTAAAGATAAATGGACTCTCTAGTCCACAGGCCAACGCTTGACGTCAGAAGATTCCTAGTTGTCGTAGGCGTCCTGCTGGTCATCTCCTTGGTAGTTCTGTTCATCTTCATACTCTGGCCATTTGAATAGCCAGGGACAAAGCCGTGAGTACTTTAAGTACTCGCAAACTAATACTAGTGTAAGTGCTAGCAATTTTAGTAAGGGGTGCTAAGCTCTAGTTTATTTGCATAAAGCCAATTTTAGTTCCCAAGTATTTGATAAAGACTTATTCAGGTGCTAACTAACTCAAGTGGGAACATTAGTGTCATTCCCACAACATTGTTGTGATTCAATTCAAGTCACCATTCACCATTCATTTTATCAACACTTTCAAGATTCTAACACTGGAAACTGTATGGCCTTTCCAATGTCCGTAACCGTGGACACGGCTATTCGAATAGGTTTACACTCTGCAGAGGTTGCACACTTGTGCCACAACATTTGATTTCATCCGTCGGGATAACCCCGAATCATCGTAACACAGTACGCGGATCATCAACCATAACCTTTCATTTACAAACCTTAGTATGAGCACCTCTCCCCATGAGCTTGGCCTCCCAGTGAAGACCAACTGTCAACCTGGGAACTGCACAGGGCTTGGCCGTACAATTCACCTCAATTCACATCATTTCTCAACAACGGAGGCAGCCTCGGCATAACCCCTATGATGTGTGTTCAGAGGGAACCCATACTAAGGTGCATAAATTGCTAGTTAAGCCCTTACCCATAATCAGGTATTGTGGGGGTACTCAAGAATTGGAAAGGTATCGCATCCAAACCAATATTAGTTTTTAGGGATTTCTATTTTCGTGCCCCTGGTTCGTTAGTTGTACTCAGTTTTCCCCAGCCCCTTAGTTTTTCCTCAGTTTTCCCCTCCCTCTAGTTTGAAACCCGTCGCAGACGCTCAGACGGGAGGGTTGCCGTCTGGTCAGAGGCCTTCACCGTTACCGGTGACGGCTCGGGAGCCGCGTTGGTGTTGAATTGACCGTTTCTTTCGAACTATGTTGACTGTTGACTCGAGGAGCTCACCCAAAGCTTTCCACTCCGCCCGATACTGGAGGAGCTCACACACCGCCCCTCCGCCGCCACGCCGTCCTGCCCTCCTACCTTATGGCGTCGTCCGCCGCCGAGCCGCCCCCGCCCCCACCACCACCCCCGGGAGGCGGAGAGGGATCCGCCTCCACCAGATCTAGATCTACCCCTGTCGCGGTAGAGTTTGTATATCCGTCTGGTGTACCGACTCTTCCCGTCAGCCGCGGAGAAGATTGGGAATCGGAGGGATCTAACGCATGGATTCCATCTGGGTAAGCATCGTCTGCCTATGTGAATTAACAGTAGGCAGTTTTTGAGCGCCAATCGTTGTTGCTCAACTAACTGCGTTGCTTTTCGAATAGGATTGATCCAGCGCTGGCTTTTCGGCTGGTGGTTAGGCTGGATTCTAGCTTTACGCGTGATTCTAAACGCCAAATGAATGGGTTTTACTTCCCTGCGGTGGTTGCAACCACCATCTCGTTGAGGGATTTGAAAGCTAACATCTTCGATAAGTACTCCTGGAGCCCTCGCGATGCAGTTCATTTCGAATATTTCAACAGCACGGAGCGAAGATTGGTTCCACTAATTTCCGACGATGATCTGGGAATTCTTTTTGCTTTGAATGCTTCTTGCCATTTCGGTAAAATTCGTGTCCATGTGGACAGGGGCCAGGCATCATCTGGTGTTCGGGCATCATCAGGTGGTCGGGCATCATCAGGTGGTCGGGCATCATGTCTCTCTACTGCTGCTGCCTCTGCTAATAGTGTGCGCCGCGGCGATCCTTGTAGGTCCACAGCAGCACCATCTGTCCCCAGTGCGAGTGGTAGCCAGATCGTTCCTGTGGTCAATGTGGAGGACGATGCAGAGATTGGGGATCAGTCTCCTGAAGATGATGAGGATGAGTTAATGTTTCCTGAATTGGTAGATCGATGCAGTAAGCAGGCAATGGAGGATCAATACATGGAAGATATTGCTTTTGGTGCCAGATTTGATGAGACTGATGATGAAGAGAAGAATGAGAACGATGACAGCCTCGTTTTAGCCGATTACGAAGGTGAAGACTTGCCAACAATTGAGTGGAACAGGGAGAATCCTCAGCTTGCAAAAGGCACCGTGTTTCAAACGATGATGGACTGCCGTAATGCAATTACTACATATCACATTCTCACTAAGAATAATTATGAGGTTATTAAAAGTGAGCCAGGTAGGTTCACAATTAAATGCCCATACCCAAGGTGTAGGTTTAGGCTGCATGCATCCACAATGCGCAGAAGCAGCTTGGTTCAGGTACTACGCCAACCAGTTGTGTATTTAGATCACGGTGTAAAATTTGTTATCTATTACTGACATCCCTTATCATTATGTTTCAGATAAAGGTTAATAAGGAGATCCATAGGTGTCCACCTCTAGGGGGAGAGCCAGACCTGAAAACAAAGCTAGCGAAGACTAGGTGGTTGGCAGATATAATCCTAGATTGGCTGAGAGAAACTCCTTCACTTGGTCCAACGGCACTCCAGAAAAAGGTGGCTGAGAAGTATAAAGGGATGAAAGTACCTTACATGAGGATGTTCTATGCAAAGGAAATGGCTCTTGACAAGATCAATGGTCCATGGAATGAAAGCTTTCAGTTGCTTTACACTTTCAAAGCTGAAGTGGAGATGGCTAGTCCAGGCAGTGTTGTAGCAATAGACAAGCATACAGTTCCCTACAAATTGAAAAGCGGGAAGGTAATGCACAAGGAATGTTTTAGAAGGGCTTTTGTTTGTTTCAAAGCTTGCTGGAAAGGCTTTTTGGACGGTTGCAGGCCTTATTTGGCCGTGGATGCATCAGCTCTTCATGGTAGGTTTAAAGGACAGCTAGTTGCTGCTACTGCAGTTGATGGACATAATTGGATGTTCCCTGTTGCTTATGGAGTTTTGGAGGTTGAGTCAGAGGAAAGTTGGACTTGGTTTCTGCAGAACTTGCGCGACCTTATAGGTCATCCACCAGGACTTGTTATCCACACAGACGCTTGCAAAGGTTTGGAGAGTGCGGTAGAAGCAGTATTCCCTGGAGTGGAGCATAGGGAATGTATGCGACACTTGGTACAGAATTTTACAAAGAAATTCAAGGGTAAAGTTTTTACTGACAACCTATGGCCAGCTTCATACACATGCAGCTCTAGGAAGCATATGTTTCATTTGGATGTGTTGTATAAACAAAAACCTGGGGTGAAGGAGTACTTGGATGAACATCATGGTAGGGTGTGGTCAAGAAGCCAATTCAATGAAATTTGCAAGGTAGACTATGTAACAAGTAACCTTGCGGAGAGTTTCAACTCAAAGGTCAAGTCATTGAAAGGGCTTATGCTGTGGCAAATATTTGATAAGATTAGGCAGATGATCATGATAAAGATCGATCTGCGTCAAAGAATTGCATCCACAAATTATGTTGGCCATCTCATGCTCCCATCTTTGATTAAGTCTTTGCATGAGAGGGCAAAACAATTGAGGATGCAATGCGTCAGAAAAGGAATGGAGGCTGAGGTAACCTACACTGACAGTAAAAACATGCAGTGGAGGTATCCAGTGAGTTTGGTTGATAGGACATGCCATTGTAGGGGATGGCAGATCCGTGGGATACCCTGCATACACGCATTGTTTTTCATGAGTGTTATAGGGGGTCAAGACGGTGAAGTTGATCAGTATGTGTCAGAGTATTTCTCTGTTGCAAAATTTAGGGCTGCATATGCTATGAATGTTCCTACCTTGTTGGGAAAAGACCAATGGATGAAAGTCGATCCAGGCTTCAAACTGTACTCTCCAGTATTGACTAGACCGGCAGGTAGGCCGAGGAAGAATAGGATCAGAGCTAGTGCAGAGGGTGGTGCACCGATTCGAAAACGTAAGTGCAAACGTTGTGGAATCCCTGGACACATTGCTAGGCTTTGTAAAAATGGAGTTGATCCGGCTTTTGGAATGGAAGATCAGGCGGGAGCAGAAAATGCAGAGGAGAATGAAGCAGCAATTCAACTTGAGATTGAAGCAGCAGTTCAACATGAGGAGATTGAAGCAGCAAATGCAGAGGAGATTGAAGCAGCAGTTCAACATGAGGAGATTGAAGCAGCAAATGCAGAGGAGATTGAAGCAGCAGTTCAACATGAGGAGATTGAAGCAGCAAATGCAGAGGAGATTGAAGCAGCAGTTCAACATGAGGAGATTGAACCGATGGATCGAGAGCAGAGGGAACAGATGGATGTAGAAAGGCTTCAACCGATGAGTCCAGAGGAGAGGGAACAGTATGATCGAGATTGCCTCGATAGTTGTAAGGCCATGTTAGATGCTAACTTCGAAGAGCTCATGGCAGAAGAAAAAGCACAAGCTTCGCAGAAGAAGAAGAACAAGAAAGAGGGCAAAAGGAAGGTAGACACCGGTAATATCCCTGGTAGGGTTACCCGGAGTAAGGTGGTGGCCCCGGCGAGTCACACCAGGAGCAAGAGAAAGATTTTATTCTGAACAACTAATTTGAATTTGTATGAACAATTTGTATTGGGGTTCCCTTTGTATTGGGGATCCCTTTGTATTGGGGTTCCCTTTGTATTGGGGTTCCCTTTGTATTGAACAATTTGTATTGGGGTTAACTTTGTATTGGGGATGCCTTTGTGTTGAACAATTTGAATTTGTATGAACAATTTGTATTGTGGTTCCCTTTGTATTGGGGATCCCTTTGTGTTGAACAATTTGAATTTGTATGAACAATTTGTATGCCACATTTAAGCCACATTTAAGCCACATTTATCATTTTAGGGTTTTAGGGTTTTAGGGTTTTAGGGTTTTAACATTTTAGGGTTCAATTCAAAATAATTCAAAACATGGTGGAACCTTCCCATGGAGCCTTGTTATGTTACCTACAACCTAGAGAAATAATAATGGAAAAGGAAATATAGAGATATGAAGTTTTTATGCCAAAAGCTTCAAAACCACTTCCTAGTCCATGAGCTACTAGATATGAAGATGCAGGGCTTTCTGCTCAATACACCTCCCAAATACCCACTATGCTTACAAACTTTGTCCAAATGAGTCCAAATTCGTCACACTTGTGTATATTTGAGTTGCAAACAATATCTAGTCGGCCAAAATGTAATATATTGTTCAAATAACACAATTTTACAATTTTTATGCCAAAAGCTTCAATTTCCCTTAGTCCGTTTATTATTTGGGTGCCCCTGTTTTACTTAGTGTTACTCAGTTTTCCCCTCCGGGCCCACTTGTTTTACTCAGTCATACTCAGTTTTGCCCTTCCGATAAACATTTCCTCACTTTTCCCCCTCTCAGTTCTACTCAGTTTTCCTAACTTGTACTCACTGGCTGATCTCTGATTGGTCGAGATGTATGTCACACGGATCTTGGTTGGATGAAAGCTCAACGAACGATTGCACCGTTCGATCATTTATGATCGGACGGCCTGTATCTCTCTCTACCACGATGGACGCATACGGAGACAAGAGCAGAGCACATACCTACCAACCCTGGCAGTCGCATATTCCAGTCGCATCCTCCTCTCTCTAACCGTGCGTGTGGCGGCGCGGATCTAACCGTGCTGCGGCGGCGTGCGGCGGCGCGGATCTAACCGTGCGTGCGGCGGCGCGATCTAACCGTGCGTGCGGCGGCGGCGGCGCAGATCTAACCGTGCGTGTGGCCGTGCGTGCGTCGGCGTGCGGCGGCGCGGATCTAACCGTGCGTGCGGCGGCGTGCATCTAACCGTGCGTGCGCCGTGGATCTAAGAGTGCCGGTGAGGATCTAACCGTCAGAAATAGTTGAAATGTCTCTCTCTGTCTCACTTTCGATTCTATTCTCAGATCTGTTGAATGATGAAGAACACCAAGACGGCGGCCGTGCCGACAGTGGTCATCGATGCCACGAACATTGAAGCCATCGCCTACAACATCGCTTCGACGGCGCAGACCCAGCCTTCAATGTCGGAGCCTGTTGATGTCTCACTTCCGGTGCCGAGAGTGCGAATCGATGCCAAGACGATTGAAGCCATCGTCTACAACCGCGCTGCAAAGCCGCCGATCCAGCCCTCCGCAGATCCGTCGCTGATGAAGTACACCAAGACAGCGGCGGTTCCGACACTGGTCATCGATGCCACGAACATTGAAGCCATCGCCGATAACATCGCTTCAACGTTTGATGGCGCAGATGACCACCCCTCAGCCGCCCGTCGTCCCGGCCTTTCTTGCCCATCGCTGCGCGGCCGTGTTCGACGCCGCAAATTGGGATAAATTATTATAAATTTGTATTTTTCAATTTCCAAATGGGATAAAATTGTTCACTACTACCTCTGTCTCAAAAAAAGCTTCTTCACGTTCTTGATGTGTCCATGTACATCCGTATGTATGATTTGAATTCTATCCCAACTTGATTGGGAAGATATTGATATGTATTTGATCCGGAGGCTGGTACATGCTTTCACTTTTGGGATCCCTTCACTTTTATAAAATGTTCATGCATGCTAAAATTATCGTGCGCATTACTTAGCACAAGTAGGAAATTGTACACCGAAATACAGTGCTTAGAGCCACAACAAAATACAGTGGTTAGAGCCATCTACTGAATAACAATTCTATACTAAATCGTCTACCAGAACCACATAACTGCTAGGACAGGGATGACACCTAATAAAACTGCACAGATGAATATACTTTTCTCCTCTCCCATCACTTTAAGTTCATGTTCTAGATTTTCTACCACTTGATCAAATACGGCAAGATCTGTCTCAACTCTCAACTTCTCCTTGCGAATAAGCTCTGAATTCTTCTTTTCTTCCTCCACAATACGCTTCAGCTCGAATATCATCAGGTTTTTACGGGCCAATTCATCACCTAAATTGGCCACCTTCTCCTCCAAATCCATCCTCTGGCTACACCACTGGGTTGATTCATCTTGGTATGCAATGTACCATGGATCATCGGCTTGCCTGGCTAACTGTAACAATAATGGAAAAAAGAACAACTGAAATCACCCCAACAGGCCATGGCGGAACTTCAAATTCAACGGTAGTACAGAGAGCTGAAGCTATATACCCGCACTTCCGACGAGGTAGGAGAAGTAGAACGTGGCCACGACATGATCGAATCCCCACCCTCGCCGGTGTACCCGCTACGACGAGACATTGAGGACTATTTCGTACCTGCAAACTCCAATAAATTACGGGAACCGAATCGGTTAGGGGGCGGGGGAGGCAGAAGCGGAGGTCTACCAATTGGTGCGCGGAACAAATCCCGGTCGTCGTGGGCGGCGGATCTGCTTGCGGCGGACTTTCCTGCGGTGGGTACAATGCGTGCGGACGAAACAAGTGCTGGAGCCGTGGTTGACGTGCAGCGCCGCAGTTCGTCCGACGCCGCCGGGGGACAGAGCCGGCGGCGCGACGAGGCGCCGGCGATGGCTGCTCCGTCCGACGGTGGGGAACGAGCTGCCAGCGGTTCTCCGGTCTAGCTTAAGAATAATTAATTAGCGAACTTGTTGCTTCTCTCTATGATATTCTCTAAAGACATATATCAGAGCGGCAATATATGATTTTTTCTCTCTAAATAAATAGACGACCCCACTGGTCATTGGCTGCGGCAGCCCCACAGAGCGGCAATATATGTCTTTTCCTGAAAAATAGACGACCCCACTGGTCATTGGCTGCGGAGGCCCCACAGAGCGGCAATATATGAGTTTCCCTAAATAAATAGACGACCCCACTGGTCATTGGCTGCGGCAGCCCCACAGAGCGGCAATATATGTCTTTTACTGAAAAATAGACGACCCCACTGGTCATTGGCTGCGGAGGCCCCACAGAGCGGCAATATATGAGTTTCCCTAAATAAATAGACGACCCCACTGGTCATTGGCTGAGGCAGCCCCACAGAGCGGCAATATATGTCTTTTACTGAAAAATAGACGACCCCACTGGTCATTGGCTGCGGAGGCCCCACAGAGCGGCAATATATGAGTTTCCCTAAATAAATAGACGACCCCACTGGTCATTGGCTGCGGCAGCCCCACAGAGCGGCAATATATGTCTTTTACTGAAAAATATACGACCCCACTGGTCATTGGCTGCGGCAGCCCTATAGAGCGGCCCCATTTGTCATTGGCAGCACCGCGTATAAAATCATGAAATAAAACGGCCCACACGTCAGCGATAGATGGATGGCTGCTCCGACGTGTCTCCTGACCCTACCCGTCAGCACGAGACGGTCAGGGAGGAGCTGCCCCTGTGCGGCCCCACCCGGTCAGACTAACGGTCAAGGCCTCTGACCTGACGGCTACCGGCCGTTCCAGCACTTGTGCGTGTTTCAAACTAGAGGAGGGGAAAACTGAGGAAAAACTAAGGGACTGGGGAAAACTGAGTACAACTAACGAACCAGGGGCACGAAAATAGAAATCCCTAGTTTTTAATCAAAAATCACTATCTTCTCTTGGTCATATTCACCTTCAAAATTAATTCAATGGAATGCATCATCATTCCAAAGTTTCAATTTCATGTCAAGTCACATGTTCCCATCTAGAGTAGTCAAGTTTTAATATTAGCACTAGCATCTAGTCATGAGGGGTGCTAACTACTTGTAATGCTAGTTAGGCTAAATTTGATACTCTTGTAGTATTCTAGACTTAGACCAAAGTTAACTATAAAAGGAAACTTCAATATTCCAATTGCAATTTGAAAGTAAAACTTGGGATAAGTTCATGAAGCATAACAAAAGATGAGTGTGCCTTGTTCTTGGTAGAACTTTGCACATTGCAAGAATATTAGCTTGCCTTGGTAGTTCTCAAATTTTTCCTCCTCCTCTTGGTAGCAACCTTCTTCCTCCTGGTATTCTCCGGTACTAGCGTCTAAATTTGAATACGAGGTATAATCACTCACTAATTCAATGGCTATTCCAAACATCACATATATTCACACAAACTATTCTAAGCACACAATTAATATAATTAAGGTGCATTGGTTGTGTTGCTTGAGGAAAATAATTTCCTCTCATTACGTATGTAAATGATAGTTTCCATAGAGTTTTTGAGAAATAATTTCCTCTCATTGAAATCTTCTTACGATTTAATTTCTCAAACAATCATGCATGAATTTATATTGACATGAGTCAACCATTCATTATCATCATTTGAGAAAATGATTTAAATGAGGTAGACCACCTCATACCATTTAATAATTTCTACCAATGATTTAAATCTCCAAGTATTTCATATAAGAGTGTTTGACCAGGGGTACAAACATCACATGAATTCATTTGGGACAAGATTTAAATGAAGTATAATACTTCATATGGTTTGCATAATAGTTTTGGACAATATCACATTAATAAAATAGCCATATTGTCCATTAATTAAACTAGGGCATGATCATGCAAAGTGACCACACCATTTTCTTGCAGAAACAATTAGTATAAGTCAAATGTGAGCTACTGGAGTTGGAATTAACTAAATATCTATTTTGGTTGATTTTTAATAATTATTTGAATATGAAAAAGTTCTTGCCTTCTTCTTTTTATCAATTTATTTCTACAACAGATCTTGAGGTGGGGCCAGTGGCATGTTGTAATATTTTTACTAGCTTTCCAATAACATAAAGTTTGCTAAATTTGGCCAAGCCAAATAGATTCTATGAATTTTCAAAGTTGGGTCCAGTATTGAATTCGAACTAAATCATTTAAACTTAATCTATTATATAATTAAAGTAGAAGACGGCCAACGGTGTAGATTAGCTAGGCATAAACAGTGGCCACGATTAACTTCCTAATGTTTTCGCCACGACAGAAACAACAAGAAAAAAAACTATCCTAATGTTTTCGCCACGACAGAAACAACAAGAAAAAAAACTATCCTAATGTTTTCGCCACGACAGAAACAACAAGAAAAAAACTATCCCGTAGGCCTCGCCGCCCCAACTAGAGTCCAGTGCTTGGTCGATTAACCCTACCGCTGTTCTTCCTTATCGCCCTAGATCTGGCTCTCCTAGCACTTCAATCTAGCTAGAAGGTCGCCGTTTCATCCCGCCTGTGTCTCTGCCGTCGAGCCGACCTTTGGCTGGAGCGGCCAGTTCGCAGTTCGTCACCCGCCGCATACTTCTACTGTAGGTCCGCGTGCGACCCGGCCGAAAATTGATCTCCGCCTTGATCACCAGTTCCTCCCGGCCATCGCAGTGTACAACGGCAATAATGCTACGGACACGACCGTGCAAGAATTCCATCTCCAGATTGATCGGCAGATACTCCGATCCATCACAAATATATAGCGGCAAGAGGCAGTATTCACAATATATAGCGGCAAGAAGCAGTATTCACAACTATGAGCAGCCTGAGTACTTGAAAGATTTTCTTTTTGCCTCTCCCCGAACAGTGACTCCACGTCAAGTGATTACAATAGTACGTAGTTCATAAACTCAGGGTTATCTCCTATATTGATTACTGCCGGATTTCCACGGTCTGCTTGCAGATTCTTACGTTTTCTTGGTTTTTTGCAGGAATTGTATGAGACACCTCTGCTATATATTGTATCAGGACTCCAGTCCGAGGTGAATTTTTCTTTATTTTGCATCCGCACAAATTCCTTGATGTTGCACTGGCGTTATGTTATTTTTTCATTGAGAGAAGGGAGTATCACACTGATGGGAATTTATTCTGAGAGTGGATTTATCTCTAAATATCAGAAGTTAAGTATTAGTGGTATGTTCTTTCGTTTCAGTATTGGTATAGGGCTTGATTTATAGCCCAAAAAATGTAGAGGACTGGCTAATGAAATATGTGGAATTTAGTGGTCGTAGCACCTCTCCATAATAACAATGTGAAAAATAAATATTGATACAGTTTGTGTTGGCAAGTATATCTAAATCTAAAATGGTTATGCGGATGGTCATCTTTAAGATAAGCCATAGATCACTGTAGAAGGATGTTTTTGAAATAATTTCAGTTCATGAGTTTTAGGGAGTATATATTACTTGGATGCCAAAGAAAGCAAATTTTCAACCGTGCATTGGAGTGAGTAAATCGGTATTTTCAAGAGCCCCTCGATGACTTCCTCTCCGGCTGCCCATTGCTGCTGCATATAAAACTGTCTGGCTACGGGTAATGGGTCTTTATGTTGTGTTATGTGTTCAAAGAAATGCTCCAGGTTACATCTTGACACTGAGAATTACAAATATCTTCTGATGTTTTAGTATTATTTTGATTGGCAATTTGCATCCATGTTCAATACGTTTTTCATTGCATAATCCATGGCCTTGATATTTAGATAATTCTCCAGTGATGGAATCTGGGGCCTTGGTATTTTACTTATTTGCGGGACATGGCATAGGCATGTAATGAACCTGCTCAAGAGGAGAGCCCTAAAGATAGCTCTTCTTCAATAGCAAGTACATGCATGTTAACAAATATAACGACATTACAAAATGAAGCAGGCATAAAACCAATCATTCCAGAGAAACTTTTAAAAAATGTGTTGTTTATTGAGTGTGTCAATTGAGAGGGAAATACATCAAGTTAGCATGTTTCTTCTGAAACATATTGAAAAATCTATGATTTTTTTCTTCGAAAAGGGAAAAACAGTATTTATGTCCATGCTGACTTAACAATGTCTTGAATCGGGAAATGGACAAAACGGCATGTCTAAATTATAAAATGTATTTTGTGAGATAATATGGTTGATCAAAATGCCCCGGGGAGTTGCATTCCACTGTATTCTCCTCTGCCATTGCCATATGCCTTATAGGGTAATAAAACGTCCATAATTAACGAGCCCTAACTACCTTCCAGACATTAAATCTGGGAACAACCAAACAAACTTAAATCTGGAAAAAAGGGAAGGAATATACTGCTTTGATTTTCATAAGAATTTGTGCGAAAAATTTGTATACAATTGGATAAATTGAAGAAGTAAAATGCGCGGAACATTTTCGTGGAGGCTTATAATTAGCTTCCTTTTCTGGTGTTGCCTTTCATTCGTTGTCATCTGTTAGCGTTTAAACTAGCTTTAGACGAGGTGTGCATCGGAGGACTACCAGAAGGTGTGTAGGGACAATTTTTTCTTAATGATTGCTCTCTTCTCATAAGCTAATTTTCATATGTCCTTCCAGGTTCACCTGTTGAGAGCAAAAGAATAAGGCAGTACAAGTGTACAACTTATCCTTCAGCGGGATTGACCTTGAGATGTGTATGGAACTAGAGAAAACGATGGGCATGGGTGGGACAAGAATGATGTTGGGCTTATTTGATACAAGAAATTATGAAGGTACATATATTTATGTTTTACTTAGATTGTAGTTGAATATGTTTGTTGGTACATGGAGGCTACACACTACTCATGCATGCACACAACAATAACACATTCACATGTGAATGCCTCGGAAACTGAAAGAAATTGGAGACTTCAAAGTCAATCGGAGTGAGCTAACTGAACGTGGTTCTATCTCCTTAAATTCTCAGACTGAGCTCAGGTGGCACTTCTGTGAGACATCCGAAATTCAGTCCACAAGGAATTGAAATCCGGCCAAATTATTGACCACTGTTGTCTCTTGCCACCGAGTCACATCTGGGTGTTCTTGCCCCTACATCAGATTGGATGTTGCAGCTTAATTCATAAACATGGTTTATAAGAGAGAATGTATAAAGTATATAGGAATACAATACTTCTCCAAATGGTTGTTTTAGTTTTATGGGGTTGATAGTTTTATTTTCCATTTGAACCATTCTAAGCTAATACATCTTTCATTTTGAGAAGTGGGATATTGAGCATTATTCAAGTTCAGAGTTGATGCAGTAATATTTCTACAAGTGATATTGTTGCTTTTTTCATTCTCTTTTACTTTAATTTATATGGATGAAAATATACTCTTATGTGTGCACATTTACCAAAGATCAATGTAGAGGATGATTAGTTATTATCTTGGGCTTGGAAAAATAGTAAAGAAATTTCCTCTTTAATAGAAAGGGCAACTGTTATGAAAATCGTGAAGTAATAAAAAAAATTAACAAAAAAATTTAATATCTTTCACCCAAGATCATGTTTTCACACTGGATTGAAATACACTTGAATTATTTCACCATGAAACAATGCAGTGAGACTCATTTGTTTTCATGCGGGTTTGCATTTTGTCAAACTGCAAATCAATTATTTGATTCAATAACAAAGAGCGCCGACACAAAATGGCTGTACACAATGTATTGTGATCTTACCTGTCTAATCGATGATTCCTCTTTGGCGAATCAAGGAAAACCAAGTTTTGTGGCTATTATACTGAGATACATGCTGTTTGAGTTTTATTACATTCCATAATTTTAAGAAGTGGTTAATGAATGTTGGTGCTCATATAGTAACGTTGAAAACTTCGTCGTGAATTCTTTATTATTTTTAAAAGCGGGATCATGATTGGTGCATTTATTTCAATATTGGAGTACATTTTATTTCACAATGCATGGTCACAAATAATATTGAATATCCATGAGTCTCCTAAATTAATGCAATGAAAAATATAGTGCAATTATCCTTGCCAACATAGAAATCATAATGAAATCATAATTTCGTTTCTCAAATAACACTAGGGATACCCTCGCTTTTGCGAGGGCCACTATGCTAATACTAGTTTGAATTAAAAGGGTCGGCGGGAAACACAGTTGGGCCTAATTGGATTTAAACGGCCCAAGGCCAGCCCACCACGCATCCACGACGCGCGGGCTGCCTGACGGGTGGGCTCCACTCGTCAGCCTCTACTTAACGGAGAAACGGTCCGGGGGCTGTCGCGCGTTGGATCAGAACGCGATCCAACGGCTCACGCTCGTCGTCGTCGACGACGAGGCGGGCTCGCGGCTCGGGTAGGGGGTCGGAGAGCTTGAGCTCCGCGGTGGCTGGCAGTGTGCGAGGAAGGTGTGACGACGCGAAGCTCCTGGCACCGGCAGCTCCAGGCGGCTCCAATCGTCGGCGGCAAGATGGGGTGCTGGCGGGCTCCGGCGGCTAAATTGGTGAGCTCCGGTGGTGAATCGAGAAGGGGAAGTGGTCGAGGAGGTCGAGGGAGAGGAGGGTGATGGTGTGCTCAGATCGTCGAGGGGAGGTCTCCTTTTATAGGCGCGGAAGGGTGCCGTGGGTGCTGCGGCAAGTCGACAAGCGCTCGGCGTCTCCTGCGGGCTAGCGGGCTAGGCAGCGACGCGGCAATGTTCAGTGCATCATGGCGGTTCTCCTGGTGGCGACAGCGGGGTCGGGCGGCGTCTGGTGAGCTCGCGTTGCGTCCGTGTCTGCCACGGCCATGGCAGGATCGTGTCGTCGTCTCCGGCGGCAGCGGGCCAGGGTCGCGGTCGCGAGCGTGCCTGGCGCGTCTGAGGTGGCGCGGCGGTGCTCCACCCGTTCGAGGGCCAGGCGAGTGTGTGCGGTGGGGTGGCGCGTGTCCAGGGCGTGCCCGCGCGTGCACTCGCGCGACACGAGCGGCATACTGTGGGGTTCTGGGCGCGCGTTGTGCGGCGGTTGTCGATGGCGTTCGTGGCCGTGGCGATGCTAGGGCGTTGTAGGGTAGTGAGGTGGAGCTCGTGGACACCAGGGCCAGAGGAGAGGGTGAAGGAGAAGAGGGGGTGCTCGGCATGGTGGCGCCATGGCCGGCATGGCCATGCACATGCATGCTAGGGCTTGCCCTCCTAGGGTTCTGTGGTGGTGTGAGGCAGAGAGGGGGTAGGGGAACATGTAGAGGAGCTAGGGCAGGTTAGGGTTGGGGTAGAATCACTATTTCAAATAGTGTCACATGTTCCCTATTTGAAAATTTGCCAAATTTGCCCAATTTTGGTTGAGTTCATATGGCAACAAAATTTGAAAATGGTGAGATTAGTGGAGTTGCAAATGACCAGAGAGAATGAGAGGTGGTGGTGGAATTTAGAAATTCCAAGAATTGCAAAATGGCTAAGTGTGAGATTGTTCCACATATTAAAAAGTCCTAACTTTACATGAGCATAGATTTTGATCAAAAGTGAATGTGGCATGGTTGTCTTTACAGAAGTTGTTCACCTTGATGTCCTCTTGGATGACATGCAAAGAATGGAGCAAGTTTGGTTTGAAAATTTTGAATTGCAGGGGCTCAAAGTAGTGACCAGATTATAATTGGCAGATTTGACCATCATCATATGTGAGCACAATTTGAGTTTGAATTTGATTTGAATTGTGTTTCTTTGGTTCCAATAGTTGTAATATGTTTTTAGTAACATACTCCAACTAATGGTGAAGACCAAATTGGTCTAGGGTCAAAATTTGTAAAAATGGCATAAAGCCTATGTGAGGGTTTTAGGGTTTTTCTTATTTGAATTCTTTCTCTTTTATTTTATTTGGTTGGTGATCTTCACTTGATCACATTAGGGTTTTAGGGTTTAGCACACACACAATGTAACAAGCATCATGGCATATCACTCAAATGCACAAGTCCTATGCATGGCACTATATGTAAGAAAAAGTTTTGGTTGGCTCTGAATTTTGAATCTCTAGAATTCTTCTAATTTTCTTTTATTGAAATTTGGAATGTTACATGAAAGTATGATCCCTAGGCCTTGTTTCTAAGCATTGAAACACCGTTTCCAACAAGTTCTGCTACATGTTCGTTTGCTTCCATTTTTATTTCAGATTGCAATTTCTACGTATAATCATCCATATTACTTGTATTTCACTATCTCTTCGCCGAACTAGTGCACCTATACATCTGACAAGTGTATTAGGTGTGTTGGGGACACAAGAGACTTCTTGTATCTTAATTGCAGGGTTGCTTGAGAGGGATATCTTTGACCTCTACCTCCCTGAGTTTGATAAACCTTGGGTGATTCACTTAAGGGAAACTTCTGCTGTTCTACGAACCTCTGCTCTTGGAGGCCCAACACTGTCTACAGAATAGAAGCGTGCGTAGACATCAAGCTATTTTCTGCGCGCCGTTGCCGGGAGGTAAGGTAAAAGGTATTCACATCCTCCGACTACTAAGCTATTTCCTAGCACTGTTGCCGGTGTGTGAGTGCTCGAAGCTATTTCCTTTAGATTCTGCAATTATATCTTTTTGTTTCTTGTTTTTATTTCACTAGTTAGGCTTAATGGAAAACAACAACAAAATTATAGATCTTTATGAAATTTATATTGAATTAGGACATGATGCTTTTGAAGAGAAAATTAAAAAACCTATGGAAGTTTGTCTGCATAATAGTGGTAGTAATGTTATTAGTATAAATTTTTTGGACACCATTATTTTTAATGCTATGGAAAAACCCAAGCTTGGGGAAGCTAGTTTATATAAAAATAATCTTTTTTGCTCCTCAGCTTTGGATGAAGTATTTTGCCTTGATAATGCTTTGTCTCCAATATGTGGTAATTCGAATGATGCTTGTGATATTCCAAATCCACCTGTTGAAAGTATTCCTTTTAAAATACCTATGAAAATTGTTGAAAGGGTTATGAATGATCAGTATGTAGGGGATGGATCAGTCCATCCAAGTGTTCACTTGTCTAAACTTACAGAACTTTGTGAGTTATTTGAGATTGCAGGTTTATCAAGAGAAAATGTTATGAGGAAACTATTTCCATTGTCACTTAAGGACAAAGCAAAGGAATGGTATAGGCTGCTGGATGAACAACCATCGAATTGGAAACAGCTTGAATCTCTCTTTTACTCTAAATTTTATCCTCTTCATGAAGTGCATCTAGATAGGAATCGCATTTATAATTTTTACCCTCATGATGGAGAAAGCATTGCTCAAGCTTGGGGAAGACTAAAAACATTAATACTCAAATGTCCTAACCATGAGCTTTCTGAGGAAATAATTGTTACTAATTTTTATGCAAGGCTTTCAAGTCATTATAAGGATTATGTAGATGCATGTTCACAGGGTTCTTTCACAAGTAAGAAGGTTGAAGCTAGATGGGATCTTCTTGAAAGAATTCAAAGCAATACTGAAGATTGGGAGAACGACAAAGGTAAAGAATCAGGTATAAACTATGAATATGAATGCATTAAGTCTTTCATTGAAACTGCTGGTTTTCAAAAGCTTAGTGATAATTATGGTCTTGATTCTCAAATTATTGTTGATTGTTGTAGAACCTTTGCTTCTCATATTAATGTTCCTAAAGAAAATTGGGACGTGTATCATGAACCTTTCAAAGACACTTGCATGGAAAATGAAATTGTTGTTAATGATTGCAATAAACATGCCCAAACTTCTGAAAATACTATTTCTTATAAGCATGTTAATTTTTGTGGAATGCATAGACCTTGTGGAATTAATCAAATCGAAGATGAATATTGTATCCATCATAGGAATGAAAAAACTAGAATGTGGTACAAGGCTCTAAAAGATCTTGGTGAAAAAGTTTGTGACCTCCATCCTTTTATTTGTGAACTTTGCTATGAAGTGGGTCATTTTAATTTTCAATGTTCTGGTCATGATGATAGTATTTCGAATTTAATGAGTACTTCAAGTCTATATTGTGATAACATGATCACTCCTAATCAGCATGATGAACTTACTTTATTTTTGGGGTGTGAAGAGTTATCAAGAAAAATTTCTTTGTTAGATATGAGTGATCTTGATATGAATAGTGTGTTGCATGGATGTTATCTCTATTGTGTTAATAATTGCCATGCCAACACCTACATACAAAGTGTTATAAAGGATGGGACTTTACCAAAATATGACAGGACTAATATGTGTTTTGTTCTTATTAATGAAAGAGAGGTATCCTCCCAAGTTTCTTCTATTGTTTCTAATAATAAACCAGGTTATGTGGAGAAGCTTCCTTTCAAGCCTCTCCCTCCTAAAGAGGAAAAGAAGAAGAAGAAGGAACGAAGAAGAAGAGGAGTAAAAGGAGAGAGGAAACGGTATCTTCTCCCAAACTTGTTGCTCCTATTACAATTGATACTTATAATTCTGAATTCGATGATTCTGAACTTGATGATGAACCTATGCATGTTATTTATATTAGTGATCATGATTGGGAAAAGCACACTTCTTTTGATATTGAAGATCTCTGGGACACTAATTCTGAAAATGATGATGTTAATAATTGCCATAGTATTAGTACTATCCATGTTTCTTCCCATGATGATATAGAAAGCTCTAAGCTTGGGGATAAGGTGTTTGAAAATCCTTTTGCTACTGATGATTATATGTTTGATACATCTCCTTCTAGTAACAATGATGGTATGTTTACAGATGAACACACTTTGGAAGATAACTATTCTATTTCTTATGATGACACTATGCCTCCAATCTTTGACAATTATTATAAAGAATACTATGACATAGGTTATAATTACAGTCATCCTCATGAAACTTGTCATAGTTATGGAGGGATTACCCAAAACCATCTCTCTAATATACAACTTGTCTATCATATTCAAGTTCGTTATGGTGATTGTGATATTTTCAGTCCATCTACTATTGAGGATAAAATTCATTATGATTATTCTATGCCTCCAATTTATGATGATTATAATGATGGATGTGATAGTTTTACTCCCACTATTACTAATAAAATTGATTATGCTTGTGTGGAGAGTAATGATACTTTTATGCATGTGGATCATGATAAGAATGCTTTATGCGATAGCTATATTGTTGAGTTTATCAATGATACCACTGAAAATTATTATGAGAGAGGGAGACATGGTTTTATATATCTCAATAATATTAAGTCACCTCTCTTTTTGTTGAAAATTTTGAAGTTGCACTTGCTTTGTCTTTCTATGATAGTAGCTTCATGCTTCAATAATTTGTTTTCTTACAAGATTCGTTTGCATAGAAAGTGGGTTAGACTTAAATGTGTTTGGTATTTGCTTTTTGATGCTCTCTTATATTCAACTCTCATCTTTATAAGAGCATCATGAAAATTATCATGCCTAGCTAAAAGGCTTTAAAGAAAAGCGCTCTTGGGAGACAACCCATTGTTTTATTTCTGCATTTTTTGTTTTATTTTTGAGTCAAGTTACTGCCTACTACTGTAGCAATATCTTTGTATCTTTATTTTCTTTCATTGTTGTGCCAAGTAAAGTCTTTGATAGAAAGTTGATACTAGATTTGGATTTCTGCCCAGAAACAGATTTTTAGCTGTCACGAATTTGACTTTTTCTCTCTGTAGAAAAATCTTAAAATTCTGAAAAATTCATGAGTAATCCTCAGATATGTACGCAACTTTCATTCAACTGGAGCTTTTCCATCTGAGCATGTTAAGTGCCTCGAAAAATTCATCTTTACGGTTTTTTTTGACAGATTCTGCCTTTTATTTCGCATTGCCTCTTTTCTGTGTTTGAGTGGATTTATTTGCTCCATTAAATTTCAGTAGCCTTGGGTAATGTCCAGAAGTGTTGGGAATGATTGTGTCCTTGCTGAACATGTGAATTTTTGATTATGCACTAACCCTCTAATGAGATTGCTTTGAGTTTGGTGTGAAGGAAGTTTTCAAGGATCAAGAGAGGAGGATGATATAATATGATAAAGAAGAGTGAAAAGTCTAAGCTTGGGGATGCCCCGTGGTTCATCTGTGCATATTTCAAGAAGACTCAAGCGTCTAAGCTTGGGGATGCCCAAGGCATCCCCTTCTTCATCAAACTTATCAGGTCACCTCTAGTGAAACTATATTTTAATTCCGTCACATCTTATGTGCTTTACTTGGAGCGTCCGTGTGCTTTTATTCTCGTTTGTTATTTTAGTTTTGAATAAATCGGATCCTAACATGCTTGTGTGGGAGAGAGACACGCTCCGCTTTTTCATTTGAACACTTGTGTTCTTCGTTTTATTTTTCATGTTTGTGGCGAAAGCTGAAAGCCGCAGCACTTATTGTTATTTGGTTGGAAACAGAAAATGCTTCATGTGGTAATTGGTATATTATCTTGAATAATTTGATACTTGGCAATTGTTTTGGGCTCTCAAGTAGATCATGTTTAAGCTCTTGCATCATGTAGTTTAAACCTATTAGTGGAGAACTACCGTAGAGCTTGTTGAAATTTGGTTTGCATGATTGGTCTCTCTAAGGTCTAGATATTTTCTGGTAAAAGTGTTTGAGCAACAAGGAAGACAGTGTAGAGTCTTATAATGCTTGCAATATGTTCTTGAGTAAGTTTTGCTGTACCGGTTTATACTTGTGTTTGCTTCAAACAACCTTGCTAGCCAAAGCCTTGTACTGAGAGGGAATGCTTCTCGTGCATCCAAAACCTTAAGCCAAAACCTATGTCATTTGTGTCCACCATAACTACCTACTATGTGGTATTTTTCTGCCATTCCAAGTAAATACTTCATGTGCTAACTTTAAACAATTCAAAACTTTATTACTCCTTATTTGTGTCAATGTTTTATAGCTCATGAGTAAGTATGTGGTGTTTTATCTTTCAATCTTGTTGGGCAGACTTTCACCAATGGACTAGTGGCATATACATCCGCTTATCCAATAATTTTGCAAAAAGAGCTGGCAACGGGGTGCCCAGCCCCAATTAATTAACTTTCATTAATAATTCTCTTCACATGTTTTGCTGTGATTTATCAGTAAGCAACTTAATTTTGCAATAGACACTTCTCCATGGTATGTGAAATGTTGGAAGGCACCCGAGGATTCGGTTAGCCATGGCTTGTGAAAGCAAAAGGTTGGGAGGAGTGTCATCTATAAATAAAACTAAAATACATGGTATGTGAAATGTTGGAAGGCACCCGAGGATTCGGTTAGCCATGGCTTGTGAAAGCAAAAGGTTGGGAGGAGTGTCATCTATAAATAAAACTAAAATACATGTGTAAACAAAAGAGAAGAGGGATGATCTACCTTGCTGGTAGAGATAACGTCCTTCATGGGAGCCGCTCTTTGAAAGTTTGTTTGACAAGGGGGTTAGAGTGCCCACTACCATTCGTTGACAACAACAAACACCTCTCAAAACTTTATTTTTATGCTCTCTATATGATTTCAAAACTTGAAAAGCTCTAGCACATGATTTAATCCTTGCTTCCCTCTGCGAAGGGCCTATCTTTTACTTTATGTTGAGTCAGTTTACCTACTTCTTTCCACTACAAGAAAAGTTGCCATGGCCGACGAAGTTGAAGTCGCGCCGTGGTTGCTGGTGTACCATGGCCGACGATTTTGGTCCCTCCGTGGTGCATGTCAAAACTTTTTTTTTCTCGTTTTTGAGGCCACCTAGCCCGACGAAAGCGGCCAAAACGTGGCGTATGGTGGCCCGGGACGTGGTGCATCTCGAAATCTCGGGTTCGCCGGCCGAGTCAACGCAAATCCGCACCGCCGAGGGATGTAGGGCCCAGATGGCAGCCTCTCTGGCATTGTTATTTTTCTAGATCGCGCCATCTCGTTCAACGTTCTCCGATCGAGCCGTTTACGATGCAGGATCATGGGTCCCGCATGTCATCCTCTATGAACCAAAATTCTTTCTATTCTTGGATTTTTTTGACCCCGATTTCTGGCTACTTCCTTTTTCTTTTGATCCCTTGCCGCCTTGGAAACGTTGAGACCGCTGCTGCTAAATGGGACCCGCATGTCATCCTCTATGTGCAATCAACTTTCTTTTCTTGGAGTTTTTTTTGGCCCTCAAATTTGGTCACTTGCCTTTTTCTTTCGATCCCCGCCTCTCAAACGGTGATACCGCTCTGCTGCTGGACCCGCATGTCATCCTCTATGTTCTATAAAACTTTCTTTTCCTGGATTATTTTTGGCACCTCAAATTTGGTCACTTACCTTTTTCTTTCGATCCCCTGCGCCTCTCAAACGGTGATACCGCTGCTGCTAATGGGACCCGCATGTCATCCTCTATGTACTATAAAACTTTCTTTTCTTGAATTATTTTTGGCACCTCATATTTGGTCACTTACCTTTTTCTTTCGATCCCCTGCCGCCTCTCAAACGGTGATACCGCTGCTGCTAAATGGGACCCGCATGTCATCCTCTATGTACTATAAAAATTTTTTTCTTGGATTTTTTTGGCACCTCATATTTGGTCACTTGACTTTTTCTTTCGCCTGCCTCTCAAACGGTGATACTGCTGCTGCTAAATGGGACCCGCATGTCATCCTCTATGTACTATAAAACTTTCTTTTCTTGGATTTTTTTGGCACCTCATATTTGGTCACTTGACTTTTTCTTTCGATCCCCTGCTGCCTCTCAAACGGTGATACCGCTGCGCTAAATGGGACCCGCATGTCATCCTCTATGTAAATCATGTTTCTTTTCTTGAATTATTTTGGCTCCTGATATTTGGTCACTTGCCTTTTTCTTTCGATCTCATGCCGCCTTTGAAACGTTGAGTAAGCTGCTGGCTCATGGGTCCCGCATGTCATCCTCTATGTACTATAAAAGTTCTTTTTCTTGGTTTTTTTCACCATCTGATTTTTGGCAATTTCTTTTTTCTTTTGATCCCCTGCCACCTCTCAAACGCTGATACCGCTGCTGCTAAATGGGACCCGCATGTCATCCTCTATGTACTATAAAACTTTCTTTTCTTGAATTATTTTTGGCTCCTCATATTTGGGCACTTGCCTTTTTCTTTCGGTCTCATGCCACGTTTGAAACGTTGAGGAACCTGCTGGCTCATGGGACCCGCATGTCATCCTCTATGTGCTATAAAAGTTTCCTTTGTTGGATTTTTTCACCCTCTGATTTTTGGCTTGCCTTTTTCTTTTGATCCCCTGCCCCTTTGAAACGTTGAGTAAGCTGTTGGCTCAAGGGACCCGCATGTCATCCTCTATGTCCATCAACTTTCCTTTCTTGGATTTTTTCACCCCCTAATTACTAGCTACTTTCTTTTTCTTTTGATCTCAAGCCGCATTACAAACATTGAGACCGCTGCTGCAAAATGGGACCCACATGTCATCCTCTATGTACAATAAAGTTTCTTTTCTTGGATTATCTTTTGCTCCTGATATTTTGTCACTTGCCTTTTTCTTTCGATCTCATGCCGCCTTTGAAACGTTGAGTAAGCTGCTGGCTCATGGGTCCCGCATGTCATCCTCTACGAACAATAAAAGTTTCCTTTCTTGGAGTTATTTTTGACCCCTAATTTCTGGCTATTTGCCTTTTTCTTTGGATCTCCTGCCCCTTTGAAACGATGAGGACGCTGTTGGCAGGTCGGTCCCACAAGTCATCCTCTATGAACAATAAAAGTTTCCTTTGATGGATTTTTTTGAACCCCTAATTAATTTCTGGATATTTCCTTTTTTTCTTTGATCCCCTGCCGCCTTGGAATCGTTGAGGATGCTGCTGCCTCATGGGTCCCGCATGTCATCCTCTCAGAACGGTAAATGTTTCTTTTCTTGGATATTGTTTACCAAATGATTTTTGGCTTATTTTTTCTTTCGATATCCTGCCGCCTTTAAAACGTTGAGGACGCTGCTGGCTCACGGGTCCCACATGTCAGCCTCTATGAACAATAAGCGCTGAGGACGCTGCTGCCTCATGGGTCCCGCATGTCATCCTCTCAGAACGAAAATGTTTCTTTTCTTGGATTTTTTACCAACAGATTTTTGGTTTATTTTTTCTTTCCATCCCCTGCCGCCTTTAAAACGACGCTGGCTCATGGGTCCACGATGTCAGCCTCCCCGTACAAGAAACATGTGATATCTTGATTATTTTGCAGACAATAAACAGTGTATTGCGCTCTGAGCTATTGCAAACGGATAAATTAAATCTTTATTTTTACAACATATATCTTGAATCTCCTTGTTTTTTGTTTTGGCGAAGCATAGGACTTTCCTGTTTTTTTTTTGAGAAAAATCCGAACTATCATGTTCTGGAGTGGGCTGAAATTGTACGTGTCAAAAGGCCCAGAAGGATAGTTCGAAGGCCCAGATGTCTAGATGCAGCCCAATTGAAATCTTTCTTTTCTTGGATTTTTTTCACCCCCTGATTTCTGGCTACTTCATTTTTCTTTTGGTCCTGTGCCGCCTTGGAAACGTTCAGACCGCTGCTGCAAAATGGGACCCGCATGTCATCCTCTATGTACAATAAAGTTTCTTTTCTTGGATTATTTTTTACTCCTGATATTTGGTCACTTGCCTTTTTCTTTCGATCTCATGCCACGTTTGAAACGTTGAGGAATCTGCTGGCTCATGGGACCCGCATGTCATCCTCTATGTACAATAAAAGTTTGATTTCTTGGATTTTTTTCACCCTCTGATTTTTGGCTATTTCCTTTTTCTTTTGATCCCCTGCCGCCTTTGAAACGTTCGGTAAGCTGCTGGCTCATAGGTCCCACATGTCAGCCTGTATGAACGATAAAGCTTTCCTTTCTTGGAGTTTTTTTGACCCCCTAATTTCTGGCTACTTTCTTTTTCTTTTGATCTCAAGCCGCATTTGAAACGTTGGGACCGCTGCTGCAAAATGGGACCCGCATGTCATCCTCTATGTACAATAAAGTTTCTTTTCTTGGATTATTTTTGGCTCCGATATTTGGTCACTTGCCTTTTTCCTTCGATCCCATGCCACGTTTGAAACGTTGAGGAACCTGCTGGCTCATGGGACCCGCATGTCATCCTCTATGTACTACAAAAGTTTATTTTCTTGGGTTTTTTTTCACTCTCTGATTTTTTCCTTTTTCTTTTGATCCCCTGCCGCCTTGGAAACGTTGAGTAAGCTGCAAACTCGTGGGACCCGCATGTCATCCTCTATGTACAATCAATTTTCTTTTCTTGGAGTTTTTTTACCCCCTAATTTCTGGCTACTTTCTTTTTCTTTTGATCTCAAACCGCATTTGAAACGTTGGGACAGCATGTCATCCTCTATGTACAATAAAAGTTTCTTTTTTTGGATTATTTTTCACCCTCTGATTTTTGGTCACTTGCCTTTTTCTTTCGATCTCATGCCGCCCTTGAAAACGTTGAGGAACCTGCTGGCCCATGGGACCCACATGTCATCCTCTATGTACTATAAAAGTTTCTTTTCTTTGATTTTTTTCACCCTCTGATCTTTGGCTATTTCCTTTTTCTTTTCATCCCCTGCCGCCTTGGAAACGTTAGTAAGCTGCTGACTGGTGGGACCCGCATGTCATCCTCTATGTACAATCAAGTCTCTTTTCTTGGATTTTTTTACCCCCTTATTTTTGGTCACTTGCCTTTTTCTTTCGATCTCATGCAGCCTCTGAAACGTTGAGAAGCTGCTGGCTCATGGGACCCACATGTCATCCTCGATACTATAAAAGTTTCTTTTCTTGGATTTTTTCACCCTCTTATTTTTGGCTGTTTCCTTTTTCTTTTGATCCCCTGCCGCCTTGGAAACATTGATTAAGCTGCTGACACAAGGGGCCCGCATGTCATCCTCTATGTACAATCAACTTGCAAGATCTTGGGGCGGAAGAGCTTGTATAAGTGGGACCCATATGTCATCCTCTATGTACAATAAAAGTTTCTTTTTCTTGGATTATTTTTTGCTCCTGGTATTTGGTCTCTTTCCTTTTTCTTTCGATCTCATGCCGCCTCTGAAACGTTGAGTAAGGTGCTGGGTCATGGGACCCGCATGCCATCCTCTATGTACAATCAACTTTCTTTTCTGGGAGTTTTTTTACCCCTAATTTCTGGCTACTCTTTTTCTTTTGATCTCAAGCCGCATTTGAAACGTTGACACCGCTGCTGCAAAATGGGACCCGCATGTCATCTTTTATGTACAATAAAGTTTCTTTTCTTGGATTATTTTTGGCTCCTGATATTTGGTCACTTGTCTTTTTCTTTCGATCTCATGCCCCCTTTGAAACGTTGAGGAAGCTGCTAGCGCATGGGTCCCGCATGTCATACTATATGAACAATAAAAGTTTCCTTCCTTGGAGTTATTGTTTACCGCTAATTTCTGGCTACTTCCTTTTTTCTTTTGATCCCCTGCCGCCTTGGAAACGTTGAGTAAGCTGCTGACACAAGGGGCCCGCATGTCATCCTCTATGTACAATTAACTTGCAAGATCTTCGAGCGAAAGAGCTTGTATAAGTGGGACCCATATGTCATCATCTATGTACAATAAAAGTTTCTTTTCTTGGATTATTTTTTGCTCCTGATATTTGGTCACTTTCCTTTTTCTTTCTATCTCATGCCGCCACTGAAACGTTGAGTAAGGTGCTGGCTCATGGGACTGTACAATAAAGTTTCATTTCTTAGATTTTTTTACCCACTGATTTTTGCTAACTTGCCTTTTTCTTTTCGATCATATGCCGCCTTTGAAATTGAGGTCGCCGCTGGCTCATGGGTCCCACAAGTCAGCCTCTATGAACAATAAACCTTTCCTTTGTTGTATTTTTTTACCCCTAATTTCTGGCTATTTGCCTTTTTCTTTTGATCCCCTGCGGCCTTTGAAACGATGAGGACGCTGCTGGCAGGTCGGTCCCACATGTCATCCTCTATGAAGAATATAAGTTTCCTTTTTGGATTTATTTTTGACCCCTAATTTCTGGCTATTTGCCTTTTTCTTCTGATCCCTGCCGACTTCGAAATGATGAGGATGCAGCTGGCAGATCGGTCCCACATGTCAGCCTCTATGAACTATAAATGTTTCCTTTGTAGGATTTATTTTTTACCCCTATTTTCGGGCTACTTGCCTTTTTCTTTGAAACGTTGAGGACGGTACTGTCTCATGGGTCCCACATGGCATCCTCTCTGAACGATAAACCTTCATTTCTTGTTAACGACAGGTTTATCAGTATTATTTTCGCAGACTAATACAAGCTCTTTGGCTCCAAGATCTTGCAAGTTGATAGATTAAATCAAGGAATTATTAGGATATGTTTTAAATTTCAAATCCACTTAATGAATTTTTAAAAATACCGTTATCCATGTGGGTATGGAGCGATCAAGGATTTTCATATTGGGCATGAGCAGTTTCAAAAATTGGAACCCTATAATTCAAAATAAATAAAAACAACTTTTATGTAGAATCTCCGTGTATTTTTTTTTGCCAATCATAGGATCTGTGTTTCATTAGAAAAGGGCCGAAATTGCATGAGCAGAAAGGCCCATTTGAAGTTATTGGGCTTCGACGGCCGGAGCAAGTAGACCGATAACAATTACCATGTAGATGTTCCTTGGCAACCCAAAAGTGAAATATTGGGCCCAACAGGGGAAGGTTGAACAGTACTTTTTCTATTGGGAAGGTGGTACATGGGGTTATCCTGACAAAAAAAATGGAACATGGGTTACTGAAGGTTGCCCATTTGTGCCTAATATGTTTGTCAGCAGGAGCTTTACCTTCCGCCGCCGCCGCTCCGCTTCCGCCGCCGCCGCCATGCCTCGTCGCGGGTCGAGCTACCGGTACGGCGGCGTCTCGAGCTCGGGGTACAGCAGCGTCCGCGCGCGCCCCAAATTAAGGTACTTCCTCCTCGGGACGGCACCTACGATAGGCTCGGCTGGCCTTGGGGCATTTACCCCTAGCCTCTTCCATGCTCAAGTTTTTGAAATGTTTCTGGCTCTGTTCAACACTGGATCAAATTTGTCAACATGACCATTCTTATGGAGTAGCAACGAGTTGAATCTCTCAAAACTCTTTAAGTTCTGCAATATAACGACTAATTGGTACTACCTTATACAAAATGATTACATATCCTTATTTTGGAAGCAAGCAATCACACACTTATAGTTTGCTAGTCAGCTGCACGTAACGTTAAAAATCGGCAATTATAATGAATAAACCTGTAATTTTCACTTAAAATGCATTAAGGAGCATCAAATTTGACAAATCAAACCATGTCGTACTGAAAATTGACATGTCTTTCTCATGCAGAAATGTAAAATTATCCATGCATGTGCGTTTATACAGGTTAAGTTTTGCACGTATTATTTTTTGTAACTTTTCTGACTACCTTCAAAGCTCCAATCCTTCTTCATCATCTTTGTTGTACCGCACTGATGCAAGTGAATGCGAGCTGCTCGCCAGACGCGACTTCGTGTCCGATATGTGTACTATGCCTTCTCCATCTAGTGCTAGTTACGCCTCTGTGCTAATTAATTCAGCACAAACCTCTGTCATTGCAGCTGTGACTCACCTCGACCATTGGAGCCCAATCACAAGAGCGAGCTCAGTCTCAACCAGAGAGGCATGTGTCTCATGGTTAGCTATCTACAACTTGCTGTCTTACTAAAACCGTGCCTATCATATAGAGATCACCTCGCTGGTGTAGCAATGGCTGCAAGTAGCTGCTAGCATGAGCGAAGGGGATAAGGAAGAAAAGATTAAAAAAATGGGGTGGGGCCAACAAGCAGGAAAGCTATCTACTGTACTAGCTTTATGGATGTTTCTGGAATTGGGTAGAAAATAGTACTCGATGACACTGTAGCAGCGAATCCCAGAGACCAAAGGCCGTTGGATGATGTCTAATGAACGGCAGAACAAAATCGGCGAAATTAGCTTGAATTTTGATAATAAATCTTGGGCATTTTCCCTCGAACATGATTTATCAACTTTGGGTAGTCTCTGGACTAGTCTCCCTCGTCCACCAATTATTATCATAAACTACTGCGGAAAGTTGAGGGCAGTCCCTAGTCCCGAGCACTTCGCCCACTTCCCCTGGCCTCATCCCAGAGATCTCACACCAACCACCTCACCGTCGACTAGCCGCCAGTCTACAGCCCTCCGAAGAATCCCCAATGGCGGCGACGCCCCTACTAGAGCGCTCCTCACGCGAGCGCATCATCGAGTCTGGCCCACATGTCTTCCGTGCCTGCCGTGTGTCGGCAAGCACGACCGACTTCTCCGTCGGCGAGCCGCCGGCCGTGGGCGAGGGCGAGGCGTCCCCGTACACTATGACAGTGCACATCTTCTTCTCGAGGACGTACGAGCTCAGGAGGATGGCCGGCCCCCTCCCTGCCCCACTGGATGAGGACGATATCACCACTACACCCTGCGAAGAGGTGGTGCTGGATCTTAGCTTGCCTCCGAGGAAGCTGCGTAGTGGGGGCAATGTCGTGCGAACTATGCGCGAGATTCTTGCCCGTGTATGGCTGCTCAAGAACCTGAACCTCACGGAGGAGGAGTGGGACATCATCATGCCTTACGATGTTATGCACCTGATGTGGCAGCAGGCGTGTCGTCGGCTCGGTGGCCTCCACTTCGACCTCACCCTTAGGGTGGACCACCGGCTCATCGTCAACTTGCCGGCGCTGCAGGACAGTTGGGTCCTAGTTGCGCCGGAGGACGGCCACTGCAGCATATGCATGCTGGGGCTGTCGCAGCGCACAACGGTGCGTCTCCGGGGATGCAAACACCCGTTCCATAGGAAGTGCATCTTCTCCTGGTTTGTAACGAACGCCAGCTGCCCTATCTGCCGCGATAAAGTGCTGACCCATCTTATTTTCGATTTGTAGCATAGTATGAATAAAAACCCTGTATGATAGGGATGCCATGCCAACTTGAATCCTATGTCAAGAGAAATTCTATTTGATTGTGGTTATAAGATATTCTGCATTAGTTTGATCTATTATCATTCTATTTTCCTATGGGATATGACCCTATGAATCAAACAGCATGTGATTACTTCCACACAATTAAGTTTGACCAACTTTTAGTAGGACAACAAACATAAATAATTAGTCATCATGGGATTACAATCCAACAGATAATTGTCTTCAGGACTCATACATTTTCCAAATAGAAAAATCAAAACAAATCATGGTTCTTCATCTCACAGCATGATACAGAGACAAGAGTCTAATCATCATCATCATCATCATCATCATCATCATCATCATCATCATCATCATCATCATCACCTCCGTCTTCATTCTGATATTCGTGCATGGTCTCATCCTGCTCGTCCTGTCCATTCTCCTCCTGAGATTCACCAGGTAGCTTCAGTTTATCCATCTCTTTGTCGACTATGCTAACCTCAACAGTGAAATCTACTTCTCCATCATGTGCAGGGATACCTGTATCCAACGAGGTTTCATCAATGTCAGCAACTTTAGTTTGCATACAACCAGCGAAATCATCTTGCTGGGCACCAATTATTGGATCCGCATTCTCATCCAAATCATATATGTTCCTTGCCACAAACTTTTGCACATACTGCCATCCTTTTCTAGATCTGTCTTCCAAGAAAAGTACCTTGGCCGCTTGAGGTACCAAAATATAAGGATCATCCTTGTACCACTGAGCAGTAGTATCGACTGATATGAAATACCCATCATTTCTGGCACCTTTGCCCTTGTTTGGATCTTGGTTGTACCAATAACACTTAAATAGAACCACAGATCGGACAGTAACCTTATCACTATAGAACAACTGAATAACCTCTTCTATGTGACCATAATGGTCAAATGACTCTGATCTCTTTTTTCTGGTTGTCAAGTGATCTCCACTGGTTGTGATGCCACTATTTCGTGTCTTCAAATGTTGTTCACGCTCATAGGAGCTGTAATGGACACCATTGGCATTGCAAGCTGCAGCTACCAACACCCTCTTATCTGGACCACGTGATAGGACAAGGAGATCAGCACTAACAGCGCCTGGATTCTCCGCATGGAGTTTCGAGATCTACGATTACAAAATAGACAAGAGGTCATCTCATGTGAAAACACATAGACAAGTCAGAGTGCAATTGAACATCTTACATATTTCTCAAACCAGTCCTGAAACCCACTCCCACGTGCCGATAGCTTTCCATTCGTTTCCATGTACAACCTGCAAAACATAGCCAAGTCAGCTGAATATATTTCATTTTGATACAAGTTCATAGTATATGCGAGGAACTGAGTAGTTCGTGTGCATAGTACTCACTTAACATATTCATCAGCCTCTGTAGCATTATTCAGCACATACCAAGACAGCTGTTCAAATTCAGACTGCTCTAATGTTTTTTCGGTCCTCTTTCCTATTAGCTCAACACCATGTTTAAAAACAGATCCTCCAACTTCCAAAATTCTGCGACCCCGATTGAATCTGGTCTCAATATCAGGAATATATCTTGAGGCAAATGTATATGCTTCAGCAGCAATATACGCCACTGCAATGCAAGCCTCCGGTCTAGCTTTGTTCCTAACTGTATTCTTGAAAGTGCACAGTCGACGTTCTATAGGGTACATCCATCCATACTGTACCGGACCTCTTAAAAGTGCCTCATCAGGTAGATGAACAGCCAAATGCACCATCACATCAAAGAAGGCTGGAGGATATATCAGCTCCAGCTTGCACAGGATTACTGCTATGTCCACCTTAAGACGTTCTACAACAGCTCTGCTTAGAGTTTTACTACATATTTCCCTAAAGAACCTTCCCAACTCTGCAATCACGTTGTACATATTTGGCTTCACTAAATCTTTAATGCCAATAGCTAAAAGCCTTTGCAGCAGGATGTGACAATCGTGAGTTTTCAACCCTTGGAGCTTGTTTCCTTCAGCATTGAGACAATTTGCAATGTTGGAAGCAAATCCGAACGGGAACATCACACCTCGGAGGTACTCACAAAATAATCTCCTTTTAGGCATCGGCAATGTGAATTCCGCGCCTCGAAATTTATAATGTTTTTCCTTGCCTTTGTTCACTTTGTCATTACGATCCAGTTGCAAGTGCCTGTTAACATTCAATGTTGCACAATCAATCCTAGCATTTGAGCTATCTTTTGTCTTGGATGGAATGTTGAGTAATGTGCCGACAATGCTGTCACATATATTCTTCTCCATGTGCATGATATCAATATTATGCCGAAGCTTCTTACCAGCCCAATACGGCAAGTCCCAAAGAGTGGTCCTGCGCTTATAAAATATTCTCGGTCTATCATTTTCCATTTCCTTCCTCTTGGTACGTGCTGCTATTTCACCTCCCATCTTCCTTTTGGTAGCTGCTAGACTCAGTTCATCTCGTCTCTTCTTCCTTTTTCTATCTGCTACTACTGCTGCTGCATCTTCTGTATTCTTCTCTGCTGTACCTGCTGTGGCGGCTGGTGGTTTTCCTGGTTTAACATTTCTGACCGCTTCTAGGTGCGCCTCCAACTCGTGACTCTTAAAGTGCTGCGGTTTAGTCTTTTTACAGGCCTGATCACCAATAAATTGCAATTTTTTTCTATTTTTTCGGAAACTGTGATCTAATGGAAGGAAACGGCGATGGCCCATATAGCATATCTTGTTTATTATCCTCACTGCCAGCTGATCAGTATCACAGTGAACACATGCATTATAACCTGATGTTACTCTGCCTGACATAGTGCCCAAAGCTGGATAATCATGGGTGCAATACAGTACAGCAGCACGTAATAGAAAATTTTGTTCTTTAGGTTGACACACATCCCGTGTAGGGACACCCTCCCATAATGTTTGCAAGTCTCTAATAAGAGGCTGCATGAACACATCAAAATCCTTCCCAGGAGATTTGGGACCTGGGATGAGTAAGGCCATCATACAGTTCGACTGATCGGTGCATGTCCAGGGAGCCTGGTTGTAAGGTGTAACTAGTACTGGCCACATGCTATACGAGTTGCTCATGTTGCCAAATGGGTTGAATCCATCTGTAGCAAGGCCAAGTCTCAGGTTCCTTGGATCTGCAGCAAAATCTGGATGATCCAGGTCGAATTGCTTCCATTCATCGCCATCAGCAGGATGCCTCAGTAAATCAGGGTCGGGCGTGAGAATCTCTTTGTGCCATCTTGTTTCCCGAGATGTTTGTTCTGAAGCAAACAACCTCTGCAATCTTTGTACAAGTGGAAAGTATCTCAGAACCTTCCAAGGAATCTTTTTCTTACCACCAGCTCCATCATGTTTCCATCTTGATTCCTTACATACTGGACATTCATCGAGGTCATTATACTCCATCCAAAACAGTGCACAGTTATTTTTGCAAAAATCAATCTTCTCATATCCAAGTCCCAGTACCTTGATGTACTGCTTCACCTCATAAAAGGATTTTGGCAGTCCAGCCCCAGGGAGTGCATCGCTGTATGTCTTCGCAACTGCATTGAACGCTTTATTGGTAATCCCCTGGTATGACTTGTCATGAAGTAATTTCACAATTAATTCGAATCTTGACACAACAGAACCAGGGGCCACTAAGCGCTTAGCATCTTCTATCAGGTCATGGAAAAGAGGCTTTTTGTGATAACCATGGGGCTGTTGGCTTGCATATGGATACAGATCCCGTAACAAATTAGCAGTAGCCTCATCCTGGACGAGATCTTCAGGCTGATAACCATCAGAATAAAGAGGATCAATAATGTCAGGCTGATCATAGTGTTCACCATGGTTAATCCACCTGATATATGTCTGGTCCATCCCATAAACGAATAAATGATCTGAGACTACATGTTGAGGCTTGGACCCAATATTCAAACATACGCGGCATGGACAAATCACTTCCTTTGTCTTGTCGCCGTCAGTAAAATCACTAACGTGCTTCATGAAGTCTTCAATACCACTCAAATATGTTGGTGTGGTTAATGAGTCAAATAATATCCAAGTTCTGTCCATCTGTTGAGGAGATAGATGGTCAGAGAAGCGATAAGCTATTTCAACAAACAGGTCACCTACGAATGTAAGCAAGCATACCTGAGCAAACAGGTCGAATATAAAACTATAAATGCTACATTATTTGAGCCGATTTCAGCAAACAAACTGAGTGCAAAACTACGGCTACCTAGCGAACAGATTTTTTTAGGCTGACCACTGGGTTTCCCCACTTATTATTTTTTTATTAATAAAAAGAGGGAAATATGTACAAAAGTTGCTGGAGAGCAGCAACTAAAAGGATCATAGATCCCAAGCAGCAAAATATATATATAATGTTCTACCCATGATATGATTTCCTCTTTGCCTTATGAACAAGGAGAGCAATTTCATCCTTGAATCTCTTGTGCCATCTATAAATGCTTGGGGGGAGGGGCGAACAGATCTATCGAAAGCAATACAATACCAACACATTCTTTCTTCTTTTTTGCCGTAATTCCGCCGATCTATTAGCAGTGCAAAGAAGCCAAAAGTAATAAGATTACATACAGGTTCATAGACCACCAGGGCCGTACCTGAGAATACGGAGGGCCTGAGCAAAACAAGAAATAGAGGCCCTCAACATGATCATTGGCAACTAAAATGATTTTATATATACTACTCACTCCATTTCAATAAACAATGCACCCTTGTTTTTCGTATTTTATCTTCGAAAAAATATTAATCTATATCTCTCTATTTAAAAATGATGTTTCAATTTTATGTAGATATACATGTATTTAGATGAGTTTAGTTTGCAGATACATGCAAGTTTTGATGAAGTTGAAACATATTTTTCAGGATGAAGTATATAAAAAAATTGATATAAAACTGGTATCATTAGAAAGTATTTTCCAACACGATTCTAACAATGCTGCTTATGTATTATATGATCGTGATATTGTTGTCCTATTTATTTGGTCAAGGTTCACATTGAAATGTGGTAAAATAAATTAAAAGAAGTGCATCGTGTGAAAAGGCAATCTAAGAATTCAAAAGTGCTAATTGTTAGTTGAAACATGACATCATTGAGACAAAATATTAATATTCATTGGAAGACTAACTGAATTAGCTGCACTCGCGATGAAAGAGAAAGAGAAGATACGGGTAAGAGCAAGTACAATAAGGTACAGTCTTTTTTTTGTTTGTTTGGGTTGCTCATCAAGCTTATCGCTCGATACAATAAGGTACAGTCAGCGGGAGTGGTGTTTGGAACATGGGTGCATAGTGGGTGGTATCATAGAGTACTATCATAGATATGCTATATTTATTATAGTGGAGTATTGAGGGAAAATCGGCTAAATCAATTTGAAGAAAATCGACAAAGTCAAATTAGAGGAAATTCTTCATCGATGATCAGATTTCTTACATAGAAGAGCTGATTGCCCTCAAAAGGAAGAATCTATCCATCTTCATTGATTTAAAAGGGGATTTCTTACAAGGAGAAGCTGATTGCTCAACAAAAGGGGAACAGATTGCTACGGCTAGTCTTATGCTAGTAAATCCCTACTCTAAGGGCTGTTGCCGTCTTCGTCGTCGCTGGGGTAGCTGCCGTCATTGCTACTGTCGACGAATTCCTCGTCGCTGCTACTGTGACCTTCAGCGGAGGCCTCTTCCTCTTCATCATCATCCTCCTCATCGGACCAGGCCCAGCCACGGATGCGCTTTGGTGGCGGTTCATCGGAGGAGGTGTCGTCCTCTGGTTCCTTCTTCGTGTCGGAGGAGATGTCTTCGTCTTCGTCGTCCTCTTCTTCTTCTTCTTCTTCTTTGGTGGAGGAAGTGAATTTACCCCGGAAGAGAGGGTCGTCGTCGTCGCTCTCCGCCTCCAGTTCTCCGTCAATCAGGAATCGGAGGTCATCTTCCCCGTCAGTCAGGGGCATGTCGCCATCCGACCAGACGAGGTCCTCGGGTCGACCCTCTGGTACGAAGTCGAAGTCGAACTCTTGCTCGTCCCAATGCTTGGGAGCGCGCCTATTGTACGCTTCCATCTGGCTGACCTCTGGCTCCAGCTCACTCGAGGAAAAGGATTGGGAGGAGGAAGAGGAAGACATGGTTACAGAGGAGGAGGGTTTTTGGGCCGATGGCTGGTTTGAAGCAGGAGGATGAAGAAGTGAACTGTTCGATGCGGTTAAATAAAAAGAGACATGTGGTGGTCATGTGGCAAATAATAGACACTTTTAAGAAAAGTGTGGCAAATCATAAAATATTCAAAACTGTCAAATCGTGCAGAGAAGTTGAGAAGGCAAGGCGTCATGATGAAGAATACTGCGACGGTTCTGCTCTGCCACGACATGACCCCTCGAAGGAAAAACAGATGGTTTTGATATTATCATTACCAAAACCAGGGGGGCATGTGTTATCACCGGATTTTGGCCAAATCAATCGGATGTCTAATCAATCGGTTACATGCACTAGCTCAGTGTTCGCATGGCTGCACGCCACATGTATTAGCACCGCATGTATACATATACATCACTCATCTTGATTAATTGCTCAGCTCATTAAACTATCAAAGATCTTGCACGGCTTGGACGCAGGGTATGCCGTGGCATATACGGCATACCCTGTAGATCCGCCACCGCAAACAAGGAGAGCCATTTCATCCTTGAATCTCTTGCGGCTTCTGTAAAAGCTTGGGGGCGAACAGATCAATCGAAAGCAATATAATACCAACAAATTCTTTCTTCTTTTTGGCCGTAAATCCACCGATGTATTAGCAGTGCAAAGAACCCAGAAGTAATAAGATTACAAACAGGTCCATAGAGGACTGGCACCAAGCGACGACTACAGACATTGGGCAATGGTGAGCAGTACAGTGTACAGTACGAACGAATTCGAGCAAATAGGTAAAGCGGAAAACAATGTCAAACAAACACATCGAGAGGAAAACAATATCAACCGATCGATTCGAACGAACTAACGAACTTATAAGGGCTGGGCGACGGCGACTGACTTCGATTGAGCTATAATGAATCGTACTTGCCCAGGCCTGAAGATAGCATGCATACCGTGAGGATCTACCAGCTGACCGCGCCTGCCGGTGCGGCTGGAGAAGAACGGCGCCACCAGCAGTCGCCGGCTGACGCGGCTGATAGACAGCGTGGGGAAGTTTTGGTGCGCGGCCTGGTTCACCGAGGGTGTGTCTAGAGAAGAACAGGGCGCCGAAGGAGGTGTCTAGAGAAGAACAAGGTGGGCTGGGTGCTGAGTTAAAGGCGAGCGTTCGAAATATTGGGCGCGCGTTCGAAAGTTTAGGTGCGCGAGGGAGGTGTCTGCTGTGCTGAGTTAAAGGCGAGCGTTCGAAATTTCCCCGTCCTCTTCTTTTTTGGGCTAATCTATCTATACCTCTATTCTATCTACATGTTTTTTATTTTTTTCTATTCTATACATGAGTTTTTGAAATTGAATTTTTTCACTCTGTCAGCGTTCCGGCCAATGCTCATTTGAAGTAATTGAAGCTGTTGATTTGCAGCTTAGAGGTGCTATCTACCGCTCATCATACAAGGACTCTTCAGATCTAAACGGCTGTGAATGCACGGATTCGTCACCCATCCTTCCCTTGGACTGGCGATGCTGAAAGCCTGAAACACTGGAACCCTCTAGATACTTCGGGATACCTCACTGCCCCACATTATTAGACAGGCCTTTTCCGACACGGGAAGTCAAAAGTTGGGGGCTCCATGCAGTACATATGAATACTCGCTAGCTGCATGGTCTAGAAGCAGACTAGAGTAAATCATCAATTCGTCAAATCAATTGGTGTATAATTTTTTTTAGGAGCTAAGACGCCTGCATGAACCATTTTATCAACTTGAATGCTTACTACATGACATAAGAAGACTATGTACTTTGGTTTTTCATTTTTCTGATTTTTTAAATTTTGTGCCCACTTGAATCTTGGTCAAATCCTAGGTTTGACCAAGATTAAACAAGTTTAAAACATGAAAATGAAAAGGTAATCATGGATCCTTCTTAGTCACTCTAAAATGAAGCTTTTGGGATGTTCTTGAAATTTCCATGTTTGAAACCCAAAACGACTTCTCTTCATGCTTGACTTCATAAGACAGAGTTTAGGGGTTAGGGGGTAGATACATGATTTGTCTAGTTTGCATATGTCTAGACCTTTTTTGTCAACTTTAATGCTTACTATATGACATAAGAAGATTATGTGCTTTGGTTTTTCATTTTTCTATTTTTTTTGAATTTTATGCCCATATATTTGAATCTTTGTCAAATCCTAGGTTTGACCAGGATTTAAACAAGTTTAAAACATGAAAATGAAAAGGTAAGCCTGGATCCTTCTTAGTCACTCTAAAATGAAGCTTTTGGGAGGTTCTTGAAATTTCCATGTTTGAAACCCAAAACTCAAGCTAGTTGATAAACAAAGTCTAGACATATTCAAACCAGAAAAATCATGTATCTACCCCTAACCCTAAACTTTGTCTTAATTATGAAGTCAAGCACGAAGAGAAGTCGTTTTGGGTTTCAAACATGGACATTTCAAAAACCCTCCCAAAAGCATTGTGGTGTGACGTACTAAGAAGGATACATGCTTACATTTTCAACAACCCCCCTAAAAGCTTCATTATAGAGTGACTAAGAAGGATCCAGTCTGGCGGGCTTACCTTTTATTTTCTTGTTTTAAACTTGTTCAAATCTCGGTCAAACCTAGGATTTGACCAAGATTCAAAATGTGCATCAAAATTTAAAAAAAATAAAAACCAAATTAAAGCACATAGTGTTCTTATGTCATATAGTAAGCATTAAAGTTGATAAACAAGGTCTAGACACATATTCAAACAAGACAAATCATGTATCTATACCCCTAACCCCTAAACTCTATCTTATGAAGTCAACAACATGAAGAGAAGTGGTTTTGGGTTTCAAACATGGAAATTTCAAAAACCTCCCAAAAGCTTCATTTTAGAGTGACTAATATATATAAGAAGGATCCATGCCTGCTTACCACCTTTTCATTTTCATATTTTAAACTTGTTTAAATCCGTGTCAAATTAAACCAAGGATTTGACCAAAAGATTCAAATGGGCATAAAATTTTAAAAAAAATCAGAAAAATGAAAAACAAAAGCATATAGTCTTCTTATGTCATATAGTAAGCATTCAAGTTGATAAACAAGGTTTGGACATGCATATTCAAACCTAGGCAAATCATGTATCTATCCCCTAGCCCCTAAACTCTATCTTATGAAGTCAAGCATGAAGAGAAGTGGTTTTGGGTTTCAAACATGAAAATTTCAAGAACATCCCAAAAACTTCATTTTAGAGTGACTAAGAAAGGATACAGGCTTCCCTTTTCATTTTCATGTTTTATACTTGTTTAAATCTTGGTCAAACCTAGGATTTGACAAAGATTCAAATGTGCATCAAAATAAAAAAATCAGAAAAATTAAAAACCAAAGCACATAGTTTTCTTACGTCATATAGTTAGCATTAAAGTTGATATAAACAAGGTCTAGATATATTCAAACAAGAAAAATCATGTATCTACCCCTAACCCTAAACTCTGTCTTATGTAGTCAAGCATGAAGAAAAGTGGTTTTGGGTTTCAAACTTGGAAATTTCAAGAACCCCCCAAAAGCTTCATTTTAGAGTGACTAAAGGATCCAGGTTGGGCTTACCTTTTATTTTCATGTTTTAAAATTGTTCAAATCTTGGTCAAACCGTACCTAGGATTTGATCAAGATTCAAATGGGCATAAAATTTCAAAAAAAAATGAAAAACCAAAGCATATAGCCTTCTTATGTCATATAGTAAGCACTCAAGTTGGTAAACAAGGTCTAGACATATTCAAACCAGAAAAATCATGTTTCTACCCCTAGCCCTAAACTTTGTCTTATGAAGTCAAGCACGAAGAGAAGTCGTTTTGGATTTCAAACATGGAAATTTCAAAAACCTTCCCAAAAGCTTCATTTTGGAGTGACTAAGAAGGATACAGGCTTACCTTTTCATTTTCATGTTTTAAACTTGTTTAAATATTGGTTAAGCCTAGGATTTGACCAAGATCAAATGGGCATAAAAATTCAGAAAAAATCAAAAAAAATGAAAACCAAAGCACATAGTATTATTATGTCATATAGTAAGCATTATATTCAAGTTGATAAACAAGGTCTAAACAACAAACTAGACAAATCATGTATCTACCCCCTAACCCTAAACTCTGTCTTATGAAGTCAAGCATGAAGAGAAGTGGTTTTGGGTTTGAAACATGGAAATTTCAAAAAACTCCCAAAAGCTTCTCATTTTTGAGTGACTAAGAAGGATTCAGGCTTACCTTTTCATTTTCATGTTTTAAACTTGTTCAAATCTTGGTCAAACTTAGGATTTGACCAAGATTCAAATGGGCATAAAAATTGGGAGGAAGGGTATGAATTACAATTCAAAAAAACAAGGTAACTTAAATACTTGGATGCCCCAAAGATGTGTGGAAGCCCAGAACAATGGCAAAACATGTGCGCACGCTGCATCCAATTCAAGTAGAACACATAGTAGGCATCGATAGTTTGACCTAAATTTGAAATCAAAGAGAAGGTGGTTAGAAAAAATCGAAATTGGCAAAGCAAAGCATGAAATCATAAATTTGTGATGCACTATAGCTATGAAAAGTATCAAACAATGCATACCAAAATGATTTTTTAGAGGAATACTAGTTCAACTTATTTTAATTTTATATTAGTAGCCCAAAATCGAACTAGTAGTTGGATATTTTTGAACTTGATCTGTAGTAGTGGGCAAAACCCTAGTTTAACCTATTTAATCATAGATTCGTAGGTCGATTTTTCTACTTTTTTATTATTACTATGCAGCACATGTGTGTTTGCCCGTCGAGTGAAACTCGGAGGAAGAGGGATCACTCGGAAGGAGAGAAGAAGGGAGAGAATTATGGTGTCTCCCCTTTTTCGGGTGATGATGTTGACTTTTGTGCAGGGTTTGTCAGTGAGCAGGAGGTGCGAGCGAGCGAGTCGAGCGAGGCCGAGAATGAGAGAGATTTTTTTTTAGAGGGACGACCGAAGGATCCAGAAGGACCCACAGACTTCCAATACGCATCCTGATGCGTCTTTTCTTGACAAAGAAAATGGCTGGGAGTTTGCGTACCTATTGCACGTGACTTGTGCTCACTGAAGTGTGGGACCTCACGCATGGGCACCACACGTAAGTGACAGACCTGTTGATGTAAAAACTCGGTTGATTATTATACTACTACATTTATACAAAGTTTCCTATGGATTCAAGGGTACGAAAGCCAAGTTAAATCATTTACATGACATTATTTTTTCCATGAAGCCAAGTTAACTCATTTATCAATTGGTACATTTTGGAGTGACTAAGAAGGATCCAGGCTTACCTTTTCATTTTCATGTTTTAAACATGTTTAAATCTTGGTCAAACCTATGACTTGACCAAGATTCAAATGGGCATAAAAATTCAAAAAAAAGAAAAACAAAAGCACACCGTCTTCCTATGTCATATATCAAGGTGATAAACAAGGTCTGACATATTCAAACCACAAAAATCATGTATCTACCCCCTAACCCTAAACAAGGATCCAGGCTTACCCTTTTCATTTTCATGTTTTTAAACTTGTTCAAATCTTGGTCAAACTTAGGATTTGACGAAGATTCAAATGGGCGTAAAAATACTTAGAAAAATCATGTACGTATCTACCCCAAACCCTAAACTCTATCTTACGAAGCCAAGCATGAAGAGAAGTGGTTTTGGGTTTCAAACATGGAAATTTCAAAAACCTCAAACTATAGGCCGGGTTAGCATCTAGTGCAGTATGTGTGAGAATGTATGCACTATGTGTGCTATAACTTGTGTGTCTTTCAAATTTGAACCAAATTTGAATAAGTTTGAAATATTTGAAATGGGGCTTTTGGCTTAAACGTTTGAAACCCAAAACGACTTCTCCTCATGCTAGACTTCATAAGACCGAGTTTAGGGTTAGGGGGTAGATACATGATTTGTCTGGTTTGAATATGTCTAAACCTTGTTTATCAACTTGAATGCTTACTATATGACATAAGAAGACCATGTGCTTTTGTTTTTCATTTTTCTATTTTTTTAAGAATTTTATGCACATTTGATTCTGGTCAAATCCTAGGTTCAACCAAGATTTAAACAAGTTTCAAGCATGAAAATGAAAACGTAAGCCAAGATCCTTCTTAATTAGTCACTCTAAAATATATGAAGCTTTTGGGACGTACTTGAAATTTCCATGTTTGAAACCCAAAACCAATTCTCTTCATGATTGACTTCATAAGACAGAGTTTAGGGTTAGGGGTAGATATACACATGATTTTTCTGGTTTGAATATGTCTAGACCTAGCTTGTTTATCAACTTGAGTGTTTACTATATGACATAATTAAGAAGGCTATGTGCTTTGGTTTTTCATTCTTTAGATTTTTTGTCTGAATTTTTATGCCCATTTGAATCTTGGTCAAATCCTAGCTAGGTTTGACCAAGATTTAAATAAGTTTAAAACATGGAAATGAAAAGGTAAGCATCGATCCTTCTTAGTCGCTCTAAAATGAAGCTGAATTTTGGGAGGTTTTTGAAATTTCCATGTTTGAAACCCAAAACCACTTCTCTTCATGCTTGACTTCATAAGACGAAGTTTAGGGTCGATAGGGGGTAGATACATGATTTGTCTTGTTTGAATATGTCTAGACCTTGTTTATCAACACTTGAATGCTTACTTTATGACTTATAAGAGGACTATGTGCATTGGTATTTCATTTTTTGATTTTTATGCCCATTTGAGAATCTTGGTAAAATCCTAGGTTTGTTGAGCAAGATTTAAACAAGTTTAACATGTGAAAATGATAAGGTAATTAAGTCTGGATCTTTCTCTTAGTAACTCTAAAATGAAGCTTTTGGGAGGTTCTTGAATTTACCATGTTTGAAACCCAAAACCACCGTACTTCTGTTCATGCTTGACTTCATAAGACAGAGTTTAGGGTTAGGGGTAGATACATGATTTTTCTGGTTTGAATATGTCTAGACCATGTTTATCAATTTGAATGCTTACTATATGACATAAGAAGGCTATGTGCTTTTGTTTTTCATTCTTTCGATTTTTTTCTGAATTGTTATGCCCATTTGAATCTTGGTCAAATCCTAGGTTCGACCAAGATTTAAACAAGTTTAAAACATGACAATGAAAAGGTAATTAATCATGGATCCTTCTTAATTAACCAGCCGGTCTAATTAAAATGAAGCTTTTTGGGAGGTTTTTGAAATTTCCATGTTTGAAACCCAAAACCACACTTCTCTGCTTCATGCTTGACTTCATATATAATTAAGACAAAGTTTAGGGTTAGGGGGTACATGATTTGTCTGGTTTGAATATGTCTAGACCTTGTTTATGAACTTTTGAATGCTTACTATATGACATAAGAAGAATATGTGCTTTGGTTTTTTATTTTATCTATTTTTTTATTTTATGCCCATTTGAATATTGGTCAAATCCTAGGTTTGACCAAGATTTAAACAAGTTTAAAACATGAAAATGAAAAGGTAAGCCTGGATCCTTCTTAACTAGTCACTCTAAAACGAAGCTTTAATTTTGGGAGGTTTTTGAAATTTCCATGTTTGAAACCAAAAACCACTTCTCTTCATGCTTGACTTCATAAGACAGAGTTATTTATGGTTTTAGAGGGGTAGATACATGATTTGTCTTATTTGAATATGTCTAGCTAGACCTTGTTTATCAACTTTTGAATGCTTACTATATATATGTATGTGACATAAGAAAACTATGTGCTTTGGTTTTTCGTTTTTCTGATTTTTTATGGAATTTTGATGCACATTTGAATCTTGGTCAAATCCTAGGTTTGACCAAGATTTAAACAAGTATAGATCATGAAAATGAAAATGGAAGCCTGTATCCTTCTTAGTCACCCTAAAATGAAGTTTTTGGGAGGTTTTTGAAATTTCCATGTTTGAAACCCAAAACCACTTATCTTCATGCTTGACTTCGTCATAAGACAGAGTTTAGGGGTTAGGGGGTAGATACATGATTTGTCTAGCTAGTTTGAATATGTCCAGACCTTGTTTATCAACTTTAATGCTTACTATATGACATATAAGAAGACTATGTGCGCTTTGGTTTTTCATTTTTCTGTTTTTTTTTTGAATTTTCTGCCAATTTTGTTTGACCAAGATTTAGACAAGTTTTACACGTGAAAACGAATAAGTAAGCCTGGATCCTTCTTAGTCACTCCAAAATGTACCAATTGATAGGTGCGTTAACTTTGCTTCATGGAAAAAATAATGTCATGTAAATGAGTTAACTTGGATTTCCTACCCTTGAATCCATAGGAAACTTTGTTCTAATGCACTATAATAATCAACCGAGTTTTTACACCAACAGGTCTGTCACTTACGTGTGGTGCCCATGCGTGAGGTCCCACACTTCAGTGAGCACAAGTCACGTGCAATAGGTACGCAAACTCCCAGACATTTTCTTTGTCAAGAGAAGACGCATCAGGATGCGTATTGGAAGTCTGTGGGTCCTTCTGGATCCTTCGGTCGTCCCTCTAAAAAAATCTCTCTCATTCTCGGCCTCGCTCGACTCGCTCGCTCGCTCGCTCGCTCGCACCTCCTGCTCACTGACAAACCCTGCACAAAAGTCAACATCATCACCCGAAAAAGGGGAGACACCATAATTCTCTCCCTTCTTCTCTCCTTCCGAGTGATCCCTCTTCCTCCGAGTTTCACTCGACGGGCAAACACACATGTGCTGCATAGTAATAATAAAAAGGTAGAAAAATCGACCTACGAATCTATAATTAAATAGGTTAAACTAGGGCTTTGCCCAGTACTACAGATCAAGGTTCAAAAAATCCAACTACGGGGTTCGAACAACCCCATTTCTAATCCAAGATTTTTTTCGACCTCATCCAATGGCCTCAAACTATAGGCCGGGTTAGCATCTAGTGCAGTATGTGTGAGAATGTATGCACTATGTGTGCTATAACTTGTGTGTCTTTCAAATTTGAATAAGTTTGAAATATTTGAAATGGGGCTTTTGGCTTAAACGTTTGAAACCCAAAACGACTTCTCCTCATGCTAGACTTCATAAGACCGAGTTTAGGGTTAGGGGGTAGATACATGATTTGTCTGGTTTGAATATGTCTAAACCTTGTTTATCAACTTGAATGCTTACTATATGACATAAGAAGACCATGTGCTTTTGTTTTTCATTTTTCTATTTTTTTTAAGAATTTTATGCACATTTGATTCTGGTCAAATCCTAGGTTCAACCAAGATTTAAACAAGTTTCAAGCATGAAAATGAAAACGTAAGCCAAGATCCTTCTTAATTAGTCACTCTAAAATATATGAAGCTTTTGGGACGTACTTGAAATTTCCATGTTTGAAACCCAAAACCAATTCTCTTCATGATTGACTTCATAAGACAGAGTTTAGGGTTAGGGGTAGATATACACATGATTTTTCTGGTTTGAATATGTCTAGACCTAGCTTGTTTATCAACTTGAGTGTTTACTATATGACATAATTAAGAAGGCTATGTGCTTTGGTTTTTCATTCTTTAGATTTTTTGTCTGAATTTTTATGCCCATTTGAATCTTGGTCAAATCCTAGCTAGGTTTGACCAAGATTTAAATAAGTTTAAAACATGGAAATGAAAAGGTAAGCATCGATCCTTCTTAGTCGCTCTAAAATGAAGCTGAATTTTGGGAGGTTTTTGAAATTTCCATGTTTGAAACCCAAAACCACTTCTCTTCATGCTTGACTTCATAAGACGAAGTTTAGGGTCGATAGGGGGTAGATACATGATTTGTCTTGTTTGAATATGTCTAGACCTTGTTTATCAACTTGAATGCTTACTTTATGACTTAAGAGGACTATGTGCATTGGTATTTCATTTTTTGATTTTTATGCCCATTTGAGAATCTTGGTAAAATCCTAGGTTTGTTGAGCAAGATTTAAACAAGTTTAACATGTGAAAATGATAAGGTAATTAAGTCTGGATCTTTCTCTTAGTAACTCTAAAATGAAGCTTTTGGGAGGTTCTTGAATTTACCATGTTTGAAACCCAAAACCACCGTACTTCTGTTCATGCTTGACTTCATAAGACAGAGTTTAGGGTTAGGGGTAGATACATGATTTTTCTGGTTTGAATATGTCTAGACCATGTTTATCAATTTGAATGCTTACTATATGACATAAGAAGGCTATGTGCTTTTGTTTTTCATTCTTTCGATTTTTTTCTGAATTGTTATGCCCATTTGAATCTTGGTCAAATCCTAGGTTCGACCAAGATTTAAACAAGTTTAAAACATGACAATGAAAAGGTAATTAATCATGGATCCTTCTTAATTAACCAGCCGGTCTAATTAAAATGAAGCTTTTTGGGAGGTTTTTGAAATTTCCATGTTTGAAACCCAAAACCACACTTCTCTGCTTCATGCTTGACTTCATATATAATTAAGACAAAGTTTAGGGTTAGGGGGTACATGATTTGTCTGGTTTGAATATGTCTAGACCTTGTTTATGAACTTTTGAATGCTTACTATATGACATAAGAAGAATATGTGCTTTGGTTTTTTATTTTATCTTTTTTTTATTTTATGCCCATTTGAATATTGGTCAAATCCTAGGTTTGACCAAGATTTAAACAAGTTTAAAACATGAAAATGAAAAGGTAAGCCTGGATCCTTCTTAACTAGTCACTCTAAAACGAAGCTTTAATTTTGGGAGGTTTTTGAAATTTCCATGTTTGAAACCAAAAACCACTTCTCTTCATGCTTGACTTCATAAGACAGAGTTATTTATGGTTTTAGAGGGGTAGATACATGATTTGTCTTATTTGAATATGTCTAGCTAGACCTTGTTTATCAACTTTTGAATGCTTACTATATATATGTATGTGACATAAGAAAACTATGTGCTTTGGTTTTTCATTTTTCTGATTTTTTTGGAATTTTGATGCACATTTGAATCTTGGTCAAATCCTAGGTTTGACCAAGATTTAAACAAGTATAGATCATGAAAATGAAAATGGAAGCCTGTATCCTTCTTAGTCACCCTAAAATGAAGTTTTTGGGAGGTTTTTGAAATTTCCATGTTTGAAACCCAAAACCACTTATCTTCATGCTTGACTTCGTCATAAGACAGAGTTTAGGGGTTAGGGGGTAGATACATGATTTGTCTAGCTAGTTTGAATATGTCCAGACCTTGTTTATCAACTTTAATGCTTACTATATGACATATAAGAAGACTATGTGCGCTTTGGTTTTTCATTTTTCTGTTTTTTTATTTTATGCCCATTTGAATCTTGGTCAAATCCTAGAGATTGACTTCACAAGACAGAGTTTAGGGTTAGGGGTAGATATACACATGATTTTTCTGGTTTGAATATGTCTAGACCTTGTTTATCAACTTGAGTGTTTACTATATGACATAATTAAGAAGGCTATGTGCTTTGGTTTTTCATTCTTTAGATTTTTTGTCTGAATTTTTATGCCCATTTGAATCTTGGTCAAATCCTAGCTAGGTTTGACCAAGATTTAAATAAGTTTAAAACATGGAAATGAAAAGGTAAGCATCGATCCTTCTTAGTCGCTCTAAAATGAAGCTGAATTTTGGGAGGTTTTTGAAATTTCCATGTTTGAAACCCAAAACCACTTCTCTTCATGCTTGACTTCATAAGACGAAGTTTAGGGTCGATAGGGGGTAGATATATCTAGACCTTGTTTATCAACTTGAATGCTTACGATATGACATAAGAACACTATGTGCTTTTTTTATTTTTTTGTGCCCATTTGAATCTTGGTCAAATCATAGGTTTGACCAAGATTTAAACAAGTATAGAACATGAAAATGAAAAGGGAAGCCTGTATCCTTCTTAGTCACCCTAAAATGAAGTTTTGGGAGGTTTTTGAAATTTCCATGTTTGAAACCCAAAACCACTTCTCTTCATTCTTGACTTCTTAAGACATAGTTTAGGGGTTAGCGGGTAGATACATGATTTGTATGGTTTGAATATGTCTAGACCTTGTTTATCAACTTTAATGCTTACTACATGACATAAGAAGACTATGTGCTTTGGTTTTTCATTTTTCTGTTTTTTTTTGAATTTTCTGCCAATTTTGTTTGACCAAGATTTAGACAAGTTTTACACGTGAAAACGAATAAGTAAGCCTGGATCCTTCTTAGTCACTCCAAAATGTACCAATTGATAGGTGCGTTAACTTTGCTTCATGGAAAAAATAATGTCATGTAAATGAGTTAACTTGGATTTCCTACCCTTGAATCCATAGGAAACTTTGTTCTAATGCACTATAATAATCAACCGAGTTTTTACACCAACAGGTCTGTCACTTACGTGTGGTGCCCATGCGTGAGGTCCCACACTTCAGTGAGCACAAGTCACGTGCAATAGGTACGCAAACTCCCAGACATTTTCTTTGTCAAGAGAAGACGCATCAGGATGCGTATTGGAAGTCTGTGGGTCCTTCTGGATCCTTCGGTCGTCCCTCTCAAAAAAAAAAATCTCTCTCATTCTCGGCCTCGCTCGACTCGCTCGCTCGCACCTCCTGCTCACTGACAAACCCTGCACAAAAGTCAACATCATCACCCGAAAAAGGGGAGACACCATAATTCTCTCCCTTCTTCTCTCCTTCCGAGTGATCCCTCTTCCTCCGAGTTTCACTCGACGGGCAAACACACATGTGCTGCATAGTAATAATAAAAAGGTAGAAAAATCGACCTACGAATCTATAATTAAATAGGTTAAACTAGGGCTTTGCCCAGTACTACAGATCAAGGTTCAAAAAATCCAACTACGGGGTTCGAACAACCCCATTTCTAATCCAAGATTTTTTTCGACCTCATCCAATGGCCTCAAACTATAGGCCGGGTTAGCATCTAGTGCAGTATGTGTGAGAATGTATGCACTATGTGTGCTATAACTTGTGTGTCTTTCAAATTTGAATAAGTTTGAAATATTTGAAATGGGGCTTTTGGCTTAAACGTTTGAAACCCAAAACGACTTCTCCTCATGCTAGACTTCATAAGACCGAGTTTAGGGTTAGGGGGTAGATACATGATTTGTCTGGTTTGAATATGTCTAAACCTTGTTTATCAACTTGAATGCTTACTATATGACATAAGAAGACCATGTGCTTTTGTTTTTCATTTTTCTATTTTTTTTAAAGAATTTTATGCACATTTGATTCTGGTCAAATCCTAGGTTCAACCAAGATTTAAACAAGTTTCAAGCATGAAAATGAAAACGTAAGCCAAGATCCTTCTTAATTAGTCACTCTAAAATATATGAAGCTTTTGGGACGTACTTGAAATTTCCATGTTTGAAACCCAAAACCAATTCTCTTCATGATTGACTTCATAAGACAGAGTTTAGGGTTAGGGGTAGATATACACATGATTTTTCTGGTTTGAATATGTCTAGACCTAGCTTGTTTATCAACTTGAGTGTTTACTATATGACATAATTAAGAAGGCTATGTGCTTTGGTTTTTCATTCTTTAGATTTTTTGTCTGAATTTTTATGCCCATTTGAATCTTGGTCAAATCCTAGCTAGGTTTGACCAAGATTTAAATAAGTTTAAAACATGGAAATGAAAAGGTAAGCATCGATCCTTCTTAGTCGCTCTAAAATGAAGCTGAATTTTGGGAGGTTTTTGAAATTTCCATGTTTGAAACCCAAAACCACTTCTCTTCATGCTTGACTTCATAAGACGAAGTTTAGGGTCGATAGGGGGTAGATACATGATTTGTCTTGTTTGAATATGTCTAGACCTTGTTTATCAACTTGAATGCTTACTTTATGACTTAAGAGGACTATGTGCATTGGTATTTCATTTTTTGATTTTTATGCCCATTTGAGAATCTTGGTAAAATCCTAGGTTTGTTGAGCAAGATTTAAACAAGTTTAACATGTGAAAATGATAAGGTAATTAAGTCTGGATCTTTCTCTTAGTAACTCTAAAATGAAGCTTTTGGGAGGTTCTTGAATTTACCATGTTTGAAACCCAAAACCACCGTACTTCTGTTCATGCTTGACTTCATAAGACAGAGTTTAGGGTTAGGGGTAGATACATGATTTTTCTGGTTTGAATATGTCTAGACCATGTTTATCAATTTGAATGCTTACTATATGACATAAGAAGGCTATGTGCTTTTGTTTTTCATTCTTTCGATTTTTTTCTGAATTGTTATGCCCATTTGAATCTTGGTCAAATCCTAGGTTCGACCAAGATTTAAACATGTTTAAAACATGACAATGAAAAGGTAATTAATCATGGATCCTTCTTAATTAACCAGCCCGTCTAATTAAAATGAAGCTTTTTGGGAGGTTTTTGAAATTTCCATGTTTGAAACCCAAAACCACACTTCTCTGCTTCATGCTTGACTTCATATATAATTAAGACAAAGTTTAGGGTTAGGGGGTACATGATTTGTCTGGTTTGAATATGTCTAGACCTTGTTCATGAACTTGAATGCTTACTATATGACATAAGAAGACTATGTGCTTTGGTTTTTTATTTTATTTATTTTTTATTTTATGCCCATTTGAATATTGGTCAAATCCTAGGTTTGAACAAGATTTAAACAAGTTTAAAACATGAAAATGAAAAGGTAAGCCTGGATCCTTCTTAACTAGTCACTCTAAAATGAAGCTTTAATTTTGGGAGGTTTTTGAAATTTCCATGTTATTTGAAACCCAAAACCACTTCTCTTCATGCTTGACTTCATAAGACGAAGTTTAGGGTCGATAGGGGGTAGATACATGATTTGTCTGGTTTGAATATGTCTAGACCATGTTTATCAAATCCTAGGTTTGACCAAGATTTAAACAAGTTTAAAACATGAAAATGAAAAGGGAAGCATGTATCCTTCTTAGTCACTCTAAAATGAAGTTTTTGGGAGTTTTTGAAATTTTCATTTTTGAAACCCAAAACCACTTCTCTTCATGCTTGACTTCATAAGACATAGTTTAGGGGTTAGGGGTAGATACATGATTTGTATGGTTTGAATATGTCTAGACCATGTTTATCAACTTTAATGCTTACTATATGACATAAGAAGACTATGTGCTTTTGTTTTTCATTCTTTCGATTTTTTTCTGAATTGTTATGCCCATTTGAATCTTGGTCAAATCCTAGGTTCGACCAAGATTTAAACAAGTTTAAAACATGACAATGAAAAGGTAATTAATCATGGATCCTTCTTAATTAACCAGCCGGTCTAATTAAAATGAAGCTTTTTGGGAGGTTTTTGAAATTTCCATGTTTGAAACCCAAAACCACACTTCTCTGCTTCATGCTTGACTTCATATATAATTAAGACAAAGTTTAGGGTTAGGGGGTACATGATTTGTCTGGTTTGAATATGTCTAGACCTTGTTTATGAACTTTTGAATGCTTACTATATGACATAAGAAGAATATGTGCTTTGGTTTTTTATTTTATCTATTTTTTTATTTTATGCCCATTTGAATATTGGTCAAATCCTAGGTTTGACCAAGATTTAAACAAGTTTAAAACATGAAAATGAAAAGGTAAGCCTGGATCCTTCTTAACTAGTCACTCTAAAACGAAGCTTTAATTTTGGGAGGTTTTTGAAATTTCCATGTTTGAAACCAAAAACCACTTCTCTTCATGCTTGACTTCATAAGACAGAGTTATTTATGGTTTTAGAGGGGTAGATACATGATTTGTCTTATTTGAATATGTCTAGCTAGACCTTGTTTATCAACTTTTGAATGCTTACTATATATATGTATGTGACATAAGAAAACTATGTGCTTTGGTTTTTCGTTTTTCTGATTTTTTATGGAATTTTGATGCACATTTGAATCTTGGTCAAATCCTAGGTTTGACCAAGATTTAAACAAGTATAGATCATGAAAATGAAAATGGAAGCCTGTATCCTTCTTAGTCACCCTAAAATGAAGTTTTTGGGAGGTTTTTGAAATTTCCATGTTTGAAACCCAAAACCACTTATCTTCATGCTTGACTTCGTCATAAGACAGAGTTTAGGGGTTAGGGGGTAGATACATGATTTGTCTAGCTAGTTTGAATATGTCCAGACCTTGTTTATCAACTTTAATGCTTACTATATGACATATAAGAAGACTATGTGCGCTTTGGTTTTTCATTTTTCTTTTTTTTTTTGAATTTTCTGCCAATTTTGTTTGACCAAGATTTAGACAAGTTTTACACGTGAAAACGAATAAGTAAGCCTGGATCCTTCTTAGTCACTCCAAAATGTACCAATTGATAGGTGCGTTAACTTTGCTTCATGGAAAAAATAATGTCATGTAAATGAGTTAACTTGGATTTCCTACCCTTGAATCCATAGGAAACTTTGTTCTAATGCACTATAATAATCAACCGAGTTTTTACACCAACAGGTCTGTCACTTACGTGTGGTGCCCATGCGTGAGGTCCCACACTTCAGTGAGCACAAGTCACGTGCAATAGGTACGCAAACTCCCAGACATTTTCTTTGTCAAGAGAAGACGCATCAGGATGCGTATTGGAAGTCTGTGGGTCCTTCTGGATCCTTCGGTCGTCCCTCTCAAAAAAAAAATCTCTCTCATTCTCGGCCTCGCTCGACTCGCTCGCTCGCTCGCTCGCTCGCACCTCCTGCTCACTGACAAACCCTGCACAAAAGTCAACATCATCACCCGAAAAAGGGGAGACACCATAATTCTCTCCCTTCTTCTCTCCTTCCGAGTGATCCCTCTTCCTCCGAGTTTCACTCGACGGGCAAACACACATGTGCTGCATAGTAATAATAAAAAGGTAGAAAAATCGACCTACGAATCTATAATTAAATAGGTTAAACTAGGGCTTTGCCCAGTACTACAGATCAAGGTTCAAAAAATCCAACTACGGGGTTCGAACAACCCCATTTCTAATCCAAGATTTTTTTCGACCTCATCCAATGGCCTCAAACTATAGGCCGGGTTAGCATCTAGTGCAGTATGTGTGAGAATGTATGCACTATGTGTGCTATAACTTGTGTGTCTTTCAAATTTGAATAAGTTTGAAATATTTGAAATGGGGCTTTTGGCTTAAACGTTTGAAACCCAAAACGACTTCTCCTCATGCTAGACTTCATAAGACCGAGTTTAGGGTTAGGGGGTAGATACATGATTTGTCTGGTTTGAATATGTCTAAACCTTGTTTATCAACTTGAATGCTTACTATATGACATAAGAAGACCATGTGCTTTTGTTTTTCATTTTTCTATTTTTTTTAAGAATTTTATGCACATTTGATTCTGGTCAAATCCTAGGTTCAACCAAGATTTAAACAAGTTTCAAGCATGAAAATGAAAACGTAAGCCAAGATCCTTCTTAATTAGTCACTCTAAAATATATGAAGCTTTTGGGACGTACTTGAAATTTCCATGTTTGAAACCCAAAACCAATTCTCTTCATGATTGACTTCATAAGACAGAGTTTAGGGTTAGGGGTAGATATACACATGATTTTTCTGGTTTGAATATGTCTAGACCTAGCTTGTTTATCAACTTGAGTGTTTACTATATGACATAATTAAGAAGGCTATGTGCTTTGGTTTTTCATTCTTTAGATTTTTTGTCTGAATTTTTATGCCCATTTGAATCTTGGTCAAATCCTAGCTAGGTTTGACCAAGATTTAAATAAGTTTAAAACATGGAAATGAAAAGGTAAGCATCGATCCTTCTTAGTCGCTCTAAAATGAAGCTGAATTTTGGGAGGTTTTTGAAATTTCCATGTTTGAAACCCAAAACCACTTCTCTTCATGCTTGACTTCATAAGACGAAGTTTAGGGTCGATAGGGGGTAGATACATGATTTGTCTTGTTTGAATATGTCTAGACCTTGTTTATCAACTTGAATGCTTACTTTATGACTTAAGAGGACTATGTGCATTGGTATTTCATTTTTTGATTTTTATGCCCATTTGAGAATCTTGGTAAAATCCTAGGTTTGTTGAGCAAGATTTAAACAAGTTTAACATGTGAAAATGATAAGGTAATTAAGTCTGGATCTTTCTCTTAGTAACTCTAAAATGAAGCTTTTGGGAGGTTCTTGAATTTACCATGTTTGAAACCCAAAACCACCGTACTTCTGTTCATGCTTGACTTCATAAGACAGAGTTTAGGGTTAGGGGTAGATACATGATTTTTCTGGTTTGAATATGTCTAGACCATGTTTATCAATTTGAATGCTTACTATATGACATAAGAAGGCTATGTGCTTTTGTTTTTCATTCTTTCGATTTTTTTCTGAATTGTTATGCCCATTTGAATCTTGGTCAAATCCTAGGTTCGACCAAGATTTAAACAAGTTTAAAACATGACAATGAAAAGGTAATTAATCATGGATCCTTCTTAATTAACCAGCCGGTCTAATTAAAATGAAGCTTTTTGGGAGGTTTTTGAAATTTCCATGTTTGAAACCCAAAACCACACTTCTCTGCTTCATGCTTGACTTCATATATAATTAAGACAAAGTTTAGGGTTAGGGGTACATGATTTGTCTGGTTTGAATATGTCTAGACCTTGTTTATGAACTTTTGAATGCTTACTATATGACATAAGAAGAATATGTGCTTCGGTTTTTTATTTTATCTTTTTTTTATTTTATGCCCATTTGAATATTGGTCAAATCCTAGGTTTGACCAAGATTTAAACAAGTTTAAAACATGAAAATGAAAAGGTAAGCCTGGATCCTTCTTAACTAGTCACTCTAAAACGAAGCTTTAATTTTGGGAGGTTTTTGAAATTTCCATGTTTGAAACCAAAAACCACTTCTCTTCATGCTTGACTTCATAAGACAGAGTTATTTATGGTTTTAGAGGGGTAGATACATGATTTGTCTTATTTGAATATGTCTAGCTAGACCTTGTTTATCAACTTTTGAATGCTTACTATATATATGTATGTGACATAAGAAAACTATGTGCTTTGGTTTTTCATTTTTCTGATTTTTTTGGAATTTTGATGCACATTTGAATCTTGGTCAAATCCTAGGTTTGACCAAGATTTAAACAAGTATAGATCATGAAAATGAAAATGGAAGCCTGTATCCTTCTTAGTCACCCTAAAATGAAGTTTTTGGGAGGTTTTTGAAATTTCCATGTTTGAAACCCAAAACCACTTATCTTCATGCTTGACTTCGTCATAAGACAGAGTTTAGGGGTTAGGGGGTAGATACATGATTTGTCTAGCTAGTTTGAATATGTCCAGACCTTGTTTATCAACTTTAATGCTTACTATATGACATATAAGAAGACTATGTGCGCTTTGGTTTTTCATTTTTCTGTTTTTTTATTTTATGCCCATTTGAATCTTGGTCAAATCCTAGAGATTGACTTCACAAGACAGAGTTTAGGGTTAGGGGTAGATATACACATGATTTTTCTGGTTTGAATATGTCTAGACCTTGTTTATCAACTTGAGTGTTTACTATATGACATAATTAAGAAGGCTATGTGCTTTGGTTTTTCATTCTTTAGATTTTTTGTCTGAATTTTTATGCCCATTTGAATCTTGGTCAAATCCTAGCTAGGTTTGACCAAGATTTAAATAAGTTTAAAACATGGAAATGAAAAGGTAAGCATCGATCCTTCTTAGTCGCTCTAAAATGAAGCTGAATTTTGGGAGGTTTTTGAAATTTCCATGTTTGAAACCCAAAACCACTTCTCTTCATGCTTGACTTCATAAGACGAAGTTTAGGGTCGATAGGGGGTAGATATATCTAGACCTTGTTTATCAACTTGAATGCTTACGATATGACATAAGAACACTATGTGCTTTTTTTATTTTTTGTGCCCATTTGAATCTTGGTCAAATCATAGGTTTGACAAAGATTTAAACAAGTATAGAACATGAAAATGAAAAGGGAAGCCTGTATCCTTCTTAGTCACCCTAAAATGAAGTTTTGGGAGGTTTTTGAAATTTCCATGTTTGAAACCCAAAACCACTTCTCTTCATTCTTGACTTCTTAAGACATAGTTTAGGGGTTAGCGGGTAGATACATGATTTGTATGGTTTGAATATGTCTAGACCTTGTTTATCAACTTTAATGCTTACTACATGACATAAGAAGACTATGTGCTTTGGTTTTTCATTTTTCTGTTTTTTTTTTGAATTTTCTGCCAATTTTGTTTGACCAAGATTTAGACAAGTTTTACACGTGAAAACGAATAAGTAAGCCTGGATCCTTCTTAGTCACTCCAAAATGTACCAATTGATAGGTGCGTTAACTTTGCTTCATGGAAAAAATAATGTCATGTAAATGAGTTAACTTGGATTTCCTACCCTTGAATCCATAGGAAACTTTGTTCTAATGCACTATAATAATCAACCAAGTTTTTACACCAACAGGTCTGTCACTTACGTGTGGTGCCCATGCGTGAGGTCCCACACTTCAGTGAGCACAAGTCACGTGCAATAGGTACGCAAACTCCCAGACATTTTCTTTGTCAAGAGAAGACGCATCAGGATGCGTATTGGAAGTCTGTGGGTCCTTCTGGATCCTTCGGTCGTCCCTCTCAAAAAAAAAACAAATCTCTCTCATTCTCGGCCTCGCTCGACTCTCGCTCGCTCGCACCTCCTGCTCACTGACAAACCCTGCACAAAAGTCAACATCATCACCCGAAAAAGGGGAGACACCATAATTCTCTCCCTTCTTCTCTCCTTCCGAGTGATCCCTCTTCCTCCGAGTTTCACTCGACGGGCAAACACACATGTGCTGCATAGTAATAATAAAAAGGTAGAAAAATCGACCTACGAATCTATAATTAAATAGGTTAAACTAGGGCTTTGCCCAGTACTACAGATCAAGGTTCAAAAAATCCAACTACGGGGTTCGAACAACCCCATTTCTAATCCAAGATTTTTTTCGACCTCATCCAATGGCCTCAAACTATAGGCCGGGTTAGCATCTAGTGCAGTATGTGTGAGAATGTATGCACTATGTGTGCTATAACTTGTGTGTCTTTCAAATTTGAACCAAATTTGAATAAGTTTGAAATATTTGAAATGGGGCTTTTGGCTTAAACGTTTGAAACCCAAAACGACTTCTCCTCATGCTAGACTTCATAAGACCGAGTTTAGGGTTAGGGGGTAGATACATGATTTGTCTGGTTTGAATATGTCTAAACCTTGTTTATCAACTTGAATGCTTACTATATGACATAAGAAGACCATGTGCTTTTGTTTTTCATTTTTCTATTTTTTTTAAGAATTTTATGCACATTTGATTCTGGTCAAATCCTAGGTTCAACCAAGATTTAAACAAGTTTCAAGCATGAAAATGAAAACGTAAGCCAAGATCCTTCTTAATTAGTCACTCTAAAATATATGAAGCTTTTGGGACGTACTTGAAATTTCCATGTTTGAAACCCAAAACCAATTCTCTTCATGATTGACTTCATAAGACAGAGTTTAGGGTTAGGGGTAGATATACACATGATTTTTCTGGTTTGAATATGTCTAGACCATGTTTATCAAATCCTAGGTTTGACCAAGATTTAAACAAGTTTAAAACATGAAAATGAAAAGGGAAGCATGTATCCTTCTTAGTCACTCTAAAATGAAGTTTTTGGGCGGTTTTTGAAATTTTCATGTTTGAAACCCAAAACCACTTCTCTTCATGCTTGACTTCATAAGACATAGTTTAGGGGTTAGGGGTAGATACATGATTTGTATGGTTTGAATATGTCTAGACCATGTTTATCAACTTTAATGCTTACTATATGACATAAGAAGACTATGTGCTTTTGTTTTTCATTCTTTCGATTTTTTTCTGAATTGTTATGCCCATTTGAATCTTGGTCAAATCCTAGGTTCGACCAAGATTTAAACAAGTTTAAAACATGACAATGAAAAGGTAATTAATCATGGATCCTTCTTAATTAACCAGCCGGTCTAATTAAAATGAAGCTTTTTGGGAGGTTTTTGAAATTTCCATGTTTGAAACCCAAAACCACACTTCTCTGCTTCATGCTTGACTTCATATATAATTAAGACAAAGTTTAGGGTTAGGGGGTACATGATTTGTCTGGTTTGAATATGTCTAGACCTTGTTTATGAACTTTTGAATGCTTACTATATGACATAAGAAGAATATGTGCTTTGGTTTTTTATTTTATCTATTTTTTTATTTTATGCCCATTTGAATATTGGTCAAATCCTAGGTTTGACCAAGATTTAAACAAGTTTAAAACATGAAAATGAAAAGGTAAGCCTGGATCCTTCTTAACTAGTCACTCTAAAACGAAGCTTTAATTTTGGGAGGTTTTTGAAATTTCCATGTTTGAAACCAAAAACCACTTCTCTTCATGCTTGACTTCATAAGACAGAGTTATTTATGGTTTTAGAGGGGTAGATACATGATTTGTCTTATTTGAATATGTCTAGCTAGACCTTGTTTATCAACTTTTGAATGCTTACTATATATATGTATGTGACATAAGAAAACTATGTGCTTTGGTTTTTCATTTTTCTGATTTTTTATGGAATTTTGATGCACATTTGAATCTTGGTCAAATCCTAGGTTTGACCAAGATTTAAACAAGTATAGATCATGAAAATGAAAATGGAAGCCTGTATCCTTCTTAGTCACCCTAAAATGAAGTTTTTGGGAGGTTTTTGAAATTTCCATGTTTGAAACCCAAAACCACTTATCTTCATGCTTGACTTCGTCATAAGACAGAGTTTAGGGGTTAGGGGGTAGATACATGATTTGTCTAGCTAGTTTGAATATGTCCAGACCTTGTTTATCAACTTTAATGCTTACTATATGACATATAAGAAGACTATGTGCGCTTTGGTTTTTCATTTTTCTGTTTTTTTATTTTATGCCCATTTGAATCTTGGTCAAATCCTAGAGATTGACTTCACAAGACAGAGTTTAGGGTTAGGGGTAGATACATGATTTTTCTGGTTTGAATATGTCTAGACCATGTTTATCAATTTGAATGCTTACTATATGACATAAGAAGGCTATGTGCTTTGGTTTTTCATTCTTTCGATTTTTTCTGAATTTTTATGCCCATTTGAATCTTGGTCAAATCCTAGGTTCGACCAAGATTTAAACAAGTTTAAAACATGACAATGAAAAGGTAATTAATCATGGATCCTTCTTAATTAACCAGCCAGTCTAATTAAAATGAAGCTTTTTGGGAGGTTTTTGAAATTTCCATGTTTGAAACCCAAAACCACACTTCTCTGCTTCATGCTTGACTTCATATATAATTAAGACAAAGTTTAGGGTTAGGGGGTACATGATTTGTCTGGTTTGAATATGTCTAGACCTTGTTCATGAACTTGAATGCTTACTATATGACATAAGAAGACTATGTGCTTTGGTTTTTTATTTTATTTATTTTTTATTTTATGCCCATTTGAATATTGGTCAAATCCTAGGTTTGAACAAGATTTAAACAAGTTTAAAACATGAAAATGAAAAGGTAAGCCTGGATCCTTCTTAACTAGTCACTCTAAAATGAAGCTTTAATTTTGGGAGGTTTTTGAAATTTCCATGTTTGAAACCCAAAACCACTTCTCTTCATGCATGACTTCATAAGACGAAGTTTAGGGTCGATAGGGGGTAGATACATGATTTGTCTGGTTTGAATATGTCTAGACCATGTTTATCAAATCCTAGGTTTGACCAAGATTTAAACAAGTTTAAAACATGAAAATGAAAAGGGAAGCATGTATCCTTCTTAGTCACTCTAAAATGAAGTTTTTGGGCGGTTTTTGAAATTTTCATGTTTGAAACCCAAAACCACTTCTCTTCATGCTTGACTTCATAAGACATAGTTTAGGGGTTAGGGGTAGATACATGATTTGTATGGTTTGAATATGTCTAGACCATGTTTATCAACTTTAATGCTTACTATATGACATAAGAAGACTATGTGCTTTGGTTTTTCATTTTTCTGATTTTTTTAGAATTTTGATGCACATTTGAATCTTGGTCAAATCCTAGGTTTGACCAAGATTTAAACAAGTATATATAGAACATGAAAATGAAAAGGGAAGCCTGTATCCTTCTTAGTCACCCTAAAATGAAGTTTTTGGGAGGTTTTTGAAATTTCCATGTTTGAAACCCAAAACCACTTATCTTCATGCTTGAGCAAGATTTGACCAAGATTTAAACAAGTTTAAATCATGAAAATGGAAAGGTAAGCCTCGATCCTTCTTAGTCGCTCTAAAATGAAGCTTTTGGGATGTTCTTGAAATTTCCATGTTTGAAACCCGGCCAAAACGACTTTTCTTCATGCTAGACTTCATAAGATCGACACGGGGTACATATATACATGATTTGTCTGGTTTGGATATATCTAGACCTTGTTTATCAACTTGAATGCTTACGATATGACATAAGAACACTATGTGCTTTTTGTTTTTCATTTTTTGTGCCTATTTGTATCTTGGTCAAATCCTAGGTTTGACCAAGATTTAAACAAGTTTAAAACATGAAAATGAAAAGGGAAACATGTATCCTTCTTAGTCACTCTAAAATGAAGTTTTTGGGAGGTTTTTGAAATTTCCATGTTTGAAACCTAAAACCACTTCTCTTCATGCTTGACTTCATAAGACAGAGTTTAGGGTTAGAGGGGTAGATACATGATTTGTCTTATTTGAATATGTCTAGCTAGACCTTGTTTATCAACTTTTGAATGCTTACTATATATATATGTGACATAAGAAGACTATGTGCTTTTGTTTTTCATTTTTCCGATTTTTTAATTTTATGCCCATTTAAATCTTGGTCAAATCCTAGGTTTGACAATGATTTAAACAAGTTTCAAATATGAAAATGAAAAGGCAAGCATGGATCCTTCTTAGTCACTCTAAAATGAAGCTTTTGATAGGTTTTTGAAATTTCCATATTTGAAACCCAAAACCACTTCTCTTCATGCTTGACTACATAAGACAAAGTTTAGGGTTAGGGGGTAGATACATGATTTTTCTTGTTTGAATATGTCTAGACCCTTGTTTATCAACTTTAATGCTTACTATATGACATAAGAAAACTATGTGCTTTGGTTTTTCATTTTTCTGATTTTTTTGGAATTTTGATGCACATTTGAATCTTGGTCAAATCCTAGGTTTGACCAAGATTTAAACAAGTATAGAACATGAAAATGAAAAGGGAAGCCTGTATCCTTCTTAGTCACCCTAAAATGAAGTTTTTGGGAGGTTTTCAAAATTTCCATGTTTGAAACCCAAAACCACTTAATCTTCATGCTTGACTTCGTCATAAGATAGAGTTTAGGGGTTAGGGGGTAGATACATGATTTGTCTAGTTTGAATATGTCTAGACCTTGTTTACCAACTTTAATGCTTACTATATGACATATAAGAAGACTATGTGCGCTTTGGTTTTTCATTTTTTCATTTTTTTATTTTATGCCCATTTGAATCTTGGTCAAATCTAGGATTTGACCAAGATTTAAACAAGTTTAAAACATGAAAATGGAAAGGTAAGCCTGGATCCTTCTTAGTCGCTCTAAAATGAAGCTTTTGGGATGATTTTGAAATTTCCATGTTTGAAACCCAAAACCAATTCTCTTCATGCATGCTTGACTTCATAAGACAGAGTTTAGGGTTAGGGGGTTAGATACATTATTTGTCTAGTTTGAATATGTCTAGACTTTGTATATCAACTTGAATATATTATTGTACCATGTCTCCACACAGCCCAAAATGCACATATTTTCAAAAGTTTTCATGCATGAGTACTTGTAACTAGTAAAAATAGAAAGTAAAAATAGGAACCCCATGTATGAAGGATACTAAAAAGAACTCTTTCACATTTTTTTGGTATAGATTATGAGTTTGCTTGGCTTCATACACAAGTGAGTACATGTCATGCAAAAATTAACACGAAATTTAGTTATCATGACCCATTTTTGGCAGGCATTGTGCATATCGCCTTGAGAAACATCTTTGCGAGCTAGTGTATTAAACGTTTATTCACATATAATGGATTTTTTACTTTATTAGTGCACACAATGACAGAATCGGCCAAATGTGTATGATTTTTGTGAAGGTGCTAGAAAAACAAGATGCACTACGATGAAGCATGAAAGGAGGCAAGGGGAGGGATAGTGAAGAGGTGGGAGAGACCGAGAGATGAACCGCAAGGTAATTAAAAAATTGGGGCCAAAACGATTCCAACTTCCTAGGCATTGACCAACTTTGCCCCTCTTAACCCAACGTGGCAGTGAACCCGTATAAGCAACAACTTCCTCTTACTCCGCTTCTCCGAAATGGTAAGAGAACCTCTCTCCAGCTTAAGTGACCAATCGACATATCTATGGCCTTCCGACTTGGCTCTGGTCGCCGCGCGCGTAGTCCTACCACCGACGAGGAAGCGGAGCATCAGCGCCGCCTTCGCTTCGTCCATCGCGCACCAAGGCATAACCCGCCCGCTCTGCACTGGCCGGTTGTTCAGCCCGCGGCGGCGGCGCTGGCCGTGGAGCCCCTCGCCAGCCGCTTCCCGTGCGGGCCGATGGATGCAGAGGCAGGGATCTCCCACGCAACCCCGCATGCGACGCCCGCTCGGCCCTGGCCGGCTTTTCCGCCCGCGCATGCCGCATGGTTTTCTTTGCCAGCAGGTGAGATCCCCTTCCCGGCCGGCGCGAACGATGCGGAGGCAGGGAGCTCCCGTGGCCAGCCGCCTAATCCGACCGCACTTCAGGCGGTGCCGGCCGTGGAGCCAGGCCGTTCTTTCGAAGCGCATCACGGCGACGCCCTTTGCAGGAGCAACACCGCCAAGGAGCTCGTATATAACGTGATGTTCCCGGCACTCTATAGATGCCGGGATGCTCTGCAAGCTTTCGTGCAGGCTAAGAATGCGGCGGCTGCAAATCCCAGGGACGCAGCATTGCAGCGGCGCGCCGATGAGGCTAAGGTGGCGCACGCTTTCCACCAGGCGTGCCTCGACAGGCTTAACATCCAGCACGGCTTCGTGCAACCGCCAAACGCCGCTCCAGCTAAGATCCAAAAATACTCCGGTGAGCATATCACTCCGGAGTAGAACAATCCAATTTCTAGTACTGTAGGAGTACTTTATTAGTGCACAAACCTGGCGAAATTAAAGGTGTGTTCTTTGTGTGTGATGTAAATCTAAAAATTTGAAGGTTCTAGCAAAAACATTTCTTCAGAAATATTCGATGTGTTTGCTTGGCCTTATCTATATATCCGGTGAGCATATATGGATGCCAAATCCTTTACAAACTTTATATTTTTTAAGTGATCGATGTGCATGCATCTATCTCGCCATGGTAAATTAATGAAACAAGTTGCATATTTGCCAGAATTCCAAACTTCGTGAGCAGTATAGAGATCGAGACCTTAATTAATTATTATGAGTAGGATGCATGCATGCATGTCCATTTTCTAGGGTTTTAAAGGATACTAGAGCTTTTCTAGGTTAATTTGCAACTATATGTATATTTGTTTTCTAGTTCTGGGCTGATCATTAAACTCAACGTTGAGTTGTAGATTATGTGAAATTAGTACATGCCATAAAATATAGTATAATTTTTTATGTACCCTACGAGGCAGTACGTGTGGTGTACCCTTAATTATTAATTGGTAGACATGTACCGTTGGCATGTTTGAAGAAAATTTGAATTTGGAAGAAGTTTTTAAAGTAAAATTAACGCAAGCACAAAATCATGTGTGATGGTGAAATTTCTTGAACAAATTAATACAAACCTAGTAATATGAGTTTGTTTGGCTTTCTGCCCACAAGTGAGTATTGTGCGCATGTACTTTGATGCAAAATCCCGCCATACAAAACTTTTTAGTTATCATATGACCTCAAGTTAGGAAGAGATCGTATTTTAAGCAACTTCACAAACAAGAGATTCTAACAATTATATGCATGCATGAAAGAATGATTTCCCTTTTTTATTACTGTACAAAAATGGCTAGATGTGTGTTAATTGTGAAGGAGGGCTACCAAATTTTAACAGTTGCACATTATTGTCATAATTCCACCTTTTGGAAGCAGTAGGGTAGACATGCTTTCCGCTTGGTAGGATGTGTTAGTGCCATCAATTTTGTAGATATAGGTTCAAGGATTTGTTCATCTTAATCTGGAACTATATATGGATTTTTAAGCTTTTGCCTAGTAATTAAACTCATAATTGAAATAATGTAGGTTATTTAACTACATACATGCCATAAATTCTGACAGGAAATACTTGGACGTGCCTTGCGAGGGTGGTAACAAACAAGAACACAATGACCAAACTTCAAATGCCAATCCACCCACCAAGCTATACGATTGGCATGTACAATCGATCGACTCCTTCTAATCAAATTTGAATACAATAGAAGAAGTTTTAAAAAATTTCAAAATGAGATCAACTTGTGCATTGAGTCATCCTTTGTTATTTATTTGCTTGTAAAAATAGAAACATAGGCATATGAATGTATTCGAAACACTTCACTTTTCAACGGGGAAGGGACCCGAAGGTCCCAGAAAAACAAAAAAAAGATTACAATAGTAGTACTCCTTTGAGAAGGCAGTAGAAGAAGGATCCTCGAAGAGCCAAATGCTTTTATTATCCACAGCTGTTCGGCTCTTTTCCTTCTCGTGTAAGCTATCGCGCAATGATTATACTAGGCTGCTCGATTATACTAATGGTCGGATGGTAGTACAACCATTTTCGCAAACTTCTGCGCCCTTCGTCATGTCAGCATCGTATCCCAGTGTGCAAGCAGTCTGCTCGAATGAAATACTCCTAAGTACGTACGGTATTCCCTCCAAAGACACACCACACGGTATTCCCTCCAAAGACGCACCGTCGCCCCGATCTGCTCGAATGAAATACTCCAAAATACTTCTGCGCCCTTCGTCATGTCAGCATCGTATCCCAGTGTGCAAGCAGTCTCCTATGAAATGGAGACGACATTTTGTTGAAAAGTGTCGGTGCATGCTATATATACCACACTAGTATGAGAGTTTTTACAGCATTATTCCGATTTCCACAGAATGCATTAAATTTGGAAGCGATGCCACACTGACAAGAGTGGTTTAAACAAGGCCATTATTTTTATTATGTTATATTACTACAATACTCCAAGGTAGCACTAGTAGCCTTCGGTTGTACTCTGCCGGTCGCGCTGCCTCATTCGACCAGACTTTATTCTTCTTCTCATATATATATACAAAATACTGTCTGCCGAGGTTCGATGACCGCACCGTCGCCCCTCTCCGCGCCGCCGTCTTGGGCCGCGCCACCATTCTCCCCGCCGAGTTCTCCCCCGTCCCCGACGCACCACCGTCAAGCACCACCGGACCGATCTTCGCAGGTATGTACATCTCCAACCTCCGGCGAGTACAGAGGTTCATCGGTCATTGTGTTCGATATAACCTTAATTTGGGGATTGCAATGTGAGTAACTTACTGGGTTTTCTAGGAAATGAAAACGGCGTCGCTCGATGCCTACACTGCGTCGGCGGATACATGGAAAGCGGAGACGGATGCTCTGCATGCATCGGCGGAGACATGTAAAGCGGATGCGGAGGCAAAGGCGAAGGCGGTGGCTAGGACGGGCCCGGGCGCTGTGGCGCTGGCAAATGCTCGTACCGAAGCTGCATTTTGTTGGAAAGTCTTGGCGCGTGCTTCGAGAGTTTTGGCGGCGCAGCCGGGAGAACCGTCGGAGGCTTCGAAGCTGGCTGCTTTGAACGCGTCGAGAGCTTGGATGGTGACTTCATCTAAGGCGGCGCTTGTTGCATATGATCGTGACTCGTCAACCCCTTTGTAAGTTCTACCTTCCCCAACTGCAATGAGGTTAGATCTGGTGGATTGGGTTTTTTGCCCAAACCAGACGTGATGATGCATTGAGATGTTTTTGTATTTTTGATGATGCATTCTGCTTCTTTTGTAATTTGGGTGATTCATTATGCTTTTTAGGTAGTAATTTTTCTGATGCACTCACCTCTTCAGGAATTTTTCATGGTTTTTTTTGTTTTTGTTTTTCTGTCAACCTAGCTAATGCTCTCTGCTGTTTAGCCAAAAGTTGGATGATGCATTGTACTGTTTACATATATTTTACTCTGATGATGCATTTTGCTCTTTTAGCCTTTTAGGTAATTTTTCTGATTCCTTGAACAGTGTGGGAAATTTCGATGAAGAATTTTGCTGTCAACTTAGATGATGTATTGTGCTGTTTACATTTTATTACCTATATCAAAGCTAACCCCATCTGATGTTACCACAGCGTTTTGGGTCCTGTAGAGGTCTCTTTTTCCTCCAATCGTGTTGACACGTTAGCAATTATTACTGTATATGCGAGATTGCCTTCCGTTGGTGCGTCCTATTTTTGTGGTGTTTTTTTTTTGCAAATTAAGGGCTTCATTGATTATGCAACAGGATTACAATTGCATTGTCCTGTTTACAATATTTTGATTTTGCTGATGCATTGTGCTGTTCACATTATTTTGATTTTGCTGATGCATTGTCCTGTTTACATTATTTTGATTTTGCTGATGCATTGTGCTGTTTACACTATTTTGATTTTGCTGATGCACCGTGCAGTTTAGGAAACTTTGATGATGAATTAGATGATGCATTTTGCTGCTTAGTCAAATTAGATGTTGCATTTTGTTTTAAAAAATAGATGATGCAGTGTGCTGTTTACATAATTTTGACGATGCATCGTGCGATTTGCATAATCCTACCAGCTTCAGTCGAAGGACACCCACAACAATCAACGATCTGCCTGGAGATGTAGTCTCTCAGATTCTTGTCAGGCTTCCTCCCCATCCAACCTGCTTACTAGCTGCATCAGGCACCAAGAAAGCATGGAGGCAATGTATGGGAAGCAATTATTTCAGAAAGCTAACTGTGTCACACAACGGAGGAAACCCGTTGCTAGGGTTTTTCACCAACAACTCCGAGGACAATCGATTCATCACAGAGCATGATCTTCACCCGGCCATCTTGAAGATGCTGGCAATCCCGTCTCAAGTGAACGGTCCCAAAATCTATGTCCTGGGATGCCGCGATGGTATGGTGCTACTCCATTCTAATGTATCCAGAGGGTATATATCAGTCTGGGATCCAATTAGGCAAGTTCTCACAGCGATACCAGAACCACCATTGTGGCGCAATCACACAATTGAAAGCAGCGGCTCAATTCTCTGTTCGAGAAACAACTCTGAACCGTTTACACATTGTGGCAAGTTCTCGGTTGTTTGGATAACAACTAAACGTTACGATGCACAGGCTCATATCTACTCACCAGATTCAAAAGAATGGGAGTTTCTAGCTCGATCAACTCCGATGCTGTCAGAGATTGACCGTAGACCGGCAACTCTCATAGGGGGTATTTTGTACTGGCCAACGAAGTCTAGATATATCATTGAGCTTGACCATGCAAAGAAGACTCTGAAATATATTCAGTGCCCTCATGAGACGCATGATATATTCATGCTTAACATTCACATCTTCAAGGGACATAATGGAGATGTTGCCCTTGCTGTTATAAGAGACTTCACCCTACAAACATGGACCAGTACAAGATCATCAACAGGCGATCACGAGTCATGGACATGTCATATAAATTTTGAATTGGATACTTTTTTTGGCCTTGACACATCATTTCCATACAATTGGAAACATCCAGTAAGGTTACTCTGCGTATTTGAGGACAAAAATGAGCTGGTTGTACGGGCAAAGGAGGGAGTATTCCAATTAGATATGAGCAACTGGCAGTGGAGAAAGTACAATTCTGCTAGACGTTGGTGCACTTTACATCCCTACTCAGTTAGACCGGGTTAGTCATTCATATGTAACCTTTGCATTCATTTACATATGACTTTTGCTGATCAATTTGTTCATTTCCTGACAGTAACCGACCTGATCCAGAGTGCAACATCAAGGACACGAAAAAGAACGCGCTGTCAGGAACCCATCTAATTCAAAGTTCAACATCCATAAGAGAAAAGGAAGTCGCATATGAAGGAGCAAGGCTTGTTTGGGCAAGAAGTGATAGCCCAGCTTTTGTTTGGTCTGATGTCTTTTAGTTTTCGTTCTGGTGGAAATGTCGCTGCACCATTTGTTTGTACTGCAGCTCCATAGTGCTAGCTGCTAGTACGTTGGCGCTGTCCTACGTCTGCTTGTTTTGGGGGCATAAATATGCCACGAAACCTTTGTTTTATGTGATCAAACGGTCATTTCTGCATGTATATGTTCGGGTTCTGATGAAACCTTTTTTGTGATCTGTACATATATTTGAGTCAGTCTGTGTTTTGTTTTATGATGGGCAGGAGTATTTGTTTTACTACACCATTGTTTATCCGAATTGTATTACTCACTCTATTCAAAAAGTTAGCGGCTCACCTTTTTCCTTCAAGATACGGATGTATCTACACACTAAAAACATATATAGATGAAACATCTTCAGACAAAGTTTAGTCACTTATGTATGGACGGGGGTAGTATTATTTATGTTGTGCTCCCAAACAAGCAGACATCGGACAGCGCCTGTTTAAAGTTCATATGTGTAATCTTATTCCCTTTGGAAGTTAAGCATTAAACTCTACTAGTACAACCGTGGTGGTCTTGTGATGTAGTACTCTTTTGATGCATTTGTGATGTAGTAGTACAGTACTTTTTTTTGAACTGGTATAGTACTATCTAAGAAGAGTACTCCCTCCGATTCACATTCATTTTACACCAATAAATATGGATCGGAGCGAGGGAGTAAATTAAACATGGCATCTCGTGCATGAAGCTTGACAGATCGATCAGGTTGGCTAGAATGGCAATACAATGCTCCTCATTAGGCAAATGCATGCCATGTACGATAGTATACATCCAGTAAAGAAGTCTATACTGACATAAAAAAGACTACATTGGGGATGAGAGTCAATTGGGGAATCTACAATACATAAAATCTTGCTCGTAGCTGATTTTGGCTAAGAGGGTTTTACTCACATTACACGTGCCACTTTCCTTGTCTGCAAAACAAGTTCCAATAAAGGAAGAGGAAAGAAGAGGACATTGTGGGCGAGATTGAACACCTTTTTATGTGTTAAGCTGAGGCCTTGTTTAGCTGAGGATTTCGACTTAGGCCTAACAGCTCAGCACACCCAGAAATAAATTTCCTTGCGCGCACCACTGTCAGCAAAAATAACAAAATTAGCACGCAAGATTAAGAACGAAGTGAATTTAAGTAACTTGGTTAGCTTTTCAAGCAATATATTCAGAGAAAGAGCACACATGTCCGGCAAATAATCGTAAGAGAAGAACAATAAATCTAAGGCATTCCACTTCATATGCAGAAGGGACGCGACAGCGCATGGATTCATACCTTGAGTCGACTCTGGCTCGTAGAAGGGCGGTCGCGCCTCGAGGATGCCGGCGACGTCTCCACCTCGATCTCACATATGACTGCTTCTCGGTGGGCGGTGCGCCACGCCATGTAGAAGATCTATCAAAAGAGGAGAGCCCGATGACGCTACCGACGCCTCAACCTTGATAGCACCGGCTTGTTGCTCCGCACCGAGATGCGCCACGTGCAAGATTTAGCGGATGCGCCAATTTTAGAGATATGTCATGATCGTTGTAACAAATTTCAACATGATGATGATTTGATCCTGCACTCGGCCTTGAACATAAGTACTAGTACAGTCTCACAATTTTTTTATCATTATACTTTGCGAGATTTAGCGGATGCGCCAAATTCAGAGATAGATCATGATCATGGTAACACAATTTTCAATGTAATGATGATTTGATGTTGCACTAGACCTTGAACATAAGTACTAGTACGGTCTCACAATTTTGTATCATTATACTTTGCAAGTTTTAGCGGATGCGCCTATTTTCAGAGGATCATGGTAACAAATTTTCAACGTGATGATGATTTGATGTTGCACTCGACCTTGAACAGAAGTACTACTACTGTCTTACAATTTATTTATCATTATACTTTGCAAGATTTAGCAGATGCGCCAAATTCAGAGATAGATCATGATCATGGTAACAAATTTTCAACGTGATGATGATTTGATGTTGCACTCGAACTTGAATAGAAGTACTAGTACAATCTCACAATTTTTTTATCATTATACTTTGCGAGATTTAGCGGATGCGCCAAATTCAGAGATAGATCGTGATCATGGTAACACACTTTTCAATGTAATGATGATTTGATGTTGCACTCGACCTTGAACATAAGTACTAGTACGGTCTCACAATTTTGTATCATTATACTTTGCAAGTTTTAGCGGATGCGCCCATTTTCAGAGGTAGATCATGATCATGGTAACAAATTTTCAACGTGATGATGATTTAATGTTGCACTCGAACTTGAACAGAAGTACTAGTATGGTCTCACAATTTTTATTACTCGTATAATTATACTTTGAAAGATATAGCGGATGCGCCAATTTCAGAGATAGATCATGATCATGGTAACAAATTTTTAACGTGATGATGATTTGATGTTGCACTCGGCCTAGAATAGAAGTACTAGTACGGTCTCACAATTTTTTTTATCATTATACTTTGATATAGCGGATACGCTAATTTCAGAGATAGATCATGACCATGGTAGTGACCAATATTCAAGATGATGATGATTTGATTTTGCACTCGGCCTTGAACAGAGGTACTAGTACGGTCTCACAATTTTTTATCATTATACTTGGACCTTAGCGAAATTCAAAATCTCATAGCGGCAAAACTTCCCGCCTACAAAATACAAAAATTTCGTACGCTTCCAAATTCCCATTCTACCCCTGTGGAGATGACAGCAAAGTCGGTTGGTGGGGGGGTCTGCCCGTCATTTTTTGGATCACCACCTCCCTAGCCCGGAAACCCTCCCAAAAAAATTCATTTCCCTCAGACCACCCACCGGAACTTCCCAAGTCCCTCTCTCCCACCTCCACGACCACCGCACCGGAACATCCCCGCCGGACTTCCCTGGCCTACCCGAGCCCTCGCGATCCTCGTCATCCGGCTGCCTGCCGGAGCCGCTTCATCGTCATCAACCGGACCGGATCATCCCCGCCGAACCTCGAAACCATATGCTCATCCAGCAGTCTACCGCAGTCGCTTCAGCTGCGGTATCGTCCACCCCACCGGAGCCGCTTCGCCGGATCCGTCGTCCACCGCATCGTATCTTGCTCACCGACACCGCTGTGCATGAACCGGATCTGCTTCACCGGCGCCGTGCATGATCTAAACTCTTCTACTGTCGCTTTTCTATTGCTTGCCTGCAAGTTCTTGTTTAATCTTGGGGGAACCTGTTTGTGCTAACGACGCGCCGTTACGTTTTTGCAGATGAGATGAGTAACCATGAAGTGTAATGGCCGTCTCTCCAACCCCAAGTAGCACATGTAGCGTACTTCATCACCGGATCTATCAACCCCAGGAAGATCTGCTGTGACTCCCACAGAGTGCTTCTCCTAATGTAAGTCCCTTGTTTTAGCGCCATGTTCTGGGTTCAGATGCTTGTTTGTCTGAAGCTCTTTTAGTTCATTCCTAGCTATGACCGTAACACGTTGCTATTTTCTACTTCATTGCTAACTTTAAGCGATTGAACATTTTGGTTTGCATTCCCTGCTCTGTAGATGTAGCCATCATAACTTCTATCTTGCTCAGTCGTTGTTACAAAAATTATACTGTAGGTATTATAGTAACATCCTGCTATTATTTAGTTCATGGCCAATTTTAAGTAATTGCACATGTTGGTTCGCATTCCCTGCTCTATAGCTTTTGGCATCGTAACTTCTATATTTGGTTTACATTCCCTGCTCTGTAGATCTAGCCATCATAACTTTATCTTGCTCAGTCGTTGTTACAAAAATTATGGCCTGCTACTATGTTGTTTGTGCCAATTTTTTACTCCATGAACATGTTGGCTTGCATTCCCTGTACTACAGGTGATGCCATTGTTTTGTATCTAGTTCATTGTAAGCTAACAAAGTAAGGACTTAGTTTGGCATGCTATCACTCTGCTATCTAGCCTGTAGTACAAATAAACTTGTCATACTACTAGATAATAATTTTGCGTGCCATCTTGTTCTTCAAAAGCTGCATTATTGACTTGTTTCTCTGACTTGGCATGACGCTCACATATGGAAAGCTGAACATATTGGTTTGCATTCCCTCTTATACAAGTTCACAGGTGATCCCACTATATTCTGTATCTGGTCCATCCTAAGCTCCAGCATCAACTATCCTCTATGTGTTGCTCATTACAAGTTTATATCCCGAAACATCTTGATTTGCATCCCCTTCACTATAAGTTCAGGAGTATTATTTAGTTCACGGCCAAAATGAAGTAATTGCACTTGGCACATGTTGGTTCACATTCCCTCCTCTTTAGCTTTTGCCATCGTAACTTCTATTTTTGGTTTACATTCCCTGCTCTGTAGATGTAGCCATCATAACTTCATCTTGCTCAGTCGTTGTTACAAAATTTATAGCCTGCTACTCTGTTGTTCATGCCAATTTTGTACTCCCTGAACATGTTGGTTTGCATGGGACTCGACAGTAGTAAGTCTGCTGTTTCATTCTAACATGCTCTGTTATATTGGCTGTTGGTATGCGGCATGCACTCTTTGTTTGCTTATTGTGCGCATTACAATGATCTTGTTATAACGACGAAATGATGAGTTCCAAATTCTTTGGCAAACAATATTGTAGTGTCTTTGCCTTTCCATTGTTGCTGTCTTAACTTGTAATGTCTTTGTTTCAGATATAGGTGCTGCATGGACAACTTAAAAGATTGCCGGATCGCTTCATTGTATTGCTAGGTTTAATTACCATTCAATTTCTCTGGGTTCTGTAATATTTTTTCAATGCCTTGCAGCTGATGTAATATTTAGTTAGTTTTTATAGTTCTTTCGCGCATTTTTTCTTTGGTGCTTGTGGTAAGTGAGGCTATCCGACAGAAATCAATGCTGCGTAAATATTCTCAGTATCTAAATCACGAATTCCCATCCCTTAAACGGCCCATTTAAGCGAAATCACATATGTGCCTGCCCGCAAATTCCTAAAGCCCATATTATGCCAGCATATAAACAGCAACTAAACGGGCTGGCCCACTTACTTATTGGGCTGGCCCACTTACTTATTGGGCCAGCCCATTTGATTGACGGTGGACCCCACACTCTAGTTGGGCTGGCCCACTTGCTTTAAGGTGGACCCCACCCACTACTTAGTTGGGCCAGCCCAATTGCTTTTGTGGTGGACCCCACATACTAAATGGGCCGGCCCTTTAAGAGGAAAGTGGGACCCGCCTGTGTTTTTGGCCAGGCCCACTATCTTGTTGGGCCGGCCCACCTGCTATATGGTGGACCCCACAAACTAATTGGGCCGGCCCATATATGGTGGACCCCACATACTAATTGGGCCGGCCCTTTAACAGAAAGTGGGACCCACCTCTTTTGGCCCGGCCCACTAATTTGTTGGGCCAGCCCATTTGCTTTGTGGTGGACCCCATACTAAAATGGGCCCTTTAAGAGGAAAGTGGGACCCACGTGTTTTTGGCCCGGCCCACTATCTTGTTGGGCCGGCCCACTGCTATATGGTGGACCCCACATACTAATTGGGCCGGCCCTTTAACAGAAAGTGGGACCCACCTGTGTTTTTGCTCGGCCCACTATCTTTGGGCCACCCACTTGCTATATGGTGGACCCCACGTACTAAATGGGCCGGCCCTTTAACAGGAAAGTGGGACCCACCTGTGTTTTGGCCCGGCCCACTATTTTGTTGGGCCGGCCCACTTGCTATATGGTGGACCCCACAAACTAAATGGGCCGGCCCTTTAACAGGAAAGTGGGACCCACCTGTGTTTTTGGCCCGGCCCACTATTTTGTTGGGCCGGCCCACTTGCTATATGGTGGACCCCACAAACTAAATGGGCCGACCCTTTAATGGAAAGTGGGACCCACTGTGTTTTTGGCCCGCCCACTAGCTTGTTGGGCCGGCCCACTTGCTATACGGTGGACCCCACACACTAAATGGGCCGGCCCTTTCTGTAAGGTGGACCCCACATGTTAAATGGGCCGGCCCATTTAAGTTTTGACCAGTCAACCTTAGAGGTTAGGCCCGGCCCACGTAACTAATGGACCAGCCCAGCTATATAGTTGACCGGTCAAACTATGTCATCTGGCCCGGCCCGCTTAAGACGTGGCAGGCCTCGTGTGGGCCTACCATCTACCACGGGGTTTCAGTTAACGCCGTTAACGCGTTAACGGCGTCGCCACGTGTCGGTTGCATGACGTCGGCAGTCAACGGGCTCCCGAAAACACTTCCGCAACGGTCCGATTTTCCGTGGCGGAAGGGCGCCCAAGCGCGACGGACCGAAAAAATCGTCGTTGGACTTTGCCTGACGCAGTTTCCACAACGGAACCCATATCGTCGGGTTAGGCCCATAGGCGACGAAAAATGCCCCTTAGTTGACGATTTTGGGACGTTGTCTATCAGAACTTTTCTTGTAGTGTTCTATCTTAGAAGCAAACACTTGTGTCAACTTTGTGTGCATCATTTCTTATGTGCTTGCTTATTGCACTCATCATATTACTTTGTGTTGACAATTATCCATGAGATATACATGTTAAAAGTTGAAAGCAATTGCTGAAACTTAAATCTTCCTTTGTGTTGCTTCAAAACCTTTTATTAAGAATCTATTGCTTTATGAGTTAACTCTTATGCAAGACTTTTTGATGCTTGTCTTGAAAGTACTATTCATGAAAAGTTTTTGCTATATGATTCAGTTGTTTAGTCATTATCTATTTGTTAGCAAACTATAGACCATTGCTTTGAGTCACTTCATTCATCTCATATGCTTTACAATAGTATTGATCAAGATTATGTTGGTAGCATGTCACTTCAGAAATTATTTTTGTTATCGTTTACCTACTCGAGGGCGAGTAGGAACTAAGCTTGGGGATGCTTGATACGTCTCCAACGTATCTATAATTTCTTATGTTCCATGCTAGTTTTATGCCAATAGCTACATGTTTTATATGCACTTTATATCATATTATGGCATTTATTGGACTAACCTATTAACAAGATGCCACAGTGCCAGTTTCTGTTTATTATGTCTGTTTATTGCAGAAAAGGCCCAAAAACCAAAGTGCTCGGAAAAATCCAGAAAAATTACAGAAATTCTATTTCGCCAGAAGACCCACGGAGCCAGAAGGGCCAGCCAGAGGAGGCCCACGGCCTCCTCCCCATCCACCGGCGCGGAGAGGGCGCCGCCCTATGGGGTGGGCCCTCGGGCACCCCCTCGCGCCGCCCTTCTGTTGGAGATATGCCCAAGAGGCAATAATAAAATGGTTATTATAATATATCTTTGTGTTTATGATAATGTTTGCATACCATGCTATAATTGTATTAACCGAAACATTGATACATGTGTGTTATGTAAACAACAAGGAGTCCCTAGTAAGCCTCTTGTATAACTAGCTTGTTGATTAATGGATGATCATGGTTTCGTGATCATGAACATTGGATGTTATTGATAACAAGGTTATGTCATTAGGTGAATGATATAATGGACACACACCCATATGAGCGTAGCATAAGATCAAGTCATTAAGTTCAATTTGCTATAAGCTTTTGATACATAGTTGCCTTAGTCCTTCGGCCATGAGATCATGTAAATCACTTACACCGGAAGGGTACTTTGATTACATCAAACGCCATTGCGTAAATGGGTGGCTATAAAGGTGGGATTAAGTATTTGGAAAGTGTGAGTTGAGGCATATGGATCAATAGTGGGATTTGTCCATCCTGATGACGGATAGATATACTCTGGGCCCTCTCGGTGGAATGTCATCTGATTAGCTTGCAAGCATATGAATGGTTCATAAGAGATCACATACCACGGTACGAGTAAAGAGTACTTGTCGGTAACGAGGTTGAACAAGGTATGGAGATACCGATGATCAAACCTCGGACAAGTAAAATATCGCGAGACAAAGGGAATTGACATCGTATGTAAATGGTTCAATCGATCACTAAGTCATCGTTGAATATGTGGGAGCCATTATGGATCTCCAGATCCCGCTATTGGTTATTGCTCGGAGAGGAGTCTCGACCATGTCTGCATAGTTCGCGAACCGTAGGGTGACACGCTTAAGGTTCGATGTCGCATAAGTAGATTTGAATATGGTATGGAGACGAAGTTTGTTCGGAGTCTCGGATGTGATCCAGGATGTCACGAGGAGGTCCGGAATAGTCCGGAGAATAAGATTCATATAAGGGAAGTTGATTTCTGGGTTTCGGAAATGTTCGGGATTTTTCCGGTGGTTGACTGGAAGGTTCTAGAAGGTTCCGGAGGGGTCCACCATGGGGCCCACGACCTAGGAGGCCCACCGTGGGCCGAGGGGATGCTCCCTGGCCTAATGGGCCAGGGGCACATGGCCCCAAGGCCCAGGCCGGCCAACCCCCTAGGGTTTCCCTGGGGGGGATCAACTTGGGGGAGGGGAAAGCCCTCTCCCCCCTTGGCCGCCGCCCCCTAACCCTAGATGGGAAAGGGGGCCACCCCAGCCGACCTGGCCCCCTATATAAAGAGGGGAGGGGGTGGCCGGCCACCATCCCCTCGATTTGCCCCCTCCTCTGGCCGCCTCTCTCCTCCACCATACGCTGTTCCGGCTTGGCGAAGCCCTGCAGCTTTTCTTCCTCCACCACCACCACCACGCCGTCGTGCTGCTGGAACTTGGAGGAGATCTACCACACCTCCGCTGCCCGCTGGAACGGGGAGAGGAAGGGCTTCATCGACACCGTACGCGCGACCGAGTACGGAAGTGCTGCCGGATTGCAGCACTGGGGATGATCGTCTACATCAACAACGAGATCTGATCTCGTAGGCTTTGGAAATCTTCAAGGGTTAGTATCTTGTCAATCTCGTTGGTTCGATCTTGTAGATTAGATCTTGGGTGTTCCATAGATTAGATCTTGCATTTATTCGTCTTGCGGTAGGAAAATTTTTGTTTTATATGCTACGAACCCCAACTGTGGTATCAGAGCCATGTCTATGCATAGATTTGTTGCACGAGTAGAACACAATGGTTTTGTGGGCGTTGATGTTTTTGTTGCTTTAGTTTGTGTACTTTGCATCTTGCGGGATGGTGGGATGAAGCGGCCCGGGCTAACTTTACATGACCGCGTCTCATGAGACTTGCTCCACGCTTGACATGCAACTTGTATTGCATAAGTGGCTTTGCGGGTGTCTGTCTCTCCCACCATAGTGAAGATTCCAATTTGCACTTTCTATTGTCAACACTAGTATCACCGTTGTGGTTCATGTTCGTAGGTAGATTGGATCTTACTCGAAAACCCTAAACCACGTAAAATATGCAAACCAAATTAGAGGCGTCTAACTTGTTTTTGCAGGGTTTGGTGATGTGATATGGCCATGATGTGATGATGATTATATTTGATGTATGAGATGTTCATTGTTGTATTATGGCAACCGGCAGGAGCCTAATGGTTGTCTTTAATTTTTGTTAAAGACCTGCGTGTCTATTCATCATGTAATAGCTTTATTTCAAGTAGTTGTTATAGTAGCTATAAGTGATGGACAACCATGAAGCGGTGCCATGGACCTTGGTGCAATGCTGGTGATGATGGAGATCATGCTCATGTGCTTTGGAGATGGAGATCAAAAGCACAAGAAGAAAGGCCATATCATATCACATATTATGAATTGCATGTGATGTTAATCCTTTATGCATCTTATCTTGCTTAGATCGCGACGGTAGCATTATAAGATGATCCCTCTCACTAAATATCAAGATAATAAAGTGTTCATCCTTAGTATGCACCGTTGCTAAGACTTGTCGTTTCGAAGCATCTCGTGATGATCGGGTGTGATAGACTCTACATGTGCATACAACGGGTGCAAGCCAGATTTGCACACGCGGATACTAAGGTTGCCTTGACGAGCCTAGCATGTACAGACATGGTCTCGGAACACGGGATACCGAAAGGTAGAGCATGAGTCATATGAATGATATGATGAACACTTTGAGTGTTCGCCTTTGAAGCTACATCTTTTCTCGTGATGATCGGACTTGGTGTAGTGGATTTGGTTCGTGTAATCACTAAGACAATGCGAGGGATGTTGTTTTGAGTGGGAGTTCACCTAGTTAATTGAAGAATTAAAAATGAACTCAAATTATCATGAACATAGTCTGAATAGTATTTTGAATTAAATTTGTAGAATTGGTGTCGTCGTGGTGAACGAGCAGATGACATAGGATGGCTTATCTTGGGGCCGAATGGACGCTAGAGGATTCGGGGGAGGGTTTGTGACTAGATGGACGAACTTCCGGATGCTTTCCTCAAGAACTTGGCCAAGGCCAGAGGTAGAAGAAGAAAGACACAAGGACGAACTCGCTCTAGATCACCATGTTCATTGATCTCAAAACAGGTTACAGGTTTCTCCCTTCTGTGGATCGCGCGTATGAAAGAGGTTGCCCCCTCTCCTTATATAGGGGAGAGGGTGGCTTACAGAACAAGAAACCCTAATGGGATCTTTGACTAGACAAACTACTTTACAAAGATACTTTATAAAGCTACTTTAATCACAGATGACGCCGGGGTCTTCTTTAAGCATGGAGGCTGACGTCCTCCGGCTTCTTTGACCGTCATCCTCCTCTTTGTCTTCTAGTCTTCGTTTAAAGCCACTTTGCTTAGCTCATCCTTGTCCTTTAGCTCCTGACGGAATCTTTGACCAGTCAGCCGGCATGTTCTTCCTTCCGGTGCTCCGGTATCTTTCCTTCCTGGTTCCGGTATACCCCTCTTGGGGATACCGGCTTAGCTTTACTTAGCCAAACTCTATTTTCTTATTCCGGTATGAACATTAAACCGGTATCTTGAAGGGTGAGACCATCCGGTATGGCATATCTTTGGCATACCGGGGGTCATCCCCCCAACATTAGTCCCCGAAGCTGGTATAGTCTGGCGGATTCTATCCAACAGACCATGCCAGGTTTCCGTATCTTTGGATACCGGTTTAACTTTCTCAGTCTTTGGCTCAAATCCGGCATCTTTGCTCGGACTCACATTTTCTCTGTTCGCAAGGCATTCTCCGGCATCTTACTCTCCGGTATCTTAGTCATTAAGTATCTCCTCGACGAGGTCGAGAATATATCGGGTTCTGTGCCTGTCAGAGACATGCGCACTGTGACTGTCGCGCCAGTGTCAGTTGTCACTTCGTATTGACACTTGCGCGCTCATTTAATGCACCGCTGCAGATCCCACTCACCGCTTCGGATCCCGTGTGTGCCTCCGTGTGGCTTTCTCTTTTCCGCGTGTATCTCTGACACGTGGCGATCAGCGACGCGAACCGTCGCGGGCCGCGAGGCAAAACGCGCAGGCCCAGCGGTTTTCGGCCCACCTTCTCTCTCCTTTATAAGCTGAACTGCCCCTTCTTCTTCCTCTTCTTCGCATTCTCCTACCTTCGCGCATAGTGCTCCTCGCCTCTGCGCTCTCACCGCTCTTCGTCCGCCGCTGCTCGCTCGAGCTTCGCCGCCCGGCGAACTTACGCCGCGCCTCCGCCGGACCTCGTCGTGCGGAGAGCTTCTGCAGCGTCCTCTTCAGCGCGCTGCATTCTTGCTTCTTCTTGACCTTCACCGCCTCGCCGTCGGCAGAGCTCGTCGGCGACCGCAGGTCCGTTCCTTCGCCGGAGAAAGTCTTCCTCAACGACTGCGACGCTCGAGGTCAGTTCCAATCTTGCTTTGTTCGCCATTTGCTCGCTTTTCAGATCTGGGGTCTACGGTGTTCTTATTTCTTCCTTTTTCTTTGGTTTTTCTCTTACTCGTAGATCTTCACGCGGGGTTCAAGTGTGGGATTTCTGTTTCTTTCGCCTCCCGTCCAATGTCTGACGAGGAATCCTCCTCCGCATCTTCTTCTTCTTCTTCCGTTAGATCTAGCAAACAATCTTCCGGCGAATCTACAGCTTCAGATTCGATGAAGACTGATTCCGGCAACCAGCAGGAATCCGGTAGTCAGCAAGGTTCCGGTAGCCATCAAGATGCCGGTAGCCCTCAAGATGCCGGTAGCCATCTAGAATCCGGTAGCTCTAGCCAAGCATCCGGCAGCCACCTTGGAGCGAGTAGCTCTGGTGAAGCCTCGAGCAGCTCTGGCCAATCATCTGGCGAGGAGCCTTCCCCAATCACCCGCGGAGCCTGGATGGGCTCCAATGTCACTAAGTATGAGATCGATTGGTTGTACCGGTCCCGCAGGATTCCGGAAGGAGTCACTTGCCGGATTCCCGATGACGAAATAATTCCGGAGCCCGAGCCCGACGAACGTGTTGTTTTTCTTGCTCACTTTGAGCGTGGTTTTGGCCTTCCTCCTTCCTCTTTTTTCCTTGATCTCCTAAATTTTTATAAACTCCAACCTCACCACCTTCCTGGCAACTCCATCTTTTACCTTTCTTGCTACACCACCTTCATGGAGGCCTATATCGGCATTCGTCCCACTCGTGAGACGTTTGCCCGCTTCTTTGGTCTTCGGATTAACTCCGTTCAGGGCGTAGATATTCCTGCACCCAAACCCCCCGTGCAATGCGGGTCTTGCATCATCAGCTCCCGTCAAGGGAGCCCCTTTTTTAAGTTTTCCGGCCTCGAGTCTTGCCGATGTTGGCAAGGAACGTTCTTTTATGTGAAGAACAACGGCGCCGCGGATCTCATCTGTCTGCCTCCTTTTGATCCGGCGCCGCCCGCAAAGACCAACTGGGGCTACAATCCGAAGGAGTCTCACAACGAGACCAACCGGATTATACGCTTCATGAAGCAGAAGATGAAGGACACCGGCATCTGCTCCGACGATATCGTCCGCACTTTTATCTCGCGCCGGGTGCTTCCTCTGAAGCGCCGTGCGCATAGGATGAGCGAGATGTATGGCCCTGGCGATCCTACCAAGATCACAGGCCATCCCCTTAGCAAGAAGGATGTTGTTCTCAAGGCTAGGCAGATTTGCCAAACTGTTATGCCTTTTAACTCGGAATGGGGCCTCCTCCCCTTCAGCACTACTAACCCTCCAACCCAAGAAGTAAGGGATTATGCGATTGGGGTTGTTTCTGCCGGTGACTTTCTGCTTTCGCTAATCTTCTTTTTCATGTTTTAGGCCAAGGACCGCTTCCCCCTCATCGAAGCAGAACGGCGAGGAGCTTGCCGGAAACGCGCCCTTGACTCCTTCGACCCAGATCCTTACGTTTTCTGGAAGGATCTGAAGATGGGCAAGACCCCGGCATCTCGTCTGGGCCGGTCTCCGCCAAAGCCAACCGGGTCCTCTGATGACCTGGTTATGCTTGAGGTATTTTCTTTTCCGGTTTCTTTTACTTTTCCGCTATCGTTTTCCTCCGAACTGCTTCTTAGCCTCATCCAATCCACAGATCCATGAGCACGTGCCGCCCCTGCGCGCCGAGGCCGGCACTGAGTTTGTGGACAAGCTCATGGCCCAGGGCCAGAAGAACAAGCGGCCGCCATCTGATGATGGCTCCAGCCAGGCCCCTCCCTCCAAGCGCTTCCGGACTGAGGACCTGGGGGAGAAGAAAGTGGGCATGCGCCGCTACGGGCGCAAGCAGATGCCAACCGCTTCCGGGTAAGTTTTTCACTTTCTGGCTTGCCTCTTTTTTGCCAAGTTCTTTTTCCGGTTGCTTTCTTCCAACCATCTTTCTTTCTTTTTCTTAGCCCCGCGCTCAAGCTCGGCTCAAGGCCCTCGGGCTCTGAAGGTTCCGCAAGGACTTCAACCCCTCCTCCTCACTCAAGCCCGGCACCACCTGGTGCCGGTAACATCTCTGCCTCCCTTTCGGGGGGCACAACAAGTTCGGGGCGTGCGGCCCCTTCATCATCAGATCACCGCACGGAGGAGGATCTTTCCTTCTTCCCAGAGAACCAAGACACCGGCACCAGCAACATCGGTGCCGGAGAAGAAGATGTTGCCGGGCGGGCGGAGTTTCCAGCTCCCCCCGTCCTTGAGAAAAAGACAACTTCCGTGTCGGAATCTTCCGCGCCGGAAGGTTCCAACCCGGGTGACGCGCCTATCGCTCCCCCTTCTCCACGGACCATCCTCATGCCGCCGCCAGGTGCTCCTGGCGCCAAGCCTTCCGGGGCCGCTTCTACCGCGCCACCGCCCAGGGCTTCCAGGCTCACCAAGGGCAAGGCGACGGCCCCCAGCGCCCCTTCTGCCGACCAGCAGCCTCTGGTGCTGCACGTTTCCAAGGCCGCCAAGGATACTATCGCCAAGGCCACCGGTCTTCTGGGCCTAATACTGAGTTTAAACGCAGGGGCCAGGATCTGGGGCATCTTCTGCCCTACGCCCAGAAGTGGAACGCCGCGGACATCACTTCGGCGACCTGCGGCTTGGGCAAGGACAGGCTGGCACCTGATCCCGTTGGGAATCGGTCTTCCGAGGAGCACTTCACGCGGCTCCGCTGCGCCGTTAAAGAGCTAGACAGTGCGTGGTACGACGCCACGAACAACCTGATGGTGCGTTTTACTAACTTTTCTCAATTGTTACCGGTTTCCTTCTTTTCCGGGTTTGTTCTATCTTTTAGTTTTATGCCGGTTTCTCTCCTGTCTATCTTCCCAGTCCCCGAGTTTTGTGGTGAAAGCGTAGCTTTTAGGACAAAACTTAAACTTGAGAACTTAGCGAAACCGGCACTGCCAGTCCCCGAGTTTCGGGTTAAGAACTTTGTTCTTAGCGCGAAACTTATCTTAGAACGCGCGAAACCGGCACTGCCAGTCCCCGAGTTTCGGGTTAAGAACTTTGTTCTTAGCGCGAAACTTTACTAACCTCTTTTTCTTTGAACAGCTCACGGCTGACGCTCGGAAGACCCTCTTTGAGGAGCTCTTGTGGGAGCATCGGGAGCTCACTGAGGCACACGACAAGTGCCAAGGTAACTTTTGTTCTGCCGGCGTCTTTCTTACCGGAATCTTTTTTCCTTCTAACATTCGCAATTTCTGCTTGACAGTGATCCCGGAAGCTTCCATTGATGCTCTCAAGGAGCAGCTCGCCAACGCCCAACGTACGACTTTCTTTTTTCTTCTGCTAACTTGTTTCATTTTCAATCTTACCAACGCCATCTTGTTTACACCTTCTTTTCCGGGTTGCAGGGGAGAAAGACCAGCTCATTAAACAGCATCAGGAGGAGCTGAGCGCCCAGAAGATCAGCTACCAGGAGCTCAAGTCCCAGCTCGTCCAGCTGGGTCTTGACCATGCCAAGGCTCTCGAAGCCGCTGAAGCTGACGCAGCGGCCAAGATGAACGAGGCTCTGGAGGACGCCAGCAACGCCACCGTGGTGTTGCGAGCTGAGCTGGAGGAGCTGGCCAAGGCCCGGAAGGGTGCCGAGGAGAAGGCCGCGCGGCTGGAGGAGGAGCACAAGGAATGCAATCAGCTGATCCTTCAAACTGACGCACTTGCCCATCGTGAGTTTTTTGACTACCGCATACAAGCCATTTTTCCTCTGACCTCATTTTCTTTTCGCTATCTTTTCTTCCGGTCTCTTTTTCTTCCGGATTCTTTTCCTTAGCCCTTTTTCTTTGCACAGGCCTGTTTCCGGACTCCCAGACGCATGCTGCCAAGAAGGTTAACGCCCGTCGCGCTACCCAAGGCCAGGCGAATCTTGCCGTGCCATGGACGCCCATGACCATTTGGTCGCGCTTAACGCGCGGGTGTCCCATATGCGCGCCATTGATCGCAACTTATCTGACATCCCTGATGTAGCTTCCCAGCTCTTCAGGACCCTTTGGCCTGGCGAGGTGGTGCCGGACACCTTCTCTTATCAGCGATCGCCTCAAGGGCGCCGGCAGGAGGATCCGCGAATGGCAGTGCTCGCTGCCCGCGCTGGAGCAGACTCTGTCCTCCGCGTCGCCTGTTCCTGGTACCCGGAGCTCGACCTGGATGCCCTCACCGGAGTGCGCGAAGGCGCGGAAACCGATCTGGACCCGATCCTTACCGCCAAGCGGCAGGATCGCGCGTACCGCATCGCGGAGTACGCCGAAATGCGCACCTTCATTCCTCCCCCTCACGGCGTTCAAGATTATCTTGATGAGGAGGAAGATGAAGCCGAGGAGGAGCCTCTAGATGATGCTGGTGCTGGCGATGCTCCTCCTGAAGCTCCTGCTGCCTGATCCTCTACCTTAAGATATAACCTGCTATGCTGTTTGGCCCTGCGTGGCTTAAAACAATGTTTTGTTAAATTCTGCCCCGGTATGCCGGGGCTTATGATGTAAAACTTTAAGTCCGCCGATGGTTGTCGTACAACATTTTGTGCCGGTAAGTTATACCGGTAGTTAATTATCTTTAAGTTTGCCTTAGCATTTTTGCGTTTGGTTCTGCTTTTATCCTGCACTTGCAAAGATTTCCAGATTGCCTCTGCATCCAATTCGATGCACACTTGGTTCTTTTGCCTTGACTCTGCCTGCCTTCTTTGGGCGTTCTTTGGCGTATGAGCACAAGGTTCTTTCACCAAACAAGCATTTTCTTGAACTTAGAAACAATTCGAAATTTTGCAAAAAACCGGTATAACCGGGGTTAGTTAAATTTTTCCGGATTGTTCTTTCCCGGTTTCCCTTTCCACAGTTCATGTGCTTATCCCCTACCGGTTTATCTTGCTTGCCATGAAGCCAAGTTATGGACGACAGCAGAGTCGAAGACTCCGGTAGGGTTTAGCACATTACTAAACCGGAAAGAAAAAACGTTCAATAAGCAACCGGCAACAGAAAAAATAGACATGTTTCATGCAATTTAATAAAGCAAGTCCCCGAGATTCATTCGAGGTTCCGACATCTTTTTATTCATAGCACATAAGGTACAAAAAGGAACTTCTTACACCACAACTTCAAGAGTAGAAAGGACGCAACAAGGCTACGTTCCACGGGCGTTTGGTCTCGTCTCCGGATTTGTCCGCCTTTCCCTTCTTCCATTCCTGCGCATCGATTAGGTAATATGCATCATTGTGGAGAGCCTTGCTCACAATGAAAGGTCCTTCCCATGGGGGGGACAGCTTGTGCCTGCCTTCAGTGCGCTGCACCAGGCGTAGCACCAGGTCTCCTTCTCGGAATACCCTCGGGTTTACCTTCCGGCTATGATAGCGTCGGAGGTTCTGCTGGTAAATGGCTGTTCTTGCCAAAGCTAGCTCTCTTGCTTCTTCTAGCAAGTCCACATCATTTTCTCTGGCCTCTTTTACCTCTTCTTCGGTATAGAGCTGCACCCTTGGGGAATCATGGAGAATGTCGGTTGGTATGACCGCTTCTGCTCCATAAACCATGAAGAATGGCGTGTATCCGGTAGACCGGTTCGGAGTTGTTCTTAGACTCCACAGCACTGATGGTAGCTCATCGATCCAACATCCCGGCGATTTTTCCATTGCATCAATGAGTCTTGGTTTGATACCGGAAAGTACCAAAGCATTTGTCCTTTCAACTTGACCATTGCCTTGCGGGTGCGCCACTGAGCACAAATCCAGCCGGATGTTTTTGCTTTCACAGAACCGCTTGAACTCTCCTTGGGCAAAGTTTGTGCCATTGTCAGTTATGATACTATGTGGGTATCCATATCGCAGGATTACATCTTTCAGGAATTTTACTGCTGTGTGGCCATCACATTTTGCGATAGGCTTCACTTCCAGCCACTTGGTGAACTTATCCACCATTACCAAGATGTGGGTCATGTTTCCCCTTGCGGTTTTGAACGGTCCAACCATGTCCAGGCACCAAACAGCGAAAGGCCAAGTTAGCGGTATGGTTTTTAAGCCGGATGCTGGGGTATGGTTTTGCTTAGCGTACCTCTGGCAGCCATTGCATTTCCTTACCAAATCCTCAGCATTGTCCAAGGCTGTGGGCCAGTAGAACCCATGCCGGAACACCTTTGCTACCAACGCCCTTGAAGAAGCGTGGTGCCCGCATTCTCCTCGATGAATTTCCTCGAGCATTTCTCTTCCTTCTTCCGGCTCCACACATCTTTGGAGGACACCGGTAACACTTCTCTTGTACACCTCGCCATTGATGATGGTGTAAGCTTTGGACCTTCTCTGTATCCTTCTTGATTCATTTTCGTCAACCGGCAAGGTGCCGTTGATCAGGAATTCCTTAATAGGTTCGACCCAAGATGGTGCCTCTCTAACCACAAACACCGGCATGTCTATGTCCATGCTGTCCACAAGCATTGCCTCTTCCGGCATGGGCGTCGCAGTCCCCGAGTTTACCGGTACCGAGTTTGCCGGAGTAGTCCCCGGGTTTCCTTCGTCAATCTCCATTGGCACCACATGTGATTCCGGTACAAAAATTGATTCCGACTCCGGACTTGGCTTGATTGATGGAACTCTCAAGTGCGCCAGAGCTATTCCGGGAGGAATTTCTTGCCTGGACGAACCTAGCTTGGATAAAGTATCCGCGGCCTCATTTTCTGCGCGCGGCACATGGTGAAACTCACACCCTTCGAAGAAGCCGGCAATCTTTTGCACATGGAACCGGTATGAGGCCATGTTGGCATCTTTTGCGTCCCAATCTCCGGAACACTGTTGCACCACAAGATCTGAATCACCATAGCAAATGATCCTGAGTGCCCCGATCTCTTTTGCGACCTTGAGCCCATGTATCAGAGCTTCGTATTCAGCGACATTGTTTGATGCCCTGAAGTGCACTTGTAAAACATACCGGAGGTGATCTCCCTTTGGTGAGGTGAGTACCACACCGGCACCTAGGCCCTCCTTGAGCTTGGATCCGTCAAAATGCATCTTCCAGTACTCTATCTTGTGCTCTGGCGGCTTGTATTGTATCTCCGCCCAATCGACCAAGAAATCAGCTAAAGCTTGCGACTTTATGGCATCTCTTCTTTCATACACCGGTACATACGGTGATAGCTGAATTGCCCATTTTGCAATCCGGCCGCTGGCATCCTTGTTACCCATGATATCGGAGATGGGTGCCTCGCTCACCACCTTCATGGGGTGTTCCTCAAAGTAATGCTTGAGCTTCGTGGCGGCCATGAACACGCCATAGGTCATTTTTTGGAAGTGTGGGTAGTTTTGCTTTGATGAGGAGAGCACCTCGCTCAGGTAGTATACCGGCCTCTGGACGGTTTTTCCTTCCTCTTCTCTTTCCACCACAACCACAACACTAACCACCCGGTTCGTTGCCGCTATATAAAGCAACATAGGTTCTCTTTCCAAGGGCGAGGCCAAAATTGGGGCCGTTACGAGCATGTTTTTCAATTCTTTAAACGCTGCGTCTGCCTGCGTGGTCCAGACGAAAGTATCCGATTTTTTCATCAAAGCATAGAGTGGCAAGGCTTTTTCTCCCAGCCTGCTTATGAACCGGCTTAGCGATGCCAAGCTTCCGGTAAACTTTTGCACATCTTTCAGTTCTCGTGGGATAGTCATTCTTTCTATTGCCCGGATTTTTACCGGATTAACCTCAATGCCCCGGCTTGACACAAGGAAACCAAGCAGCTTGCCGGCAGGGACACCAAAGGTGCACTTTGCCGGATTGAGTTTCATCCGGAACCGCCTTAGGTTATCAAATGTTTGCCGGATGTCATCGATTAGGGTATCTTTTACCTTAGTTTTTATCACGATATCATCCACATAAACTTGCACATTCTTTCCAATTTGATCAAACAAGCATTTTTGCATACAGCGCTGGTACGTTGCACCAGCGTTGCGCAAACCAAAAGGCATAGTAACATAGCAATAAGCCCCGTGCGGGGTAATGAACGCAGTTTTTATTTGATCTTCTTTTTTCAGAGGGATTTGGTGGAAGCCGGAATACGCATCCAGGAACGACAACAACTCACACCCAGCAGTAGAATCAATCACTTGATCGATTCGGGGCAAAGGGAAAGGGTCTCTTGGGCAAGCTTTGTTGAGGTTGGTGTAGTCGATGCACATGCGCCACACTTTGGCGAGTTTTGCCTCCAGGTTCTCATCTTTTTTCTTTTCGACCAACACCGGATTGGCCAGCCACTCTGTGTGCGTGACCTCCACGATGAAACCGGCTACCAGTAGCTTTGTTACTTCTTCTCCAATGATTTTTCTCCTATCTTCAGCGAACCGGCGCAAAGGTTGCCGCACCGGCTTAGCATCCTTTCGGACGTTTAGAGAGTGCTCAGCCAGCTCCCTCGGAACCCCTACCAAGTCATCAGTAGACCAGGCAAAGATGTTCCGATTCTCACGGAGGAAGCTGACGAGCGCGCTTTCCTATGCTTGGCTGAGGCCGGCACCGATACGGACGGTGCGCTCTGGGTAAGCCGGATCCAGCACAATGTTCTTTGTCTCATTTGTCGGCTTGAATGTCGGTGAGTCCAAGCTTCCACTCATTGCCGCTAAGCTCAACTTTGAGGACTGAGCCAGCGCAACAGCAGTTTGCATTCTCTTTTTCTCCTCCGCGATCACCAGCGATTCCGCTAGGTTCGATCCGGCAGATGCTGTTTGCAGTGAGACTTTGTAGTTCCCCACCACAGTTAGTGGTCCACAGGTGCCGGCATCTTCATCTTGAGATAGGCCGTGTGAGTTGATGCCATGAAGGCTGCCAATGCCGGTCTCCCCAACAAGGCATGGTAGGGACTATCTAAGTCCACCACCTCAAACTCAAGGTTCTCAACACGACAATTGTCACGTCCTCCAAACGACACATCCACCCGAACTTTTCCTATCGGGGCGCAAGACAAACCGGGAACAATCCCATGGAAAGTTGTGTGAGTTGGCTGCAGCATGTTCTCCGTTATGCCCAGCGTACGCATGGTGTGCTTGTACATGATGTTTATGCTGCTACCATTGTCTATCAGCACCTTGCTGAACTTTACCCGAGTTTCCGGCCCCTTCATGATTGGGTCCACAACGAGAGCATATCCACCCGGATTCGGCATGATTTTGGGGTGATCCTTGAACGACCAGGTAATTTCCTGATCTGACCACAGCATGTATTTTGGAACTGCCGGCATCACGGCGTTTACTTCCATGGAACGGCGATGCACACTTTGCCTGTCCATTGGCTCGGTGACAAAGACAACACAGCACAGATGCGGGTCCTCGTAAACATTCCGGCCAAAGGTGCCGGTGGAGGAGGTTGGTCACGATTTTCTTCCACCTGGTTAACCTGCTGGTATTGCTGCCTGTTTGGCTGAGGCTGAACCGGTAGAGCATTTGCTCCAGTAAGCGGTGGTGGAGGTGGTAATTGTTGTTGTTGCTGCATGAGCCCCCTGGCGCCTGCGCATCTTTTACCGCTCCCTTCTGCATCAAGAACTTGGTCCAAGAACAATCCTTCGTCAAGTGGTTTGACGGGTGATCCGGGTTCGGCGTGTGCCACCGGCAAGGCTGGTCCATGGCGGCTT